>CM062295.1:220387778-221096529 GCA_031216915.1 Pictodentalium vernedei | reverse complement strand
TCTTTTGATATTTGGTTTACAGCATCCATATGGGGGGTCAGATACAAGTGTGTTAAAATGAAGCCCATTGGTTCATATGTAGGCTCTATTATACTGGAGCCCATATTTTTAACTTAGAGCAATATGGGGAATATTCTTTAAAAATCTTCTTCCGAACCGCCAGTCAGAATCTTTGAATGTTTGGTATACATCATTGTTATGAGGGTCAGATTCCAGATTTTTCAAGCCAAGTCCCTAGGTTAATATTTGGGCTTCCTATGTGCAATATGGGGGATAATTTTTTAAAATCTTCTTCAGATCCACCAGTCAAAATGCTTTCATATTTGGTATACATCTCTAGGGGGTTCTGGGTTCAAATATTCAAGTGTGTTCAAATCGGGTCTGTAGATTAATATTTGGGCTCGCTATGGTAGCCCAAATTTTAACTTAGTGCAATATTCTTCAGGTCCACCACTCAGAATGCTTTCATATTTGGTATACAACATCTCTGGGGAGGTCATATTCAATCAATTTTGTTCAAATCGAGTGTCTGGGTTAATATTTGGGCTCCCTATGGTAGCCGGAATTGGCCATGTAGTTGAAAAATTAGAATTTTGTATTCAGTACCCTCTAGAGGTGTGTAACTACGATTAATCCACATAGATTGTATCAAGGGGCTTCATAGGAGAGCTCCACATTTTACATTATGATCAGTCGAAGAAAAGGCATGATGCTTGGACTATTTTTGTCACTCATGAGGGACTCGAGGATTGACAATGTATCCTATAGAGATGGATTGCTTAATGTAGATTCATTCTTGGACTCTGTTTATATCGTGTTCTGTTCAAGGTGAGTACTTCAGTCCCCGTGGAGCCTCTTGTTCTTCTCTTCTCTTCTTTAAACACTTTTGAAGGATTTCAAGTGATTTTATGCAGCCAAAACAATTTTACCACATAAGTGGTTGGGGGTGGGCGGTGCCATTGGGTGTTTTTTTTCCACTTCAAAATGAGTTTATTAACCCTTTACCTAACGAATCGCACGCATCTGCCCGCGTAATATGCAAATTGAGCAGTTAAAAAAATTAAATTTTTCAAAATATATCAACAAAACCATATCATGTGACTCCCTCATTGGAACGAGCTCATTTAGCTTGTTCCAGTGAGGGGTATGGTGTTGTTGATTTAAAATAAAAAATTTTGATATCATCTGCGTTGGGTAAAGGGTTATAAACTGCATTACAATTTATGGTAATGGATGGTTCAGATGTACCATTTTTCGAACAATGAAGTAACACAAGCTATAATAAGATATAATTGTCACTGGGGGGAAACCCTTCCTTCAAAATATTTGTGCCATAAAAGTGCTATTTTTTAGGGGCTTTAATATGACTACCAAATAGGTACCAGAATCAGTCTCAGTGCACTGATTGAATTAACAAAATTGTCTCTTGGAGTACCCACCGACCTTCCACCCCACCAATTGATGGGAGAGGGACACCTCCTCCCACACCCACCCCATCTCAGGCCTCTGTGGAAATAAAATGTACCTGTCTCCTGGGACAGGTAGAAATTTGAGAACATTTCGATCCTTGGGTACCACAGTCCACAGGGACTCTGTTTGCACCCATACTATTTTTTAGCTCACCTGAGTGAACCTCAAGGGGAGCCTTTATAATAATGATCACTTTTCTTCCATCGTCTGTCCAGCATAAACTTTACATCATCGACTTCTCTTAAACTAATGACCTGAACCAAGTTTTAAATGCAGGTACCTCATCATATGTCAGTTCATACAAGTTTGTTTAAATAAAGTTACCACGACCATGCATCCACCCGCAAGGGGCATAACTCTGTTAGATGCCCCCCCACCCCCATCCCCCCCCACCCCCACCACCCCCCCCCCCCCCCCTCCCCCACTCCACCAACAAAAAGGAAAAATTGAAAAAAAAAATTTTCAAAACCATCAAACGACATCCTTTGATATTTGGTATACAGCATCCTTAGGAGGGGCAGACCGAAGTTTGTTCAAATCAAGACCCTGGGTGTATATTTGAGCTGCCTATGTGCAATGTGATGAAATGTCCTTGAAAATCTTTTTTCAGATCCACCAGTCATAATCTTTTGATATTTGTTGTACAGCAACCTTGCGGAGGTCAGATTCAAGTCAAAAAGACCCAGGATTGATATCTGAGCCCAAATTTGAACTTTGGACAATAAGAGGAATATTCTTTAAAATCTTCTTCAGATTCTTCTGTCAGAATCATCTGATATTTGGTATGTAGCAACCTTATGGGACAGGCCTAAGTTTTTTCAAATCAAGTCCCTGGGTTCCTATTTGGGCCGTCCTGGAAATGAGTTGGGTGCAAGTGCAATTGGTCCCATCAGCACCCGTGTTTTCTATTTTACGAGAGCTAAAAAATGCACTCGTTAAAAAATATTGTGAAGCACTAAAATACTGTGAGGGCAATATAAATAAATGTGTGTCATTTTGAGAAAGTAGCACTCTGCGGCCAGGGGCAAGTTACTGTCATAATTCAGCAATTCCTTGTACATTTGACCCTTTGAACACTAGTGGTATCTGCCATGCCAGTTCAGTGGCATTGGCAGCAATTAGAAGAGTCCATATTCATTATTTGGGGAAGACCAATAAATATTTTCAACATGCAGCCTAGAGGCTACACATTGAAAATACTGATTGGTCTACCCCACACATTTACTGAACAGCCATCCTATTTAATGAAGTTATGACATATCGGCTTGGAAAGCGGCTGCTCGCAAGCCTGAAAATAAGCAATCTGTCATTTGCAAAATGAGGTTTCCAGAGTGTAAATTTGCTGATGCTATCAAATATAGTTGACCAGGTTATCCTCTTTTTGTTTAGGTTTGAGAACCTCCAGAGGGTGAATTTGGTTATGCTATCCTGCTGGGCAGGGTAGCATAACCAAATTCACCCTCTGGAGGCCTCATTTTGCAGATGATAGTCTGCTTATTTTCTGGCTTGGCTGCTCGGGTTCAAAGGGTTAAGGTTTCTGGGATCTGGTGACCGCATTCCCTCGAAAATTCATATACTACCATTTTACGGGAGCAATTTACTCTCATCTCCAATTTCACGAGAGCTTAAAACTGCACCAATCAATCTTAATCATTTCCAGCACTGATCTGGGCTTCTTACGCGAGCCCAAATTTTACTTTAGTGCAATATGAGGAATACTCTTTCAGAATCTTCCTCAAATCCACCAGTCAGAATCTTTTCATATTTAGTTTTCAGCATCAATATTGGGGGTGCATCAGATTCAAGTTTATTCAAATCAAGTTTATTCAAATCAAGCTTCTTGTGCGAGTGCAACTTTTAACTTAGTGCAGTACTAGTATGAGATTTGTTTAAAATTCTTATTCTGCACCACCAGTCAGAAACTTTTGATATTTGGAGTGGGGGTGGGGAGCTCAGACTGAAAGTCCCCGAGTTCATATTTGGTTTAAAATGGGGGCCTCATTATGAGAGTCCAAATTTTAACTCACTGCAGTATGAGAATTATAAAGTTCTTATTCTGAACTAGCAGTCCAGGCCTGTCGATTTGAGGTGAACGGCCATTTGGCTTGCGTGGAAGTTACCTAAAATGAAAAGCACACATATGAAAAGTGTGTCGCACTAAATTGTCGTCAAGCCACGCAAAATTTTCACCAAGTTGAATGATCCAGTATGAATGAATGGTGAAATGATGTTATTTGCCAACAGAGCAGCTATACTTAAGGCATATGGAAACACCTATGCTGATGATTGGTTGATGCTCCACATCCTTTTAAACTTCTTCTTCTTAGGATGTGGCATAGGTACAAAATCAGGAAATGTTAATAATTCTATTATTCATGTCTCTGCTACAAATAGTGATTGTGGGTGCCATATTCTTCTGCAGCATGTTAGCCCATGCCAAGATTAGGCTAAAATTGCAACTAATTTGTATCTGAATTGCTGCAACACAGCCTCATTATTGTTCAAAGAATTAATTTTTATTCATCAGTATATTGCCCATAGGAGCAAGAACTTGGCTATGATACAACAGTTCAAATATCAGAATAATTGCAACACATATATATGTAGCTTACCTAATTGGTGACCTCAATCAAGTACAGGTGAACGAACGATGAGTTACAAAAGCTCAGACCAGGTGAATGATAAATGGGTTACACAAAATTTTGAAAACAGCATGCCTGCAGTCAGAATCTTTTGATATTTGGTTGAAAGTGTCCATAGGGGGTTCACATTGAAATTTGTTGGAATTAAAATCAAGTCCCTGTGTTTATTTGGATTTCCTTTAGTAGCTGAAATTTTAACTTCGTGCAATATAAGGAAAATTCTTTTAAATTGAATTTCAGTTCTTGCAAGGCATGGCATGGGATAACCGGCATTCTCAAAACAAATCTCATGAATCCATAGGTACACTGACACTTGATAGTACATTTCATCTTTGAAACAAAGATATTTGTCAGTTTGTGATTTGGGTTCTTTCACTTCTTTATAAATTTTGCAAGCTCCCTAAACCTTATTTCTTAATGTACGCATTTTCATTCATTATTTCTTGCTATAGGCATTTTTCATACATTCATCATGATTAATGTGTTTTTCTTCTAAAGTATTATTCAGCACTCAGACATATTACTTTTCTTTTCTTTTCAGAAATGGTCAACAAAAAGTACCTTGCTATAACAGCAATGATGATAAATATCTAGCTTGGGGAACTGCTGAAGCCAGTGAGACACAATGCAGGTTTAGCACCCTACTTCTTGAAACTGTGAAATACTGGAAAATTAACAAAATGGTTTCCAATTTCCAGGACTTGAAAATTCCTAGGGCAATGGTGGTTTTCTTCAGACTGAACTGGAAAGTCTTGAAAAATATTATTTTTGTTGCTCCGTGTGCATGCTGTGCACTCTTTTGAGTGTCACTGTTTCCATTCTTTTTCGATGAGTCAGATGAACACAAGTTGAAAGTGTTACAGTAGAACCTGTCTTGAGAGACCACCCATTTTGCCAAGCAGAAGTGGCCTCTCAAAACAGGTGGTCTCTCATGACAGGTCCATTCTAGAGTAAAACAACCAAATGGTACAAGATCACAGTGGTCTCTCAAGACAGGTGGTCTCTCACGACAGTGGTCTCTCAAAACAGATTGTACTGTACAAACTTCTCTTTTTAAATCATGGAACAAACAAACAACCTCTCCCACCAATCATCAAATTTACAATAGTTGGAAATTCAAAGCTCTGACTTTGAAAAAGTTGGAAATTTCCTAAGTTGCTAGTGGAAATCTTCCAAACATGATGTCTAAAATTTGGCTAAAATGTAGTTTTTGGACTGAAAAGTAGTGAATGTTCTCCAAATATTGATTTAAAATTGAAAAGAAGTAAAAAATCCTCCCCCCACCCCACCTCCAATTGATTACCAAGAACCCCCAGTCAGATAATTTAGTCAAGGGGTGTATAAAGGGAAATTTTTATGTGGGGGGGTGGGGGGGGGGGGGGGGGGTAGTGCTAATTGTTGCATTTCTTTCTCAGAAATTATGTGGTGGTAATGAAAATTTAGAGGTGGGAACATCCCCCCCACCCCCTGCAATCAAAGTCCTCTTTAGCACTGTCACGATTTTTTTAATTTAGGAATTGATTAATTGTCACATATAATTGATTATTTGTACCTAGATGACCTCCCAGCGCCCCCCCCCCCCCCCCAACCCCTCAACCCCCCCCCCCCCCCCCCTCTTTGAAATCGTTAAAATTGAAATTCAGGTCAGTTGACCTACTTTAAGTAAATAACGAAGACGATCCTCTTTTAGTTACATTCAAAGCTTTGTTGTTCTGAACTTTTGAACCGTCAGTGTAATAATCAAGACCGGACGGCAGTTGTGAACTGCGACCATTCTTAATTATTACACTGACAGTTCAAAAGTTCAGAACATCAAACCTTTGAATGTACCTAAAAGACAAATGCTTCTATTATGGCTTCTTGAGGTTTAATATCAACGTTCTTGATCTTTTTACCTTAAAATTTAGAAACAATAGATTTTTCATGAAATTTTTTTTTTAATAATTAAATGTCTAAAACGGGGTAAAATTTACCGATTCTTCGACAAAGAAAAATACTAATCAATTTCGGTGTGACCAATCGATTAATCGTGCGTGACAGCCCTAGTCCTGTTGGTAGCATCCATGTCCAGAAGCTGATATTCTCCATTCAAACTAAACTGGATGGCAAAAGGCCATAAAATAATATTTTGCTGTGGTGTATGTTTTTAAGGATGTTCTACACCAAAAAATTATTTTATGGGCTCACCAACAAAGTTTGGACAGATCAGTACTGAATATGGTGTACAGTTTGTCATTTTAAGATTTGGAATTCTACCTGTTCAATAAACATTCACATGCAACTGAAAAGTACTAGAACATTTTTGTCTTTCAGTCCTGGAAAAGTACTTGAAATTTTTACGTTTAGTGCTGTATAAGTTTGGGAGTTTAATTTACTCTGGCAAATTGTGTGCAAACCATGGAATATTCAATAAAAATGTAGTCATCAATTAGTGTTTTACTTTGATGTGTAGAGTTGTGCATCCTACATGTGTCAGATGACATCATTTGTATAATAGGTAGTAGTGGATTTAGTACCAGAGGCAATTTTTAAAACTGGTTTGAAAATGTTTTGTAAAAAAAAAGTAACCTTATCTAACCTGCAGTTGCCCTAAAAGTATCAGGCATTTGCCTTAAAAACTGCAAAAAAATTTTAAATGTCCATACTTATCTTGGATTTGCCCTGCAGATACCATTCCCTTACCTTGAAAATTGCCAAGTGCCGTGGAAAAACTCATAAATCTTTATTACTTCTTCAAAAGTAGAGCATATGCTTAATCCTCACAGGAATAACACTGTTCACTTAATTTCATTGCAAAAGATAAGAACAGGTGCTTCAGGCAACCAACCTTTGGGGTAAGTCAGATTGTAGGTGCCTTGTTAGTTGTTTCTAGGTATGGCTTAGCTTCCGTTATAGGCAACCAAGACTTAAGTAGAAGCAACTGCAAAGCCACAGATGTTTACTATAAAAAGTTTAAGAAATAAGAAATAAAAGTTCAGCATTATTTCATTTCTGTGTAATCCATGGGTATACCAATTTCATTAGGGGCTTGTCAATAAAGGGAGGGCATTTGGGGGTGTATTAGCCCCCAAGCCTGAAAAAAAAACAAGAAGAATGTTACTAAGTTGACATATGCTCCCCCCCCCCCCCCCCCCGTGTGACCTTCACCTTGCAGATGCAACGGAAACTATTATATGCGACACACCTTCTGACTGTCCTTAACACTTGTAAAAAGTTTAACAATTGTACTATGATTTGTTTCTGAGTTATGGCTGAGACACGAAAATATTGACCGATTTTTAGTGTGACCTTGAAATGTGACCTTGAAGGTATGAACCCAGCTATGGTATGTGACAATCCTCCCATGGTCCTTTATAATTGTGTGAAGTTTGATGACTGTGGCCCTAACAGTTTTCGAGTTATTGGCTCGGCCACACTGACACACACACAGATAGACACATGCACACTTCAATCACTATATGCCACCCGACTTAAGTCGGAGGGCATAAAAACAACAAATATTTGGAAACACACAGGTAGCAGTTGGAAAATACTCACTTGCGGTGATGGAGGGGAAAATGATTTTATTGGTAAAAGAGTGTTATGTTTGGTAGAGGGGGTTGAACAGTTCTTTTTTCAGAGGCAATCGGCGCCCCCCCCCCCCCCCCCCTCACCAGAAAAACCAAGCAAGACCCTCAATCCATGCCCCTGAGTTCCTTGGATTTCCATTGGCAATGGCCATGGAAAACCATGGAAAGTCAGTCTTCTTGCATGGTATGTATTACCAGGGTCACCTCTTTAAATTTTCCATGGAATCCATGGACCTAAACCATGAAATTTGTCCGAATACTCCGTGGTAAAAATCCATGGACAAGCATGGAATTTTATAATCAGCTTTTTCCATGAAAGTTGTCAGAACTTCCATGGACAAGCATGGAATTTTATGTTCAGCATTTTCCATGGAAGTTGTCTGAAGTTCCATGGAAAGAGACCATGAAATTTGTCCGAATACTCCGTGAAGAAAATCCATGGAAAAGCCTGGAATCTTATCTTCAGTCTTTTTCATGGAACTGACTGGACTTCCATGGACAGAAACCATGGAATTTGTCCGAATACTCCGTGGAGAAAATCCATGGAAAACCATGGAATCTTATATTCAGTCTTTTCCATGGAAGTGACTGGACTTCCATGGACAGAAACCATGGAATTTGTCCGAATACTCCGTGGTAAAAGTCCTTGGAAAACCATGGAATATAAGGCACAAACTTTTTCATGGAATTAACTATGTGAACTTTCCATGGTTTTCATTTTTCCTTGGTCAAAGAGGACCACGGAAAGTTGTCCGAATACTCCGTGGAATTAATTTCCAAGGAATTAAATGCAATTTTCCGTGCAATCCACGGACATTTTAAATGCAGGGATTTCATTGCCCTTTTTGAAGGATATCATTGTGGTAAGTTTGCATTTATCTGTCCACCTCATGTTAAAAAAAACTATTGGGTTATGCAGCCCCTGTTATGTATAAAGAATAGAGAGCATTGTATAACCACCAAGAGTGCTAATCACAGCTATCGTATTCAATGGATCATCTTAGAATGCCCTTGTTATGTCAGTGATTTGTGGTTATACAATGCTCTTTATTCTTCACAAATGTCTTATTTTGCCATTCGACGCACACGTTTCTTGAATTTCTCAAAAGTAATCTAATTGTTTCTTACATCTCAGCCTTTTCTTGCCAATTTGTAGTTTATTTCATTACAGATTAACCTCTTTCTTCATTCACATATGATTTGACGTGCAACTAGTCGTTCGTTTACATTATATATAAGAGGATATACTTTGGCGTAGCCTATTTGCATGCTATAATAGGCTATACAATGGCAAACCATTTGCAAACATGTTTATTCTGGGAAACTATCCCAAACTGTAAGAACAAGAAGGTAGTTTTGGTCAAAGTCAGCCCCGATCGAGTATTGTCGATCATTAAAGCAAGCAGACAGCGTGGTGATGACACACACATTGGTCTCACTGATCAATTAGGATCTGAAAAAGCCAATCACATCGAGAGATCATGCAAAGACATTTGCCGCATTAATGTCATAGCAGATGACACAGACGTGTTTGTCCTCCCGACTTTCTTCTATTGGAAGAACAAAATGGGCTGCTTGATGTGCTACGAGTGGGGAAAGAAAGGTCACTGACATAGATTAAACACGCAAGAAAAATGCCACAATTGTCCCAAAACTCATCAAAACGCATGCACTATAGGGCTGTGACACTGTCGCACAATTGTATGTTGTAGGCAAAGTAGGTATGTTGAAGAGACTGCAGGGTTATCCATTGGACGGCTTGGTTATCATCATGGGTGCTGTGCTTGTCCAAAGTACCCTCCTGATCAGTGCTTGTTATGGTTATCTGGTCACAGAAATGATCGAAGTCAGGGTCAATATCTGGACATCCAAAGCAGCAAAGGTGCGATTATCTGTCCCCAAGCTAGCAAGTCTTCCACCCACAACTGAGTCATTCCATGAGAATGTTAAAAGGACCCACCTTCAAGCCATGCACTGGTACTTTTGTGCCTCAAACATTCTACCCAAACTTGATCCATCTGATTTTGGATGGACCACTGATGACATATCTAAGACTTTGACACCAATAGGTATTGCCGAGTCTGTACATGCTGCCCCAGAACAGGTACTGAATTTTGTCAAATGTGGTTGTATTCCATCCAAGGCATGTTCATCCAAGAGATGCACTTGTGTCCTGCAAACATCCCATGCACCATTATATGTCATTGCAAAGGTGATTCAAATATGTGTCAAAATGAGCTGACTTTGGGGAATGTCGAGTCACACGACAGCTCAGAAGATGACACTGATCATGAAGACTTGAAATGAACTCGGTGCAAGATGGGTGGATTTTCCTGAAAGTAGAGGACATGTTAGCTGGAATAAATTGACGTTTTGCACACAATCTATACCAGGAACTTGTTGCTACATTGCCTAACTTGATCTCCTAATTAAGTCTCCAAAATATCTCACAGCTGGCTATGAAA
This sequence comes from Pictodentalium vernedei, assembly GCA_031216915.1. Lineage (NCBI taxonomy): Eukaryota > Metazoa > Mollusca > Scaphopoda > Dentaliida > Dentaliidae > Pictodentalium > Pictodentalium vernedei. Next base: position 221,086,383 of record CM062295.1, on the reverse strand, counting down.
ATGATTTCCTCGACAAATTGGTTGATTTTCCAGCCATTTTAGTGACCATCTTTACTCTCACAAAGGTCAAATATCTTGAACTCCTTGGACTTAGTGTAATCTGTAGGTTGATTTCATTTTAGCACAATGATGTACCCTATAAATAATGGTACAATAGCATCAAAATGATTCATTCTTAATGTTTCAAAAATTTGGCAGCGATTTTGAAAAAATACAGATAACTCAAATTCCCCAAAGTTTACTAACTGGCATCAAACAGATTCGAATTCAGCACAAAAAGTTACCCTAGAAACACCAAAAACATTGCGTCCACACCAAAATTTCCAGGTACGTTCCAAAATCTACTAATCTGTGCCAGACTATACATGTGTAATGGTATGAACTCGATTGATATTCTATTTTATCATATGACTCGTCCGTTTTGTTGACTTTAAAACATTTCATATTTTGCTTTCATATTAATCAGTGATAAATAATGCCTTCCGTCGATTTCATTGGTCAATTTCAAAACTAGACAATTTGATTGGCAGAACAAAATACAACTGGGCCATACATTATCTGTCCTATTTAGGTTGGGTTATATTGCATTAACCCTTTACCTAGCATAACAACCAAAACCGACCAGTGCTATATACGAAAAAATTTCATTTTTTTGCTTCCAAAACATAGGTTATGACCCCCTCATTGGAACGTGCACATGGCACTCGTTCCAATGAGGGGTCATAACCTATGTTTTGGAAGCAAAAAATGAAAATTTTTAGTTATATGATGATGTTTTTTCCAAGTGTCGTCTGAAACACACATTAGGTAAAGGGTTAAAAAGTCATACTAAGTCGTTAATTTGTGCATATGTGTGTCATATGATAAATAGAATATGAAATAAGTGTTTTTCTCATATGATATATATGATATTTATGAAACTCATCCAAATTTTCCGTTTGGGGCTTGCCAGAGGCTCGCCCAAATGGAAAATTCTTAGATTCGTTTCATAAATATCATATGAGAAAAACACTAATTTCATATCCTCTATATATGAACTACTTTTTACTGCCATTCAGTTTTGATTCTGCCCAATGAAACAGATGACCTAAAACTAGACGTGTCAGTATGGCATGTATGCCTCCACAAGTTAGCGTTATTAAGTGTTGGCTTTACACACCTGTAGTTACCTAGGACATATTCAATAAATCAGCCAATTATCTGAACATAATAGTGAAAAAAAGGAAAATTACAAAACACCCTGAGATAACTGATGGCAATTTTTTTTATCATTTCATTCTACTGGTTCTAAGGATGCTTCATACCAAATAACAGTTCTCAAGTCAATGTGGTACGGGAAATATGGGCGCATAATGATATTTCTATTGTTTAGCTCCTCGGGTTCCCACAGGGCTATGGGAAATTTTTTTTGTAGGAATCAAGGACTTATGACTCAATAATAAGACACACCAAATTTGCTTGAAATCTGCTGATCAGTTAAAAAACTACAAATATTGGGTGGGGCCAAGAACCTTGCTCTTCCCACTACAAAGGCAAATATTGCCCTGTACCAAAAATCAAGTCACTGTACCCATCAGTTCTTGAGAAGATTTTTTAATGAAAGTGTCAATGACACTGCAGCTTAACTTGACTTGACAGTGTGCAGTGCTTAATGAAAAGGATAATAATCAATGTTTATGGAAGGATTATGAAATAACTCAAAAATTGTGATAACTGAGAATATGTTAAGTTCTGTACCCAACATGCCATTTTTTCAAGAAAAATTGGAGGTGAAGACTGCAGAAGGAATTGAGACCTGGGTTGATGTGGCTCTCACAGTTAAAATATGTCAACCAAAGTTACCAAGATACAGTAAAATCCTTCCAAAACAAGTCATCCTTCAAAGTTACAATGAAATCCCTTCATAAATATGACCTGTAGACTTTGCTAAAGGTTTTCAACCTGCGCAGTCATCATGTTTGACCGATTGCGACCAAAATAGAACATTCTCATCTAGATGTGACCTCAAATCTGCACAGGAAATTTAGTGAAAATAAGACAAGAACTACGAGGTGTAGCCTGTGCTAAAGAAAATGTAAAAAGGCACCCAGACATCCCCATGCATGATGTGAACAGACCCGCAGACTCACAGACTCTTCCACATGCATGATGGCAATTGTTTATTTTGACTTTGCCAAGTTAAGCTAAAAAATTGGGAGCACTTTCCCCCACTCCCTCCTAAGGGGCAGGGCAAGTTGATTTAAATAAAATCAAAATGTGAAGTGAACAATCATTTCAAAAATTTAACTGAAATCAGTCCAGCTGTTCTGGAGAAGTTGCAAGCACCATGTTCACAGATGGCATACGAAGCACGACGTACGACAAACAAAGGATGACAGATGGTGAATGATCACTATAGCTTACCCTGACTTTCAGTCAGGTGAACGAAAAAGCATGGTGAAAAATTAACTAGCAATTAGGCTTAAAAAAGTTAAAAATCTGTTTTTCAGGCCTCCTGCAAGTTCCTTTTGGCTGCTGCATGCTCTCTTTTTATAACCAATGCAAACTCAAAAAAAAAAAAAATTTAATAGTTTATGTCTGATATTTTACCCAAGTTAATAAATTTGTTCCTTCAGTGCAACAAGGCTTTGCAATGCCTTAGCAAAAATACACCACCACTGATGTTGTTCTTTAAATTATGAGGCCAAAAGCATATAAAAACAACCCAAGAACATGAACTTATGATGGCAAAGAAAGAATTACAAAAATAAAATAAACCAGAGGCACCAGGGGGCCTGAGGGCGCTCACCTGACATGGTAACCTAAATATCAACCCAGAGAATTGATTTCAACAAGTTGCATCTGCTCCTCCGAAGAAAAGCTTATACCAAATATCCAAAGATTTTGACCAGTGGATCTAAAAAAAAGAAGATTTTTAAAGAATATTCCTCATATTGAATCGCACAGGGAGCCCATATATGAACCCAGGGACTTGGCTTTAATAAACTTGAATATCACCCCCTAAGGATGCTGCACAGCAAATATCAAAACATTTCGACTGCTGGATCTGAAGAAGATGATTTTTTAAGAAAATTCCTCATTTTGAACTAAGTTACAATTCAAGCTCCCGCAGTGAGTCCAAATATGAACCTATAGGAACATGGTTTGAACAAAATTGAATCTCACCTCCCTAAGGATGCTGCATACCAAATATCAAAACATTCTGACTGCTTGATCTGAAGAAGATTTTTAAAGAAAATTCCTCATTTTGAACTAAGTTATAATTCGGGCTACCATAGTGAGCCCAAATATGAACCCAGGTACTTGGCTTGAACAAACTTGAATCTCACCCCCCTAAGCATGGAGCATATCCAATATCAAAAGATTCTGCCTGCTGGATCTTGAGAAGAAGATTTTCAAAGAAATTTGCCTGAAATGCACTAAGTTCAAATTTGGGCTCCTATACTGAGTCCAAATATAAACCCAGGGAGCCGATTTGAACAAACTTGAATCAGATCCACCCCACAATGTTGCATACCAAATATCAAAAGATTCTGCCTGCTGGATCTGGAGAAGATTTTTTAAGAAATTTGCCTGAAATGCACCAAGTTCGAAATCGGGCTCCTATACTGAGCCCACATATGAACCCAGGGGGCCAATTTGAACAAACTTGAATCAGATACACCCTACAATGTTGCATACCAAATATCAAAAGATTCTGACTACTGGATCTGGAGAAGAAGATTTTTGAAGAAATTTGCCTGAAATGCACTAAGTTCGAATTTGAGCTTCTATAGTGAGCCCAAATATGAATCTAGGGAGCCAATTTCAACAAACTTGAATCAGATCCACACCACAATGTTGCATACCAAATATCAAAAGATTCTGCCTGCTGGATCTGGAGAAGTGCCTGAAATGCACTAAGTTTGAAATCGGGCTCCTATACTGAGCCCAAATATGAACCCAGGGGGCCGATTTGAACAAACTTGAATCAGATCCACCCTACAATGTTGCATACCAAATATCAAAAGATTCTGCCTGATGGATCTGGAGAAGAAGAATTTTTAATGTTTTTCCCATTGCATACAGTGTTAAAAAGTGCTGACTCAGCACTTTTTCAAAGTCCTGAAAAAAGTACCTTATGATCAAACCGATAGGGATTTTTTTAACCATTCTATTCTACTGGATAAAAGTAAGCTTTATACAAAATAAGAATTTACTTTGCCGTGTAGTTTTGGAGATATGGCAGATTTAAGGTTTTTTAAGGTTTTTCCTATTTTTAGCTCCCGAGGTTCCCACGGGGCAATGAGAAAAATTATTTTTGAATCAATCAACTACTTATGACCCATTATCATCTCATATCAAATTTGGTTCAAATCAACCTCACGGTTCTGAAAATAGAAATTTTAGGCGTGGCCAAAATTTTTGCCCATCCCATAACAAAGGCAAATAATGCCCGACAAACTTCTCTTGAACAAACTTGATTCTAAACCTCAAAAGGACTCTGTATACCACATATCAAGTCTCTGCTACTGGTGGTTTATTAGAAGAAGATTTTCAAAAAACTTGGCCACTTTTTCCCCACCCCTCAGCTCAATAAATATGAGCCGAAACCTAATTTGCATAAAAATGCCCCTATATAACCACTACTTACATGAAATTTAATTAAAGTGTGGCCAGTGGTTTAGGAGAAAGAGGCTCAAACACCACCTTCACGCAGGACGACAGACAAAGAGTAATAAGAAAAGCTCACCCTGACTTTCAGTCAGGTGAGATAAAAACCGCCGCCCGCATGCAGTTTTACAAAACATAACCTGAGAATTAGAAGAGCTACTTTGTGGGGCCTTAGACCTACCTTGTCTCTTCTTCTGATTTTTCGTCTGTTGAGAATCTTTGCATTTAAACACCTGCAAGTTGAGTTCACATGAAGGTTTCCTCCCTGCTAAACAGTCACAATACACACGGTTGTCAGCAGCTGCACTACTATAATGCTTTTCACCTTTCTTTGGGCAATAGCCTCCATAGATTATTTCAGTAGGAAGAGGCCTACAAAAAAGAAGCTTTCAGACATGAATTCAGGCTTCATTTTTCAGTTTTCTTAAGTCTATTTCTGAACCTTGACTATCCTCAGATTTTTGGGGAAGGTCTCCTGATCTATGTACAACTGGATTGCTGGAAAACTCATTGGTCACATATACACACAGAACGACACATGTGTGTGAATGGGTTAATCGTGATGGCACAAGTGCCATATCAATTAACCCACTCACATACCTGCGTCATTCTGTGTTTATAACACACCTTCACATCTATAAAAACAATTATTAGAAGGACACTCAGCAATTCATTTGACAACTATCAACAAAAAGAACACATTTTATTGCCTAGAACACATTGGAACTCGGGGGGTGATTTTCAACTATCCCTAGCAATTCAAATTGTAATTGCATGGCATGATTTGTAGAAAATTCCAGTGACATTTTGCTTCTATTTAAAAATAGTCCATCAACGATTTCCATTCCACACACATGATCGGAACAGATTTTCATTTTCTGCGTGGTTTAGTGTGGGATTTCATAGAACAGGCGTGTAATAAAAAAAGTGTGTTCACTGCCGCCATTGTAAGGAGCCACAGAGAAGTGACCGGTAGAGATGAGACAATTAATCGGTGTAACATCAGCACTCGGCCGATAAGTGCCCATCGGTTCACCATCGGCAATCATGGTTCAACATCGGCCCTCACCAAATGTCTGAAACTCAGTGAAAGTGAAAGTGTTATAGATGATCTGTAACGAACTTTCATCCCCTTCGTGGGACAACCAGTGGCAAGCGATCGGTACGTCACTCATCTGTTACTGATATCAGGAAAGTGATGGTTCATGAAAGAAAAAGTAGAATATTATATTAAAGATTTTGAATGTGTAACTGCGTACCGAGTTGTTTTTTTTTATCCATCATGTGAATACGGATGCTCTTCACTGCCTAAACTGTACAGCATTCTGCAAAATGTCGCAATATTTCTTTCAGCCATGCTCATCGTCTCTTTAAATATATAATGGCATTCTTTATTCCCATATTGGACAGATAATTCCTCCATATTAGTAATCCGTGTTAATTGTGAGAGGTTTTGGTGCAATAAGTTTAATATTGGGCCATTCGGTGTGGGATTTATCAACACGAAGCCACTGAATTTTTCTCATGTTGAATTGGTGTGGAGCAGGTGTTTAAAAATAGATAATGCAGTACAACGTCATGACTCGTGTGACAAAATCCCATATATGGGTTTACCGAAAAGAAACTCCCACTTTAAAACGTGTGGTTCCTACATGTATGACAGCTTTTGATTTTCACAAAACATTTTCTTCCAAATAACTGATAGTTGACTTCATAGCCTGTGTAGGAGGCGATTTGGCAAAGACCCGACTTTGAAATGAATTGTTGCCAGTATTGATGTAAACCCCATCAAAGATTCAGAACACAATTTACTGTGACGATGCATGTGATGAGTCTCGACTTAGTTGTTAGCTGTTTATTTTAAATCAAAAATATACTGCACTGATGGTGCTTCATTGACATAAACTTAACCCTTTGATGTCTGTTATTTAATTTATTTAAGTGAGTATTAAAAGTGTGTTATCTTCCAGGTTGATGGGGATTAATGGAACAGAAATTAAATTCTGATTCCTGTAAATCAGCCGGCTTCTGCAGTATGCTTGAATAATAAAGAAACCATCTGACATCGGCATTCTGTATCGGCCGATTGTTGTCTAAAATAATCGGCATTCATCTTATGGGGCATTTTACTAATCGGCTCATCTCTAGTGACCGGCCTATTGGGTAATCGGAAGGAGAAGTCACTTCTTCCTCCACAGTCTTTAGAGAGAAGTCAAATGAAAACAGGACAAAGTGAGCCAGAAAGAGAAACAGGGAATGGGCTTTTGCATGATTGTGCTGATATATAGTTTTCGCACCTGTAAATAACTCATTGAAGTCAAGAGTTAAAAAAGGAAAGAAAAAAACATGCTTATGTGTTTAATTTATTCCAAACAAGTTCATGCCGATCGCCGGTCCTCAGACAACAGTCCCCCACGTTTGGGGGTGTCACAAAATTATAGACTAATGTTTGATGAATGTAGAAAGACTGAAAGCACAGCACCAAATTATCTCTGAGCAACAGAAAAAAATATATGAAAACAAGAGGCCCCAGGGACCCTGAGGTCACTCACCTGACATGGTAGCCTAAATATAAAACCCAGGGAATTGATTTCAACAAGTTGCATCTGCTCCTCCTTAGAAAAACCTCTCACCTCCCTCCAGTGGGATGCCGTTTCCCAAATATCAGAAGATTCTGACTGAAGCATGTGAAGAAGATTTTTGAAGAATATTCCTCCAATTGAACTAAGTTATAATTCAGGCTCCCACATGGAGCCCAAATATCAACCCAGGGACTTGCCTTGAACAAACTTGAATCTCTCCCCCCCCCCCCCCCCCCCCCCCCCCCCCCCCAAGGATGCTGTATACCAAATATCAAAAGATTTCGACCACTGAATCTGAAGAAGAAGATTTTTAAAGAAAAATTCCTGATATTGAACTAAGTTGTAATTCAGGCTCCCACAAATATAAACCCAGGGACTTGGCTTTAAAAAACTTGAATCTCAGCCCTAAGGATGTTGCATACCAGATATCAAAATATTCCGACCGCTGGATCTGAAAAAGAAGATTTTTTAAGAAAATTCCTCATTTTGAACTAAGTTACAAGTCGAGCTAACACAGTGAGCCCAAATATGGACCTAGGCACATGGCTTGAACAAACTTGAATCTCACCCCCCTAAGGATGCTACATACCAAATATCAAAGCATTCTGACTGCTGGATCTGAAGAAGAAGATTTTAAAAGAAAATTCCTCATTTTGAACTAAGTTATAATTCGGGCTCCCACAGTGAGCCTAAATATGAAGCCAGGCTCTGGGGTTGAACAAACTTGAATCTCCCCACCCCCCCCCTCTAAGGATGCTGCATACCAAATATCAAAAGATTCTTATTGGTAGATCTGAAGAAGATTTTTAAAGAATATTTCTCATACTGCACTAATTTAAACATTTGGGCTCCCATAGAGAGCCCAAATATAGATCCAGGGAACTGGTTTTAATAAACGTGTGAAACAATCTTCCAAAGATGTTATATTTTAAATTTGAAAGCTTTTAGAGCAGTGGTTTGGGTGAAAAGTAGTCTTAAATGTTTTCCCCATTACTCACAGTGTTAAAAAATGTAGACTCAGCACTTTTTCAAAGTCCCAAAAAAGTACCCCATGATAAAAGCGACAGTAATTTTTTTTACCATTCCATTCTGTTGGTCCTAAGGAATCTTGACACCAAATAAGAATTCTCAGTGCTGTGTTGTTTTTGAGATATGGGCGTTTTAATTTTTTTCTATTTTTAGCTCCTGCGGTTCCCATGGGGCGACAGGAAAAAAGATTTTGGCATAAATTAAATACTTATGACCCAATAAACCTTCACATCAAATTTAGTTCAAATCTGCCTCTTGGTTTGGAAAATAGAAATCTTGGGCAGGGCGAAAATTCTTGCCCCTCCCATAACAAAGGCAAATATAGCTCCTCAAACTTCTCTTCAACAAATCTGAGTCTACACCTCAAAAGGAAGCTGCACACCAAATATCAAGTCTCTGTTACTGCTGGTTCTAGAGAAGAAGATTTTTTAAGATTTAAACACACTTTTTGGGTGTGGTCCTACTGAGGGGCAAGGAAACTTGATTTGAACAAAATCAAATTGCGATGTCATAACAAACTATTTTCTCAAATATCAATTAACCCTTTATGCAACAAATCGGCTGCATCTGCCCACGTAATATGCAAATTCAGCAGTTGAAAAAATATTTTTCAAAAAATTTCAATAAAACCATATCATGTGACCCCTTGTTGGAACGAGCTTGTCGAGCTTGTTCCGAGGGGTCACTTGACATGGAAATTTAAAATAATAAATTTTGATATCGTCTGTGTTGGGTAAAGGGTTAAATTGGTTCAGCGGTTTGGGAGGAGAAGATGCAAACACGATGTTCACGGACGACAGACGTTGCGTGATCAAGATAGCTCTCCTGAATGAAAGTCAGGTGAGCTAAAGCAAGGGTTACACAACACACAGCATCAAGTTTTTTTTCCACACCTACAAGGCTTGCCATTATAAGAAAATGTGTCGCAAATAGTGGAAGACCAACCTGAAATCATCAGACCAGGCTGGTTTTTTAACTCAATAATGATGCAGATGGAAAATGATGGGCCAGCATACCAATTTCGAAAGCTTGAAAAAAATCCATTCGAGCCCATGAACGGCGAGAGCCTATGGGACGCCCCTTTACCCTCACCATCACAGGCTCTCTTGTTTTGTTAAGTCTGTCAAATATATATGCACCCCTCCCTGCTGCTCGGCCCACACTCTCACCGGTCCAGGCTTCTCATAGACAAAAGTCCCCTTTCTGATGGGAGCTATTTAACTCTTCACGGCCAACTCATCTCTCTTCATAGTGTTCCCACTGGGTACCTCAGCTCCGGATGATCTAACTCCCCCATAACTCCCCCATACGAGGACATCTCCACTTACTGAAAAGCCTCAGAGGTAGTGCCTTAATGCAGGCTTTTTGAGGTACATGGTATCGATGCTCCTCCTTGTAGTTGGGGACACGCCCAGAGGTAGAGTCGGCCAAACTCTCTACTCGATCAGTAACCGCTCAACCACTCGATGAACAGTCTTGAAAATAAGCCCTATATGTTTACTACATGGGGTTGTGCAATATCATGGTGACTTCCTGTTTACACCTCAAACTTTTAACAAAATAATACTGACTTACCAGGTTAAACTGACTACCTTGTAATTGTTAAACAAGCAATTTGTACTTAACTGGGTCGATTAATGTTTGTTTACACCTTTGTACTGTAAAATAAAGTTATATCTAGTATGATATATATACAGTAGTTGACAAAACAGAATATCGTGGGGTTGCTTGGTATTACCAACATTAAGTCCTTGTATGGAAGGTGCGGAAATCTCATTCGACCTGGGAAGGGCAGTTGTCTGGCTATTTTGATGTCTTGTCTTAGACATACATACTATTGATACCCAGGCATTTCGTTTCAATAGTGGTGCAAAATACAAGACAGGCGGGGTGTTCTAGTCCAAAAACATAGTGAAGCAACTAACAAAACCCAGTATCCAGGTCCGGGCTCTGTCGCACGCATATTTCTCAGAGCATTATCCTGATGTGTTCCAGAGGTACCAGCTGCCACTTGTCGAATCTGACAAGCTAGTGCAGACATGGCTTAGCAATCCAATGCAGTTCTGGCAGAACCAGCTAAATTTCGCCATCTGGTGTGCAACAACAGGCTCTGGCATGTCCATACAAGATCACCTAAGCACCTCAGACCCCCTCATTAAGTCCTTATACAAGTTCCATGTGTACTACCAGATTCACAGGATCCTCAGCGAGCTAAAGACTGTACTGCCCCAGGATCAAGCTTGGAATGCGTTCAATAACTCATATGACCGGAGGGCATATCAGTGAATCTGTGGTGAGTTTGATGTATCCCCACACACCGACTGGTGTGTCAAAGTCCCAAACCATGGCATGGGGCGGGTATACAACTACTGGACAAACCTTGGCCCTCACCCCTTAGCTGACCCGGACCATGACCCTACTAGCATGTTATTCACACACCGTACATCCTACGAGTTCGTTCACATCGATTTCATCAAACAAGATGCCCCAAATGCAGATAGTGCGTGGAACACATTCATACTCAATAAATCTCAGGAATTTACACGTCCAGACGTTGAACGCCTAAACGACAGTATCAGGACCTATATGTGGGCAGTCTTGGGGGCACAGGCCCAGACACGGACATGCATTATCGTCGATGCACAACATCAAGGAACGGCCTTTGATGCGCAGAAGCAGTTCCTTTCAAACATTGACAATGCCATCTCATCACCCAGTGGACCTCCCTTCAGCAATCAAGCATTATCAAGATGTATTGCGGTACGCTGGCTCTAAGGTTAACTTTGTCTTTGGGATCGGACTCTACATGGCCCCAACTGATATGCTGCTCTGTATAGGTCATGTGGTGGGGTATAACAACGAGATAGTTATCGCCACCACAACCCAGATCCTGGGTGTGAATACGGATGTAAACACAACACCCACCCCCACCACTGATGCTCACACACGAGATGGGGCTAGTCAAGCCGCAATCATTCCAAAAGGAATGAGACAAGCTGGTCGAGCTACAAGCTACAGGGAGCAAGGAACTGTCAAAGACACGACACGTGGGTGGGGTCACAGTTGGGTTACTGGCATTATGGTTACTTCATTAACCAGTCGCGAGTGGCCACAAGAAGCAGCCTTACAAGAGTAAGGACTACAGCCCATAGATTTCCAGCCAACCAGCCCGTAACCTTTGCGAGTTGGTTTAATACCCACGAAATGACAGAACCTATAATTTCAGGTAGTGCAGCCGCAACCTTCCCTGCCAGCTAGGATATGCCCAAGGCCCTGTAGGTGTTTTTTCTAGGGCTGTCGCGATTATTCAATTAGTCGACTAACCGTCGACTATTGAAGTAGTCGACGTTTTTTATTTTTAGTCGATCGTCGTTCATTTTCAATGTGGTACACGTCTACTACACGTCGGGGCTAAATTGCATTGTTTTGTGAGGTGAATGATCAATGAAGGTGAATAACTTTAAATATCTAACCATAGTTAACATTCATATCCGGAAGACTGTACGACTGTCACTGACTGTGTAAGAAAGAACACTCACAGTTACTCGAGAAGAATAGATTCTTCTGAATTTCTCCAGTCTTGTACACACGAATGCACCCATTGGAAAACCCAAAGCACGGAAGTGACAAAATTATGACGAAAGTCAGAATGTCAGATCACTTCTCAAAGTTCGGAACTTCAGACTAAGATCCAATTTTAACAACTGACGAGGGAATGCATAGATCTCAATGTTCAAAATTTCGAGAAACGTATTGCAGAAAGGAAACATATGCAGGAGCGTTCTTTGGTAAATTCATTTTAATTCATCGGCTTGAATCTAGTTCAAACTTGGACCCGCAGTCAGTAATATTATTTTTGGGGTTGGTACGTCCTACAGGACGTACCAACCCCAAAAATTATATTACGGACTGTGGGTCCAAGATTGGACTACATGTAGCTTCAGTCGGGACCGATTTGTTGTTCCCACAACCCCACTTCGTCTGAACACACTGGTGCCATTGTCATTTTCAGAGTTTTACGAACAGAAGAATGATTTGCTAAAAAATCATGGGAAGCGACTATTAATCGACTAACCGTCGATTACTGGTCGCGATTAGTCGATTACAAAAAATGATAGTCGCGACAGCCCTAGTTTTTTCACCCACTCTTTGAGGCCGCCCTTATCAGATGGTGGTGGAGCGGGGGAACTTCCAACCCCACTGGTCAGCGCAAGTACTAGGGTCACGATTGCCATCCCAATCACTGTGAGGATAGATGCGATCGTAATCCCTTGTTCCCGGAAGAGGGTGTGAATGCGCTCAGCAAGTGTCGTGTCCTCACTGAGGATCGATTGATCGTCTCTCTGATTTGATTGTCTGGGATTGGAGAGCTTCTTTATTCATTGCGGCCGCCTCTATGCATGAAGCTCGTTCATCTTCCAGGTTGTGCAGACGTTCTGTCGTCTCCAACATCTCTTGCTGCAATGAAGGTAGATGATCACCTATCTCCCTGACAGCTCCGTTATTAACAGGGACCTGGGTAAAAGCTAGTTTCATCTTCTCCATCATCGCGGCCACCTTGTTCATCCGGAAGGTCGAAGGCATCAAAGTCTGCCATTGTTCTGAAGGATGAGCGACAGAGTTCAAAACAATTCAACATGTCTTCAAGCCAATATGGATGAAAGCTTAACCCACACCGCAGAATACGAATGCCTCTTGAGGTAAAGGGAGTCAGGCAATCGGTTGTTATTATGCACAATCCTAGTACGATTGACCAGAACCAATCGCTCAATGTCCAATTTCCGAATCTTGGAGAATACCATCTTACTACACCGGGTAATGTACGCCTTGCCTTTACAGTCACCGTGAACTCAACAGATGATAAAAGGTCAGTTGTTCAGAATCTTGGCCGTGCCATCATCAAGAAAATGACAGCAGAAACGAGCTTATGTCGGTCGATGATGCAGACGTGTATCAATGCTACCTTGACCTCTGGAAGACAGCTTCCGAGCGCAAACAATGCACACTACGAGGGTATTGATACATCCGCGAAAAGAAATGCCACCAAGTAGCGGGTCAGCACAGAGGAGACAAGGATGACTCTGTTGTTGCAGGCAAGGCTATCGCTGATGCCTATGGCAACCGTTTCTGTATCCCGCTGGATTTTGAACTCCTTGAGGCTCATATGTCTTTCTACCAGAGTGTGCTTAGGGGTCGGCTCGAGTACGAGCTTATGTTCAATGATTACAGACGGGTGGTCCAGGCTTCAGGCGATGTCGATGACAGTTACACCATTGATAATATCAGCCTGGAATACGAGATGGTCACCCAACATGAACTTGCTCGCATGGTCCACAACCAGTATTCTGGTTGTCTCGCCATCCTCTACGAACGCGTCCTTCGCCACCACAAAATGACAAAAGATTAAAGCAACACTCTGTGGAATATCAACCTCAATGTGGAGGCGCAGAGCAATAAAGGGATTCTGATGCTATTCGAGGACCCTGCTACAGCTGGTGCTGCTTTCACAAGGAAGCCTGAGGTCTTTTATAATCCAAAGATCACCAAAGTTGAGGTTATCATTGAGGGAGTGCCCAACCAGCTGTACTCCCAGGGATTGTGTGCCTACCAGCAATGGGATGAGACCACTCGGCACTTTGGAGCCTGTCCCAGCAGCAAAAGAGATTCTGAGGTTGCAAAGGAACTATCTCTGGGTGATGTCACACTGGGCAAGTTCTTGACCCGCAAGTATGCTCTATGGCTTGATCTGCGGACCAGGGATGATGGCGAGCTACACGGCAGTGGCCGCCGAATAGAAAATGCCAGCAAAGGTATCACTATCCAGATCACAAAGACAGCAGAGACAAGTGGCACATTGAACATATACCTGTACGTTTTCATGGATGCACAGCTTAACATTGAACATGGTCAGTTTACCAATTGCACTTTATATTAATAACCTTTTCTTTATGGAGCCACACGCAGCCATTATTTGCGGTCAAGCAGGCTGGGGTAAGACAGTTTTTGCTCTGAACCTGCTGGAGGGTCCTTATCAGGGCATATTTCAGCACAATGTGGTCCTTTGTCCTACAATCAAATACAACAAGACATACCACGACCGTCCATTGATTTGGAAAGACCCGATGAATACATTTCAAATCCTGGTGAGTGCCTCTATTCATACCTTCAGGCCTTCTATCAGCTGTTCGACATGATCGACAATTGCTCGGCTACAAAAGCTTTGACACAAAAGAAAGACATGCTGTCTGAGCTAGCCTTCTCGGGTCATCATGCGCAGCAGAGCGTTTGGGTGTTGACTCAGAAATATAACTCTGTCTTAAAAGATCTCCGCGAGCAGACCCGCTGGGACTGTCTGTTCTACTGCAAGGACAGAGATAGCTTCAAGGATTGTCTAAGAGAGAATGATGTGATTGGAAGCCGCGAGAAACGTACAGCAGTTTGCCAGGCATTGGCAGATATTAAGCATGCCCGGCTAGTGTTAAAAACAGACCAACCTACTACTTATAAAGTTTTATATTAAACCCAGACGGAGTGCATGTACATATCCACACCATCATGGATTGCGATGAAATCATTAACCAACTGCTGGTAGAGTAAGATACTGCGCCGCAGGCAGTCAATGCAGAAGACAAGATGGCGTTGGTCCTGCTATAGTTGAAGAGCAACATCCGAAGGAACAATCTCCAGAGAATGGCCATAAACAAGGCAACCCAACCGGTTGTGCTCCTTCCGAATGGGAACAACACCAACAAGGGCTGCATCACAAATACAATTCATTGGACAAATGGTTCCCATCAATTGCTGGGGCTGTTGGGTTGGCTAGCTTGGTATTATGGTTTCTGCAGAGCAAGAGGAAAATGAACAGTCCAATGGGACTGCCCAATGCTGAACCGATCAACCAAGTTGTACCTCCAAACAAGTAATTAGAGGTATCTAATGACCCATTACTTATGGAGTAAACATGTCTTCAGCCGATGGAAAGATGTTAGTCAACGCTGCCTATCAAAGCGCTGTAGTCTCAGCCCTAGCAATAGGGTACACCCGCTTAGGTAAGATGGCAATGAAGGGTGCCACCCCTAAACTTGACTTCACCAGCTATGACGTCGGGATGGTAGTCCTTGACGTGGAGCTGGTGATAGCAACCAAGGACATGCTAATTAAACAAGGAATCATTCCACCAAATATTATGAAATAAAAAGATGGCCTTGATCACAATGCTACTTGGGGGCACCCTTGATAAAGCATTGGCCTTCTCTGGCAGAAACTACCTCTTCTCCATGTTTCAGGATAATGAGGCTGGTGAGGAACGTGCACGACATGACAAAGCCATAGAAAAGCTCCAGGCAGCTCAGGCAGCATGGTCCCATAAGAGAACAGAACGCCTCGATTGGATTCACGAAGAACTACACCGCCAAGGTCATGCATTACGCACATTCCTGGATGTCGATGCTGCAATTTGCGAATATGCATGGGTAACTGGGAACAATTTAAACAGTCTTGGCCCAGAGCCACAACTAGAAGACTTTTACACACCATCAGCCAGTCAAAAAGACAGTGAAGTCGCCTTTGTTATCTTGGGGAAGGCTGTGACGTGCCTGGTGGCCGACAAACTCGCCATGTGAATATGTTCCTTCGGAACTGCAGCTGTGCTGCCCGACGTTGTAATGGAGAAAAAAAAAACAGTAACGGTGTCTAACTGAGCTGCATCCAGCTACTAATCAATCCTTATTCACACAGCGAATGCCCATGAGATGCTTACTAAGCATCTGCACCGGGCACGGTTGGCTCTGGTCTCAGTTGGCATGTGAGTATCATGGGCTTGCTCTGCCGGGTGGGTTCTTGGCATATCAGCAGTAACATCTCGTTTTTTGTGCCCTGCGAGTTCTCTGAACGAGAAGCAGATATCAAGCCAGAGTTGGTTGAATTTCTCTTCCTCTGCGAGTATATGATTGAATTCCTTGTCTGATATCTGGCCATCACCAACAGCCTTCAAGTACAGATCTGCGATGCTCGAAAGCTTTGCCTCTGCTAATGTGGCAATGGTGTTGTGCTTATTAGACTTCTTTGTGAGTTTTCGGCTTACAAACTTCCCGAAGACACCTGCCAATCCACAGACACTTGCCGCGGCCTCTAGCACTATAACCACAGGAACTGCAGCGACGTTGGCCAACAGTCCAATACCACTAATGCTGATTCCTACACCCGCTGCAGACATAAATGTTTCAATGTCATCTGCGTTATTAACCCCTCGCTGGTATTTCTTACTAAGGGAATATCTGCAGTCTCATTCGGCCAGGAGATGAGCTCTAACATCACCGATCTCCTGGATGCATAAAGTATTCTTGATGTTTGGATACAGACCCACTGTTATTAGTCATGTTCCATTACCTTTAAATCATTGTCCGCCAGTGTCTGTCTGGTAAACTGCATGCGCTTGAGCTTAGCTGGGCCAAGATATAAGGTACTGAGTGTGTCAGTTGGAAAGTCATCATCTGTGACCTTGTGATCAACTCCACTCAACGAGAGCAACACATCTTTGCCATGGATAATGATGACAAAGTTCTTTGCCGTTATGTCGCCAACCCCATTTAGGGCAAGCCCATGTAGCACTGGGACGAAGTCGATGAGTGGTGGACCCATGACTATCTGTACAATGGTAGTAGTATTCTGGCCAGCAGTAAGATGATCAAACTACGAAACAAGCTTCATCATCATGCCTTGTTTTTTGTCTGCACCCAGCACATACCCCACCGTGCTTTCGTGAACGTTAATAGCACCTCCTTTCGGGATGTAAGAAGCCAACACACAGCTACTGTTCTGGAGTTTACGTAGCCTGTGTCCACAGCCCAGTTGGATGTGAGGCTGGATGACCTTGAAGTCAAGTTCCCACCCACTGCGTACAGGGTCCCTATACAGAGACCACTGTCTGGCAGCATTCTGGAGGAGTTTGCAGCTCCTCCATGGGGCTGAGCCTTCCAGGTTCAACCCACGCAGCTCGGTAAAGGAAGCTTGTTCCATGAAAACAGCAGATGGGAGTTCTGTTCTCTTATATAACCCATTAGAAAGTTGAAATATATACAGCTTCTCCTTCTCACCTGGTTCTCCAAAGCCCTTCGTATTCCCAAGATCAGCCAGCGAAATGGTTGTGCAAGGCAATACATCATGAGCTCCTGGTCCTCCGCTTTCCACCATGTCTTCACACAGAAGATATATTTCGAATATATAATGTTACTGATAGGTACTGTAATTCAATAGGGCTGCCCCTGCTATCTACAACGCTAACTGTGATATTGCCTATAGCACCTGGGACAAGCCTTTTGTATTGCAAATGAGAGAAAGCTTCTGTTCTGCCACTGGCACATTTTTCATTTGCTACAGGTACTGTTCTGAGTAGTGTGCTGGGTAGCCCATTGTAAACATTGTCCGTGGTGCTGACTTCTGACAGATGAACAAAGAGCTCACGGTGGGCCACACAGGGGTCAGCCTGGCAGCTGATTTTAGGGAGAAGTGACTTCTCCCTTCAGAGACTTTAGGGAGAAGTCAGGACCCAGGAGGGAGAAGTCAGTGGACATGAAGGAGAAATCAGAAAAAAAAAATAAAACGTATATGACATCGTGACAAAATAAATGAACATAGAGGGCACAATTGTGGAGAAAAAAATAAATAAAAGTTATACAAACATACATACACACACAAAACTAAGTCAGGTGGTATATAACAGAATGTAGGTTAAAATCCCACCTCCCTCCCCCACCCAACAAAAAACTGTGTCGTTCATGGTTTCTGAATACCCCCTAACTCTTTGCCAAACAGTGATGACTAAGGTTTACCATGCAGTTGATTTTGTATTTGCCTCAACGCAGTCGATTTGAAATTTAGTATGACCCATGGTGAGAGTGCTCTTCTCTGTAACAGAAGGTGTATTCTTTTTAAAAAAAATATTTAAAGTGTTTAAAATAAATTTCAAGTTCATATAAGAAGCTGGGGCATTCATGGTTTCTGAATGCCCTAACTGAGTTGAAAAGAGTAGTTAAAAAAGTTTTCGATATCCTTCGTAAATTAAGCGTTATTAACAATTTGAGTTAATTTATTTCTCAGGTAAATGAAAAAAATATTTCAGTTGTCTCCCTTCCCGGCTGCGCTGGGTAATAATACACTGTTCAGAAAAACTGACAATTTCTGCCAACCATCTTACACTGACACGTGCGATTGGTGCTTTGAAGGTCTGCCATTCTTTTCCATCCAAATACCTGTGATTTCTATTGTAGCGTTATTACATTTAACCCCCTTCCAACACAACTTCACAAGTTTTCAAAGGAAAAACATTCAATGCAAATTGCGGGGCGAATTTCAATGCAACCAATTTTTCAGTGGAACAGAGCGTAACCGCAAGCAATTTCGATATGGACAAACTGTCTCCAATACATTCTTTTTTGTTTTGAAACGGTGGTTAACTTTAATAAATTCTAATTAACTCGATGTGTGTCTTGTGTGATTCGTTGTTTTGGTTGGCACTTTGTTTTTAAATAGCCATTTTGTGCTGGTTGCTATCAGTTGGGGCGAATTGTTCGAACGACTACGCCATTACAATTCTTTTCAGAAATATAAAATTGGGCTAGTTTTGGCTATTTTCCATAGCCGTGTGACAGACTTTAACAGCAGCCGTGTTTACTTTTTTTGCGAATGCGGAAGCGGGTGTTTTAAAAAAATAAAACATAAGAAAATACAGTAAACTGCCATGTCTCCCAAGGAAGTTTTGCAGGGCGACTTGAATTTCGCCCCCAATGTAAGCCAAGGCGACTTGAGGAATGATAAGGCGACTTCTTCGCCCAAGTCGCCCACTCGGCTGACCCCTGGGGCCACAAGACTAGGTAACTCACCCCCCATCATCTTCCCTCCCCCAGGGATTTTGGTTGTTGTAAATCCTAATGTGCATGCCAACTTTCCCAGTTTCAGAGACTTATCTGTCTTGAGTCGCAGATGACCCGATGGTTTGTGAAGATCCAATATAGCCCCAACTTGACTAAACACCTGGTCATTTAGCTCACATACATTGTAATCGCCATCTGGGATTGAAATCATCTTTCGCTCGTCATCATTCTCAGACACAAAGCGAATAGTATTGTTGCATTTCTGTGAGCTAATGTTGTACCAAAGAGGGTAGCATGTTACTTCAGCAAGCGCACACTCATATTGCTCTCCAGCAGGCAGTGCCCCTGGTAGGTCCACGGTTTGAATGTCGGATAGTGTCATGTACATTTATAGTTTTATAATAAGATAAGACTCCTCCAATATAGGTCAAATTAGTCTAAGTCATCTGAAAACCAGAAACATTTATACGAGTTTATAACCATAATATTGTCTGAAGGGTTTTTATTACTAGTAACAAGACCATCATTGTATATATATTTCACCTCCTTGTGAGACGCCCGCAAATCGGACGCTTATCTATTTGGCACCTAGACCACATACCTCTTGCCGATTTGTGTAACAAGAGTGAGGATCATGCCACCTGGAAGATCCTTTTCTTCCATAAGTTGGTAGATGCCTATGGGCAGGTCTCTCCATTTCGAAGCTTTGCTTTTCTTGAAATCCTCTTTTGTTGGCCAGCACATGTCTGTGACTATGCTTTGTGTACTTGTTGGATTCTTAACATGTGATAAATCTTCAATTGTGCATATTAGAGGACCAAAGGATGCCGGTATACCCAAGAATGGACAGCAAGATTGCAACAAAGTTGGATTCAATCTACTACAGCCCCAAGGGGTACTGGAAGGGACTTGTGGCCATTAAAAACCTTGCTTCCACGACCAAAGTCTCTGAAGATGTGGCTCGGCATGGCTCAAGAAGCATGCCATCTGGCAGTTGTACCTGCCCCCTCCGCGACCCACATTTGACGTGCCTGTACAGAATGAAGTCCACCAGGCCGACCTGCTCTTTCTGACCGGTGACCCACAAAATGTACAAATACATGCTCACTGTCGTTGGATTTACAGGCGGAGCCCCCTCGGATGGCCGCAATTGTTACAGGTTGACCCCGGCCACGAGTTCATGGGTGCAGTGAACCAGCTGCTGGCCAAACATGGGACAGAAGGGCGGCGTGGCTGTGTGGATGACCACCAGGACCAGGGAATTGTAGAATGTTTCAACCGCACCCTGGCACAGTGACTCTTTGGGCATCAATACGCTTAAGAGATGCGACTTCCACCTGGATAACGATCAATGAGTGGGTGGCTTGACTGCCTGCCGTCATTGCAGTTCTGAATGGTGAGGTGACTCGCCTAACTGGAAAGAAGCCCACTGACGCCATCAAGGCTAAGATTGGAGCATGAAAACCCTCCTCTGTGGTTGAAGGTCATCCTGTTGTCATCCGAGAGCAGAAGCTCCCCTCTGGCATGAGTGTTCGCTACCTCTACCAGCCAGGCGAACTTGAGGGTGGTCGCCATCATGCAACTGACCCTGTGTGGTCCCTCCAGTTCTACCAGCTTGGACGCTCGATCACCAAGCTCGGATAACCTGTGCTTTATTATTTGTTGGATGGGCCACCATGTGGGTTTGTCCGAGAGGAGCTCCTTGTGGTGCCCCTTGACAGCCAGTTGCCACCTAATGGGGTTCTTACTCAGTTGTAATTGCAGAACCCCCTCTTTTTCTGTTGCACTCTAGACAAGTCAGTCATACGTTACCTCTACAGAGTCCCCTGCTATTGTGCAGCCGGTCGACAGAGAACTGCTGTGTGCCTTTTGGGGTATAAGCCCATATCAACTCGATGTTGGATGTCATGCAGCGGTTTTGTTGAACCTCTCTGAGCTGCAAGATGTAGTCAACCTTCAGGTTAAACCCCCGGAGACATCTGACCCGGTCCTGATGCTTGTATGCCACAAGTTTCTTTTGGATTTGCTTGCGGAGTTGCTTGTCGCTCTGTAACCTGACCTCAGAACCCTCTTCTGGAGGACAAGTTACACTCTCAAGTTGATGCATATACTCCACACATGACACAGCAAGGTAGGCAAGATTTGACAACTGGAGATAGTCATCGATAATCCAGATCTTCTGTGGGGCGCTGACGGTGAGACCTTGACTAGAGTGAACCCAAAAGCCCAATCATAGCCCCACTTACCGACAATGACCTCTTGGGCATATTGAATAGGTACCTCCATGACATCATTAAGAACTAACTCCTCCTGGTCGGGTCGGCTGTCATTGAATATTACAGGACCTGGGATCATCACCAAACAATTTTGCCGTCAAGTGTCCTTTGGTCAGTACAGCAGGGGAACAGGCTCGTTTGGGAATGTCTTCTTGTGGCGATGGAACAGAATACTTAATCTCAGACTTTTTGGCGGCTGGTAAGGATTTGGTCCCCGGGCTTCCACTGCTCTACAAACCTGTCCCATCCCAGGCATCTGAATGTACCGCATCTCCTGGCACTGGACCTTGTCAGTATGGAGACGGATGTGCCTTTTCAGAGCCTTGAGTGTGTCATCTTTTGCCCTATGGTCAACCTCAACCTCTTCGTAGTAGTTGGCAGCCTGGCACAGCCAATCGCGCGGCATCTCACCTGCAATCGGCGGTGGCTGGCCCTGATTGCCACAGCAGATGACTTGGACACCCCGTTGCTCAAGCCAGCATAGGAAAGTCTCAAGGATTGATCGGGGCACAGTACAGATGATAACATGGGGAATGAACTTTTTGCCCATGTGATCTGGCGTCCACTCATTTTTTCCACTCCACCGGAAGAAGCTATGGTAGGTCTGGGCCCTGACTCCCCTACCTCGCATCTCTTGGGCAAGGCGGTGAGTTGGAATAAAGACAAGCAGATCTTGCACCCTGAAAAGCTTGATTGCTCTCGTTGTCTTGTCGCTACCACCTCCACCATTGAGGTAGCTCAGCCGTTGGTGGGTCAGTGGGTCATCGTACTTTGGAGTAGTAGAATCAGGGATGTCTTTTTGCTGGCACCAATACTCTGTCTTTGGAAGATATGCAGCATGATGCTGGGGCATGTAGAGAGTTTCCCACTTATCACGCCATTGAGATGGCAGGACATGATGCTTTTTGGGAGGCTGTAAGGTAGGTTCATCATGATAGAGGCAGCACGTTCTGCAAAAACTCTCAGTGTGAATTTCTTGTGGTACGTAGACTTGGACACCGTCAAGTTTATGGAGTATTGCTTTCTTGATATATATGCTGTCTGTCGCCAGTGGCAAACTGCCTCTTCTTTGTCGAAACGCTGTAACATACTGAGAAGGTTAATGTGGGCGTATGCTAACACAGAGGCCCTTAGGAGGGTGTATTGGGGCTGGCTTCCATCATAGTAAGTTAACACATGGCCTAGGGGACACTTTTTTGGGGCTCTGTCAAGAGTGCCACTTTGGCGAATATCTCTCACAAGATAATCTAGTTCACCATGATCTGTGACCAGGCGGCGCGTCAATTGTTTACCATCGGCTTTTGCACCCTGAGTCAATTTCCCGATGATGCTGCAGCCCTGATCTCTATCTTCGGGGAGCCACACTATGTTCTTCTTTCCAAAAGTGATGATGGCTTCTCCTACATCTATTTTGGTTAGGATGCTGGAATCCGTGAGATATGAGAGGAGGGCCGTCGGAGCCCAGCCCAGCCCTACTCCTCCAAATATCTCCCGAACCATGCAGGGATGACAGGGTGGCCACTTGGATCGAAAGCCCACTTGCATATTTGGGAGAAACCGGTGCCTATGTCTTTGGGCAAAGCACCATTGATTGGTACATGGGTCACGTTGGCCTTTGGATGACCGAAACATTCGAAGTAGGGCTGAACCTCACCCAGACCTTGGAAGCTTGAGGGATAGCATGCCTTCATGTCGATGCTTATGATGTCACTGATGTGATACCATTCTGCATTCCAGAGGCCACAGTGGCCATGTTCGACACAAGCCTTTTGGATGTCATCCAGGAAAGATGCTGGGGTCGGCTTCCAGTCATCCCTTTCCTTTGCAACGATGCTGGCTGCGTGGTTCACTCTGAAGGCCCTGTCAGCAAGAGACTCCTAGATCGGCGCAGTATCTCGTGAGTTTCCTGAGTTCTGAAAGTATGCCCGTCTTGTAAGACAAACTGGTCAATGCTGAGCTGGTTATCCTTGTCACCTCCCAGTAGCCAGAGAGCGATTGGCTCATTCTGGGTGGCCTATCTGATGGTTTCCCAGATGTCTCCCTCGTGTATGTGGACCTGTCTGGACTGGGGGAAGTGCAGGTCTTTGGACCAGGCATGGCGGTTGTGAATGATGAGCTCTACGGGTTTCCATCTACTTGCCTGGTATTTGCCACTGTTATACACATCCTCACCAACTATATCTTTCACGATGATGGCCCGCTTGAGTGTTTTCTCAAGGTTAGACACGTCATCAACTGTGGCACCAGTTATATGAACACTCTCCTCCCACTTCTTGAGTTTCTGGCACCTGATTGGGTTAGGCCCTGTCCTCTAAGAGCGCAATCAAAGTGTTCAACCTCTCTCCGGACGACGCAATTCAGATCCCCTACTTTCATTGGTACTAGGTTTGCAGGGTCTGGCTCTCTGAGAGGAAAGAGCCTGTAAACCACAGCTGTAACAGGGTAGGAATTTGTGTAGTACGGACTGTCAATCCCCGTCAGGGTGCCTGCTTTGGTGTTTTGTGTAATTTTGACCACGCCCTGGTCTTTCTTCCTTTCTGCCTTCACAGGGTCAAACTTGTCTTCGACTACCCAGTCTCTTTCATTATGCTCCCGGAGAAACTTGATCCTTAAGATGAATTCCCCCTCTGGTAGAGCCCCGAGGAGCCGTGCTGCCCTCTTATCGGTTATACGAGCATCCTAGGCCATTCAGCCAGTGTGCAACCCATCGGCGCCAATGGCATCAATTCCCAATCGCCATGTAGAGTAGACAGCAACAGCACCGCCGACTTCAAACTCATCTTTGCCATTGTTCAAAAGAGCCACCCATGCTTCATCATCTGGCAGCCTCACTGGATGATGGACTACGATATCCAAGTCGAATTGTCACCGTTGTTGTAATTCTTTAAGGATGGCGGGTTGAAATTGGTATGCTGGCCCACCCTGCTGCTAAATGTCATAAGGGATTAACACTTAACAACACTGTTTGCAAATGCCTGGGGCAATTTGGTAAAATATACACCAAAATCATATAACTGCATAACCCTTTAAGGAACAATGGACATTTACATCTTGATTCTGGACAGAGGAACACTGAATACAGTCAGTACTGGTTCATGATCATGCCCAGGTAACCTGAACCAGTCATCCATTGAATTGAATTCATGGTGAGATTACCACCAGTTGTCCTAGAATCATTAGGTATATGATAATCTCACTGACTGAACCTTAACCCCAACAGACTGCTGTGTCTAACACAGACATGTTAACCCTCAAAAGATATTTTCATGGAAATTGAGGTTAATTTTCAGGGAAATGGCATGGATTGCAGGGAAAAGTTTGTGTGACAGAAGATGCTGAATGCAACAAGTCGACTACCACTAAATCACCCTCATTGAGAAGACTTCTCTCTGCATGAGATACTACAAAACTATTAATGCAGCTCACATATGTTGTATTACTAAATAAAAATATGCTCGTAATTATTCAATTAATCTCCTTCTGTTTGGAGCGGACTCCTCTACACTTCTATTCGGTTCAGAATTCCTGAGTAATGACGACAACCGCCTTATCTTTGAAATGGTACACGTGCGACTTTATATTATCAAGTAAGCGATTTCATTAATTAACCCTAATGTAGTATTAGCCCATCTTATATAATTATATACTATAACAAATACCAACACACAATTAATATCAAGATGATCTCTGTGGGAATGCCTGTAAATAAAGCTACACTTGTTTACAGTGGTAAACAGGCGAAGCCTTACTGATCAAACGAGACTCTGTTACCAATGTTTGGGTGAATGTCCTCCAAATGGGCATCTTGTTTGGCGAATAACTGGAGTTAACTTGATTATATTTCCATCTTACGTCACGTTTAGTCATTTTGCATAGGTGTGTGACTTTAGACACAAATAAATAACTCTACGCAATGAATGTATCCACCCCGCACTTTCCAACTTTTCTTGCAGCTCAACCCATCCCTGACTGTTTCTATACAAGATTAGTTATTGTTGCTTTTCAAACGCTTGTATAATGCAGATAAACACTGTTTGTACTTAATACTCATACCTGCTATTGTCATCGACAAATCTTTGTGATCTTGTGTTGGCGGAAACAGCCTTGTATAAGCTTTCAGCTTACTGCCGAATTCACATTAATGTTTGCAACATATCTCTGTCATCATTTGCCTTTTTTGTAATAAATATTGTTTAAACTAAATAAACATATGGTCAGCATATTTAAGTATAAATTTTCATTTTGGAGTTATATTACTGCATTCTCAGCTGATTCTGTATCTTGTCTAACGGTTTATTCAGACTGTATTCTATGCATAAACATTGGAATCACAACAGTAATCAAATTTCTCCTAATAATCCCCCACCTAACCACCAAAAAAAAAAGAATATAAAAACAGAACTAAAAATTAAGGAAAAAAGACCATATTTTATCAGTTTCAAGTACAAGACATGAAGATGTCAAACTTCAACAAAAAAAAATGGTTCTCTTGCACTTCTCATACAATCAATTCATGACTGTAGCAGTAATCTGAAGGGTGACTTCTCAACTGTCCAACATTTATAATTTCAGTATCAATGACTTTGTCAAGTTAAGCTAAAAATGGCAGTAGCAATATAATTTTTGCAAAGTGTTGATCACGCTCTGTAAGTAATTCAGTGTAGTTCTGGGTAATTCTGGTGTTTGGGAGACCCCATTGCTGGAGCAAGCGCCCTTAGAAACTAATAGAGTGCATCCTATGTCATCAAGATTTGGGTTTTTGATCCTTCAGATGTGAATTAAAAGTGATATTTTCACCCAAAAGTGTTTGTTTTTTTTTTAAAAATATCCTCTACAAAGATTCTTAGTTCGAAAAAAAATGTTTTGAAAAAATTTTCAAACACAAAACACATCATCTTCTGCTGGCTGTCACTAATTTTCACTGTAACTTGTAAGCATAAATGTATTACATTTGACTAATAATTTGATATTTTTCTACCTGTTTATTCTCTTTTATTTTTAGATACTATGAATATTCACATCATTTAGTACTTTCAGTAAATGTCTTTTAGGTGGTCATTTGACAAAATTTTGCACGTTGAAGACCAAGCAAATTTTGCCAAACCAATGAGACTTCTTCACCCAAGCTGCCCTGATGGCTGTTCTCTGGGCTAAAGCAGCAATAAATACACAAGGCAGAACACAGAACAAAATTTCTCAGTTTTCAGATGCCTTGCAACTGGCGATCACTCATTAATTACCAAACATTGATGTCTGTGATAAATTAAAATATTGATGATGTGTACATTTTTTGAGGCAATACAACTTGAATATTTACAACATATTTGAATAATTATTGACAAAAGACAAGTAACGAAATTGTAAAACTGATACCAAGAAAAGTTTTTGTTGATGGAAAATGCTGTGGCTTTCATATCATCAAATGTTATGGATTTAGGAAGAGTTACTTCATTGATTAACTTGGGAGGTGAGGTGCAGTTTGAGGAGTGACATTTTTCGCTAACATTCCAGCAATCCTGTTGCATAGAAATCAGTTGGAAAGCCCCACTATTCTCATGAATATATATCTATGCTATTTGGTAAGCCAATTCGGACTCATAAAGAGTTTCTGCAATAACCAAAATTAGCCATCACAACTGGCAATGTTGTGTTTGCACCAATGGGAAACATTCACCATTGTATTGCCAAGGATTATTTCAAGCACTGGTCAGATTTAAATACACCAAGCTAGTGACCACCTGTGGTAATTTGTTGCCTGTCTGGAGTAGGGCCCTGCATATTGGATATTTGACCTTCCATTGATTGTTGAACTAAATCAGGCAACAGATTCCCAAAACAATTCTTTTTTCAAATAGAATTGGCTGAATAATAACATTCGTGACCAAGCCTTGAAATAAGCAGACTGTCATCTGCAGAATGAGGTCCCTAGGGGGTGAATTTGGTTATGTTACCCTGCAAGCAGGGCAGCATTACCAAATTTAACATCAGTGAACCTCAAGCTGAATGAAGATCTCAGGCCTAAACAGAAAGAGGTGCCCAGAGGATAAATTGGGGGATTCTAGCCCACTGTATGGAATATCATCAGCAAATTCAGCCCACTGGGGACCTCATTCTGCAAATAACAGATTGCTCATATCTAGGCTTGTTCGTGACTTTACATTTTCACTACATTACAGAGTGGATACAATGACATGCTCCAACATTCAGAAACGGCGTCAATTGAAATAGTTTCCTCAAAACTAATTTCCTCTCTCCTGCTCTGGGCATTGTCATGAAAACTGCCTTTCATCCTTGAATGCAAATGACTAAACTTAGTTCTAGCCAGCCGCAACATTTTTAGATGGGAATGGAAGAAAATCGATAGCTACCATCTAGAGCTCACCCCAAACAAGCATACTAAGTTTCAGAGTAATCTGGTCAAAAATATGCACTGCAGAGTGTGCCAAAGGGAAATATTGATGCATAACTGCACTAAGTTCATCAAAGGTCGTTGTCAGCGGTAACATTTTTTGACTGAAATTGACGAAAATCAATAGCTCCGATCTAAAGGTAACACCAAACAAGCATTCAAAGTTTCAAACCGATCAGATCATAAATGTGCCCTGTAAGGCATGCCAAAGGAATATATTGATGCCTGACTAAACTAAGTTCAAAGGTCGTTGCCAGCCAAAACATTTTTTGATAGAAATGGAAGAAAACCAATAGCTCCCGTCTAGAGGTCACTTCAAACAAACATGTCAGATTTCAAAGCAATCCGATCATAAAAGTGCCCTGTAGGGTGTGCCAAAGGGAAATATTGAGGTCTGACTAAACTAAGTTCTAAGAACATTGCCAGCAGCAACATTTTTTGACGGAAATGGAAGAAAATCGATAGCTCCCATCTAGAGGTCACCCCAAATAAGCATACCAAGTTTCAAAGCTATCCAATAATAAATGTGCCCTACAAAGGGTGCCAAAGGGAAATTTTGAGGCAAAACTGCACAAAGTTCATCAAAGGTTGTTGCTTACGGCAACATTTCTTGGTGGATATCTAAGAAATTCGAAAGCTCCCATCTAGAGGTAAACTGAAACAAGCATACCAAGTTTCAAACCATTCTGCTCATACATGTGCCATGTAGGACATGCCAAAGGAATATACTGATGCTTGACTAAGCTAAGTTCAAAGGTCGTTACCAGTGGCAACATTTTCAAACAGAAATGGAAGAAAATCGATAGCTCTCATCTAGAGGCCACCCCAAACCAGCTTGCCAGGTTTCAAAGCAATCTGACCATAAATGTGGCCTGTAGGGTGTGCCAAAGGGAAATACTGAGGTCTGACTAAACTAAGTTCTAAGAATGTTGCCAACCGCAACATTTTTTGATGAAAATTAAAGAAAATCGATAGCACCCATCTAGAGGTCACCCAAAACAAGCAAACCAAGTTTCAAAGCAATCTGATAGTAAATGTGCCCTGCAGGGTGTGCCAAAGGAAAATTTTGATGCAAAACTGCACGTTCATCAAAGGTCATTGCCAGCGGCAACATTTCTTGGCAGATATTGAAGAAAATCAACAGCTTCCATCTAGAGGTAACTCCAAACAAGCATACCAAATTTCAAACCATTCTAATCATACATGTGCCCTGTAGGGCATGCCAAAGGAATATATATTGATTCCTGACTAAACAAGAAAAACTGTGAGCACTGCTCACTAAATGATACCACCCACTCCCACCAAGAAACATTTTACAAGAGTAAAAGTGTGTTTAATGTAGAGAGCACAAACACTGACACCAATGTTTGAAGGTTTCATTGAAATCCATTAATTAGTTTAAAAGAGGTCGTGGATAGCAAATGTCAAAGCCCATTTTTAAATATGGGAAACCCTAAAAATGGAACAATCTTAAAACAAAACAGGAGGTGCACATCTTTGATATATGTAAAAGAATGTCTGAAAGTTTCAATGAAATCTGTTCAATGGTTCAAGAGGAGTTGCGGTTAGAAGATATGTACAGAATGTCAATTGAATTTGACAAAGTTCATTTTTCAATATGGGAAACTGTAAAAAAGAAAATATCTGAAAGAAGAATAGGAGGTGCACATCTGCAATGTATGTAAAAGAATGTCTGAAAGTTTCAATGAAATCCGTTCACTGGTTTAGGAGGAGTTGCGGATAGCAGAGCTGTACAGAATGTCAATTAAATTTGACAAAGTTCATTTTTCAATATGGGAAACTGTAAAAATGAAAATATCTGAAAAGACAAGAGGCCACAGGGGCCTGAGGGCGCTCACCTGACATGGTAGCCTAAATATCAACTCAGAGAATTGATTTCCACAAGTTGCATCTGCTCCTCCTAATAAAAGCTGAAACCAAATATCCAAATATTCTGACCAGTGGATCTAAAAAAAGATTTTTAAAGAATATTCCTCATATTGAACTAAGTCATAATTCGGGCTCCCACAGGGAGCCCATATATGAACCCAGGGACTTGGCTTTAACAAACCAGAAACTCACACCCCTAAGGATTCTGCACACCAATTATCAAAACATTCCGACTGCTGGATCTGAAGAAGAAGATTTTTAAAGAAAATTCCTCATTTTGAACCAAGTTACAATTCGAGCTCCCACAATCAGCCCAAATATGGACCTAGGGACATGGCTTGAACAAACTTCAATCTTACCCCCCTAAGGATGCTGCATAAAAAATATCAAAAGCATTCATCTGCTGGATCTGAAGATTTTTAAAGAAAATTCCTCATTTTGAACTAAGTTGTCATTCAGGCTCCCATAGTGAGCCCAAATATGAACCAAGGGATTTGGCTTGAACAAACTTGAATCTCAGCCCACTAAGGTTGCTCCATGCCAAATATCAAAACATTCCAACTGCTGAATCTGAAGAAGAAGATTTTTAAAGAAAAATTCCTCATATTGACTAAGTTATAATTTGGGCTCCCACAGGGAGCCCAAATATGGACCCATGGACTTGGCTTTAACACACTTGAAGCACCCCCCCCCCTCCGGATGCTACTCACCACATATCAAACCATTCCGACTGCTGGATCTGAAGAAGAAGATTTTTAAAGAAAATTCCTCATTTCGAACAAAGTTACAATTCAAGCTCACACAGTGAGCCCAAATATGGACCTAGGGACATGGCTTGAACAAACTTGCATCACACCCCCCTAAGGATGCTGCATACCAAATATCACAAGATTCTGCCTGCTGGATCTTGAGAAGAAGATTTTCAAAGAAATTTGCCTGAAATGCACTAAGTTTGAATTTGGGCTTCTATAGTGAGCCCAAATATAAATCCAGGTGGCCGATTTGAACAAATTGGAATCAGATCCACCCCACAATGTTGCATACCAAATATCAAAAGATTCTGCCTGCAGGATCTGGAGAAGAAGATTTTTGAAGAAATTTGCCTGAAACGCACTAAGTTCGAATTCGAGCTTCTATAGTGAGCCCAAATATGAATCTAGGGAGCCGATTTGAACAAAATAGAATCAGATCCACCCCACAATGTTGCATACCAAATATCAAAAGATTCTGCCTGCTGGATCTGGAGAAGAAGATTTTTTTTAAGAAATTTGCCTGAAAAGCACTAAGTTCAAATTTGGGCTCCTATACTGAGCCCAAATATAAACCCAGGGAGCCGATTTGAACAAACTTGAATCAGATCCACCCCACAATGTTGCATACCCAATATCAAAAGATTCTGCCTGCTGGATCTTGAGAAGAAGATTTTCAAAGAAATTTGCCTGAAATGCACTAAGTTCAAATTTGGGCTCCTATACTGAGCCCAAATATAAACCCAAGGGGCCGATTTGAACAAACTTGAATCAGATCCACCCCACAATGTTGCATACCAAATATCAAAAGATTCTGCCTGCTGGATCTGGAGAAGAAGATTTTCAAAGAAATTTGCCTGAAATGCAGTAAGTTCAAATTTGGGCTCCTATACTGAGCCCAAATATAAACCCAGGGGGCAGATTTGAACAAACTTGAATCAGATCCACCCCACAATGTTGCATACCAAATATCAAAAGATTCTGCCTGCTGGATCTGGAGAAGAAGATTTTTTAAGAAATTTGCCTGAAATGCACAAAGTTAGAAATCGGGCTCCTATACTGAGCCCAAATATGAACCCAGGAGGCCGATTTGAACAAACTTGAATCAGATCCACCCTACAATGTTGCATACCAAATATCAAAAGATTCTGCCTGCTGGATCTGGAGAAGAAGATTTTTTAATGTTTTTCCCATTGCCTACAGTGTTAAAAAGTGCTGACTCAGCACTTTTTCAAAGTCCCAAAACTGTGCCCCATGATAAAACCGATGGCAATTTTTTTTTACCAATCCTTTCTGTTGGTCCTAAGGAAGCTGCACCCCAAATAAAAATTCTCGGTGCCGCGCAGTTTTGGAGATATGGGTGTTTTAAATTTTTTCTATTTTTAGCTCCTGCGGTTCCCACGGGGCTGCGGGAAATTTTTTTTTTGCATAAATCAAGTACTCATGACCCAATAAGCCCTCACATAAAATTTGGTTGAAATCGGCTTCTCAGTTCAGAAAATAGAAATTAGGGGCAGGGCCAAAATTTTTGCCCCTCCCATAACGCCAAATATTATCCCTCAAACTTCTCTTGAACAAATCTGAGTCTACACCTCAAAAGGAAGGTGCATACCATATATCAAGTCTCTGCTACTGCTGGTTCATGAGAAGATTTACAAAGATTTTGGTGCCCCTTGGGGGCGTGGCAACACCCAGGAGGAGGGGCAACTTCATTTGAACAAATCTTAATAGGCATTAGGTAATAAACATTTAGCCAACATTTGAATAAAATTGGGCTAGTGGTTTAGGAGGAGAAGTCGATAATGTAAAGTTAACGCCGGACGGACAACGACGGACGCCGGACGACGGACAGAAAATGATTAGTAAAGCTCGCCTTGAGCTTCGCTCAGGTGAGCTAAAAATAGGAGGTGCACATCTTCAATGTATGCAAAAGAATGTCTGAGAGTTTCAATGAAATCCGTTCACTGGTTTAGGAGTTGCGGATAGCAGATGTGTACCCCCTAAAGCATAACAGACCAACAGACAGAAGGTTGTACCCACGGACGGACAGACGGACCAAGTGATCACTATATACCTCCCACTTTTCAAGTGGGTGGTATAACTATGTTCAAAGGTCGTTACCAGTGTCAACATATTTTGACAGAAATGGAAGAAAATCGATAGCTCCCATCTAGGGGTCACCCCAAACAAGCATGCCAGGTTTCAAAGCAATCTGATCATAAATGTGCCCTGTAGGGTGTGCCGAAGAGAAATATTGAGGTCTGACTAAACTAAGTTCTAAGAACATTGCCAGTGGCAACAATTTTGGATGGAAATGGAAGAAAATCGATAGCTCCCATCTAGAGGTCACCCCAAACAAGCACACCAAGTTTCAAAGCAATCTGATCATAAATGCGACCTGTGCCAAAGGAAATTGTGGACGTACGTACATATGTACGCCGATGAACGAGAAGTGATGGCAATAGCTCAGCTTGACTTTATCAAGTTGAGCTAAAAATGAACCAAGCCCATTTTCGAATTTAATCAAGAAAATGTTCCTGGAAACCCACATAATGAAAATGAATTGGATCGGTTGATGCTTGTTCAAGTTATCATGCCATCGAACACAAAATTTCAAAAAATGATGAAGGCAGCCCAATAATTTTGATGTTGAACATCAGACTGAGCCTGTTTTTGAACTCGATTGAGATAATCTTCTTAGAAAACCATATAACGAAAATGAATTGAATTGGTTGATGCTTGTTTAAGTTATCATGCTATCAATCACAAAATTTGCAAAAATGTCCACTTCAGCCCAATAATCCTGCTGCCGAACATCAGACCGAGCCCGTTTTTGAAATCAATCAAGAAACCCACTAGCCAAATATCAGTCATATCGGTTCATGTCTGTTGAAATCAAGCTCAAAATTAGTTGATTTTAACAAAGGGCCATAACTCTTGTGAAAAGGGTACATCGGACCAAGCCCATTTTCAAAAATTGATCAAGACATTGTTCCTTAAAACTCATGTGCCAAATATTAGTCAAATCGGTAGACGTTTGTTGAAGTTATTGTGCTATCAAGTTCAAAATTAGTTGATTTTAACATAGGGCCATAACTCTTGTGAAAAAGCATGGACATGCCTTCCTTCATGTCATCAGGTGTTGAACATGCATATCAAGTCACATACCAAATATTATCAAAACCTGTCCAGAAATAACTAAGTTATAAGCCAAAAAAAGGGCCACCTGTCCCCCGACTGCCCACCTGTCTGACCGCTCACCCTGCGAATGACCCTCGCCATAATAATAGTCAATTTTTTTTTGAAAACTCAACTTAAATATTTTGCAAATAATATCAGGCATGGTATCAACAAGCCCTGTTGCTAGTTCATAGTTAAGCAATACAAGAGTGCCCATGGGGGCGGAATCATACACCTGACGAGGGCCCCCTGATTCCTCACAAAGAGAGTTAAGGATTTTTTTTAGAATAAATATTGTGTATCATTTTTGCTTTTAATTTTCACTGACTGGGGCAGTGATTTAAGAGAATGAGCATCGTCTAACATCTGAAAGTTCACACAAGAAAATTGCATTATTTCAAGTTCATATGAAGAGAAAATTGCCAAATTTCACAAAATACATAGTAATGAAGTTGAATGGGTTGAAATGACTAGAGGGCTGATTGGTGGGAACTTGATTTGAACAAACTTGAATCTGATCCCCCGAGGATGCTTTATACCAGATCTGAAAAAGATTTTAAAAGAATTTTCCTCATACAGCACTAAGTTAAACGGTTACTTGTGGTCATCCAAATTTACTTACATGTCTTTGACTTGTTACAATTCACCGAAGAGTGCCTACAGGCTCCCAAATAGCAAAGTAAATCCATGCAGATTAAATAATTTCATTTTAAAGATAATACTAAGCACATCCACAGAATATGAAGCTTTTCAATCATCAGTGATTGAGACAGTCATGGATTTGCAAATCAGCAAGATACTTCTGTTTCACATCTAATATACTGGATAAGTTTACTAGACATAAGACATTTGTAATGAAAGCCCCCATTAACCTTTTACCTAACACGAAAGGCAGAAACACTTGCAAATAAAATTCTTGAATAACTATTTTCATTTTTTGCGTCAAAAACATAGCTTATGACCCCTCATTGGAATGAGCTCATTCCAATGAGGGGTCATAAGCTGTTTTTGAGACAAAAATTGAAAAAATAATGAAACTTTAATGGTGATTTTATGGAATAGCGTTGCCGTTTTTGGCTGTTACGTTGGGTAAAGGGTTAAACAAAGTTTGAATGACTTATTGGGATCATTAGCCTTTTTCTCTTTTTTTCCACAGTTTTAAATCTGCACTCACAAAACTACTTTTATCCAAAACAATTCAAAGTTTAATTTTTTTTCTTAATATTTTAATATCATCTCCTGTTTTGTCTTACAAATTCTGGAAATATGATCTCCAACAAAAATCATACCTAAAAATGCGGTACCAACATGGGAAATCTGAATATCTGCAGCATTTTTCGGTAAAGTTACTGACATCAACGTCACAAAAAAATCAAAAGTTGGCCCATTTTCATGAAATTTTATTATCTTATAGTGCTAAAAACATAAGGAGATACATATTTTTTGGTTTTTTGATTTATCATCATTTTTAACTTTTTTACATCATTTCAAATTTAGGGGTTATTTTGCACATTTTTTCTGAAACGCTGGTTTTCAATAATGCCCAGCTCCGTATAAATACCACACAGAGCCATGAAATTTTGCACACGTTTACTGTCAAGGTGGCTCTTTTAAATGCATTTCTTACAATTCTGAATTTAACCCTTTATCCAAAATAACATGCATTTGACATTTTTTAATGAACATTCAATATCTGCTGCCTTCTTGAATGCTCACTCTAGAAATTTGGGAAATGTATCCTCCAATAAAAAACAAATCTAAAAGTGCCATTACTTTTCATCTGATGGATAATTTGTCAGGGGCTGCCATTAGGGTGATGGCAGGATGTCAACATCAGAAAAATTAAAGTTTATTTCATTTATATGAAAATTTAGTATATTGTAGAGCTCAACAAATAAAAAAATAGCTGTTTTTTTTACTTTTTAGTTTGGCATTTTTATATCAGTTTACATTTTATATCCCCCCCACCCCCCCATTTTGTGACAACCCTACATCAACAACTGCAAAAGATACCTCTATAAAAAGTAAACACACATCACAATGGATAGTTGGAAGGATGTCTAGGTACAACTGTATGCTCACTGATGCAAAAAACTAAACACTATGACATCAAATATGACAGAGATGCAAAAACTTAAAAATTAAAATCAACTTTCGGAAGGTTTGCCATTTAGCCTTCATGGACCCAAGCACAAAGCTGAATTTTTTTTTCAAAATTAGATGTCAAAATTCGGATGTATGATGTAAACAATGTCAGGTGAACATCCCTCCCATTTGCTGCCCCCACCCCCAAAACTACAAAACATAGCACTAAATGTGTATCACAGATCGATAGAGGAATAATTAAAGGCAAACACTGCCAATTGTTATCCACATTGCCCAAAAATTGTTGACGCTATGATGTAAATCCCTACTGAGGGCAGAAAACACAAAAATAAAATTTTGCTGCATGAAGTTGAAATCTTTGGACATTATTACAGAAAACTGGAAACATTTGGAAAATCAAATGTCAGATACCAGAGATATGTGTAAGCGACATTGGGAAACCAGTCTTTTGTTTTTGTGTATATATTCTGTATGCAACCTCCTTTTTTGGCACATGCATTTCAAAATTTTCAAAATATAATCACAATAGATACCAGAATTGGCTGCCAAAATGTTGTTAAAAAAGCATTAGATGCCCTCTTGGCATTGGTGGTGCTCCATTGAATGACTTCTGGAAATTCACTTTGCAATTTCAAAACCATCTAGTTAAGTCATCAACAAGGTTGGAATGACTTACAGTGATTGTCAGGCCTGGCATTTCGAATTGAAAAAATTAACGAGGGCAAAAAAATTCGCCCTCCTGGCCTTAGAAAATAATGCTTACCATAACAGCCTATTACTAAAACCCACATCTTATCACATCTTTGCTATGTTAGTGGTCTCCGTGAGATGGCTACATTGCCTCTCCCACACCTCCAGGCCCTGCTAAGGCCTGGAGATTTGGGAGGGGCAGTGCAGCTATCTCACAGAGACCACCTTGTAAGCAGCACCAAATAAAGTGTACACAGCCTACTAGGAAGAATTCTTTCAAAATAAAACTTCATTTTGCCACTTTTAGATTTTGAAAGCTTCAGGAAAGCTGATCACTCCCCTAAGCCATGCGAGGGGAGTGATTTTCAGCCCTGCTGCATTTTTAAGAATGCCAGGCCTGGATCGTCAGCCTTTTTTACTTCTTCAGACCAATTTCAGCCACAATTTTTAACCTACACTCATGAAGTTTGGCACAAATGTTAACGATAATCAAAATGTTGTGCCACATATTTAATTTTTGCTCTTTATTAAAAACACCCCCAATTTACGGGTTTTTCTTGATCTTTTAATATCAGTGCCTGTATGAAGCCTCCCACTTTCAACTTTTGTAAATTCCATCTTTGACAAAAAGCGTATCTAAAATGTGGTACTGACCTGGGAATTCCCAATGGTCATGTCCAAATTTTTGGGTGATGAAATTGTGGTCAAAGCCACAAAAAAATTAACTCAGGTTCCATTGTCATGAAATTTTACTATGTTGTAGATCTCATAAACTAAATATATACATGTTTTGTGGATTTTTTCATTTAACATATTTTTTAAATTTTTATGTCCTTTCATATTTAGGCCTCATTTCTGTCATTTTTCTGTGACAATAAATTTGTCTGTGGCTGATGTTGTGTTGACATTGGGATGTTAACATTTGAAAAATAAAACTTTGTCCAATTTATATGAAATTTTAGTATGCTGTTATAGCCCCACTTTACTTTATGTTTTTACACCCCCTCCCTTTTTTTGTGAACACTCCTACAGATAAAGCTACAACTAATACCCCTATAATATTTTCCTAGAGGAATAGTTGAAGTGATGTCTCATCACATTTAAATTTATGTTGTCAGTGACCATTTATTGCTATGACAAAATTCCCACTGAAAACTGGAAAACATTTAAATTAAATTTCATGGCACAGAGTTTAAATTCTACACCATTATAGCGCTTGTGGTCCCAAATGCTAAGTTGAAAATATTTTGAAACTCTGACATCAGATGCCAGAGATATTGGGCTATACCCTCCCATTTTGTGAGCACCCCTGACCCCAAAACTACAACACATACTACCTTAATATTTTCTGTAATGGTTGAAGTGATGTCTCGTTGCATTTGAATTCACATTGTAGGCCCACATTTAACCCTGTGATGAAATTCTCATTGATGGCCAGAAAATGTTAAAATTAAATTTCATTACACAAAGTTGAGATTATCAGACACAATAGTACTCATGTTTCCAAATACTAAGATAAAAACATTTTGAAAATCTGACATCAGATATCGAAGATACAATGTAAACAATTCCTCTAACTGCCTATTATATAAATTTAGTGCCATGTTTTTGTGGTTGGGGGGGGGGGGGGGGGGGTACACCACTCCAATTTACTCACAGCTAGTCCTAACCCCCCACCCCCACCCCCCACCCCCACCCCCCCAAACCACAAAAACATGGCACTAAATTTATATAATAGGCAGTTAGAGGAATAATTGAAGGTGAGCATGGCTAATTTTTGTCCTCATTGGGGAAAAAATGTTGATGCAATGATGTAAATGCCAACTAAGATTTGGGAAACATCAAAATTAAATATCGATTCCATGCTGTTGAAATTTTAGGGGGTTTAAGTACCTGTGGTCCCATACACAAAGATGAGAAAGTTTTGAAAATCCAACTTCAAATCCGAGATATGATGTTAATACCATTGGGCATATGAATTCATCATTTAACTGGTTGAGAGCAAGAAACCACTATCAGGGCTTCCAAAAAAATTAAGGTACTAAAGCAAAAGCTAACATATTCCTTGTTAATGTTTCATTTTCAGTCAAACGCAAATAATATATTACTTACATGAATTTGTTTTATTACAAATTATTGGAGAGTGCCTGAGAGCACTCTTCAATAATTTGTAATGAAACAAATTTTGAATAACAAGTTCAGACACCCTGAAATTATCAAACCCTCAAGCAGTTAAGAAATACTGAACATTTTTCTTTAACCATTTACCCAACGCAGACGATATAAAAATTTATTATTTTAAATATCATTTTTTTAAATGTTTAAAAAAAATTTCAACAAGACCATATCATGTGACCCCTCGTTGGAACAAGCTGGTTTTGTTGAATTTTTTTGAAAAATAATATTTTTTCAATTGCTGAATTTGCATTTTAAGTGGGCAGATGAGGCCGATTTGTTGGGTAAAGGGTTAATCCTTTCCTCAACATAACAGCCAAAACCGGTCAGTGCTATTCTCAAAAATCATTAGTTAATTTTCATTTTTTGTCTCAAAAACATATGTTATGACCCCTTAGTGGAACGAGCTCACTCCAGTGAGGGATCATAACCTATGTTTGTGATACAAAAAATGAAAAAAATTAGTTGTTCAAGAATTTTTTTATGTTAGGTAAAGGGTTAAAAGTGCTATCTTGTGATTCACATAGCCCGTATTTATAACTGAAACAGCTATGAAACTTCAAACTCTGTTTTCTTATTTGAAATTGTTCGATTTTTTTTTGTCATTTCAAATTTATGCAAAGATGCTAATTTTACATTTTGTTTTTCTATTCCTTCTATTTTCAACCTTATTTTCAGCCTCAGCCTTTTTGGATTTTGGGGAATATAATCTCTACAAAAAGCCATATCCCAAAATGTGGGGGCCCTCTTTTGAAATTCTCTTCCATTACACATGAATACTGAGGCGACATCATATCATTAGAAGCAGACTCTGAAGAGATGAGTCATTGAGGGTAATAGGGTCGAAACTTAAAATGCATCAGATTTTCTTGAAAGTGTAGTATGTTGTAGAGCCCAAAAAATTAGAAAAGAACTGTTTTTAAGTTTAGAAATTTATCGCCATTTTTACGTCATATCAACATTTGATCAATAATTACATATTAAACATGCTATGATTTTTTAAGTGTTAAAAACCATTTTCAGGAGCCTAAAAATGCTATCACCAATGTCCGACAGATTTCCTGCAAATTACACTGAAAGTTTTGTGTATCTCTTCTCAGAAGTTTGGCCACAGTTTACTGTCAATGGAGGGTAGTATTACTCACTTCTAAGATATGCACAGCTTTCAAGCTACAAGGAGGTGATATCGGACACTATATTCAGCAGCTTAGTACATTAAAAGGCAGCATAACCTTTTCCTCACTGTTGGATCCACTGCATGATGGGCGTGTTTTGTCGGATGACTTATGTAAATAAGTTTACAATTTCAAAATAATCTAATTAGTTTACAATTTCAAAATAATTTAGTATTATATAGCACTAGTCCATACCTCCAGCTGGTAGAGAACTCATTATGGTTTTTGCTAAGGGTATTGTGAAATCTCCTCATAAAGTCATTTCCACGATTAGAATCAAATGAACCACAAAGACCTACAAAACAAGACAGAAAATCTGTTGGTTTAGGTGTAATTTTTTTTTTTTACTGGGATTTAACAATGCTTTTGACAACCGGGGTCACCTTGTCAGATGGTTTTAAGGATGGAGAAAGCCAGAGTACCCGAATAGAATCACTCAGCACCTGTGAGAAACTATCAGACTCCCCAAAATACTAACTCTACACAAGAAGGGTTAGAACTGCATCATGTGAGAACTATAAGGTTCCATCTTCCACTGGAAGATAGAACCTTATGGTTTTCACGCGACGATTGGTTGAAGACATGTGCACCATCAACATGCAGTACATCTTAGTACACAGTGCCATGGTGCCCCCACGTGGACAATTGAGATGAAGTGCCATGCCCAAGGACAAAACACAGTTACCCCTGGTAGGGATTGAACTGTGGACCTTCAGGTTTGAAGTCCAATGCCATCAGTATTGAGCCACATAATGTGTAATATAGTACAGTCCTGGTGGACTGGTCACAATCCCACGCATGGGCAGCAATGTCCACATCTGCATTTATCAGGTAATATAAATCATCATCAGCAAAATTTTAATTAATGAAGCACTGGGTTGTACCCAGTTCTTCATTAATTAGATTGCTGAATATCATTCCTATAATTAGTGTTTTGAATGTAATATTAATGTGACCATGAGGATACTGCCCACCCATGGAAAGTGACCAGACCACAGCAGCCATACTGGACAATGTAGAACCCTCAGGGAATGTCATATTTTCATGCTCTTCAAATTGTAGATATTGCACATTCTTCATGAATATTGTCAGTCTTTATGCAAGTACTGTGTGGAGTGACCACTCATCTGTTGGGCAAAAAAAAAAAACTTGAGTATTCGAGCAGAAGGGAACTGAAGAAGTTTTGGAAGCAGAATCTCCCTGAACTCCTGTTCTTCCTATTCTGAACTGTATTCAGGTGACCTGATCTTAGAATAATAGATCAAGACAAGAAATCATAATTTTGAAAACATCTCAAGAAAGCTAAAATTTTCAAATCGACTTGAATCTAATAGATAGATCTAAGATAAAAGGTTGTATTTTAGTGTAATTATAGTATACCTTTTATAACTAACTGATGTAACAACAGCTAAAAGGATTTGTATTTTATTGTTCTTTTTAATGGAAAAGGTCTGTTAAACATGATCCATTAGAATAGGCCCCAGTAACCAATGCTTAGGGCAAGAGTCCTTTAAAATGGGAAACATGGCTCTAAATGATTGGTTAAACTTGAGTGAGTTTAAATCTGTGTTGCGGCCATTATTAGCCATTGTGCAGAAATATATGACCTTGAACACCAGAAAATAAATAAACAATTAAATCATGATCCTCTGGGCACTCTCCCATAAACTGCAACAAGAAAAACCAATTTACTGCAAATGCAGCTAAATAATTATATTTCGAAAAATGTGAAAAAATGACCATTCCAAGTTTTCACACATTCTTAAAAAAACATGACATAATAAAAATGTCAAATGAGGAGGTTCAAATCCAACAAGGGCAGGCCTGAGAATCAAAACATTATTTTTTTTTAGCCTTATGGTTATAATTTTTTTTCATTTTTCACTAATTTACTAACCTTGTGCACAGGACAGCCTTTGTGTAAATGTCATCTATAGAAAATCTTTACCCAATGTAATAGCCAAAACCAGCTAGACTAGTAATATTCACAAAAGGCAATTAAACTTGGCTTATGACCATTCATTGCAACGGACTGTGGAAAGGTTTATTTTCGTGAATTCCAAAAATGAAAACATTTTCTATTTTCAATTAAAAGAGTGTGATTCTCTATCAAACAACTGATACAAAAATTAAATGTCTGCAGCCTCTCTATATATACTACTCAAAGTTTGCTAAGCACCAAGTATATCAAACCACCTGTTTTATGTTTTAGTTGAAATACTGTAATGACAAGTGTTTATATTTTTTATTTAATTATATCTTTAATGACTTAAGTACAGAAATTAAGATTTTATTTGTGTTTGACATTATTTTTTAGCTTTTGAATACGATAACCATGGAAAATGGATATTATTGGTAAAAGAGGACATTTTTCAATTTGCCAAAAAGTTGACGGAGCGAACTGGTATGGGTTCAATATCGAGTATGAGACCCATTACTGCTAATTACAGCTTGACAACACCTTCTCATGCCCCCAATCAGTTTCCTAGTTGTCCTTTGTGGGATGTTGTTCTTGGACCAGCATGGCACCAACTCCTGGACACTTCTTGGCTGGACTGGACGGGCTGAAATTGCAAGCTGAAACTCATTTCAGACATGTTCAACTGAATTGAGGTCAGGGGATCTTGCTGGCCAGTCCATACACTCAATTCCCTCCCTCTGTCGGTACTCTCTGACAGCATGAGCAAGATGAGGACTGGCATTATCGTCCATCAGAATGAATCTATCACCCACTTCACTTGCATACAATCTGACGTGGGCATCCAGGATCTCATCAATATACCGCTGTGTAGTCAATGTACCACGTTCAAGGACACATAGCTCAGTATGCCCATCCCTGCTGATGCCAGACCATGATTGACCCTCTACCATAGCGGTCATGCTCAGCAACGTTGGCACATGGAATCGCACTCCTGGTCTCCTCCATACCCTAGAACGCCTATCTGTGTAGTCTAGGCAGTACCTTGACTCATCTGCAAAAAGGACAGGTCACCAATCTTCTTTGGACCATGGCAAATTCATATCATTCCTGGTGGTGGTTCTGGGACAATGAATGCGAATACATTGTCTTCTCGATCAGAGACCACCTTCATGCAACCTTTCCTGGATAGTCTGCGGCATAACATTTACCCAGATGCATTCTGAAGGTCACTGCGATGCTGGGTTGCTGTGGCAAAGTAGTTCCTACGGGCCTGAATGATCAAAAACCGGTCTTCAGCTGCAGATGTTGCCCTGTCTCTGCCACCAGCATGCCATCTTACTAGTGTGCCATACTGCTATGCTGTATGATGCACATCAAGGGCTTTACCAACCAGGCGACAGGTAGCCCCTTGCTCCACCATCCCTACAGCCCGCCACATTTCTGCTTCTGACAAATGTCTTCTTATATTTGCATTTCCCATATGCAAGCATTAAATCACAAGGGTTTGTGTTGAAATGAAGATTGAATTCCATACACATGTCATGTACATGTAGACATTACACGTAGACAGTACACGAAAACATCATGGAAATCAAGAAGTACATGCTTTCCATGACTATCACGAAACGTCTGTCTGTCAAGAGAGCTAATGGGGACCATCTCAATATATTCCTCAATCATATCCACCAAAAATATCGCAAATATGTCACAAGCAAATTTCACAATGATGTGTCAAACATTTGGTGCTTAGCAAACTTTGAGTAGTATATAATCCACTAGTAATGCATGTATGTATTAATTACATCTACAAGAAACCTTATTATGTATTGTACTGGGACATAAGGCTCATTGCAATGTACTGTGTACAATCATATGAAGAATACATACAGACTTAGTTTTGCTGTCAAGACTGTGTGGTAAAATATTGAAAACTATATTTTCATTATAAAGGTCGACCAAGAAAGCACACACAGGTTCAAATTTTTCAGTGTATGTATTTCTTTCACAATCAAATGTGCAATACAAAAATGGTTGGTTACAATAAAATGCATTATGTTGATTTGCTTTTTGTGATGAAATACAATATCTCAATATCTTGCCGGGAAGCATGCTTGAACCGCTGAATTTGGTAACATCAAAGCAGCTATATATAGAGGTATATACTCCGGAATTCAATTATTTTAAATATCCTAGGAACTACATGGTGCTATTTTTTGCTAATATACTGATGTCATGACTTTTTGTACAGTTGTAAGTAACTTTGATGCCTCCTTGGGTAAACAAGGGTGTGTGGGGGCAATACATATTCCACTTTGGTACTCATTTAGAAGGCTCTTTATTACATGCACAGCTATTTCTTTCCTCATGAAAACTATTGAGATTGCAATTTTGTGTGCAAAAATAAACTTCAAGATTATATCATTCCTTGGGTGGAACAAGGCACCATCTGCAATGCTTAACTGGTAGAGTGCTGGAAGCCCATACCTGGGCTTTACTCCAAAGTGCAGGTACTGCAATTCAAAGGCTTCAAACTTTGTGTGTGCAGTCCTTCTTATTATCTTTGAATTTAAATTTATTTCGTTTTTATGGATTTTCCTTGTTACAATTTATGAGAGAGTGCCTATAGGCCCTCTTCCATAAATTGTAACATGGCAAAGACTTGGGAACAAATTTATTTTGATGACTTAAAATATTTCAGCACCTTACCAGTTAACAGTAAGGTGTGCTGAATTATTATTATGCTTTTCCCTCTCCACACATTT
The DNA here is from genome assembly GCA_031216915.1 of Pictodentalium vernedei. NCBI lineage: Eukaryota > Metazoa > Mollusca > Scaphopoda > Dentaliida > Dentaliidae > Pictodentalium > Pictodentalium vernedei. The sequence continues at coordinate 221,041,915 of CM062295.1, read as the reverse complement.
TGTCCGCACGATTCAGAAGCCATTTTCGACCGATTTTTACAGAAGTTTGCACACTCATAGAAGGGCACAAAACCTAAAAATGTACCAAAGCGGAATTTTGATTTAACCCTTATTTCATCAGAACTGGCAAAAAACTGTCAAAATTGGGGTTTATAGGCACTTTCTCGAAACACGTCTTGTAGATTTTTTTTTTTAAACATTCATCATTGCTAGACCTATCTGTGACACGACCACTGGTAAACAAGAGATAATAGGCAATACATATGATAAGCCTCCACAGGCTGCCAAACATCAAAATATTGATGAAAAGAGCTGTTTTTGGGCCCCCACAGCACCCAAATGATCTATGAGAGATAAACATAACTTCCTTTATTGGAAGTGGAATTCACCGAGGATCATTTTTGTAAGTAATAAGGGTGTTAAAAAAACTAAGCGTTAATCCATTTTGGGCTGGTTAAACAGCAATACCCCCCCAAAAGCTAAAAAATTCATGTTTTCCGTGGATTCCTCTAAAAGAGTCTTGTAGATTTGCAAGAAAAATTGTTCCTTCCAGGTCTTGGTGTGACATTACAAGAAGCATGGACAAAATATTCTGGTCAGCATTAGTTAACCCTCCCCAGGTTGCTAAACGTAAAAATTGTAATAAAATGGTCTATATTTGGCCTCAATAGGACCCAATGGGTGTAACACTGAGAAAGGTACCTTCTTTTATCGGACGCAAAATTGATGGGTAAACATTTTTGTAAGTGGTAAGGGTGTTCAAAAGGCGAAGTCTTAACCCATTTTGGGCTGGTTAAAGAGAGATACCCCTTAAAAGCTTAAAATTCCCATTTTCTGTGGATTTCTCTAAAATCAACTTGTAGGTTTTCAAGAAAATTGTCTATTCGCAGGTCTTTGTATGACATTACAAGTTGTATGGATAAAATATTCCGGTGAGCATTTATTAACCCTCTACAAGCTACTAAGCATTGTAATTTTGTTGAAATAGGCTGTATTCGGACGTGCACAGCACCCAATGCATACCCAAGAGATAAACATAATCATGACCACGGCAGTTTTACGGGTGGAGGAAGACGGAGTACCCGGAGAGAACCACCGCGCAATGGCAAGCAACTGTCAGCTCCCCAACATACTAACTCCACACAAGCAGGGTTAGCATTGGTTGAAGACAGGTGCACCATCGACGTGCAGTACGCCTTAGTACACAGCGTCACCATGCCCACACGTGGGCAATGGGGGTGAAGTGCCTTGCCCAAGGACACATCGCGGTTGCCGCAGGTGGGATACAAACCGTGGACCTCTCGGCTTGCAGCCTGCACCTCTACCAACTGAGCCACCCCCCCTTTGTTGGAAGTGGAATTCAGCGAGGACCAAATCTGTTAGTAACAAGTGTTTGACCACCGAGGTGGTATTAGTACCCTATGGAGCTTTTGTGACATAAGGTGTTTTTGTCACAGAAGACACTCGAGTATATAAGCATCTTGGATTTTGAAAAAAAAATATTGAGCGTGCATAATCCTCTCACAACCCTTTATCCATGTACCATATATGAAAGGCGTAGCTTGAACCATGTTGGAGGGAGGGGTGTTAACATAAAATAGAGAAAAAAGCTTAAAAAACACAACAAAAATGGCCGCCATTCTGCCATCTTGGATTTTGAAAAATAAATATTGACTGTGCATCATCCCCTCAGAACCATTTATCCATGTACCAAATATGAAAGGTGTAGCTTGAAGCATTTTAGAGGGAGAGGTGGTAACATAAAAACAGACAGACAGACAGACAGACAGACAGACAGACAGACAGACAACAGACAGACAGACAGACAGACGGACGGACGGACGGATGGATGGACGGACGGACGGACGGACGGACGGACGGACAGACAGATGTTAGATTTTGAAAAAAAAATATTGAGCGTGCATAATCCCCTCACAACCCCTTTATCCATGTACCATATACGAAAAGTGCAGCTTGAACCATGTTGGAGGGAGCAGTGGTAACATAAAATAGAGAAAAAAGCTTAAAAAACACAACAGAAATGGTTGCCATGGCGCCATCTTGAATTTTGGAAAAAAAATATTGAATGTGCAACATCCCATTACAACCCTCTATCCAGGAGCCAGATATAAAAAGTGTAGCTTGAACCATGTTGGAGTGAGGGGTGGTAACATAAAATAGAGAAAAAAGCTTAAAAAACACAACAAAAATGGCCGCCATGCCGCCATCTTGGATTTTGAAGAAAAAATATTGAACGTGCATCATCCCCTCCAAACCCTCTATCCATGTGCCAAATATGCAAAGTGTAGCTTGAACCATGTTGGTGGGTGGGGTGGTAACATGAAAATAGAGAAAAAAGCTTAAAAAACACAACAAAAATGGCCGCCATTCCGCCATCTTGGATTTTGAAAAAAAAATTTTGAGCGTGCATCATCCCCTCAGAACCACTTATCCATGTACCAAATATGAAAGGTGTAGCTTGAACCATGTTGGTGGGAGGGGTGGTAACATGAAAATAGAGAAAAAAAGCTTAAAAAACACAACAAAAATGGCCGCCATTCCGCCATCTTGGATTTTGAAAAAAAAATTTTGAGCGTGCATCATCCCCTTAGAACCATTTATCCATGTACCAAATATGAAAGGTGTAGCTTAAAGCATGTTGGAGGGAGAGGTGGTAACATAAACAAGAGGCCCCAAGGGGCCTGAGGGCACTCACCTGACATGGTAGCCTAAATATCAACCCAGAGAATTGATTTCAACAAGTTGCATCTGCTCCTCCTAAGAAAAGCTTATACCAAATGTCCAAAGATTCTGACCAGTGGATCTAAAAAAAAAGAGAAGATTTTTAAAGAATATTCCTCATATTGAACTAAGTTATAATTCGGGCTCCCACAGTGAGTCCAAATATGGACCTAGGGACTTGGCTTGAACAAAGTTGAATCTCACTCCCTAAGCATGGTGCATACCAAATATCAAAAGATTCTGCCTGCCGGATCTTGAGAAGATTTTTAAAGAAAATTCCTCATTTTGAACTAAGTTACAATTCAAGCTCCCACAGTGAGTCCAAATATGGACCTAGGGACTTGGCTTGAACAAACTTGAATCTCACCCACTAAGCCTGGTGCATACCAAATATCAAAAGATTCTGCCTGCTGGATCTTGAGAAGAAGATTTTCAAAGAAATTTGCCTGAAATGCATTAAGTTCGAATTCAGGCTTCTATAGTGAGCCCAAATATGAATCCAGGGGACCAATTTGAACAAACTTGAATCAGATCCACCCCACAATGTTGCATACCAAATATCAAAACATTCTGCCTGCTGGATCTGGAGAAGAAGATTTTTGAAGAAATTTGCCTGAAATGCACTAAGTTCAAATTCGAGCTTCTATAGTGAGCCCAAATATGAATCCAGGGGGCCGATTTGAACAAACTTGAATCAGATCCACCCCTCAATGTTGCATACCAAATATCAAAAGATTCTGCCTGCTGGATCTGGAGAAGAAGATTTTTGAAGAAATTTGCCTGAAATGCACTAAGTTCGAATTCGAGCTTCTATAGTGAGCCCAAATATGAATCCAAGGGGCCGATTTGAACAAACTTGAATCAGATCCATCCCTCAATGTTGCATACCAAATATCAAAAGATTCTGCCTGCTGGATCTGGAGAAGAAGATTTTTTAAGAAATTTGCCTGAAATGCTCTAAGATCGAACTCAAGCTTCTATACTGAGCCCAAATATAAACCCAGAGGGCCTATTTGAACAAACTTGAATCAGATCCACCCCACAATGTTGCATAACAAATAACAAAAGATTCTGCCTGCTGGAACTGGAGAAAAAGATTTTTTAAGAAATTTGCCTGAAATGCACTAAGTTCGAATTTGGACTTCTATAGTGAGCCCAAATATGAATCCAGGGGGCCGATTTGAACAAACTTGAATCAGATCCACCCCACAATGTTGCATGCCAAATATCAAAAGATTCTGCCTGCTCGATCTGAAGAAGAAGATTTTTTAAGAAATTTGCCTGAAATGCACTAAGATCGAATTCGGGCTTCTATAGTGAGCCCAAATATGAATCCAGGGAGCCGATTTGAACAAACTTGAATCAGATCCACCCCACAATGTTGCATACCAAATATCAAAAGATTCTGCCTGCTGGATCTGGAGAAGAAGATTTTTTAAGAAATTTGCCTGAAATGCACTAAGTTCGAAATCGGGCTCCTGTACTGAGCCCAAATATGAACCCAGGGGGCCGATTTGAACAAACTTGAATCAGATCCACCCTACAATGTTGTATACCAAATATCAAAAGATTCTGCCTGCTGGATCTGGAGAAGAAGATTTTTTAATCTTTTTCCCATTGCCTACAAGTGTTAAAAAGTGCTGACTCAGCACTTTTTCAAAGTCCTGAAAAAAAGTACCTTGTGATCAAACCCATAGGGATTTTTTTTAACCACTCTATTCTACTAGATAAAAGTAAGCTTTATACAAAATAAGAATTCCCTGTGCCGTGTAGTTTTGGAGATATGGCAGTTTTAAGGTTTTTCCTATTTTTAGCTCCCGAGGTTCCCACGGGGCAATGAGAAAAATTTTTTTTGCATCAATCAACTACTTATGACCCATTATCACCTCATATCAAATTTGGTTCAAATCGACCTGACGGTTCTGAAAATAGAAATTTTAGGCGTGGCCAAAATTTTTGCCCCTCCCATAACGAAGGCAAATAATGCCCGACAAACTTCTCTTGAACAAACTTGAGTCTACACCTCAAAAGGAAGCTGCATACCAAATATCAAGTTTCTGCTATTGCTGGTTCTTGAGAAGAAGATTTTTTAAGAAATGGAGCATTTTTGCCCCATCCCTCTGCTCAATATGAGCTGAAACCTAATTTGACAAAAAATCAAAATGCCCTTATATAGCCCCTGCTCACATGAAATTTCATTAATATGCGGCCAGTGGTTTGGGAGAAAAAGGCCCAAGCACCACCTTCACGACGGACGACGGACGCCGGACGACGGACGAAAAGTGATCAGAAAAGCTCACCCTGACTTTCAGTCAGGTGAGCTAAAAACAGACAGACAGACGGAAGGACAGACAGACAGATGGATGGAGTGCAATCCTATAGTCCCCTTACGGTTCCCGTAGGGGACTAATAAGGGTACTCAAAGAAGAGGTGCTCAACTGAAATGGTAGCCTAAATATCAACCCAGAGAATTGATTTCAACAAGTTGCATCTGCACCTCCTAAGAAAAGCTTATACCAAGTATCCAAAGATTCTGACCAGTGGATCTAAAAAAAGAGATTTGTAAAGAATATTCCTCATATTGAACTAAGTTATAATTCGGGCTCCCATAGGGAGCCCATATATGAACCCAGGGACTTGGCTTTAACAAATTTGAATCTCACTCCCCTAAGGATGCTGCACACCAAATATCAAAACATTCCGACTGCTGGATCTGAAGAAGAAGATTTTTAAAGAAAATTCCTCATTTTGAACTAAGTTACAATTCGAGCTCCCACAATGAGCCCAAATATGGACCTACGAATATGGCTTGAACAAACTTGAATCTTACCCCCCTACGGATGCTGCATAAAAAATATCAAATGCATTCATCTGCTGGATCTGAAGAAGATTTTTAAAGAAAATTCCTCATTTTGAACTAAGTTGTCATTCAGGCTCCCATAGTGAGCCCAAATATGAACCAAGGGACTTGGCTTGAACAAACTTAAATCTCAGCCCCCTAAGGTTGCTGCATGCCAAATATCAAAACATTCCGACTGCTGAATCTGAAGAAGATTTTTAAAGAAAAATTCCTCATATTGATTAAGTAATAATTTGGGCTCCCACAGGGAGCCCAAATATAGACCCAGGGACTTGGCTTTAACAAACTTCAATCTCCCCCCAACCCCAAGGATGCTACACACCACATATCAAAACATTCCGACTGCTGGATCTGAAGAAGATTTTTTACGAAAATTCCTCATTTCGAACTAAGTGACAATTCAAGCTCCCACAGCGAGCCCAAATATTGACCTAGGGACATGGCTTGAACAAACTTGAATCTCACCCTCCTAAGGATGCTGCATACCAAATATCCAAACATTCTGACTGCTGGATCTGAAGAAGAAGATTTTTAAAGAAAATTCCTCATTTTGAACTAAGTTATCATTCGGGCTCCCACAGTGAGCCCAAATATGGACCTAGGGACATGGCTTGAACAAACTTGAATTACCCCCCCCTCCCATCCCAGGATGTGATGCTGCATAGCAAATATCAAAACATTCCGACTGCTGGATCTGAAGAAAAATTTTAAAGAAAATTCCTCATTTTGAACTAAGTTAAAATTCAGGCTCCCACAGTGAGCTCAAATATGAACCCAGGGACTTGGCTTGAACAAAATTGAATCTCACCCCCCGAAGCATGGTGCATACCCATTATCAAAAGATTCTGCCTGCTGGATCTTGAGAAGATTTTCAAAGACATTTAGGAGAGGTGGCGGTGTAGGCCTTCTGCATAACATATACTAAGTCCAAATATAAACCCAGGGGGCCGATTTGAAGAAACTTGAATCAGATCCACCCCACAATGTTGCATACCAAATATCAAAAGATTCTGCCTGCTGGATCTGGAGAAGAAGATTTTTAAAGAAATTTGCCTGAAATGCACTAAGTTCGAATTTGGGCTTCTATAGTGAGCCCAAATATGAATCCAGGGGGCCAATTTGAACAAACTTGAATCAGATCAACCCCACAATGTTGCATACCAAATGTTAAAAGATTCTGCCAGCTGGATCTGGAGAAGAAGATTTTTTAAGAAATTTGCCTGAAATGCACTAAGTTCGAAATAGGGCTCACATTGAGCCCATATATGAACCCAGGAAGCCAATTTGAACAAACTTGAATCAGATCCACCCGACAATGTTGCATACCAAATATCAAAAGATTCTGCCTGCTGGATCTGGAGAAGAAGATTTTTTAATGTTTTTCCCATTGCCTACAGTGTTAAAAAGTGCTGACTCAGCATTTTTTCAAAGTCTCGAAACTGTACCCTATGATAAAACCGATGCCCTTTTTTTTTACCAATCCTTTCTGTTGGTCCTAAGGAAGCTTCACACCAAATAAAAATTCTCGGTGCCGTGTAGTTTTGGAGATATGGGTGTTTTAATTTTTTTCTATTTTTAGTTCCAGCGGTTCCCACAGTGCTGCAAGAAAATTTTTTTGGGCATAAGTCAATTACTTATAACCCAATAATACCTCAACATTAAATTTGGTTCAAATTGGCCTCTGGGTTTAGAAAATAGAAATTTTGGGCGGGGCAAAAATTCTTGCCCCTCTCAGAACAAACATAAATATTGCCCGTCAAACTTCTCTTGAACAAACTTGAGTCTACACCTCAAATGAAAGCTGCATATCAAATATCAAGTTTCTGCTATGGCTGGTTCATGAGAATATTTTTAAAAATTTTGTGCATTTTGGCCCCACCCCACTGCACAATATGAGCAGAAATCCAATTTGAAGAAAAACCCAAATGCCCCTATATAACCACTACTTACATGAAATTTAATTAAAATGTGGCCAGTGGTTTAGGAGAAAGACGCTCAAACATCACCTTCACGAAGGAGGACAGACAATGGACGGACGGACGACGGACTAAGAGTGATAAGAAAAGCTCACCCTGACTTTCAATCAGGTGAGCTAAAAACCAAGCAGTAACCCCTTTTGGGATGGTTAATGGCAATACCCATCAAAGTTTAAAACAATCACGTTTTCCCTGAATTTCTTTACAAACATCTGGTAGGTATTCAAGAGAAATTGGCCATTGATAGGTCTTGGAGTCACATTACCAGTTGCATGGATAAAATATTCAGGTAAGCATTTTTGAACCCTCCATGGGCTGCTGAATGTCAAAATTTTGAAAAAAATAGACTCTTTTTTGGTCACCAACAACAACAAATAGGAATGCCACAGAGAAACGTAACTTGTTTTATCAGACACAAAACTGACAGGGAAACATTTAGTAAGTAGTAAGGGTATTCAAAAATCGAGGTCTTAACCCATTTTTGACTGGAAGAGGAGATATACCCCTTAAAAGCTTAAAATTCCAGTTTCTGTGGATTTCTCCCCAAAAATTTTCAAGAACAATTGACTATTCGCAGGTCTTGGAGTGGCATTACAACTTGCATGGACAAAATATTCCGGTAAGCATTTGTTAACCTTCCAGAGGCTGCCAAGCATAGACATTTTGAGAAAATGGGTTGTAGCTGGGCACCCATAACCCCCAATGTGTACCTGCGAGAAAAACATAACCTCCTTCAGTGGAAGTGGAATTCAAGGAAGATAATTTTTGTAAGTAATGAAGGCATTCACAAAGCCAAGCATTAATCTGTTTAGGTCTGGTTACAGAGCGATACCCCTCAAAAGGTTAAAAATTCATGTTATCCAAGGATTTCTCTAAAAACATCTCTTAGTTTTTCAAGAAAAAATGGCCATTCTCAGATCTTAGTGTGACATTATAAGTTGCATGTATGTACGAAATATTCTGGCAAGCATTTGTTAACTCTCTGCAGGTTCTCAAATATCAAAATTTTAATAAAATGGGCTGTGTTTTCGTACCCACAGCACCCAAAGTTAAGAGGAGAGATCAACATAAGTGGAAGTAGAATTCACTGAGAATTATTTTTGGAAGTTATAAGGGTATTCAAAAAACAACACTTGACCCATTTTGGGCTGGATAAACAAGCATACCCATCAAAAGCTTAAAATTCATGTTCTCCCTGGATTTCTCTGAAAACACCTTGTAGATTTTAAAGAAAAAATGGACATTCACAGTTCTTGGTGTGACATTACAAGTTGCATGGAAAAATATTCCTGTTAGCTCTTGTTAACCCCATACAAGCTGCCAGACATCAATATTTTGAATACATTTGAGATAAAATGGACCATTTTCAAATAGCCACAGCACTTAGTGGGTATGTGTCAAACAAACATAACACATTTTGTCGGTCATTAAATTGACATTAACCCTCTCCAGCATTAATGATGGTTTTTACCTAAATATTTTTTTTATCAAACTGAGTCATGATACTACTATACACACTTTCTCATAACATTAATAAAGGAAGTTCAGTGAGACAGTTAAAAACAATTCATCAGACACTCTGGGGTCATGAAAAATCATGGAATCTCATCTGGAAAAGCCATGATTCTCCAGAATAATAAAGTCTAGTTGGTCATAAGATTTATTCACAAGTTTTACAAATTTATGGGAGAACTAACTAATTTTATTTCAAAGACAAGATGAACCACATCAACTGAATATGAAGTCTTTTAAGTTGTGATACCTGTAATTTAGAATAAAGGCATAATTTGGGCTCCCAGAACTCCACCAGTTAAGCATTACAGGTGGTGTCTTGCTTTACATAAGAGATGATATCGTGATTAAGTAATTTACTAAAAAAATAAGCAAAATACTCAGTTGTGCTGGCATATGTATACACTTTTTAAAAAACAATAGGAAATTTGTAGATAGAGTGTGCATAGTCTTCCCAAAGCACTCAGGCCACCATCAAACTCTTAGGAATTTTACTACGTTATGAGCTGCTTGTTCGCCCACTTTTTGTGGAGTACACAGACTAACACTGATGATATGTGATGTTTCTTTGCACACAAAAAGAAGCCAGATATTCATTTGTACTCCAGCTATAGATATTCCAATCAGTAAGCATTTAATTCACCTTGAAAACATCAAGATATTAGCCAAATTAGTGAATATATACAGCATAATCAGAAACTACAGCTGTAGAGAATCTCCATTCATAAAGATGGGTACATGTTTTATACTATTGTGTCAGCCCAGACTTTTGCAAATCATATCTTGATTTTTTGCGTTGATTCAAAGAAAATAAATGTTTAAGATATTTTTAGATTCAATCAGATGAAATATTTCAGTTAGTCAGAAGATCAAACTATTCAGGTTCACTTTTTTAATCAACTGAAATATTCCATCAGATTTAATAAAAAAAATATGCGATGGACTTTTCATAGGGACAACAAGGCTCTAATTAGAAAAAAATATTGACTCTCAGATTTTGCAAGTATGCGAAAGAGTATGTTAAAAAACACTTTATCACATAATCACACCATTCTATAGTGTATTAAAGCCATGTAATAAATTTTCATATTACACTAGTGTAATAAAGGTAAAAAGTCTCCAAATGGAATGTCAGCATCTGAGTGAATCACATGCCGACATTCCATTTGGAGACTTTTTACATCAGTGACTGTATTACTACACTACTAATGTGTTCAAAACAAACATGGCCGCTGCAGTAAACTTTCCAGAAAACTGTATTGTAAAAATTGATGGAAAGGGCCAGGGAAGAGTACTTGGGCAAACAAATCATGGTGCTGATGTTTACATCACAGTGAAAATTGAAGGAATTGACTTTATTGTAGATATTCAACCTGAAAGGTTAACTCTCATTCATAACCCATGTACTGAAGCCGAGTCAATACAGCAGACGTCAAGTGACAATGTCAATGTTGAGACCAGTGAAAATAATAGATTTGCTGCTGCTGAAAGTAATATTGATGAATTTATAACAATGCAGAGTAATAGGAACACTGCTTCAAAAACATTTTATGACTTGAAACTGTTCTATGCTTACCTTGAGCATTCAAACAACAATGATAAACGTGTAATCCATGAAATTCCTCCCAGTGAACTTTCTGAATTGTTGTGTAAATTTCTCATCAGTATTCGTAAAGCTGACGGTTCTGAGTATGAGCCCACTACTCTCCAGGGGTTTATCTCCAGTTTTGATCGCCAACTTCGGAGGCAAAGGTATGGGTACAGCATAATTAACAGTGTGGAATTTTGCCAGGTCCGAGATGTCTTAAAATGTAAACAAATGGCCTTGAAGCGCGATGGGAAAGGGAATCTACCAAATGAAGCTGAGCCAATATCAGATGATGAAATAAAAATTCTCTGGGAAACTGGACAGTTTGGATCGTCAACACCACAAAGCATTATAAATACCCTGTGGTTTTATTTCACAATTCACTTTGGTCTGCGTGGTACATCTGAACATCATGAAATGTGCTGGGGTGATATTAAACTTTGTGAAGAGTTCAACCAAGGTGCATATCTTGAATTCAATGAACGCCAAACAAAAACTAGAACTGGGTCAAATCCAAGAGATGTGCGTCGCGTGAAACCTAAGTTGTGGGCAAATACAGCTGAGCCCGAAAAATGTATAGTAGAAATTTATAAAACATTTTCAAGTAAGCGACCAAAAGACTTCTGTGATGCAGATCGTCCCTTTTATATTGCAACACACACTGGAATTCCTAAATCTGGTGAATGTTGGTTCAAGCGGCAACCAATTGGTGTGAACAAACTTGGCTCTTTGATGAGAAGAATGATGACAGCCGCTGGTATCGCAACCACTGACAAAAAATTGTCAAACCATAGTGCCAGAAAGCACATGATACAAAAGTTGAATGATAGAAATATACCAACAAACCACATTGTTCAAATCAGCGGATATCGCAATATTCAATCAGTGAACAATTATTCCACCCTAAATGAATTTCAACATCAGAAAATATCACGTGTTCTCTCCAGTTCAAATGTACCTGAAGGTCCACCAGTTTTAAATTATCCTCCCTCAGAAAGCACATGTTTAAACCAAATTCCAGTACTGTCAGTGAATAATAACAATAATTCCAATGATAACAAATGCTCAATGCAGCTCCATGGTACAATAAACTCAATCTTTTCTAACAACAACATACACGGTGGTCATTTTGAAGTCCACGTACACCATGCATGTGAGCGAAAATTCCCGACTGAATCAGCTGAATTACCAAACTTTGCAAAGCGTCGACGAGTTGTTATAGAAACAGATTCTGACAGCGATTGACACAAAGGGATTTTTATGAAATATTGTTGCATTAAAAGGTGTTATTTATTGTTATTAAATCCATATGTGGTGGAATATTGAAATTTTATATTTTCGTGATGAAAGCATGCTGCAAATTTGAAGAATGTAGTGAGTTTATTAGGAACTATTTTCTGCAGCGTACACAATATGGGAGCACAGCGTCACAGCCAGAATCGCAACAAGAAGGCTGTACAGAGTTATTTGTTCGTTTTTAGTAGTTAACACCGGCAAAAAATGACAATATCGGATTATGTGATAAAAAGAATCTCGAACTCGTTCCCGTTTAATATTGAAATTTAGGAAACTCGTCAAATAGATTTCATTTGCAACTCGCTAAAGCTCGTTGCAAATGAAATCTACTTGACTCGTTTCCTAAATTTCAATATTAAACGGGAACTCATCTGAGATCCTCTATGTATGCAAAGTATTGAGCATCAGAAGCAACAATAAAATATTTTACTATGTGATTAAAAAAATTTCATGCAGACCAATTGTTAGAAGATATGACATTGTGAAGATATAAATAATTTTGCCTGAAGTGATGGGATGTAAACAGAAAACCATGTGTTACCAGAAAAACTGTGAGCACTGCTCACTAAATGATACCATCTACTCCCACCAAGAAACATTTTACAACAGTAAAAGTGTGTTTAATGTAGAGAGCACAAACACCGACACCAATGTTTGAAGGCTCCATTGAAATCCAATCAATAGTTTAAAAGAGGTCATGGATAGCAAATGTCAACAACCCCCACCCCCCCCCCCCCCCCCCCATGCAAGCTTGAATTAATTGACAAAGCCCATTTTTAAATATGAGAAACCCTATAAATGAAATATCTGAAAACAAAACATGAGGTGCACATCTTCAATATATGTAAAAGAACGCCTAAAAGTTTCAATGAAATCTGTTCAATGGTTTAAGAGGAGTTGCGGATAGCAGATCTGTGCAGAATGTCAATTGAATTTGACAAATTTCATTTTTCAATATGGGAAACTGTAAAAAAGAAAATATCTGAAAAGAAAATAGGAGGTGCACATCTTCAACATATGTAAAAGAATGTCTGAGAGTTTCAATGAAATCCGTTTACTGGTTTAAGAGGAGTTGTGGATAGCAGACATGTAACCCCCTCCCCAAAACCCCAAAACATAACACCCCTATAGCATAATGGACGGATGGACGAACGTGTCAGAATAAGAAAATATCTGAAAGAAAAATACGAGGTGCACATCTTGAGTGTAAGTAACAGTCTGTCTGAGGGTTCCAATGGACAAAGTTTGTTCAATGGTTTAAGAGGAGTAGCGGGTAGCAGATCTAACCTCTCCCTACTAAAATCTGAACTGACAAAGACCATTTTTGAAAATGGGGAATTGTAAATATGAAAATATCTGAAAAGAAAATAGAAGGTGCTCATCTTCAATGTATGAAAAAGAATGTCTTGAGAGTTTCAATGAAATCCGTTCACTGGTTTAGGAGGAGTTGCAGATAGCAAATGTGTACCCTCCTAAAGCATAATGCCACATAACCCCCCATTCTACCAATAATTAGCCCCCAAGAAGTCATTTATGAGTGTGGACAGACAGACAGACAGTTGGATGGACGGACGGACCAAGTGAACACTATATACCTCCCACTTTTCAAGTGGGTGCATAATTACTGATACACATGGAAATAACTGCATACCTCAGCTGCATGCCAAATATTTGATCGCCATGAACAACAACTGTGCATTATTTTATCCCTAACTAGGTATCATCAGATCCCAAACCTTGTATTATTTCCAGTGCAGTTATACCTCCAATAAAACCCACCGAATGAGTATCAACAATAGCAACCCTAGATGTTTTTTGGGGATACTTATTACATGTCTGTTCTATGAAATTCCCATCTACAGCAATATTAAACCATGCGGAAAATGAAAATCTGTTCCGCACATATGTATGGAATGGAAATTGTTAACCGACTATTTTTAAATAGAAGTGAAATTTCACTGGAATTTTCTACAAATTGTGCAACACACTTACAATCTGAATTGCTAACGGCAGATGAAAATCGTACCCTGAATTCCAATGTGTTCTATGAGCTAATAGGCACAACGAGCACACTGAGGCACAGGGGATGAAATAGTAACACAGGTTCCCCTTGAAAATTGGGTTGGTGATAAAATGTTCTTCTTTGTGTTGATAGTTGTCCAATGAATTGCTGAGTGTCCTGGTAATTGTTTTTATAGATGTGAAGGCATGTAATAAACACAGAACAACACACATGTGTGAAAGGATTAATTGTTAATGCGGCCTCGCATTTTATCCTTTTACGCTGGCACTTGTGCCATATTGATTAACCCATTCACACGCGTGTGTCATTCTGTGTATATATGGTACAGTGGAGCCCACTTAATTCGATATCTCTTAACTGAATAACCCTGTTAACTAAATATAATTTCTCAACACAAAACCATTTACCATACCTCTAATATAAATTTGACCTGTCAATTGAATATAGGTTATAGAGTAAACTCTTGTTAATTCAATGAAAAATCTTGTAACCTATCGAGAAATTACCCTGACTCGCCCCAGTTTTCCTTTGTTTGTAGACCTATTTGGCCTCAGAACATCCAATACAGGCATTTAATCTATTGTATCTTGTTTGTCAAACAAGATATAATAGAACAAATTCTAGTTTATCTCTAGAATACAGGAAAGTGACACAATCCCTGTTAATTGAATACTCCATTAATTGAATAATTTTCATTGGCAAAGTGACTATTCAATTAACAGGGTTGCACTGTGTAAACAAAAAACAAGAGTACACAAACTTCATATCTGTCTTTCTCAGAGAATTAACTTTGACGAAAATGGAAAATTGTGCTGAGGCAAAAATTTAAGTGAGTGATCAGGTAACAAAATTGGGATGAGAAACTTTGGCATAGTTATTTCATAAAGCCAGTAATTGCTCGCCTTCCAAGTTAATTTATTTAATCAATACAAATGATATATGAAACATATGGGTACTTTTATGTAAAGAACACTGTGTTAAAAGGTCAGCTTAATTTTTTTCAAATTCATGCTCATTGTCCCTTTAACCCTTTTTTTGTTTCAAAAACATAGGTTATGACCCCTAATTGGAACAAGCTGAATGAGCTTATTCCAAAAAATGAAACAATAATAAAAATTAATTGGTGATTTTTGTGAATAGCACTGGCCGGATCTGGCCGTTACATTGGGTAAAGGACTAGAATAGTTCAAGGCCATAACAGCATCAGATTCAATCAAGAATTTGATGAGTGGTAGGACTGGACATTTAAGGAATGATCGTTCCTTTTTGTCTATTTCTTGAGTTATGAACCCCGAAAAACAAAGTCCAACTGTGTAAATGGGCATAGCCCATTTACGCGATGTTTGGATTTGTTTTTTGGGGTTCATAACTCAAGAAATAGGCAAAAAGAAACGACCATTCCTTATAATTAAATGTTCGCGACCCAAATAAATAAATAGTGTTAGTCGTCCTCTACTTCAGCGAACAAAGACTTAAAAACTAAAACTGGTAGACATAATATTTTTCTGGCATAAAAGAGGGCACATATTATTGAAATGCAGGTAGCAATTGACGCACTTTCCAAGTCAAATGCACTTATGTCATTAAATTTTTTATTGACCAATGAATTACGTAATGCAAAGAAAACGTCATAAGCCACGCCTCCCTCAAATTTCATTCAACTATTCACTTCATGTAAAAGTTACGTTCCATGGTAGGTGGAAGGAGGCCATCAGTATTACATTGTATTTTGGTTTTGACCGTTTCCCGAGAACTGAAAAACACAGTTTGTAAAAGTGGAGTTAGATATAAATTAAAGCCAGATGACATGAAATTAGTTGAATTCAATGTCAAAATTGCCGTATTCGTTGTGACCAGCCATTGTTTACAATCGATTTGGGTAAAACGATGAACGCAGACAATCACCCAGTGTGCATAAAAATTGAAATTTCAAATAAATACAGTTGTGAAGAAAAAGAAAAATTGATCCACCACGGTCATTTAAATATTTTATAAATAATTTCATGGTGATAAATTAGTAATATAAATTTATTTTTCTTTTTCAGATTTAGAACGTGCCAGTGTTCTAACTTCTATTGATTTGACACCATGTTGCAACTCCGAAGACTGGTATTTTAGGGGCGTGGCTGGGGGCGGACCTAATTGTGTTTTTTTCGGTTCATTGAGTTATGAAAAGAAAAAACAGAATTGCGTGAGCCAATCGTTTTATCTGAAAACGCATGAACCAAAAAAAAGTTTAATTATTTTTTGTTGTTTTCCAGATCAGTTCCAGTTCTTGTGGCAAACTGGAAAACTGAACCATAAGATTCAGCAAAAACTGGCCAAACAGTTTTACTGTGTTCGGGCATATACTGATCAAACTACCTTACTTGGAGGAAATAGACTAGCAATCACCAGGTACTCTCGTCACTAAGAGAGTCTCTGGACAAGTCAATAAGGAAGAAATGTAACAATGAGATCACAACCTAGATTAAATGAACTTAGTTCATTTGTTATCTTGATTTATGGTGTTTTTTTCTGTCTGAATAGGTTTAGCATCTGATCTCCTAGAGCCCCTAAGAATAATCAAAGGGAAGTTAGACAGACCCCAATACAGTCAGGACTTTTGTGATGAGTGGTGAAGTACAAACTACTGCAGATTTTTCCCAAGTTAAAGCCTGAAGTGTTATTTATTATCTATTCTTAACACAAAAGAAAAAACTGAACTGAAACTGAGGTTTCTTCCTGAAACCAAACTGAAGCGGCATCTGTAAAATGAAATCCTCCCAACTCTTATTAGTGGTTTGAGAGCCTGGGTTCTTAATTCCCAATCTAAATCTTAGTGCTGAAACAGTTAATCGATTTGTTGCAGATTTCCAATCAGGATTTGACATATGCAGAATGTAAATGATGCAAATCTTGCATAAAATATTGCATATTTTTTAATGTCAGGATGAAACACAGAATTGAAAATATGCATCAAGCATATTATCTGGGTGATTTTGGTAAGTTATCTTTTCTGTCAGGCCCCAGTATCTTTTATGCGAGACTTACAGAAGTTAACCCTCTGACCTCTGATGTCAAAATGATTAAGTTTTCAGCAGCAAAATTTCCCATAATGCAATTTGATATTTACACAAATATATCGTTTCACAGTGCCCAGTGAGCTCTGTCAAACAAGATAGAATTGGTTAAATTCATAGTTAACCCTTCACCTAACATGAAAAGCAGAAGGCAACAAAATTCTTGAATAACTAATTTTTTTCATTTTTTTGTCTCAAAAACATAGGTTATGACCCCTCTTTGGAACAAGCTTAGGTTGGGTAAAGGGTTAAACAAGAGAAAAACAGAGTGATTGGAGAAAAAACTGTTGCACTAATACAATGCTAGGGGTTAAATTCTTCCAGGTCTGATTTTTATGTGTGATTTGCATATTTAAATTCTGAACTAGGTCGTGATTACATTATCAAGGTTCAACATCCTAGCACATGCATGCAGCTGTTCTCTCCTCTTATCAGGGATATCCCATTTAACCCTTTACCTAACATGAAAAGCAGACGACACTTGCAAAAAAAATTCTTGAATTACTAAATTTTTTCATTTTTTGTCTCAAAAACATAGGTTATGA
Source organism: Pictodentalium vernedei (assembly GCA_031216915.1). Lineage (NCBI taxonomy): Eukaryota > Metazoa > Mollusca > Scaphopoda > Dentaliida > Dentaliidae > Pictodentalium > Pictodentalium vernedei. The sequence goes on along the minus strand of CM062295.1, from coordinate 221,024,311 downwards.
CCCCTCGTTGGAATGAGCTCGACGAGCTCGTTCCAACGAGGGGTCATAACCTATGTTTTTGAGACAAAAAATGAAAATATTTTGAAAATTAACTGGCGATTTTTGAGAATAGCGCTGGCCGGTTTTGGCCGTTACGTTGGGTAAAGGGTTAAGACCGCTCTTTTGTTATACCCTTTAATCATGCGAAAAAGTTGATTATTCATCCATCTCTGTGTTACTAATAAGAGACCACAGGACATTCCAGACATCAAAGGAAAAGTGAAATCCAACTCACTCCATTTCTGATATCCAGTCCTTATACAATAAAATTATACATACAGTACCCAAATCTGGGATTGAAGCAGTCTGATTTGGAAAATTAATCTTTGTAACATTAAAATATTGATATTAGAATGTGATTGGTGTCCATTTAAAATATTTCTGAGTAGGAATTTGTAAAAATGTTGACTTCAGTAATATGTGGATCCATCATTTAAGTCACTGTTCTATGTAAATGTTCCAGCCAATAGAAACTTATACATTGCACAGTACAAAGATTTGCTCTGTCATCTATGTATTTTTCTTTCTTTTTTGCAGAATAGAATATAAAGATTTTTTTCTGTGCATGGGAGTTTTGCCATGTAGCTGACCATTAATGTTGCAAATTATCTTGTGCATTAGCAAATGGCAGTGTACGTAGGTGTGAATAAGCTTTTCAGAATCACCTTGTCAGTGTACCAAACTCTTGTTTTGTGACATTCGTCAAAAAGTTGTATTTCTTTAATTGCAAGATTACAGTGTTACAACGACACAAGATTAGGCAGTGTATTTTCAAACACTTGATATTGGTCATATTGTCATTGCTGATATGAAGGATTAAGGAAAAAAAAATAATCAAATGACTTTATCGCAAAACCAACACAAGATGAAATGAAAGTGTCAATGACACTGTAGCTTAACTTGTCTGTGTGTTGCATTTGATGAAAAGGATAATATTCAGTGTTTATGAAAGGATTATGAAATAAGACAAGAATTGTGATAATTGGGAATATGTTAATTTCTGTTCCCTGTATGCTGTTTTCGATAAAAATAATATGAGGTGTAGACTGTACTAAAGAATTAAGGGGTGGGTTAATGTGGCCCTCACAGTTGATGTATGTGTTCCTCACATTTATTGTATGTCAATGAAAGTTACCACATTACAGTGAAATTATTCCAAAACGAGTCATCCTATCAAGTAACAATGAAATCCCTTCATAAATACGGCCTGTAGACTGTGCTAAAGGTTTTCGGGCTTCCGGCCTGTGTAGTCATCATGGCTGACCGATCACAACCAAAACGGGACGTCCTCATTTAGACATTATACTGAATCATCCCACCAAGTTACAATGAAATCCCTTCATAAATACAACCTGTAGTCTGTGCTAAAGTTTTTGGGGTTTTGGGCTCTGGCAGCCATCATGGTTGATTGATCCTGACCAAAAGGGATGCTCTCATCTAGGAATTATATAGAGTCATCCTATCAAGGTACAATGAAATCACTCCATAAATATGATCTGGAGACTGTGCTGAAGTTTTTCGGTTTTGGGTTCAGGCAGCTGTCATGGCTGAATGATCATGACCAAAAAGGGACATTCTCATGATCTCATCTAGATATTATCTGGAGTCATCCTGCCAAGTTACAATGAAATCTCTTCATAAATACGACCTGTAGACTGTGCTAAAGGTTTTTGGGCTTTGGGCCCCTATAGACGTTACAGTTGACCAATCGCAACCAAAGGGGACTTTCTCATCTAAACATTATATGGAGTCAACCTACCAAGTTACAAAGAAATCCCTCAATAAACATTACCTGTAGACTGTACTAAAGGTTTTAGGGTTTGGGGTTCAAGCTGTCATCACGGTTGACAGATCATGACCAAATGAGGAAGTTCTCATCTAGACATCATATGGAGTCATAGTACCAAGTTACAATGAAATCCCTCCATATTAAATATGACCTGTAGACTGTGCTAAAAGTTTTGGGGTTTTGGGCTTGGGCAGCCATCATGGTTAACAGATCATAACCAATAGGGGACGTTTTCATCTAGACATTACACAGAGGCATCCTACAAAGTTACAATGAAATCCCTTCATAAATACGATCTGTAGTCTGTGCTAAAGGTTTTTGGGCTCAGGCAGCCATTACAGTGGACCGATCGTAACCAAAAGGGGATGTTCTCATCTAGACATGACCTCAAACCTGCATTTGAAATTTTGTGACGATTGGACAAAAACTACGGGATGTTGCCTGTGCTACAGGAAAATGTTCACAGGCTCACAGACTAAGAGACCCACAGACTTACAGACTAACAGACGTCCGCACTTTGTCAAGTTAAGATAAAAATTAGCAGCAACTAAACATTCAAAACTCATTATAAAAACTGACCAACCTGCTAGCTGCTTTTAGGGTAATTTGCTAAGCAAAAACATGTTTTGCTAAAACTCTGCTAAACTTTGCTTAGCAAAAAATAGCAAAAACATTTTAAAATAGAACATTTTTATAACAAAATGTTTGATTCGATTATGCTTTTTATTATTTGTAGTTGCAATTTGATATTCTTGCTAGCATTTCCTAAAATATATATTAAACTAAAAAAATATTTTGCTTTATATATGGATTGTGACATACTTGTTGATGAGATGTTGGCTGGAGAGGAGCAATCAGATGCACAATGTGAGAGGTTATATGTTTTAGCAACTTCATTCTTGTACAAACGCAACACCTGGACAGATATAAAATATGTCAGAAAAGGAAGTTAACATTTTATATTCTAAATAAGAATCTTCTCTGGGAGCCCTATATACTAAAATTCTAGGGTCGTTTATACTAAAACTTTATACAGAAGTGGCAGGCAGGTTTCTACCAATTCCACTTGAAAACAAACCAAGGCTTTATGCAGATATAGAAGAAGACCCTTTTATCACACATGCACTGAGTGCTGCAACTTGCAAGCTTTATCATAAATATGGAATGTACTTAGCTCCCCTTACTGCCACCATTCATACTATGAAGCAATTACCATTCAGACATCACTGCCCAATAAATAAAGATTTTGAAGAAAAATCTCAAGATATAATGTATGGAATCGGAAGAACAGATAAGTGTAAGCAAGAAGAATCCTAAAAAGGGCGAAGCAGGCCAACTTGGTGCTGCTGCTCACAAAAAGAAATCAACAGTGTCAACTACATGTACATGATAGGGTTTGTTATAACTGTAGGTATTACAGGTTGTTGGTTTTTCTGGAAAGAGCAAGAGCCAGATAAACCTGAACAAGAGGAAACTCCAACAGACAAGCAATTAACCCTTTACCCAATGTAATGGCCAAAACCAACCAGTGCTATTCACAAAAATCGCCAGTTAATTTTCATTATTTTTTTCATTTTTTGTCTCAAAAAAATTAGCAAATTTAGCTTATTATAGTGCAATAATTGTTGGTCTTACAATAGCATAAGCATAACAAGGTAAAAAAAACTTATGAAAACGTAAGGTAATTTTAGATACTGGATTGGCCTTTGCCATAAAAGATTTATTAATTAAACAAGGAATTATTCCTAATAATATAATTAATTAAAATGAAAGTGTCAATTAACTTGTGTGTTGTGTTTGATGAAAAGGATAATGTTCAATGTTTATGAAAGGATTTTGAAATAAGAATTGTGATAATTGGGAATATGTTCATTTCTGTTCCCTGTATGCTATGTTTTTGATAAAAATAATATGAGGTGTACACTGTACTAAAGAGCTGAAGGGTGGGTTAATATGACCTCACAGTTAATGTATGTGGCCCTCACAGTTAACGTATATCAACAAAATTTACCAAGTTACAGTGAAATTATTCCAAAACGAGTCATCCTATCAAGTTACATTGAAATCCCTTCATAAATATGGCCTGAGGAATGTGCTAAAGGTTTTTGGACTTCAGGCTCCTGTAGGCGTCAGTTTTCCAATTGCATCCAAAGGGGACATTCTCATCTAGATATTAGATGAAGTCAACCTACCAAAATACAATAAAATCCCTTCATAAATATGACCTGTAAACTGTGCTAAAGGTTTTTGGGCTTTGGGCTCGGGCAGACATCATGGTTGAATGATCGCAACCAAAAGGGGCCATCTCATCTGGGCATCATCTGGAGTGATCCTATGAAGTTACAATGAAATCCCTTCATAAATATGACCTGTAGACTGTGCTCAAGGTTTTCGGGCTTCGGGCCCCTGAAGCCATCACAGTTGACCAATCATGACTAAAAAAGGGGATGTCATCATCTATGCATTATATGGAGTCAGTGACCTATAGACTATGCTAAAGGTTTTGGGGTTTTGGGCTCAGGCAGCCATCAAGGCTGAGTGATCACGACCAAAAGGGGACGTTCTCATCTAGACATTATTTGGAGTCATCCTACTAAGGTACAATGAAATCCCTTCCTAAATATCACCTGTAGACTGTGCTAAAGGTTTTCGGACTTTGGGCTTGGGCAGCCATCATGGCCCTCACAGTTGCCGTCACAGTTGCTAATGGTGTCCAAAAGGGGCTGTTACCATCTAGACATTATATGAAGTCAACCTACCAAGTTACAATGAAATTCCTTCATAAATATGAACTGAAGACTGTGCTAAAGGTTTTCGGACTTTGGGCTTGGGCAGCCATCATGGTTGAATGATCACAACCAAAAGGGGACACTCTCATCTGGGAATCATCTGGTGTGATCCTACGAAATTACAATTAAATCCCTTCATAAATATGACCTGTAGACTGTGCTCAAGATTTTCGGGCTTTGGGCACCTGTAGCCATCACAGTTGACCAATCAAGACCAAAAGGGGATGTCTTCATCTAGGCATTACATGGAGTCAACCTCAGAAGTTACAATGAAATCCTTCCATAAATACAACCTGTAGACTATGCTAAAGGTTTTTGAGCTCGGTCAGCCATCAAGGCTGAATGATCGCGACCAAAAGGGGAGGTTCTCATCTAGACATTATTTGGAGTCATCCTACCAAGCTACAATGAAATCCCTTGATAATTATGACCTGTAGACTGTTCTAAAGGTTTTTGGGCTTCGTGCCCCTGTAGCTGTCACAGTTGCCCAATCGTGTCCAAAAAGGGGATGTTCTCATCTAGACATTATATGAAGTCAAACCTACCATGTTACAATAAAATCCCTACATAAATGTGGCCCGTAGACTGTGCTAAAGGTATTCGGGCTTCAGGCTCGGGCAGCCATAATGGTTGAATGATCGCAACCAAAAGGAGACATTCTTATCTGGGCATCATCAGGAGTGATCCTACAAAGTTACAATGAAATCCCTTCATAAATATGACCTGTAGACTGTGCTAAAGATTTTCAGGCTTCGGGCACCTGTAGCCATCACAGTTGACCAATCACAACCAAAAGGGGATGTCATCATCTAGGCATTATATGGAGTCAAACCAACAAGTTACAATGAAATCCTACCATAAATATGATCTGTAGACTATGCTGAAGGTCTTTGGGCTCAGGCAGCCATAAAGGCTGAATGACTGCGACCAAAAGGGGATGTTATCATCTAGACATTATTTGGAGTCATCCTACCAAGCTACAATGAAATCCCTTCATAATTATGACCTGCAGACTGTTCTCAAGGTTTTCGGGCTTCGGCCCCCTGTAGCTGTCACACCTGCCCAATCATGTCCAAAAGGGGACGTTCTCATCTAGACATTGTATGAAGTCAACCTACCAAGTTACAATGAAATCTCTTCGTAAATATGACCTGTAGACTGTGCTAAAGGTTTTCAGGCTTCAAGCTCGGGCAGCCATCATGGTTGAATAATTGCAACCAAAGGGGACAATCTCATCTGGGCATCATCTGGAGTGATCCTATGAAGTTACACTGAAATCCCTTTATAAGTATGACCTGTAGACTGTGCTCAAGGTTTTCAGGCTTTGGTACCTGTAGCCATCACAGTTGATCAATCATGACCAAAAGAGGATGTCATCATCTAGGCATTATATGGAGTCAACCTAACAAGTTACAATGAAATCCTTCCATAAATATGACCTTTTGCCTATGCTGAAGGTTTTTGGGCTCGGGCACCCATCAAGGCTGAATGATAATAATAAAAATGGGACGTTCTCATCTAGACATTATTTGGAGTCATCCTACCAAGTTACAATAAAATCCCTTCATAAATATGACCTGTAGACTGTGCTAAAGGTTTTTGGCCTTCGGGCCCCTGTAGCCGTCACAGTTGCCCAATTAGGACCAAAAGGGGACTTTCTCATCTAGACATTATATGAAGTCAACCCACCAAGTTACAATGAAATTCTTCAATAAATATGACCTATAGACTGTGCTAAGGTTTCCAGGTTTTGGGCTCCAGCAGTCGTCATGGTAGGCAGATCAGGCCCAAATGGGGAAATTCTCATCTAGACATCATAAGGAGTCATCTTATCAAGTTACAATGAAATCCCTCCATATTAAACATGACCTGCAGACTGTGCTAAAAGTTTTGGGGTTTTGGGCTTGGGCAGCCATCACGGTTGACAGATCATGCCCAAAATTATTTATTTATTATTTTTTGATGTTTAAGGTCACATATTTATGCACAATGGCTAATCATGACCGTGACAGTTTTACGGGTGGAGGAAGCCGGAGTACCCAGAGAGAACCACCGAGCAACGGCGAGCAGCTGCCAGCTCCGCAACATCGTACTCCACACTGCGGCACAGGCAGGGTTAGATTGGTTGAAGACATGGGTACCATCGATGTGCAGTACGCCTTAGTACACGTCGTCATCGTGCCCCCACATGGGCAATGGAGATGAAGTGCCTTGCATCATGCCCAAAAGGGGAAGTTCTCATCTAAGCATTATTCAGATGCATCCTACCAAGTTACAATGAAATCCCTCCATATTAAACATGACCTGCAGAATGTGCTAAAAGTTTTGGGGTTTTGGACTTGGGCAGCCATCACGGTTAACAGACCATGCCCAAAAGGGGAAGTTCTCATCTAGGCATTATTCAGATGCATCCTACCAAGTTACAATGAAATCTCTTCATAAATACGGCCTGTAGACTGTGCTAATGGTTTTCGGGTTTTGGGCTCGGGCAGCCATACTGGTTGACCGATCGTGACCAAAAGGGGATGTTCTCATCTAGACATGACCCCAAACCTGCATATGAAATTTCGTGATGATCAGACAAGAACTGCGGGGTGTAGCCCGCGCTAAAGGAAAATGTGAACAAACTCACAGACTCACAGAGTAACAGACTTCCGCAGGCGTGATGGCAATAGCTTATCTTGACTATGTCAAGTTAAGCTAAAAATGGCTTCGATTGCAATGATGTTAGGTGGTGCACCAGTTAATGCTTTTGCATTTTCTGGTTCAAGCTTTTTTTTTCGAAACTGTGGGCGTCCTCTGCAGAAGAAGAATGTAAGAGATATGAAAAGCTGATAGAACAATTACAGGCTGTCCGGGATGAATGGGCTGACCATCGTACAGAAAGACTTGATTGGATACATGAACAATTGTGAAGACAAGGACATGCTGTTAGAACATTTAGTAATGTGAAAGGGTCAATGACTGAATATGAACCTGTTTTTCATAAATTCCCTCCATTGGATGCCAAGCCCATGTTATTTGATTTTTACAAACCGAGTGAAGATCAAAAAGAAATATTTTGGGTTATTTTAGGTATGGGAATAACGGCATTTGTAGCATATAAAATTTCTATTAAATAACAAAATATTTATATGATTATAACATGCACATGGAAGCGACAGCACCACTATATCCAGAGTTAAATAGATTGAAGATCCTTGTAAATACATAGAGCAGGAAAAATCTTAGTAGAAGAAACTTTATAAAAAATATCGTAGATCTTTGAACATTGTTCATTTCATAGACACAGGATTGGCAGAATTTTCCTTTGCAACTGGCAGTACCGGAGTAAGTTTATTGGTATCAGGAATTGCTCTATTACCATTGATTGTTGGCCTTGAAAGTGCAGCTATTGGAGCAAGTCTACTTTCAATTGCAGGGTGGTTCGTTAGTCTCCGCCTAGGTGTTAAACCAAAGAAACATAATTAAATTTGTACTCTTGCCAATGCCAAGCTGAATAGCATTACAAAACTTACAAGTAAAGCAATGATAGACCAAAAAATATCAGATATTGAATTCAAACATATTCTTATGAAGTTGAGTCATACGAAAAATTAAAATCAGAGATAAGATTAACGTCCAAACACATATACCAATTCACCGCAATTGATGATGAGGGTGTAAAAAAGAGCAAAATCTGCCATATTGGAAAAATTTTAAAAATTGGAATCCGAGTTAGACTAGCAATTGAAATTCAATTGAAGAAAGATATATACAATGATATACAATAATGCAAAACTGGCCAACAGATAAAAACTTCGAAATAACACTAAGTTGGGGAGATCTACTTCTCGGAATATATAAAATAACAGGTGGACAAAGCATTAATAATAGAATAATTTTATCTCTACAAAACGAGAACACAGATTAAGTTAAAGTATGGGCACCACTACGTTTGGTATGCTCATTTCAAATTTTACAGAAGAAAAATTTATAAAATATAATGGCCTGTTTAACAGTAAGAAGAATCCAACCAGACAATATTTTAGTTTAAATTTAATCTGATATACATATAATGGGTCGTGTTTACTACAGTCCACAAGGACACTGGAAAAGACTTTCTGCAATTAAGTAAGCTGAAGCTGCTAAAGTATCAGAGTCCGTGGCAGGACAATAGTTAAAAAAACAAGCTCTATGGCAAATATATCTACCAGCTCCAAAATACATTCCTAAACCTAAGATTGACATATCTATTCCAAATAAGGCACACCAGGCCGATTTACTTTTTTTACCACACGATCGGGTACGTCGGAAAACCTTCAAATATACATCAACCATTGTCGATGTAGCAAGTCACTATAAAGAAGCTGAAGCTTTAACAACTAAAAATTCTACTGAAGTTGCAAATGCTTTTTACGCATATACAATTGCATGCAAATGGCCTAAAACATTACAAGTTGATCTGGCCGAGAATTTATGGGAGCTGTGTCTAGTTTGATGAAAAAACATGGGGTGGAAGTGAGATGCAGTGCCACAGAAGCTCATCAAAACCAGGCAATTCTTGAAAGATTCAACAGAACTTTGGGAGAGCAGTGGTTTGGACATCAGTATACACAGAAAATTGCAAATCCATCAAAAAGGTCTATGAAGTGGGAGCATGGGGGCACGATGACGCCGTGTACTAAGGCGTACTGCACGTCGATGGTATGCATGTCTTCAACCAATCTTACCCCGCCTGTGCCGCAGTGCGGAGTTACGATGTTGGGGAGCTGGCAGCTGCTCGTCGTTGCTCGGTGGTTCTCTCCGGGTACTCCGGCTTCCTCCACCCATAAAACTGTCACGGTCATGATTAGCCATTGTGCATAAATATGTGACCTTAAACATCAATACATAAATAAATAAATGAAGTGGGTAGCTAGTAACAATGTTGACTGGTAAAAAACCTTCAAATGCTATTAAAACAAAATATACAGAATCAGCTGCACCAAGGCATTCTACAAAAGAAAAAAAATTATCTGATGTTTGTGTTAGATACCTTTATCAGCCTGGTGAGTTGGAAGGAGGTGGTAAACACTTGAAACAGACCCAATTTGGTCAATGAAAATATATAGGATTGAGCATTCTGTTATAAAACAAGGTGATCCTCCACTTTATTATTTGCCGGATGGTCCTTCATGTGGTTTTGTCAGGGAGGAGTTATTAGTTGTACCACCAGACACTCAATTGCCAAAATGTATGTCATGAATTAAAAATATTATTATTATTATAAACAGCAATAGCTAAAGATACTTGTATATGAACTTCTATAGGTAAAAAGTGTGGAAAGAATTGTAGAAAAGAGTATTGCAGTTTACACTTTTCACAATTTAGACAAGGCTAAAAAAATCGACCTTCCACAGGCTGCGGCAAAGGTGTTAAAAATTCTTTTGGAGTCTGTGGGGATTGTGGATACAATTATAGAAATAGCAGAGAATGGCTTAAGAAAACTAGACAATTTAATAAAGAATTTAGACATCCTGCAAATATTTTTATTTGAAGAAAAAAGTATATTTATATTTATTTTTGATTGCTTAATTCATACATTACAAAGGTAGATGGTGCATATTTGTCAGCTAAAGGCTTAAGATGAAATTAAGAAAATACACAGCATGTTATGAGATTCTTAGCATTGGTTTCCCCAAATGACCCTATTTTTATAACTCAGCCTCAAACTTTTTTCTGACACTCTTAATAAATTCCTATACTGAGAGCATCTTTAACAAGAGCAGTGCCAAGCGTGGCATATGCCCCCTACCAAAATGGGAATATTTTTAATACCAGGCATATGCACATGAGGGGGGTTTATTTTGTTGTCTTATAGCAGAGAAAGGAAATCTAACACTCATCCAATAATTGTGACTTGCTGCCAGGTGAGCTAATAATTAGCACCTCTCCAGTTTACAAAAAAAAAAAAAAATGAAAATAAAAATAAAGGCCTCCCCCATTGACTTAAAAAATTAATTGCTCGAGAACCAAATGTATATTTTTATTTGGCCAGACTAGAAATGTTATTTTTTGCTTCAAAATCATACAGAATGATTCCTCATTCATTGCGAGTTTGCTCCCTGTAAAACACTGCTAATCGACTTCCCACTTACTCTATGAGGTGGGGTATCAAAACCCAACCACGTGACTTCAATAAGATGTACTATCGGTTATAATTAGCACGAAGTGTTTTCCAGTGTTGTAACAAGGTTATGCTTCCAACCCAAAATAGGCCCCCCAAACAACATTTCTCTGCAGAACGACTTAATAATTAGGGAAAAAGCGCATCGCTCCCAAACTACACAAATAAAAATAAAATCGTTAAAATTCATTTTGAAATATCGTACAAAATGACTTTTGAGGGCAGTTTCGATCTCGCATGAATATTTGTGAAGACCTTCTCGTTACTTTTTGTTGATGTCGGTGTTTCTTTGATCCCGTAATTTTTAGATACCAATTAGCACATTTTCCCAACCAGTCGGGCAAATACTATTTTTAATATCATAGTGAAATTTTAAAAACGTGTTTCGTTTTGAATATATTGAGTGAAAATCAGTGTGATTTCATCTTTAAATTTTTACAATTCGACTTATATTAGTGAAGTTGCGCCAAAAATGGAAATAATAAAAAAATCTTATTTGTAACAGGTTGAAGAACCTTTCGAAAAGAGTCATTCAAATACACACCTTTTTTATTCTGCAGTGGCAGACATATTAAGGGCAATGAAAAGAACTTTACACAATTGTCCATGTATTTGCATGAAGGACAGCTGATGTCGACATAACAGGTTGAGAACAACATAGTTTCATTACCCACTAAACTGGCCAAATTGCCAGAGTTATTAGACCGCATCTGGAAACCTGATCTAAATCACCCCTACCTCAAAACACTTCATCCTTATATGTGTCCCCCTCCCCGAAACATATAATACACAGATCTGTGTGTTATTTATTTTGGAAGTGTGCGTATGTAGAGGGGGAGCATATAAGGGGGGGGGAGGGTGACGTTGGGGGATGTGATATTAATCAGGTCTCCAGACGTCTGTGGTTAGACTAGGCAATGGGACCTGGGGGCGGGATGCAAAGGAACTCCGAATGACGACATCCCCTTTAATCTGAGGATGATATACAACATTTCCCAATAAAAAAATAAGCGTTCAACGGATAATGTTGGATTCCAAGGTGTGCAGAGAACGAGCCGGCCCATTGCGAACTTACCCCCAGTAACGCAGCAAAGCATGGTTTTACAAGGTGATGTTCCCACTCAACTTGGCAGGGCAAAAATATAAAAAGGATACCCAAAAGACAGGTGCAGAATGCTAATCTACCCCCACCCTCAAAAAATGTTCTTGGTGAAAGAAACAAGAGGCCCCAGGGGGCCTGATGAGGGCACCCACCTGACATGGTAGTCTAAATATCAAACCAGGGACTTGATTTGAATAAGCTGCATACGCCCCTTCTAAGAAAAGCATATACCAACTAGATGAAGCAGTTGTGCCCACACAATACACAGGATTTTCCTTCTATTTTCAGTTCCTGCACTTTTACGTCCCAAAATTGAGATAAACGCATAAAAAACAGATTTTTTTTTATTTTTGTTCGGATAAAAAAATTTTCAGCCTAAATTTTTTTTTTCTTCTTAAAATTGACCAAAACGCATAAAAAACAAAAAAACTAATTTCCACATTTTGGTCCAAGTCCCACCCGGCCCCAAAATTTTCAGTGTAAAAAAAAAAAATTTTGTCTTAAAATTGACCGAAACGCATAAAAAACAAACAAAAAATTTCCAGATTTTGGTTCAAAATTTCTAAGTCTGGAACAGGACACCAAATTTTCAGCCTAAATATGAACCCAGGGACTTGGTTTGAACAAACTTGAATCTCAGAACCCCTAAGGATGCTGCATACCAAATATCAAAAGATTCTTATTGGTAGATCTGAAGAAGAAGATTTTTAAAAAATATTCCTCATACTGCTCTAATTTAAACATTTGGGCTCCCATAGAGAGCCCAAATATGGAACCAGGGAATTGATTTCAATAAACATGCCTACTGACACACATCTAGTTCCACATAAAGTTATTTTTCGGCGTAATTATGTTGTACCCGGAACGCAATTTAATTTGAGTGCATTCAAAAACGGAAACCGGACATTGCAAATAAAATTATTTTCGACAGTATTAATATGGGCAGATCATAAGCGGTCATAACTGAAATAGAAGGCGATGGTGCTTTCCAACAAATAGTTGCAACACAATTTAACTGAAATAGAAGGCAATCAATTGCATCTCAATTTGTTGTCAGTCTTTTTTGTGTTGATGATGTAAATATGTGCTGAATATTTTTAGTCGATAACTTGAAATAAATCATAAAAATGAATTTATTTTCTTTATACATTATTACATTAACCCATCCGAACATCCTGAGGCCGAAGAGTGCCAGACCCGGCGAGGCCGAAAAGCGCGGGGTCGAAAAGTGCAAAACTTAAAGCACTGGCCAAATCGTCCAAAAAGCGTCGATCCGGACAGTACTTTTTACATGATTCTGTTTCAAAATATAGTTTTTGACTCCAAACTGAAACTAGCCCAGACCCTCAGACTAGTTGCAAAGGAGGGAGCATTAGCGATATTTCAGAAGCAAAGATGTAGGCTTTTGTGCAATAATCTGGACAGCATACTGCTGAACTGTTGGATAAAGGGTTGACCGATAAACCATTTATCCAACCTTAGTTAAAGTAGAAGACAGCAATTGTCAAAATATTTTTTGCTTCCAAAACACAGCTTATGACCCCTGGCAGAAACGGATGCTATGCGCACGTTTCAATTAGAAGTCATAAGATATGTTTTGGAAGCAAAAAATTAAGTTAAAAACCTAAAAAAAAAAAATGGGAATGACGAATTTTGTGTAGAGCACTGGCAGAGCTTTACAGTTATGTCACATGAAGTGTTAAATGCAAAAATGAATATTACACAGTAATTGGACTTGAATATTTCTCCATTTGAACTTTATATGCCAAGATTATTTGAATGTGATTTTTTGTTTTTGTTACAAATTACAATTAATTGAATATATTGATATATGTGCATTCCCAATAAATTATAACAAAATACAGAATAAATTTCAAAAAGATATTTAATAACATTTGATTAATAAAAGTTGTCAGAAAGGTTATGAACAACATCTCAAAAGTGTTATGATTTATCAGACCAGTGCTGGAAAACCCCATTAATTAGCTCTATAAATAGACACAGAGATCTTAATTGAACCGGATTAACAGTGACTGCATTATGTAATCATATGTAACAACTGAGGTAATTTGGAAGACAACTTTTACAGGGAATGTACACGTAATGTTGGAACATACTCAGCAAACAACTCTTTACCTAAAATGACTAGCAGACACATACAAGCTCTATGAACTTATTCCAATAAGGGATTATAAACTATGTTTTGGAAATACAGTGTAACTCTGTTAATTAAATAGCCACTTTGCCAATGAAAATTATTCAATTAACAGGAGTATTCAATTAACAGGGATGTTGTCACTTTCCTGTATTCTAGAGATAAACTTAGCATTCATTCTTTTTTATCTTGTTTGACAGAGCTCCACGAACTCTGTCAAACAATATACAAAAGATTACATGCCTGTACTGGATGTACTACGGCCACATAGGTCTATAAACAAAAGAAAACTTGGGAGAATCAGAGTAATTTCTTGACAGGTTACAAGATTTTTTATTCAATTAACTGGAGTTTACTCTATAAGTTATATTCAATTAACAGGTCTAATTTGTACTGGGGGTATGATAAATAGTTTTGTGTTGGGAAATTATATTCAATTAACAGGGTTATTCAGTTAAGAAATATCCAATTAAGTGAGTTCCACTGTAAAAGCTCAAATTTCCAGCTTGAGAACCCTAAAACAACAAAATCCTCCATCTGCAAAGAGAAGTGGATCGAACTGTTTTAAAGAAAAAACAAGATTATCTCACAAGGTATGGAAGTCCCTAACTCAGAAAATATATCCTTTATTTTGATCTTTCCCATGTGATTTGGGAAAGAAAAGTCATGCAAAAGCACCAAGAAAAAATACGCCAAACACTGGGTCGAGTGCTACCAGTGCACACTCAGTAAGGGATGCTATTCTCTAAGTACAAATCCACAGCTTCGGCCCCAGTGTGCAGACATGTAGGTAATGACTCATTCTTTTGAATCCGCCAACATTGGAGTTATGTGATTAGCGGGGAGAAAGGATTCTTACCCAAATAAGAAGACAGGAGGACCTCCATGTAAACAATTGTGGTAGGTATAATAAGAAAGGAAATTTACTATAAAATTTAAATTTCTCATCAACCTACCTTATAATTGTTTACAAAAGGTTGAATAGACAATAAGATGGAGAGAATCACATAACTAACCCCCACATAACCCAATTGCACTGGACAGAGGAAGAGGTCCCCAGGCCTATCAAACCATAGCATCACAATCATTGTCAAGGTGATGGCCAATAGTTACGATTTTGTTGTATAAAAGTGTAAATATTTTCGATAATATTTCTGCCTGGGTTAAATGTAAAGCAGGATATATTTGAGAAGAACCCCAAAAACAGGCTTGTCAAACTGACGTTAATTCAAGAGATTCTACATGAAGTATGAAATTTAATGTCCATTATGGCGCATGTGTTCATATGGGCTTCTGATAACAGATCAATAGTAAGAGAGACAATATTCTCTTCTGTAATAATTATCTGGGTAATTAAAGATCAGTTAAATTGTAATCGTTGGAAACCAGTGCATCACATATGTTCTGGACACACACCCATATTACGCATCTATCCTGTCTCTGAAATGTCAAAAGATACCAAAATGTGAGTCTTTCAAAGGAACTTTAAAGCGAGTGTTAAATTAAGATAGATCTATGCGGCCAAGTTCAAGAGAAGCGATTAACTGAGAATAAATGTTCTGGCTATCTAAATAAAAATCGAGGGATTTCTCAAAAATTCATTCCTGCCAATTCCAGTCGAAGGTGTGTAAGGCTGAGGGTCATTGCATATAGATGGGGAGGTCCCATGCTATAGGTTAGAGGAGGTGCCGCATCGGTGTGAAAGTACAGGCACGTTATGATGTAGTGGGAGCCACAGAGTTCATATTTAGAATAGGAGCAGTCGCGGGCCAAGTCAGTGGCCATATATGAGAATAGGATCAGGAACAGGAAGTACGAGCTCAGGGAGCTATATACATTTAGGTAACGTTTTAGGAAGCAAATTTCTGAGAGGCAGTTGGCCTGAGGGCACTCAGAGAAGGTCCGAATTTAGCCTTGGCCATCGAGGGTGATAGGCATCGAAATTGAAAGTCTGCGTATTGTCGTAACACTGCGAGGGTTGTAAGGAGCCGATAGTAGTTTGTTAACAGTTGTGAACCGTAGTGGCATAGTAGCCAAAGAAGTAAAAGCTGTAACATTGAGGTCTAGAGGCCATATTAAGAGTTTGAGTAAGTGCTGGAATAGCTCGCGGGATAAGATAGTTTTAGGCGGTGTGAGACTTGGTGATGTTGAGAACACTTTGCAGAATATTTTTTATGTAAGCTTTAAGTATATATCTGAAGGCGAAGGATAACTCAACTCTGTGAGAGCCGGGCAAGGCGCAAAGTGATCGTGAACTGTGGTAGATGCCGATTAAATTGTGATTAAACTGTGAGAACGCTGATAGAGTCACACAAGCAGAACATTATATGAGTTAAGCCTGACTGATGGCAAAGTTAACCCTGTTAGGAGGAAGCAACGAGAAGTGAATAGACACTTTGTATTTATCACAAACTGTGGTAGACGCCGATTGAATTGTGATTGAACTGTGAGAACGCTGATAGTCACACAAGCAGAACATTATATGAGTTAAGCCTGACTGATGGCAAAGTTAACTCTGTGAGGAGGAAGCAACGAGAAGTGAATATACACTTTGCATTTATCACAAACTGTGAGAAGATGAAGATGATGTGAGGTCAATCCAGCGGACACTGCTAGTTGTGGGAGATGTTGAGGGCCCATAAGAATAAACTTTTATCATATAATTAGTGTATTCTTGTGGATAATTTTGTGAGTAAATTGTTTCATATTATATTTCTTCGTACATGTAAATAAATAATCTTTTCAGTGAATTATCGTTGATCACCCTTTGGCATTGTAAGCCACAGGCACCTTCTGGAATCCTAAGAGTCCCAAGCAGATAGGGCATTGATAAGGTGGCAAGGTTTCAGACGACAGTCACTGGCTGTCGACTGAGCACTGATATGAACATAAATTTTCCTCCATCACTTAACCCCCGTAATCCTGTGACAATCATTAGCAAAAGACAATGAGAGATGAGGCATACGGTTCTGTGCGACACACAGGCAGAAAGGACAGTAACAGCACAGAGCTGGAACTGACCTTGTACAAAGCCTAATGGCTAGGGTAGACCACATCCTGAGCAGAAGAAAGAGGGCCTAAAGCAAAATGAACCAGAGGATCGTCATTCGGCCTCCAATGGCTGTGCAGAAAGTGTTGGAGAGGTCAGACATGCAGCTGACCTAGAGGAATGAGATCCATCACTGAACCGCAGCGACCGAGCAGCTGGGGAAGACTCCAAGCTGTTACGGACATGGACTGGGACAGAGTCCGGGCAAAAGGTTGAGAAAACCACAGCCCTTGCCTGGGAAACCGCTACCATATCCAGCTGAGTATGGAAGTAAATCCCAGATGACAAAACGACGGAGAAGGGACCAGGTCCGACTTCTCCCCATTGACTCTCAACCCTAGTGGCGTGAGTAGTCTCAACAGTGTGATGACATCAGACTCCAGAAAAGCAGCATTAGAATGCCTCTGGAGGATAGCAACTAGATAAGCCGAAGAAAACACTCTGGACTGTGTGTGGTGTAAGACTAACACATGCGCCATCAGACAGGTGAAGGCCCAAGGATCCAGGCCGAGGCCAAAGTGCATGGCCTTGAACTGGAAAACATCCTGGGAAAAGGAGCGGTGAATCGACCTGAAAGACTGAACTGAGGAGCAATGATAGACTGCGTCAGGATACTCAGATTGATAACCTGTCTGAGTCGGCCATCCGTCTTCAGCACCAAGAACAGGCGGGAATAAAATCCCGCTGAAAGAAAGTTCTTGATGACCTCGATTGTCCCCTTTGACAGGAGACTGCCTATCTCCGTGATCAAAAGTTCCCAACATGTAACGTTGAAAGGGACTCTTGTTGAAAGAGGCAATCTCGACTGAGTGGAATGCCTTAACCTGGGAAGAAATCAAGGTGACTATTGCCGATGCCTACCCTACCCTGTGAGTGAGTAGAAGTGGTGGCAGGAGGATCAGCCCTTAGCTTCACAGAGGAAGCAGAAGGGTACTTGTTAGGCTTTGGACAGTGCCTGCCTTCAACAGAAGGCTGATCAAGCTGACTAAGCAGCAGCAGATCAATGGAATGACAAAGGGAGTCATCCCGGACCATCGCCATGGAATAGTTGCGGAACCGCCGATAGAGGCAGATCGACAAGCAGCGCACAGACCCTCAAGAAGGGAACGTCTAGTGTCCAGCACAGCATCCCTGTGAACTAATTCTAAATTAGCCGTGTTACAGGCATGTGTGTGAGATGATGCATCAGCACCTTGGACAGCACACACAAAAAAACCCGTTTGTCGTCAAACTCATCTGGGAGCAGAAAAGCAGCAAAACAGAGATGACGTGATCGAAGAGAGAAAGCATTTCAGCATCTCTCCTGATAAGCCCAACATGGACTCCAGAATCTGCATATGAAAAATGGTGGCTTAGGAGTTGGAGTCCTGATCCAAGACCTTCAAAGTCTGGCAGACTGGCGGATTGGCAAAATCGTAGGAACGATAACGCACTGGAGGCAAAAAGGTGTCAACCCTGATGAAGAACGACGTCTTCATAGCCTTGGAACTCAGCTTAGAGTCCAAAGCTGTAAATGCTTCAACCACCGGTACCGACAGGTATGGTTGAAGGTGCCCAGAAGGTTGTTCCATGGGCTGTAGGCGCTCGACCGATGATCGCAACCAGGCTGACACTGTCGGCTGGTGTGACGGTTTGAGACCCGGAAGGAACCCAAACACAAAATCAAGAGCTGCCCCAAAGTCAGAAGACTATTGGCTCTTGATGTCAGAAATGTCGGACTCATCCATGAGTCGGAAGACACATAGCCCATCATGAGCAAACCAGCCGATGCCTCCCATGGTGTAGGCACACCAGGGGGATCAGAAAGTGGTATGTATCCGATCCTAGGAGGTGGCGCCACTGGGGGTGCCCGGAAACCACTCGTAGCCTCGCTGGAAGCAACAAAAAAAGGCTCTTGGACAGAACCTAAGTGAGCAAGGAGAGGGCCTCCCTGGACACTGAATGTGTCGGAATGGTACAACATGGGAACGAACCAACAAAGTGGCTTCACTCCTGACCCATTTACCAGCGAAGGGTCACGATCCTCAAATACACCCGTCGAGGGACGACGGGCTGCAGCCAAAAACATCTGAAGGCTGATGTGTATTGGGGTATCACATACCCTGAGGATCAACAGAGCGGAAACTCAGGAGAGTCACCGCAGACCTCTGCGGGACAGAAGGTCCAGGCTGCACAAAAAGTGTTGGTCATGCAAAACTGGCTATGGGACCAGAGTGCGTGGACGGAAATGCCATGGAGTTCATGGTGACCCCACAGTAGAGGGTTTGGCCACAGTAGAGGGTTTGGCCGGCAGCCCCTTCCAACTTCGCCAAGTTGGAGTCAGGGAAGGCTGAGGACAATACCTCACGTCTACACTACCAGACATCTCTGCAGACCCCTGCAGAGATAAAACTGCTGTGCTCAACGGCAGAGAGGACACAACAGGGGGCTTGGTCGGCAGCCACGTCCGACTTCGCCGAGTTGAAGTCAGGGAAGGCTGAGGCCGATACCCCACGTCTACACTACCAGACGCCTCTGCAGACCCCTGCAGGGATAAGACTGCTGTGCTCAATGGCTGAGAGGACACAGCAGGGGGTTCGACCTTCAGCCACTTCTAACTTCGCCGAGTGGAAGTCGGGGAAGACTGAGGCCGATACCCTACATCCACACTACAGACATCACTGCAGACCCCTGCAGGGATAAGCCATGGTCGGCTAAAACAGTGACTGATGCAGTAGCAGCAGATATGACGCGAGGTGTTGAAACTGGGGGAAAAGGGGAGAGAGCAACCTAGCTCGGCCTCCAAAGGAGTCACAATCCTAGTGACAGCCTCAGATGTTGACTGGAGAGGGCGCATAGTCCCGGAACCAGGCATCTCTTCACCAGACATCCAACAGCTTCCACAGTATCCACCAGGGTAAAAAAAACTGCACATTCCCCATGGAGGGGGAATAACTCTCACCAGATGTGGTTGTGTCGGGAGACCCTGAAACAATAGCATTCCCCCCTCTCCCCACGGGTGCGGGAGAAGCTGCACATCCCCCATGGAGGGGGTATAACTCTCACGAGACGAGGTCATGTCAGGAGGCCCCGAAACGACAGCTTTCCCCACACCCCTGCAGGTGCAGAAGGAGCTGCACATCCCCCATGGCGGGGGTATAAATCTCACCAGATGTGGTCGCGTCGGGAGGCCCCGAAACGACAGCTTGCCCCCTCCCCCCCTTTTGGGTGTGGGAGGAACAGCCACGAGAACGCACCAAAAGCGAGGGCAAAAGGCAATGCCCTAAAGGAACTGAACTGAATATAACAGAGGTGAGAGCAGTAGAAGAAAAAAGGTGAACTCAACAGATACAGAAAGTAGAACACCCCCAACTACGAGAGAAGGTGGCAGAAAAAAAAGAACCGGTGGGTACACAACAGAACTCAGACAACCGACAGGGATCTAAAAAACAGAAATTCAGTGCTCAACAGAGTGAAGAAATCCTGTCCATACAGTCCCTCATAGACACCTAACTCCAATGATAATATTAAAATTTATCAACCGAAAAATGTTATGTCCGAACGGCACGGAATGATTTCGAAAATCATGCGCGAAATTGGAAAATATATATAAAATTCAATGAAAATGTGGTTGAAAATATTAAAGAGAATATATAAATCACAGTCCTGTTATTACACGATCTTCAGATCCATAATTCCAGTCACAGGAAACCATTATCAACTAGTAGAATTATCAATGTTTTGTAATGCAAATGGGGACACATCCTTCACGTGCCGTGGACAAAAACAGAATGACTTGATGACTGCCTTGCACTCTGGTTAACGGAAGTCGTGGAATTGTACTAAGAAAAGAGCGTACCCTACTGGGTGTGAGCCGGTGGCTCGACCCAGTTTTGGCTTATTTTTTCGTGGTGTTTTTTACACCACTTTTTCTTTCCCAAATCTCTTGGGAAAGATCAAAATAGACAGTATTTTATCCGAGTTAGGGTCTTCCACTGTAGTGCAAGCCTGTAGTAAACAATTGTAAGGTAGGTTGATAAGAAATAAAGTATAAATTATTCAGTTAAATGCTTTTAACACTCTCAAAACTTCAATGTGGATTCCAATGATTTTATTTCAGGGAGAATAATGTTAACCCTTTCCATACTCACAGTACTGCTCTAAACATCACTCAAATAAGTGGCCGTGCAAAAAACGTGTATTTCTGATTCCTCAATCGAACCCTTTTAATACTGTGCACATTTTTTTTCTTGGAAAAATTTATCTGATTTTTATATGAATAGCTTTAATACTATTAATAAAAACTTATTTCTGATTTCTTTAAAAATATTTCACCCCAAAAATAAGCCTCCATAAATTCTCTTTCTATTTTGTTTATTTCTGATGCTTTAACCCCTTTCACACAGATGTGAATTTACTGGATGCAGTAAATTCTGTTTCTCCAGTTATCTTCTGCAATTGTTCAATTGTTAATATAAAATGATGTCATTGATACTATTCAATAAAGTTGAAAAACCACCACAGTGTGTTGTATTCTTAATCTCTCTAGACACCCCTTATGGAACATACAAGTTAAACGACATGTAAAGCTTACAATTGAGCATACTTGCAGCAATTGCCAGTTCATACTGGAAATGTGAAGGTTGCACTCCATTGACTCAGGTCGTAGTAAAAATTACAAGCTGCATGCACTTAGGTGGTAAACGTGGCTCTGAGAGCCACATTTACCGCCCAAGTGTGTGCCACTGGTAATTTTTACTGGACCTAAGTCAACAGAGTTTAACACTGTGAAATATGTTCAATTTAATGTAGTTCTTTCGAGACTCGACTTATCTAGTAGTGAACAGACTGTAAACACTGTAAAATATGTTCAATTTAATGTAGTTCTTTGCAAGCCTCGACTTGTTACAATTAGTATTTTAAAATGATCCCAATACCTGAAAAATGAAATACAAGAATTATATTAGCCAAATAACAAATTAAGAATATATGAAATTGGGGAATCCCAAACGCATAGTAATATCAAACGTCCATGTCTAATATGAAACTTAAAAGTCAAAACAATGGAGGCAAGACATGAATTTCAATCAGAGTTGCGTTCGATAACACAGATTCTCCTATGTTTTGTTGGAACCACATCTTGAAAATAGTTGTTAATTGTTATTTTGCAATTGTTCAGCACGGCATTTTCAAATAGACCTTGTCAACAGAGTTTAATGAGGAGACATTCGTGTTTATGTTCTGTGCTTATGTTCTATATTGATTTATAGGTCACTGGAAGAAATAGCATGTTCATGTGTGCCTCTTTTGAGACAAGCTTGATAATAATCTGGAAAACTGGATACTCTTGTTTTCTGGAGAGCTGGATTTGGTGGGCAAACTACTGTGGTATTGAGGGGCTATTTGTGGTAGTCATATAATATAAATGAAGAATACAACTTGGGTAGGGTATGGGGCAAGTATCATAGACTCTAGGTGAAGTTTTTCCTGTATTTCATGCGTGCCTTTGGTGCCTGTGAAATGCAGGGAAACACCACCCTGGGACATTAATGTTGCTTCCTCATACTCCACACTCATTGTGTTCTCTCTTAACTGGTCGAGTGCTGAATTATTTTTGGTCATAGAATCTTGTACACATCTCTTTACCTTGTTACAATTTATGGGAGAGTGCCTGTGGGCACTCTCCCATAAATTGTAACAAGCAAACCCTTACAAACTAAATAACATCACTTCAAAGATAATATATAGAGGATATTCACGAAAATTTGATGAATACCGAAAATATCTCGTGAGTGGCTACAAAGAAATATGAGGATCTTCACGAGCGACGCAGTCGCGAGTGAAGATCCTCATATTTCTTGTAGCCACGAACGAGATATTTTCGGTATTCATCAAATTTTCGTGAATTTTCTTTTTATTTAATGCTCTACGACTACAAACTCTCCAATTTGTGGCCTTTATTTGCCATTAAGGCGCAAAATTTATGTGCCGAACCGGCGTCCATACAAAAATTACAACAACCAAACTCCAACCATTGGAATGTGTGAATATCCGCACAAAAAGTAGTCCCGTCTTATTTCTCCCCTAACTTTACGATTTACCAAGGCTGGCGAATTGAAATAATCGCAATGTGTTTCGAAGAAATAGAACAATAACAAAAAACACCACTTTCTTATTTTCAATAACAAGACACATCATTTTATTTTTTTTGAACTCAATGCACTGAAGACGTGTGAAGTTGAACTGAAGAAATTTGAAAGTGATTTCGGCTTTTCGCTGGAAGGTGAATGAGAAAGTCAAACTTTGAAACCGCTGATTTAATGAATTGATTTAGTCACTGTCACTATCAATTATTCGAATTCGTTTGTATTTGGGACTCTGGAATTCATTACTGATGTGCTGACTCATTTAAAGTACATGTGATTCGTCATCCGAACCTACGATGAAATATCGATTTCTAAATATCATTTTGATATTTCGTTTTGCCGACCGACAGGGGAATATGACTTAATTTTTCAGCGTGAATTGATGCCTGAGCATTAAATAAAAAGCACATCCACTGAATATAAGCCTTCAAGCTGTGGTACCTGTACTTCAGAATAAAGCCCTAATATGGGCTTCTAGCTCTCTACCAGTTAAGAAGTGTCCCAAGAGTACTTTCCAACACGGTGTTATATATCAATGTAGGATAGACTTAATGGAAGATATATGAAGTATTTTGGTTCAATTATGTTGTCTTCATTACTATTGGTCAAAGAGAGATGGTGACATATGTATGACACAAATACTCACCTTCTGTGTTCTCATAATCCGCTGTTGATGGTCTTACCCAGACATTCAAAAAAAAGTTACTTCCGACCAGGACATCTACATATGTTCCAGTTGGAAAGTATATCTACAACAGAGGGGAGAGGAATCAATCAGAAACAATGTTTTCAATTAGTGGTTTAATACATCAATGCTTCTATCTTACTGAACTGGTAGAGTGCAAAGTTTTTTGGTGGTCAAAATTTTGTTCACATGCTATTGCCTTGTTACAGTTTATGGGAGAGTGCCTACTGCAATATCATGGATAGAATTACAAAAAAAAACAAGATCAGTCTTGTAGAACTTTAGTTATGGAGTGGAAACGAATTTCAAGTGTATTTAACGTAGGAGGTCACTGTGACCTTGATCTTTGGCACATCATGATCAAAATGAATAGGCTTCTTCCACTCATCAAACGTAACCCACATATGAAATTTGGTGAAGATACGGTTTGTAAAACTTTAGTTATAAGGCGGAAACCAATTTCAAGTGTACTGAACATTGGAGGTCCTTGTGACCTTGACCTTTGGCACATGATGGTGAAAATGAAAGTTATCATCTGAAGATCAACCTCCCCCCACCTCCCAGGTTTTCTTAAGTCAAAAAGGGCTATAAATCTGGTAAAAAAATAAATGCACTGTTCCCAGTTTAGAACTTGACCTGTAGTTTTGAGTTTAGAGCTTGACCAGTATTCCCTCCTCATTATGATGTATATCAAATTTGGTTGCAATCAAATCACCCAAACTCAAGTTAAAATTCAGACAATACAAAAAACACATGTTTTCTAAGTCAAAAAAGGACAAGAATCCTGGTAAGGACAAAGGACTGTGTTCATTTTTGAACTTAACCTGCATTACCCAACAAGTAAGATGTATACCGAATTTGGTCATGATTAATTCACCCAAACTCAAGTTAAAATTTGGTCAACACAAAAACCATGTTTTCTTAGTCATAAAAGGACCATAACTCTGGTGAAAATCAACGGACCATGCCCATTTGCAAACTTAACCTGCATTACCTCCCAAGTAAGCTGTATATCAAATTTGGTTACAATGAATTCATTCAAACTCAAGTCGAATTTCAGATGTCAAAGCGTTTTTGGCAGTATGATGGATGGACAGGCAGACGGACAGATATCTCAATGCATAGATGGCAGAGTTTTCTAAGTCGACAAAGAACCATAAATCTGGTGAAAATCAATGGACAGTGTCCATTTTCGAACTTAGCCTGCACTACCTCCCAAGTTAGCCCTATACCAAATTTGGTTATGATCAATTCATCCAAACTCGAGTTAAAATTTGGACAACACAGAAATTATGTTTTCTAAGTCGAAAAAGGTCAATGACTCTGGTGAAAATCAATGGGCCATGTCCATTTTCAAACTTAACCTGCATTACCTCCCAAGTAAGCTGTATATCAAATTTGGTTACAATGAATTCACCCAAACTCAAGTTGAAACTAAGACGCCAAAGTGTTTTGGATGGACGGATGGGGCATCTCAATGCATGGACGGACGGATGCATGGATGGACAGATGGACACTGCTCATTACTATAACAGAGAACTAAATTTACTGCATAGAAATCAAAAATCTACTTATGGTAAATGTGACCTTGACCTTTGACCTACTGACCCAAATGCACTCCCAAGGTTCGACACCTCAAATGCAATCACAATATCAAGCTATAGCTTTGTATACAAAAGAAAACCAAAGTTATTGCATGGAAACCAAAAATCTATGAAAATCTATTTATAGTAACAGTGGGGGTGCTGTGGCTCAGAAGGTAGTGGTGCAGGCTGAGAGCTTTCCAGAAAATAACATCAGATTCTGATCTTATCAATGCAGGAGCAGCTGTATACTTACTTTATTATGGTTCTGCTATGACTTGTTTTGATGTGTACTGTAGCTATTAATTTATTGGTGTTTTAGGTCACATACTTATGCACAATGGCTAATCATGACCGTGACAGTTTTATGGGTGGAGGAAGTACTTGGAGAGAACCACCACGCAACGACGAGCAGCTGCCAGGTCACCAACATCATAATTTCGCATTGCAACACAGGCAGGGTTAGATTGGTTGAAGACATGCACACCATCAATGTGCAGTATGCCTTAGTACATGTGGCATCGTGTCCCCATGTAGACAATCAGGGTTAAGTGCCTTGCGCAAGGACACAACATGGGAGTCCGAATCGATCGCTCAGATGGTCGCCCATCCGAGGACTAACCGGGCTTGACGTTGCTTAACTTTGGTGATCTGACGAGAACCGGTTACTTCAACACCACCGTGCCCCTGCCCAGTGCTGTTCACAAAAAATGCCAGCCAATTTTTATTATTTCTTTTCAATTTTTGCCTCAAAAATAGCTTATGACCAAGCCCGAAAATAAGCAGACTGTCATCTGCAAAATGAGGTCCCCAGAGGGTTACCATCACAAAATTTACCCTTTGTGAACCTCAGTCTGAATCAAGGTCTCAAGCCAAAACAGAGAGATGTACCTAGAGGATAAATTGGCCATTGTATGGGATAGCATCAGCAAATTCATCCTCTAGAGACCCCAAATGACAGGTTGCTTATATTCAGGCTTGCTTATGCCCTTGCTGGATAGAGCTCGAGCTGTAGATGAGGCGTCATGAGCAGTTTTCACTACAAAAAATGAAAATATTTACTTGTTCAGGAAACATTTTCCACAAATGTTATCTGCTATGTGTGGATACTTAATGAAAAAGACAAAAAGATTAATGCAATTGTACTGCTGAACCAACTCACTCACAATGTTACCACTTTGACATTGACTTTGGATGCTATTCCTGCCATATCAGAAATGATGTGAATATTTTCTGTAATGGTCTATTTGATGGTGATTAGGTGGCAAATATGATTACACAAAGAATTTTAAAATCTAAGAGCATACAGAA
Source organism: Pictodentalium vernedei (assembly GCA_031216915.1). Classification (NCBI taxonomy): domain Eukaryota; kingdom Metazoa; phylum Mollusca; class Scaphopoda; order Dentaliida; family Dentaliidae; genus Pictodentalium; species Pictodentalium vernedei. Next base: position 220,997,536 of record CM062295.1, on the reverse strand, counting down.
GTGTCAATATATTCATTCCTGTTTGAAGTTTCTGTGAATGTAAACAAATTTAGTTGAATTTGGTCACAGAATTTCACCGTCAGTTTGTTATTTATTTATTTTATTTATTGATGTTTAAGGTCACATACTTATACACAATGGCTAATCATGGCCATGACAGTTTTACAGGAGGAGGAAGCTGGAGTACCTGGGGAGAACCACCAAGCAAGCAGCTGCCAGCTCCCCAACATCGTAACTCCGCACTGCAGCACAGGCAGGATTAGATTGGTTGAAGACATGCGCACCAGTGACATGCAGTATGCCTTAGTACAGTGTCATCGTGCCCCCATGTGGACAATCAGGGTTAAGTGTCTTGTCCCAAGGACACAACGTGGGAGTCCAAATCGATTGCTCAGATGGTCACCCATTCGAGGACTAACCGGGCTCGACGTTGCTCAACTTCGGTGATCTGATGGGAACTGGTTACCGCAATGCCACCACTCCCCCGGTCTGTCAGTTGCTTAAGTCTATTTCATTTTATCCAACCCCAAGGCTAACCATCAGGTTCCAAAATGGTTGAAATACAAGAAATACAAAAGATACACACCAAAAATAGGGAGGGGGGGCTAGCAAGAATTTGCGCATATGCTGATAGATTCTAATATAATAATAACATTTTCTCTAGCCACTGATTTGTCGCTTCAATATATGACATGGCACAAATGGACATTTTCAGCTGCCAGCATAGCAACCCACTTAACTGTAGATCTCTTAACTGAAAAACCCTGAAAATAACTTCCAAAGACAGAATCATTTACTGCATATATGTTACTAGCAGGTGATACCCGGCATTGCCCGGGAGAAGATAGTTATATCAATATAGTCTCAGATATGATCGGCTCAGCATTTTCGAAATAAAATGTCAAGGTCACCAATTTCAAGGTTAAGGTCACTCCCACGGGCACTACGATAAAGTCTAAATGATCAATGGGTCAATATACCTTGAACATGTGAAATTTTAGCCCAATCGGCCCAGCCGTTTTTGAAATAAAAGGTCAAGGTCATCAATTTCAAGGTCAAGGTCACCCCGCACGGGCACGGCTCCCATCCCATGTTACTTGCAGGGACGAATTACCCCCGTGTAGAAAATTTGATATCGATCAGCCAAGAAATGGAGGAGTTCACCCAGAACAAAGATAGAGAGAGCGAGAGAGAGCTAGAGATACAGACATTCGCAATTATATATTAGATTAATTGCATTAAAAAAACCTATATGTTCCATTCAGACTAAAATCCCTTCCCTCTGATTGGATGAGAGCTCCCTTAGTTTTCACCAACTATCCATAGTAAATAGATTGCATGTTTCGAATGCACTATATTATATACATAGTATTAACAAGTATTTGATTGTTTTTAATACTTTTCCTATCTTTCCCAGTAAATGAGCTAACCCTGCAAAAATTTCTAGTAGAATGGTCAATGGACCAAAACATTCTCAAAAGGGGTGGTTGATTTTCTGAAAGAAATGCAAATAAAAACATTGTCTGCTCATGTATGAAAAAATGAATGAATGAAAAAAAAGAATGAAGCAGTTTGCTAGTCATTCAGTTGAAGAAATAACCGCGAAACAGGTGAACGTGATTCCCCCAAACATGAATGAGGCCAATTCAGAAGCCAGCTCTTTTCGAGAATATTTGGAAGACAAATATCAAGAGAATGATTAAGAATTTTGACATTGTGAAATTAAACAAGTATCTTGGCCATTTCTCCATGGATACCAGGATGAAAAAGGGAGAAGTGTACAAGGTCTCTATATTTGAAAATATGCTACACACCCTGAACAGAAATTTGAAAGCCCCACCCTATATGAAAACATTTGACATTACAGCAAATCCTGCAGAATTTGCAGAAATCAATGAATGGTTCAAGACAACATTGACAGAAATAAATATGTGCGGAAAAGGTAAGATTGTTCACTATGAACAGATCAGTGACACTGATTTCATAAAATATATTACAGTATCTACCTGTCACCAAAGAACCCCCTGTAGTCGATACAATCGTATACAAATGAATATCTGATTGTATTTTTGTCACTGGAAAAGAGCTCTGTTAAACAAAATATAATTTAATATATGGCCAGTTTATACCTAGAATACAGGAAAGTGACCAAATCCCTTTGAACTGAATACACTTGGTAATTAAATTTTCAATGGTTGAGAGACAATTTAATTTACAGCAGTGTCTCTCCACTTCCCTAACACCAATTTAACACCTCTCACTCTCATCAAGACCACAGGAAATCAACCCAATGACAGTTCTGTGGATCCATTTTTGATTTGTTTCCAAACACCAGAGGTGGGCAGTACTGAAATTTTCACTTCCCATATCAGTATTTCTTCTAAGTTATATTGCACTTTCAGCTCAGTATTCAGTGCTAAATAATTCCAAAACCCATAAGAGTTATAAGTTTGTGTATGTGTGTGTGTGGTGGGGGACCCATGTGGGGATGGAGGTAGGGTGGGGATTGAGTGGAACATATTATGAAATGTGGCAAGTGCAGATGGGATCAAAATCACCTATCACTAGGTGACTGGGCTACGAATCTACATAGTGCCAAATAGAGATATTTTTAATATGCAGTGCACAAGGTGTGCCACCCCTAAAACATACACACTAAAGTTTGCGGTAGGTAGGTAGTTAACTTTTTTATATTTTTCTCTTTTTTCAAAACTTGTGCACAATATGTTCCATAAGCTTAAGCCACTCTGCTAGTTGAAAAAAAAATTAGTACTTTTTTCGAACACCTCCCCCACCCCCCCCCCCCACCCCCCCCTGCACACACACACACTCAGCCCATCAAACTACTGAAACCATTAAAATGTTGTAGTGAAAAAACATCAAATTTGGGGAAAATCCTTATTTTCACACTGAATGGTTTCCCGATAGAATATGTGATGGCATAAGACAAATGTCACTGCTAATTCTGAAGACGGCTCCACACCCCCATATGTGTAGAATGTATGGCATTTGCTTGGCATGCCTGCAATTTTGTGTTAGTGCCATAAACAAACTCTTCCTATTTTCAGTTTAATGCAGGGATAGAAATCCAACATACCAATAAATTTGATAAGTTCCAGTTGCTTTGGTATAGTATCAACACGATACTGACACTGTTTTTTTTGGTGTATGGCCCATCTCTACCAAAGGAAGCATTTTAGATGGGGGTGAGGGGTGGGGGGGGGGGGGGGGAGGGGCATATTATGCAGATCTATGTTTGTGACTCACACACCTCTACATCAAGCTAGTTTCAGCCCCATCTAGGAGATTTGTGAGATATAGAGCAAAAATCATACATTTTTCTTGACTTTAAAGGCTGTAGACTTCAAAGACTGTCACAAACTGAGAGTAAGGAGACCCTGCACCCCCTTCCTGCTAAGTAAGGTTCACCACCACAGTGGTGAGACTTACTGTTATTGCTCAATAAAATTTTGTTTGTTTTATTTATTTTTATTATTTTTTTTGGTTTTCTGCCAAAATTTTATGGTCTCTAGATCTCCAAACCTGACTGTAATCACTTAAAACATTTTCTAACTTTAATCCCCATCGATTTCAAAGGGCCAAAGTTTGTTATTTTCAGCAAAATAGCACAACTTTCCGAGGTCATTTCCCAATACTGCGAGTGATATATGCCAAAGATTTTAGTATAGTAAGATGACTTGTTAACTGAAGAACACCTTTATAGTTCTAGTTTCTTTGTCACATTTAACCCTTTAGAACAGTGATATCTAGAGTAAGGGTATTGTTTGAAAAATATTAAAATTTGCAAACTTTGGATACCATTTTCGATCAATTGCACGAGGGTTAACTTGATAATTTTTGTTTTGCAATGTGCAGAAATGTCTAGTCATCAAATGTGCTTGATAAGTTTAAATATCAAACTTAACCCAAACCTTGTTGTTGCAACTTGAATACGGGTGGTGTCCTATTTTGTTTAAAATTCACACATTTTTTTTCTCACTTTTCCAGCATTGGGAATGATGTAGTAAATTTGTTGCACAGGCATATAGATCATTACCTGATGAACATTTTTGCTGTTAAAGGTTATCATGGAATGTTTAACCCAACTCCTCTTCTGCCCACATGAACATGGGTACTGTTTGAAAAATATGAAAATTTGTAAACTCTTGTTACCATTTTTGATCAGCTGTAGGAGGGTTAACTTAATTTTTTCCATTTTGTCGTGTGCAGATATATCTACTCAATAAACATGCTTGATAAGTTTAATATCATACTTCACCCTCACCCTGTTTTTGTAGCTTGAATACAAGTGGTGTCTGATTTGGTACAAAATTCACGAATTTTATGATCACTTTATCAGCATTGGGAACATTGTAGATGCAAATTTGTTGCACAGACATATAGTTCATTTACTGGCAAACCTTTTTGCTGTTATAAGTTTTTATCATGAAAATTTTAACCCAATGCCTCTTCTGCCTGCGTGCATGTGGGAACTGTTCAGAAGATATCAAAATATGCTTTCTTTGGTTACTGTTTTCGAGTAGTTGCAAGAGGGTTAACACCAATTTTTTTTCTTGTGAAGAATTGCAAACTAAACATTCTAGATTTTTGTAAGTGGAGACCTCAGACTTAATCCTTACCCATTCTGTAGGTCTTAATAAGGGAGAAATTTCATATTTTTAACAAATTCCACCTCAATTTGCGGCCTGTAGATCAAAAAAAAATGGGACGGCTGTTTCTGAAAGTTCACAGACTTGTTTTTCTTTTACCATGCGCAGAAATGTCTACCAATGATCTTGCTGTGATAGCAGACTTAACCCTCAGCCAGAGTTTGCATCTTGAATACCAATGGTTTCTTATTTTGTACAATATTCACACATTTTGTGTTCACTTTTCCAACACAGGATATGATGTAGACGTAAATTTGTTTCACAGGTGTATAGATTATTAACTGCCAAACATTTTTTCTGTTATAAGTTATCTTGAAATGTTTAACCCAATGCTTCTGCTACCCACATGGACCTGAAAACTGTTCAAATATCACATTTGCATAGTTTGGTTACTGTTTTAAGGAAGTGGCAAGAGGTTTAACTTCAAATTTTTTGTTTTCTTTGTAAAGAATAGCAAACTGAATAATCTTTATTTTGTAATTGGACCTCAGACTCAACCCTTATCCATTCTGGATATCTTGATAAGGTAGAAATGTCTTATATTTTTTAACAAATTCCACCTCAATTTTGTGATCTGTAGATCTCAGAAATGGGTTGGTTTCTTCTGACAGTTCTAACACCTAATTGTTCCCATCTGAAGTTGTTTTTCCACGTACTGTCATTTTGATGAAAACATTTTACATGCCAGAATCTGAGAAAAACATGGTGAATATCACAAAAATATGGCAAGGTTTGAGTCCAGGCTAGATAATATTTTTCATATATTAAAAGTGTAAATGAGGCAACAACATTACCGAGCAGTGCCATCACTTTTAATCCCGATCAACCATTAATGGGCCATAATTTAAGGATTTTAGCAAATCCCCATAAACCAACTGATATATGATCACAATTTTAGTATAGGAAGAAGCGACGTTGATCCTAAAAAAAATTGATGGTTCAAGTTTGTTTGTGGCATTTAACCCTTTAGTACAGTGATTGATAGAATAAGGGTATCATTTGAAAAATACGAAAATTCACAAACTTTGGTTCCTGTTTTCGATCAGTTGTATAAGGGGTAACTTAAACTCTTTGTTTCCCAGTGTGTAGAGGTGCTTGGTAAGCAAAATTGCTGTTATAAGGTTAGATCTTTGATAAAGCCCTCTATCACCAACACTTTCATAAAGTGTACACCTCCTCTTAATAGAGCCAAATCATTTGGCCAATAGACATCTGGTGCCAGTCAGCCCAGAGATCTGATCTGAAAGTATGACTGGGCGATGGATGCAGGCTAATGAGTTAAGTACACCTTAAATCAGGATTTCAACCAGGAATAAAATACTTGGACCAGTAGGATAGAGCACCCAGTAGTAGTGGTGACAATTTGTTATAAAAGGTCTCTTTTGTTGATTTTGAGTGATAAATGACCACTGGCATAGACTTTCATCTGTAAAATCCTTCTTTACACCTGATTGTGAATTTCCAAATGATAATAATACTGCACTGACGTATATCTCTGAAGTGAAAAGAAACATGTTGGGGATGAGTTGCTGTACTGATTACTCAGATCAACAGATCAATGACTGATTTTGGAACTGCAGACCTTGTGTGGAGATTTTGGATTATCTCCTTCCTCAATGTATGACATATCTGTTTATTCCTTGATAGGCTACATCTCATGAACCAATGTGCCATGAGTTCAAACATATAAAAATTCCAAAGAGACATAATCAAGGGGCTTGTGATACATGTTATAAATAAATGTCATACATGTAACAATATGTTTAACTGTGGGAAAATTTTACTTTTTGGGCCATGATATCACTACCAGAAATAACTAATTTCAGAAACGTAAAGAAGCTTAATTCAACATTTTTCTAACCATAACTGGCAGGGGAATGCATCTGGTTGCCCTGCTTAAATCTGGTGAGAAGAAAATTGGATACCAATAATGACCCTTTGTAAGTTGTAACCCTTTACTCAACTCGGACAATATCAAAATTTGTTATTTTAAATTTTTTATTGAAATTTAAACATTTTCAACAAAGCCATGTCAAGTAACCACTCACTGAAATAAGTGTGATGAGCTTGTTCCAATGAGAGATCACAATGAGGGAGTCACATGATAAGTAAGGAAAAAATATTTGAAAACTAATATTTTTTCAAGTGCTCAATTTGTAAATTATGCAGTTGGATGCAGCTGTTTTGTTAACAAATGATTAAAGAGACAGTTAAAGAGTTTGCGCATGCTGGCCCTGTTCGAACCTTTAATCTCTTTTTCAAGTACAAAGTATCAATCTGAGAACTGCCTTTCATTGCAATTTGTCAGTTCAACATATTCATAAAATAAAATGTATACTAGGAAAATACTGAAGTATACTCACATAGTATCTCCTTCCAGAAGCAAAACTTCTAATCTCAAAGCCACGCGTCATTTCTCCATTAACATATGCTAGCAATTGTGCAGGGCGAAAACCAGCTCCTCTGTTAGGACCACAGATGTCAATTACAATTACATCATCACCTGCCCTTGCAGCTACAGCACAGTTACATGAGGCCTTCCCTAAACATGTTCTGAAGAACACCTGTATCTGTAACAAATTAAGACAGAGATGATTCAATTTTCTACTGAATCAGCAATGAAAATTGGAAACATTTTGTAAAGGCAGGCAAATGCTATCATTCAGCCCTTTTGTAATGACAATTCTTTTTAAATTTATAAATACTTTGGACTGTTTGCCTGGTAAGACTTTTTCAACAAATTCGCTAGCTCATGGCAAGGAGAAACATAATCATCATCACCTTACCAATAGTCTCATTAATTCATTGTTTTCCAAACAAGGTGCCAGAAGGGAGAGCAACTATTACAGGGAAAGCCCTGCTCCCCCCCCCAACCCCCACATCCACCTAACAAGAGATGCGAATTGGAGATGCAGGCATTGAGTTCTGGCTACTTTCTTCATGCACTCTCTACTGAAAATCAGAAATGTCACTACGTTGAACTCAAAATTCGTAAAAACTTGGACTGGGCTAGTTTTCAAACCAGATAATAAGTTATTGTGCTAACGAGCACAAAATTGAAAAAATTGACAAATTATGGCCCATAACTCTGTAACAAAAATTGGGATGGGGCAGTTTTCAAACTTGCTGGAGATATTATTGCAAAAGACCTGTATGGAAAATATTAGTCAAATTGGAGAACGTTTGTTCAAGTTATTGCACTAACAAGCTCACAATTCATAAAAGTTGATGAATTAAGGCCCATAACTCTGTAAAAAAAAAGCAGGGTGGGCCAGTTTTCCAACCTGATTGAGATATTGCAAAAGATCTGTATGGTAAATATTAGTCAAATCATGACTCTGCAATGAAAAATTGGTCAGGGCCAGTTTTCAAACTTGATTGAGAGGTTATTGCAAAAGTCCTGTATGGCAAATACTAGTCAAATTGGATAATGTTTGTTCAAATTATTGTGCTAATAGTTTGATGATCTCAGCCCCGAGTGCCCGCCGATCCAAAAGCCCGCCCACCCATCCATGCACAAACACACCAACCATCGCCAAACCATAGGTCTCAGTTGTTAACACAACTCAACCAAAAATCCTGAATTGGAGAAAAGTGGTGTTGTTTCGAGCCTTAAAATGGGTCCAAATAGCACAATCTAGGGCGTATGTTTCAGAAACTTATTCTAGAAGAGGTGAAGACCTCATGTGGAGAAATTTGGTAAACATATGCCCCTAGTCCCATGGTAAGGAGGGGAACATCACCTCTGTGTATTTCCCAACTCACAGACTTTGATCTTCATAATATGAGTGCAACACAAAAATTTCAGTACCTCCTGAAAGATTACTACTCCCACCAACCTCCCCAATAAAGATACCTGGCTACTCAACTGGTTGCAATGACAAGTCCCAGTTTAGACTTTACAGTTATTCTCCCTCATTGCTAAAAAACGGCCTTGCACAATTCACAATATTTTGCCAGCAAAAGAAAGTGAAATAAGATGGTTCCAACATGACTGGACAAAGTAAAGTGTCTTATTATAAGTGCACTATTTGTTTACCAGTGCATTTACCTGCTCTGGTGGTCACGATTAGCCATTGTGCAGAAGTATGTGACCTTAAACACCAATAAATATAAAATTTACCTGCTCTGACAAGACAGTTCTGCAAAAGCTTTTCATAAAGCTTTGCTGAATGTCATGGTAATATTCAGGAGCTGACAAATACAGGGATACAGGATCATCAGCTTATTTTATTTTAAAAAAGCACAAATCTACAAAGCATTTGCGTTGTGAAGTAGGTGAGTATTAACCCTTTACCCAATGATGGCCAAAACTGGCCAGTGCTATTCACAACTAGAGGGGGTATCAGTACCCCGTGGCTCACCAACAGGTGGCCAATGCAAAGGGGTGGCTGGAGTAAAAAAAAAAAGTTCAAAACTTGCACACAAAAGTCCAAAATTAAAGAAAATAAGCAGTTAAAGGGTTAAATAATATAATAATAACCCCTAAGAAGCATGCTAACATAAAATAGGAACCATGGCAATATGCTACAAGGTAAGTCTCCACTTTGAAAAAAAGAAAGACAAACCTCAAAACCTGCACATAAAAGTAAAAAAAGTATCACATTTGTTTCAAAGGGTTAAAATTTAGAAAAATACCCTGAAAATTTTACAATAACCAGCATGCAATATGCCAGTGAGATAAAACTCCACTTAAAAAAAATATCAAAACCTGCACACAAAAGTACAAAACCTGCAAAGAAAAGAACAAAATTAAAGTAAATAAGCAGCTAAAGGGTTAAATAATATAAAAATAGCCCAAGAAGCATCCTAACATAAAATAGGAACCATGGCAATATGCTACAAGGTAAGTCACCACTTGCAAGAAAAGAATGACAAACCTCAAAACCTGCACATAAAAGTAAAAAAAAATATCACATTTGTTTCAAGGGGTTAAAATTGAGAAAAATACCCTGTCACAGTAACCACAATGGCAATATGCCAGTAAGGTGAAAGTCTACTTGGAAAATATCCACTTGGAAGAAAAGAAAGACAAACCTCAAAACCTGCACATAAAAGTATCACATTTGTTTCAAAGGGTTAAAATTTAGAAAACTACCCTGAAAATGTTACAGTAACCACCATGGCAATATGCCAGAGAGGTAAAACTCCACTTAAAAAAAAATATCAAAACCTGCACACAAAAGTACAAAACCTGCACACAAAAGTCCAAACTTAAAGTAAATAAGCAGCTAAAGGGTTAAATAATACAATAATAGCCCCATGAAGCATCCTAACATAAAATAGGAACCATGGCAATTTGCTACAAGGTAAGTCACCACTTGGAAGAAAAGAAAGACAAACCTCAAAACCTGCACATAAAAGTAAAAAAACATCAAAACGTGCACACAAACGTCAAAATAAGTCCAAAATTTGATTCCAAGGGTTAAAATTAAGATGAAATACCCTGGAAAAGAGTTAAATGTTATCGTGAACCCCCACAGCAATATGCAAAGAAGGAAAACATTTTTTTAAAAGCACAAAAATCCAAACCTGTAAACAAAAAAAGTCCAAAATTGAAATAATTAAGCAGGAAAAGGGTTAAAGAATACAACGTAGCCCTAAGATGCATGTTTACATACAATAGAAAGCATATACTACAAGGTAAATCTACACTTGGAAGAAAGGAAAAAAAATACATGAAAACCTGCACGCAAACGTCAAAATAAGTCTAAAAATCTATTCAAAGGGTTAAATTTTTAAAAAAAATGCACTGGAAAGATATCAATGTTATAATAACCACCACTGCAATATGCAGTGAAGTCAACCTCACTTGAAATTGTTTTTTTTTAATCACAACCTGTACATAAAAGTAAGAAGCTGTAAGCCTAAGTCCAAAAGCTGTACATAAAAGTCCAAAATTGAAGTAATTCAGCAGGAAAAGGGTTAAATAATACAAACATAGCCCTAAGATGCATGTTTACATACAATAGAAAGCATGGACATATGCTGCAAGGTAAATCTCCATTTGAAAGAAAGGAAAAAAAAACCATCAAAACCTGCACGCAAAGATCAAAATAAGTCTAAAATTTGATTCAAAGGGTTAAAATGAAGACAAAATACCCTGGAAAAGAGTTAAATGTTATAGTGAACCACCATAGCAATATGCAGAAACTCTACACTTGGAAGAAAGGAAAAAAAAAAAACCCCATGAAAACCTGCACGCAAACGTCAAAATAAGTCTAAAAATCTATTGAAGGGGTTAAAAAAATTTTAAAAATGCACTGGAAAGATATCAATGTTATAATAACCACCACTGCAATATGCAGTGAGGTCAACCTCACTTGAAATTGTTTTTTTTTATCACAACCTGTACATAAAAGTAAGAAGTTGTAAGCCTAAGTCCAAAAGCTGTACATAAAAGTCCAAAATTGGAGTAATTCAGCAGGAAAAGGCTTAAATAATACAAACATAGCCCTAAGATGCATGTTTACATACAATAGAAAGCATGGACATATGCTGCAAGGTAAATCTCCACATGAAAGAAAGGAAAAAAAAACCATCAAAACCTGCACGCAAACATCAAAATAAGTCTAAAATTTGATTCAAAGGGTTAATATTACGACAAAATAACTGGAAAAGAGTTAAATGTTATAGTGAACCACCATAGCAATATGCTGAAACTAAAAAAATTTAAAAAGCCAAAAAATCAAAACCTGTACACAAAAGTTCAAAATATTTGAGAGCGGACGCCGCCGCCGACGCTGACACCGACATGAGGGCTATGCCATAGGCTCACACAACTAACGTTGGTGAGCCAAAAATCGCTAATTAATTTTCATTATTTTTTCATTTTTGTCTCAAAAACGAAAACATTTGAGGTAATTTATATATTTTTTATACTTACCAATGGCCCAGACTTAGCTGGTGCTAACTCAAAATTATCTAGGCCCAAACACAAATTTTGCCCCCAACCCCCCAAATTTTCATGCAAAACCGAATATTAGAAGTCCTATCTGTCCCTCCATACATTTACTCTCTGCGCAATGCGCAGATGCCAGGAAGTCACCTGAACTGGCGCCAACATCATTCTTTGTAAAAGAGAGTATTATATAACAATTCAGCGGGGAGGTATGAGTGCCCACTCATGGGAGGGTCTTCTCCGTCTTGGCCATTGGCGAGTATAAAAAATATATAAATTACTTTAAATTTTTTCATATTTTTAGACTATATACCAATGGCCCAGACTCAGCTGAATAGTAAAAAAGTGGAGGGCCTAGAACTTCCGAAATAGTTGATCAACATAGATCAAATCCTTCAACCATGATGAAGGAATTTAGAATAATTAGGATTTACATGTATGTCTCTCTATACCATAATAGAGGAGACAAAACCTTATATAGATCCCAATTTATGTAAATCCTAAATCCGAGCATGAAACCATGCTAATTAGGATGTAACGAGTTCCCAATTTTTAAGGCTAGTCTGTACTTAGCCCCAAAAATTAGGTTGGCATATTTGAGAATAAGAGAAAATTGCCCACAACCTATGCCATACAATAACAAATCTACAAATGACTACAGATGTATGTAGAATATAATTACAGATAAAACAGCTTCCTTCATAGTTACATACACATTAAGCAAGAGAAGGGGTAAAAATGACCCCCACCTTTTTTAACATATATTCAAACGAAAGAGGAGAGAGCTCTGGAATCAATAAAAGCGGTACCAAAAAATAACATAAATAATTATCGATCAGGCACCCAGGAATTAATTCCTGAATAATAAATGGTGCTTAACACCACTTCACAAGCCAAGGCTATAGCAATGATTCTGGTAATTAATATTGTCTACTACAAAACGTACACCACAGATGACGTACACAGGTACGACGAAATTGGTGATATAAAATATAACATACACATATTAAATCGAGATACCTTGAACAATCTCTGCAGTGAAAACACACTTCCAAGGTAAACCACAGGCAGCCTCTGCACAATAAAATCCAGTAACAACACTCTCCAACGTGTACTATCTGATATCTACAACCGTAAACACGTGAGAATATGTGATTTGAGAACCGACAAATTAGAAACCTGGATCTAGAAATGGAAGTAGGTATGATTACCAGGCTCTGACACGGACCACCCCCGAAATATAAAATAATTTCAAGGTCCACCAAAGTGATAATCTAATAATATATTGTGTGAGTGCATTAAAATCCAGCATGTAATCATCTAAATACCAAATAACTGGTTATGCAGCCACCGATGAACTCAAATAGTAACAAATATGATAATTTTAATAAGTGCTTGTATATCAAAATCAACAAATAATCACAGGAAACTAATGCAACAAAACTGCATATATGCCTATGAGGGCGCCACCAAACATGACCCAAATGCATAGTATGTATGTATTAAGATATATATACAAGACTGTGTGTGAGTGTGTGTGGGGGGGTGGGGGGGGGGTGGAATTTAAAGTCATGTCAAAACCTCCTCACCCACATTACTTAATCATTGCTGTTCTAGTCAGCAAAAATATAGGAACCGCAAAAGCTCCCTCATGTCTAACAGACTCCATTATGCCACTATGGGCAGAGAATGACGTGAAGAACAAAACTTCCCCTGAAGAAGAAGGCCCTCTCATGGAGGAAGCTTCTGGAGAATATTCAATAACAGGGGCACTTGAGAACACTGATAGAAGGTTATTGTGACGACAGATATGTTATTAGTAGGAATCACCCTGAGACTGTTTAATCTTAACATAATTTACTGAATCAAATGAATTGGAGGATACACATATCCTACCATTCATTCCCATGAATATGGCCAAGCGTCAACTGCATGCGCTCAATTGTCTAACACTGGCGACACAAATGATAAAAACTATTGTTCCTGTGCATTACCTATACCCTCACTATGAGTCCTTTTTAGACGATCTATGTCTAGGAAATCCTCTCTTACTCTCTACTGCTGCTGTTGGTCAATTAGACACCAACTTCAGGAGCAGAGTATTGATGCCTTCTTTGTAGCTTCATCCTACATTAATGAAAGCTTATCGTCAAAGACCTAGTGTCTGGAAAACTAGAGCGATCCGTAGAAAGTTTTCCACCTTGTCATCTATTAAAGATGACGACGCAAGGCTTCGTCACATCAGAATAACTCCCACTTAACAAGTGTTAAGACAGAGATATATGTGATAAATAGGCCTAGAAAGAATTTTGAAAGAGGTACAAACATCCACAAAATTCCTTTCCTTATAGACATTGCATCACATTTCTTAAAGGTGATCTACATAAGACAGAGAGTCTAAATTCATTCTGAATAAGAAATCTAAATTTTATAGTAAATTTCCTTTCTTATTATGCCTACCACAATTGTTTACTACAGGCTTGCACTACAGTGAAGTCCCTAACTCGGATAAAATACTCTCTATTTTTGTCTTTCCCAAGCAATTTGGGAAAGAAAAGTGGTGCAAAAGCACCAAGAAAAAATAAGCCAAAACTGGGTCGAGTGCAACTGGCGCAGACCCAGTACGGGACGCTCTCTCCCAAGTACAACTCCACGACTTCCGTTGCCAGTGCGCATATACCGTCTCTAAAGACATTCTTTTTGAATCCGTAAACGATAGAGTTATGTGATCAGCAGGGAGGAAAGATTCTTTACCTGTAAAGAAGACGGGAGGGCCTCCATGTAAACAATTGTGGTAGGTATAATAAGAAAGGAAATTTACTATAAAATTTAGATTTCTTATCAACCTACTCACAATTGTTTACTACAGGCTGAATAGACAATAGGCTGGAGGGAATCGCATAACCAACCCACACATAACCCCAGTGCACTGGAACCGTGAATCAGAAGGAAGAGGTCCCAAGGCTTATCAACCATAACATCGCAATCATTGGTAAAGGACAATGAAAGAAGACATATGGGCCTGTGTGACACACAGACAGAAAAAGGGCAGGAACAGCACAAGGCTGAAACTGACCTTCAAGAAGCCTAATGGCTATGGCAGACAACAGCCTGAGCAGAAGAAAGAGGACCCAGGGCAAAAAGGTCCTCCGACTGCTCCTGCAACTGGCGCAGATAAAAGGTGGAGAAAGTAGAGGCATTTCTCCAGTAGGCTGCCTGTATAACATCCGACAACTTGACGGAGTTAGACCGTAAGCCGTACGAATAGCAAGACAAATCCATCGAGAGATGGATTGAGGAGAGATCTTCTGTCGACCCAGAATAAGAGAGAGAAAAAAACGTTTCCTGCCTTTAGGTATGAAATGGTTCCGATCGAGATAAATGCGAATAGCACGGACCGGACAGAGCAAAGGGCGATTACCCTCAACAGAAGGAAGAGCCCTGATACAGATAGGAGAAGGAGTAGTATCTAGTAACTGATTCTTGGCCAAAAAAGAGCAATCAGTGGTAAAAGTAACACTGTTGGGAGAGCTCCTAAAAAAGGCCAGATCAACCGAGAGCGCGTGAAGCTCACTAACCTGGTTGGCTGAAGCAAATGCCATCAGAAAAGCTGTCTTATATGTGAGAAATTGCATATCCACCTGGGATAAAGGTTCGAACGGTGCCCCCCTCTCCCCCCCCCCCCCCCCCAAGCAAAGCAGCACCCACGAAAGATTCCATCGTGGAGTAAGCTGCAAAGTGCCGAACAAGCTTGGAGAGGTAAGGATTAGTGCCGATACGACGCTTCCCCACATAAGAAAAAGTCTCTGAAAGCATGGACCTGTAGCCCTTGATGGTAACAGGCTGGAGACCCCGAGAATCAAACAGATATACCAGAAACTCCGCAATCTGTGAAATCGAAGGATTTGCATAATCAACAGAGTGATCAGCACACCATCGACAGAAGACCTTCCATTTAGCTGCATAAGCTAAACCAGTGGAGTGCCTCCTTGAAGAAGAAATGCACTCCACTGCTCGTCTCGAAAAACCTCTAGACAGGACCTGACAAAAGATATGCATGAAGGCACAATGAAGTCGGGTCGATGTGAAACCTCCTCGGGCGACCTTGACAAAGAAGGTCACGACGTAGCGGGAGACGTGCCGGAACCGCCGCCATCAGCGAGCGGAGCTGATTGATCCACACCCGCTGAGGCGACAGGGGAGCGATCAGAATGATTCGACAACTGCTGGTTCGAATTTTGGCTAGAACCTGAGGCAGAATCGGAACCAGCCGGAAGGCGTAGCCGACTAGACCGTTCCAATTGAGTGATAGAGCGTCCACGGCAAAAGCCAGAGGATCTGGACACGGGGACACGAAAGTGTCCACCTGATGGTTCCAGCGAGTCGCAAAGAGGTCGATGTGGGGACGTCCCCAGAGATTGCAAAGCGACTGGAACACTGCCCTGTGAAGCATCCACGCGGTGGAAATAACCCTGCCTTGACGGGACAGGGAGCCGGCTAGGATGTTCAGATGACCGGGAATGTGACGAACAACCACTCCGGCGTGAACATCCTGAGCGAGCAGTAGAAGATCCCGAGCTAATTCGTACATTGGAACCGAGTGCGTGCCGCCCTGGTTCCGAATGTAAGCAACCACTGTCGAATTGTCGGACAACAGAAGGACCTGGCGATTCGACAGGTGAGGGATCCACTGCCTGAAACTCAGAAGAAGAGCAAGAAGCTCCTTCTGGTTGATGTGTAGAGCTGCTTGATCCTGGTCCCACATCCCGTGTAGGGAAAGACCGAGAGGATCCAACGTCGCACCCCATCCGAGATCACTGGCATCTGCCGTCAGAACGCGATCGGACGTGGGTAAGTCCAGTGGAACACCCTGCGTAATCCACTGAACATCTGTCCAGGGAAGAAGGTGAGGATACAGAGATTCCGGAAACGGAAGCACCTGATCCAGAGAATCTACATTCGGCCTCCAACGACTGAGCAGAAAGTGTTGGAGAGGTCTGACACGCAGCCGACCTAGAGGAATGAGATCCGTCACCGAACCGCAGAGACCGATCAGCCGGAGAAAACTATGAGCGGTCGCGGACGTGGACTGGGACAGAGTCAGAGCAAAAGCTGAGAGAATCACAGCCTTGGCCTGGGGAACCGCTACCAAATTGAATTGGGTGCGGAAAGCCATCCCCAGATGACAAAACGACTGAGAAGGGACCAGGTCCGACTTCTCCTCATTGACTTTGAATCCTAGCGACTTGAGCAAGCTCAACAGAGTAGCGACATCCGACTCCAGTAAGGCAGCATTGGAATGCCTCTGGAGGATATCGTCCAGATATGCCGAAGTAGTCACCGTGGACTGTGTGCGATGGAACGCTATCACATGCGACATCAGTCTGGTGAAGGCCCAAGGAGCCAGGTTGAGGCCGAAAGGCATGGCCTTGAACTGGTAAACACGCCCCAGAAAAGCGAACCTGAGATACGTCCGTGACGCATCGGAACGTGGAAGTAAGCGTCTCGCAGGTCGATGCTGGCAGCGAAATCTCCCTGGTGAATTGATTGGCGGACCGACCTGAAAGTCTCCATGCTGAACTTGGGAACAATGATAGTCTGGTTCAGGATACTCAGATCGATAACCGGTCGGAGTCGGCCGTCCTTCTTCGGCACCAAGAACAGGCGGGAATGGAAACCCACTGACTGAATGTTCTTGACGACCTCGATCGCCCCCCTTTGCCAGGAGATTGCCAATCTCCGTGGACAAAAGTTCCTGACGTAAAACGTCTGAAGGAACTGTGGTTGGAAGAGGCACCCATGACAGAGTGGGGTGCCGTCGGAAGGATATTCGCAGCCCGGACCGAACAACATCTAACACCCACGGATCGGATGTGATGGTGGCCCAATGGTCGCGAACTCTGCTATCCTTCCTCCAACCTGGGATGAGTCGAGGTGAGGACCTTCATTTCGAGCCCCGACAAGGCCCGCGAGAGGAGAAACCACCTCCTCTACTAAATGAAGAATCCTGAGACTTCCCTCGATTCTGCCGACCTTTACCCTTACCCCTTGAGTAAGAAGTAGAGGCGGCGGCAGAAGGACCAGCCTTTTGCTTCACAGAGGAAGCAGAAGGGTACTTGTTAGGCTTGGAACGGCCCTTGCCTCCCCTAGAAGGCTGATCAAGCTGACGAAACAGCAGCTGATCTTTGGAATGACGTAGGACGTCATCCCGGACCGTCGACACGGAACCATGGAAAAGTTGCGGACCTGCCAAAGAAGCAGATCGAAGAGCAGCACGCTGCTCCTCGGGAAGGGATTGTCCTGTGTCCAGCACAGCGTCCCTTTGAACTAATTCCAGATTAGCCGTGTTACAGGCATGCGTGTGAGTAAGATGCATAAGTGCCTTGGACAGCACACGCAAAGGAGCCTGTACCTCGTCAAACTTATCTGGAGGCAGATAAGCAGCGAAAGCTGAGACGACGTGATCTGAGAGAGAAAGCATGCCAAGCATCTCTCTAGATAAGCCCAACATGGACTCCAGAGTCGTCATTGGAATGACGGCAGACTTGGGCTTGGAAAGCCCGAGGGAAGTGGAGTCCTGATCCAGAACCGTCAAAGTCTGGCAGACTGCCGGATTGGCGGAATCGTAGGAACGATAACGCACAGGAGGCAAAAAGGTGTCAACCCTGGTGAAGAACGAAGTCTTCAGAGCCTTGGAATTCAGCTTGGAGTCCAATGCTGAAAAAGCTTCAATCACCTGTACCGACTGGCAGGTTGCTCCATAGGCTGTAGGTGCACGACCGATGATCGCGGCCTGGCTGACACTGTTGGCTGGTTAGTAGGATTGAGATCAGGCAGAAACCCAAACACAAAGTCAAGAGCTGCCCCCAAGTCTGAAGACTGCTGGCCCTCGACATCAAGCCTGTCGGTCTCCTCCCCAGAGTCAGAAGACACATAGCCCATCGTGGGCAAACCAGCCGACGCCTCCCATGGTGTCGGGACACCAGGGGAATCAGAAACCGGCCTGTTTCCAATCCCGGGAGGCGGCGCCATAGGAGGCACCTGGAAGCCACTCGTTGCCTCGCTGAAAGCAACAGGAAGGCTCTTTGATAGAACCTGAGTGAGTAAGGAGAGGGCCTCCCTAAGCTCACGGCCCATACTGGCCGGTTCGACAGGGGAGCGAACCGGCAAAGTGGCTTCACCTCTGACCCTCTTAACCAGCGAAGGGTCACGATCCTCCAAAACACCCAACATGGGACGACGGGCGGCAGCCGAAACATCTGAAGGCAGACGTGTATAGGGGTACGAGGCACCCCGAGGATCAATATAGCGAGAACTCATAAGAGTCACCGCGGACCTCTGCGGGGAAGAAGGTCCAGGCTGCACAAAAGGCATTGGTCCCCCAAAACTGGTTGTGTGGCCAGAATGAGTGGACGGAAATGCCACGGAGTTCACAGTGTCTCCACTAAGAACATCCGAATTCAAAGACACAACTGTGGTGCTCGACGGCGTAGAGACCACAGAGATGGGTTTGGCCGGCAGCCCCTTCCAACTTCGCCGAGTTGAAGTCAGGGAAGGCTGAGGCCGATATCCCACATCAACAGTACCAGACATTCCTGCAGTCCCCTGCAGCGAAAAGCCGAGGCCGGCTGAAAATGACGACGAAGCAGACGGACCAGCAGTAGTAGTAGATACGTCGGGAGTCGTTGAGGCTGGTGGAATAGTGGAGAGAACACAAATGCTCGGCTCCGAAGGAGTCGTCACAACCTTAGTGACAACCTCAGATGTCGACTGGAGGGGGACCGTAGTCCCGGAACCAGGCACCTCTTCACCAGAACACTCAACGGCTCCTGCAGTATCCACCACAGGAAAAGACTGCACATCCCCCACGGAGGAGGAATAACTCTCACCAGACAAGGTCGGCTCCACGTTCTCCTTTCCCGCAGGAGCGGGAGGCACGGCCACGAGAACGAACGACACGGTTAACTGACACCCAGAAAGTGGATGACCATGATCCACAGACACCACATGGCCGCTCGGCCGAACACCCATTACAGGAGGAACAAGACGAATGTAAATCGTCCACATGCTTTGGCAGCAGACATTGCCCACAAGGAATTGTCCTGGGCATGATAGAGGTGAGACCCCAGACGGTCGACCGGGAACCACACAACAGGATGACTACACTCAAAAGTGAGAAGAAAAACTGTAGGAGTGGTACCCCGCTGACACCTAACTCAAACACAATTAGAAAATTTTGCAAATTAAGCATTAACAATAATTGTGAAAATTAATAAGTCCGAACCGCATGGCACATGAAATTTGCGCGCGACTCGAGAGAGAACAATTAAAATACATTATGGATATATAATATTGAAGAGAATATAAAGAAAACTGTTCTTGAGAATACAAAGGATACACTGATGCACTATGAATCAGGAATCATCAAACATCGAGCTGGATAAACACTGATAAGCGTGCAAAAAACATCTCAACACAAAGCGGATGATGAAAAGAATGAGTCTTTAGAGATGGTATATGCGCACTGGCAACGGAAGTCGTGGAGTTGTACTTGGGAGAGAGCGTCCCGTACTGGGTCTGTGCCGATTTCACTCGACCCAGTTTTGGCTTATTTTTTCTGTGTGCTTTTGCACCACTTTTCTTTCCCAAATTGCTTGGAAAAGACAAAAATAGAGAGTATTTTATCCGAGTTAGGGACTTCCACTGTAGTGCAAGCATGTAGTAAACAATTGTGAGTAGGTTGATAAGAAATTATCTTCTCAGTTGTATCCAAGCGAACAGCGAAATGATGAGGGTTAGGCCACAACTAAGACCTTAGCCTGCTCATTCAAACGTAGAGAAACTCTCAACACATCTTCCCCGACCATTTTTTAAATGAATGTTGTTAAAAAAACGGTAAAACATACAGAAGATGATGATAGGAAACCGTATTACTTCTTCCTACAAGAAGTTTGAATAAATAACGTCTAAATAACCGAAGATCTGTGACACCTGTGTAGACTTAACTGGAAAAGGCATATCCTCCTCTTTGTCCAGATGAAGTTAGCATCTAACAACGCTAGCAGTTTCTCACAATTACTCACAGCACTCTGATTCACTGGAACAAGTTCAAGGTAGTGATAATGGAAAGCATCCATATCATCCATGAGTTGTTCTGAAAGGGTAGGTTAATCATTATGTGTACAGTCCATTAAAGACCCAGTTTCCATCACTCTTGATTTCTAGTGCTAAACTAGGGGTGATGAACCCAGTTTGCATTACTATCTATAGCACTGGGAAAATATCAAGTTTAACCAATTAACCTCGCTATCAGTAGAGTCTGACAAAAAAATCACACCTCAGGAACTAAATGTCGACAGGCAAGATTTGAATCAATCAAAAGAAACCTATTTTGTTCGAAAATGCATAACCATAAGAAAATTATTAATTTGGCAGGGCTATGTGTCGAAAAAGTGTCAATAATAGGACATTTCCGTGGAGTGCTATTCTGTTTTCTACACAATGACATGACCGTAATCCCACCCATTAATTATTACCAACCAATGAGGTGCCGGCACAAATATGTGTGACATCCCACCAATGCTCACTGCATACTGTTAGAAAAAAATTCTTAGAACATCTCAGCACCGATCCATGGTGGTTTGCATTTGCATCACAAATCTGTATCTTTGAAAAACATTAATTGGTTGTGTTTGTGTTCATGCCATTCATTTAAATTCATTCGCGCTTCTGTTTTTATTAAACCTGTGGAAAAATATGCACGTGCGAACAGAAAACTTTATCGAGGGGTTGTCAGCACTCGTTACAATTTAAGCTCACCAGATGAAAATTTGATAAACATTGTTGCAAATCACACATTCACGTGAATAAATAGGGGAATACTGGTACTCTAAGTGTATAATGGCAAGCTAAAATTAAATAGAAGTTTTAAAAACAAAAGGGGAGTCCTGTTAATGGTACACATGATGGCCAACATAAACCGGGGAAGGTCCAAGAATAAACAGGTTGGGTATATCTCTATTGACAACATCCCCCCACTTCCCCCCCCCCCCCCCCCCCCCCACCCCCGCCAAAAAAAAAAAAAATTAGGACTCAACACGTAGACCTTAGGCTCATCACATGCATTTTAGTTTAGTTTCAACAATATTTATTGGAACATATTACATTTGCTGTATACAAAATGGAATACAAGAATAAAACTCAGTATTATACAATAAATAAAAAGAATTCTTTATAAGTTTAATATATTTGCAAAAGGGCTAGCCGTCTTTTAATGGTTGTGAGCGGCTCCTAAGATTTTAACCAGAAATTTTAAGAATTAGTTGCCACAATCAGTAACGTGGAAATCTAAATTTTATAGTAAATTTCCTTTCTTATTATACTAACCACAATTGTTTACAACAGGCTTGCACTACAGTGGAAGGCCCTAACTCGGATAAAATACTCTCTATTTTAATCTTTCCCAAGAGATTTCAGAAAGAAAAGTGGTGTAACATTACGTGTATGCTCCCTGTAAAACACTGCCAATCGACTCCCAACTAACTGCTCTATGAGATGGGGTATCAAAACCCAACCACGTGACTTCAATAAGACATACTATCGGTTATAATTAGCACAAAGTGTTTCCCAATGTTGTAACAAGGTTATGCTTCCAACCCAAAATAGGACCTCCAAACATCATTTCTCTGCAAAACGACTGTTGATAATTAGGGAAAAAAGCACATCGCTCCCAAACTACACAAATAAAAATAAAATCATTAAAATTTATTTTGAAATATCGTACAAAATGACTTTTGAGGGCAGTTTCGATCTCGCATGAATATTTGTGAAGACCTTCTCGTTACTTTTTGTCGATGTCGGTATTTCTTTGATCCCGTAATTTTTGGATACCAATTAGCACATTTTTCCAACCAGTCAGGCAAATACTATTTTTAATATCATAGGGAAATTGTAAAAACACGTTTAGTTTCGAATATATCAAGTAAACATCAGTGCGATTGCGTCCTTGAATTTTTACAATCCGACTATTATTAGTGAAGATGGGCCAAAAATGGAAAAAATAAAAAAATCTCATTTGTAACAGGTTGAAGAACCTTTCGAAAAGAGTCATTCAAATACACACCTTTTTCATTCTGCAGTGGTAGACATATTCCGGGCAATGAAAAAGAACTTTACACAATTTGGTTGCATTTCCAGGTATTCGCATGAAGGACAGTTGACATCGACATAATAGGCTGAGAACAACAAAGTTTCGTTACCCACTAAACAGACCAAATTGCCAGAGTTTTAGACCACAGACTTCAACCACAGATTTCTGGAAACCTGATCTAAATCACCTCTACCTCAAAACACCTCATTCTTATATGCACCCCCCTCCCGCCCCGAAATATATAATACACAGATCTGTGTATTTATATTGGAAGTGTGTGTGTGTGTGGGGGGGGGGGGGGAGGGGTGGGCATATATAAGGTGGAGGTGTGACGTTGAGGGTGATGTGATATTAATCAGGACTCTAGATGTCTGTGGTTAGACTAGGCAGTGGGACCTGGAGGCGGGATGCACAGTAACTCCGAATGCCGACATCCGCTTTAATCCGAGGATGATCTACAACATTTCTCGATAAAAAAAAATAAGCGTTCAACAGGTAATGTTGGATTTCAAGGTGTGCAGAGAACAAGCCGGTCCATTGCAAACTCACCACAGTGACGTGGCAAAGCATCCATGTTTTGGTTGGTTGGTTGGTTGGGGGGGGGGGGGGGGTAAGTACAAATTTAGTGGAGGCGGAGAGCCAACTGTTATATAGGCCTGCCATCTTGCCATCAGAGGGTGCAGTTGCGTAGGCCAACCCCACAAACATTTAATGTCTGTGGTTCCATCTCCTAATGTTCAGTGTTGCTGTAAGCTTGCTATTTGTGGGCCTTGGCCTATTAAAAAAAATTCCGGTGAACTTGGGTGGGGTGGGAATCTTACGCAGCATCAAGTGGGATATGCAATTTGGGAAAGTTTTCAGTTTCCGGTCAGAACTCAGCAAAATTAGAAGAAATATATATATATATTTTATATTTCATTCAAAAACGATGCGTATGGCTTGAGGTTTGTTGCTTTGGACCACTGAGAACAGAAGACCCAGGCTGTTGTAATATAACTGAATATAACACAACACTTAACATGATCAATTATTGAGTTCTCGCAGCAGCAATAAAATTTGGTAGCAATAACATTTTCTAATCTGTACTAATCCTTTAATTACCCTTCCAAAGATGTAAATCAAGAGCTGACAATAGCTACTGACTGTTTCTGAAACAGCCTCTGATCGCAATGAAAGCATTGACTGATGCAAGAGATAAAGCATAAATCACTCCTATGAAGTTTATTCTTTTGAGATTTCCAACATCAGAAACTGGTTAAATTGAATTACAATTATGTATATCTATATACTTTTATATTTGCACTGCGACTTGTAAAGAAAATTTTGTTTCTAACATTTGACCTACCATTTAACAATTTTATTAGCACTAGAACAAATATTGAAATTAATTTGAATCTATTTATAGGAAAAGACAGTGCTCGTGTGGTGTTTTCCAACAAATAGTTGCAACACAATGAGAAAAAATTCAATTTCTAACATTCGGCCTGTCACTTAAGTTAACCATGCACATGTTAATTAGCACTACGAAAAAGCCCTGGGCAGATTTAATCCGTGGACTGACTTAGAGGCATACCTCAGTTGCTGACTTTATTTTTGGCCAACTTCTCCCATAGGCGACTTCATTTGGGGGTGACTTCCCACCATTTACGCGCACGTTTCAATCAGAAGTCATAAGGTATGCTTTGGAAGCACAAAATTAAGACAAAAACCTAAAAAAAATTGGGAATGACGAATTTCAAGTATAGTGCTGGCCGATTTTTACAGTTATGTCACGTAAAGTGTTAAATGCAAAAATGAATATTACGCAGTAATTAGACTTGAATATTTCTCCATTTGAACTTTATATGCCAAGATTATTTTAATGTGATTTTCTTACAAATTACAATTAATTGAATATATTGATATTGATATATATGCATTCCCAATAAAATATAACTTATACAGAATAAATTTCAAAAAGATATTTAATAACATTTGATAAATAAAAGTTGTCAGAAAGGTTATAAACAACATCTCAAAAGTGTTATGCTTTATCAGACCAGTACTGAAAAACCCCATCAATTGGCTCTGCCCACCCATAAAAAGTTCCTCTATAAATAGAGATCTTAATTGAACCGGATTAACCGTGACTGCATTATGTAATCATATGTAACAACTGGGGTAATTTGGAAGACAACTTTTACAGTTATGTAATGAAAACACCACGAAAAAATAAGCCAAAACTGGGTCGAGTACCATCGGCGCACACCCAGTAGGGGACGCTCTTCTCTTAGTACAATTCCACGACTTCCGTTATCCAGTGCGCGAAGCAGTCATCAAACCATTCTTTTGAGTCCGCCATAATAGGAGTTATGTGGTCAGCAGGGAGGAAGGATTCTCCCCCCAATAAGAAGAGGGGAAGGCCTCCATATAAACAATTGCAGTAGGTATAATAAGAAAGGAAATTTACTATAAAATTTAGATTTCCTATCAACGTACCTTACAACTGTTTACTAGAGGCTGAATAGACAATAGGATGGAGTTATCACATAACCAACCCACACATAACACAACTGCACTGGAACTGTGGAGAGAGGAAGATGTCCCTAGGCCTATCAAACCACAGCAACACAAACATTAGTAAAAGACAATGAGAGATGAGGCATATGGTAATGTGCAATGCACAGACAGAAAGGGCAGTAACAGCACAGAGCTGGAACTGACCTTGTAAGAAGCTGAATGGCTGGGATAGACAAAAGCCTGAGCAGAAGAAAGAGGGCCTGTAGAACAAAGGTCCTCTGCTTGCACCTGCAAGATAAGTGGAGAAAGTAGCATTTCTCCAGTAGGCTGCCAGCATAACATCCGACAACATGACAGAGGTAGTATAAGCCCCAAGAGGTAGACAATGCACGCACCTCATGGCAGAGAAATGATTGGTAATACAATCGCCAGTCGCTAGATGAGCGGAAGCTGCACGAATAGCAAGACAAATCCATCGAGAAATGGATTCAGGAGAGATCTTCTGTCGACCAGGAATAAGAGACAGAAAATCGATCCTACCCTTCCAAATTAACAGAAGGAAGAGTCCCGATACAGACTGGAGGCGTTGTGGTTTCCGGTATCTGATTCTTGGCCAGAAAGGAGCAATAACCGGTAAACATAACACTGGTGGGAGAGCTCCAGAAAAAGGCCGGGTCAACCGAGAGGGCGTGAAGCTCACTAACCCGTCTGGCTGAGGCAAAAGCCATCAGAAAAGCTGTCTTGTATGTGAGAAAATACATATCCAACTATGGTTAAAGGCTCGAACGGCGCCGGCGTCCCCCTCCCCTCCCCCCCACCCCTCCACCAAGCATAGCAGCACCCATGAAAGATTCCATCTTGGGGTGAGCTGCAAAGTCTGAGGCCTTTTCAAGGAAAAGTGCCAAACAAGCTTGGAGATTCATGGAGTAGTGCCAATATGACGTTGTCCCACATATGGAAAGGTCTCGGAAGCATGGACCTGTACCCATTGATGGAAACAGGCTGGAGACCCCCAGAATCAAACATACACGAGAAACTCCGCAATCCGTGTG
Organism: Pictodentalium vernedei; assembly: GCA_031216915.1. Lineage (NCBI taxonomy): Eukaryota > Metazoa > Mollusca > Scaphopoda > Dentaliida > Dentaliidae > Pictodentalium > Pictodentalium vernedei. Next base: position 220,971,265 of record CM062295.1, on the reverse strand, counting down.
ACCGAAGGTGTGACAGAAGCAACAGAGTGATCCGCACACCATCGACAGAAGACCTTCCACTTAGCCGCATAGGCTAAACCAGTGGAGTGCCTCCTTGAAGAAAAGCAACTCCACTGCTTGTCGTGAAACAACCACTGTGGAGGAGACAGAACCTGATAAAAGACTTGCGCGAAGGCACAATGAAGTTGGGTCGACGTGAAACCTCCTCGGGCGACTTTGGCAAAGAAGTTCGCGACGTAGAGGGAGACATGCCGGAACTGCAGCGAACAGAGAGCAGATTGATCCACACCCACTGAGGCGACAGGGGATGTGATCAAAAGGATTCGACAACTGCAGATTCGTATCTGGGCTAGAACCTGAGGCAGAAAGCCAGAGTATCTGGACACGGGGACACGAAAGTGTCCACCAGATGGTTTCAACAAGTCACAAAGAGATCGATGTGAGGACAACCCCAGAGATTGCAAAGAGACTGGAACACTGCCATGTCGAGCATCCACTTGGTGGAAAAGAACCTGCCCCATTGGAACAGGAAGTCGGCTAGGACATTCAGACGACCTGGAAAGTGACGAACCATCAATCTGGCGTTGACATCCTGAACGAGAAGTAGAAGATACTGAACCAATTCATACATGGGGATGTAAACAACCACTGTCAAATTGTAGGGCATCAGAAGGACCTGACAATTTGAAAGGCGGGGGATCCACTGCCGAAAACTCAGAAGCTCCTTCTGGTTGACGTGAAGAGCTGCTAGATCCTGGCTCCATGACCCGTGAAGGAAAAGACCTAGAGGATCCAATGTCATACCCTATCCGAGATCGCTGCCGGCTACCATCAGAACACAATCGGACGCGGTGGGGAAGACCAACGGAACTCCCAGCATAATCCACTGAACATCTGTCAGGGGAGATGGTGACGAGGTCGAGACTCCAGTAACGGAAGCACCGGATCCAGAGGTTCGACATTTGGCCTCCAACAACTGAGCGGAAAGTGTTGGAGAGGTCTGACATGCAGCCGACCTAGAGGAATGAGATCTGTCACACCGATCAGCCGGGTAAGACTCTGAGCTGTTGCGGATGTGGACTGGGACAGAGTCAGGGCAAAAGGCTGAGAAAATCACAGCCCTTGCCTGGGAAACCACCACGGTATCCAGCTGAGTACAAAAGCCCATCCCAGACGACAAAACAACGGAGAAGAGTCCAAGTCCGACTTCTCCTTGTTGACTCTGAATTCTAGTGACGTGAGCAGGCTCAACAGTGTGATGACATCCGACTCCTGAAAGGCAGCATTGGAATGCCTCTGGAGGATATCGACTAGAAATGCCGAAGAAGACATCCTGGACTGTGTGAGATGTAAAACTAACACATGTGACATCAGATGGGTGAAGGCCCAAAGATCCAGGTCGAGGCCAAAGGGCATGGCCTTGAACTGGAAAACATCCTGAGGAATGGAGCGGCGAACCGACCTGAAAGCCTCCATGCTGAACTGAGGAGCAATGATAGACTGGGTCAGGATACTCAGATCGATAACCTGTCTGAGTCAGTTGTCCTTCTTTGGCACCACGAACAAACGGGAATAAAATCCCCCTGAAAGAGTGTTCTTGATGACCTTGATCTCCCTCAAAAGTTCCCAACGTGTAACGTTGAAAGGGACTTGTGTTGGAACACGTACTCTTGACTGAGTGGAATGCCTCAACCTGGGACGAATTCGAGGTGACTACTGCCAACGCCTACCCTTACCCAGTGAGTGAGTAGAAGTGGCAGCAGGAGGATCAGCCCTTAGCTTTGCAGAGTAAGCAGAAGGGTACTTGTTAGGCTTTGGACGGCCCCTGCCTCCTACAGAAGGCTGACCAAGTTGACGAAGCAGCAGCTGGTCTATGGAATGACATAGTTCGCCACAGAACTATGGAATAGTTGCGGTCCCGCCGATAGAGGCAGATTGAAGAGCAGCGCACTGCCTCTCAAGAAGGGAATGGCTTGTGTCCAGCACAGCGTCCCTGCAAAGTTGCATGAGCGCCTTGGACAGTACACACAAAAAACCTGTTTGTCGTCAAACTTATCAGGGAGTAGATAAGCAGCAAAGTAGAGATGACATCATCGAAGAGAGAAAACATTCCAGCATCTCTCCCAATAAGCCCAACACGGACTCCAGAGTCTCCATATGAAAATGGCCAGCTTGGGAGTTGGAGTCCTGATCCAAGACCGTCAAAGTCTGGCAGACTGATGGATAGGCAGAATCATAAGAACAAAAAAGTGTCAACCCTGATGAAGAACGACTTCTTCATAGCCTTGGAACTCAGCTTAGAGTCCAAAGCTGTAAATGCTTCAACCACCTGTACCGACAGGCATGGTCGAAGGCGCCTAGAAGCAGATTGCTTCACAGGCTGTAGGCACGTGACCGATGGTCGCGGCCGGGCTGAAACTGTCAGCTAATTTGATGGTTTGAGATCTGGAAGGAACCCAAACACAAAGTCAAGAGCTGCCCCAAGTCAGAAGACTGTTGGCTCTTGACGTCAGGAATGTCAGACTCATCCCATGAGTCGGAATACACATAGCCCATCATGGGCAAACCAGCTGACGCCTCACATGGTGTAGGCACACCAGGGGCATCAGAAAGCGGCCTGTTTCCAATCTTGGGAGTCAGTGCCACAGGGGGCGCCAGGAAACTACCCGTAGCCTCGCTGGAAGCAACAGAAAAAAAGGCTCTTGGAGAGAACCAAAGTGAGCAAGGAGAGGGCCTCCCTAAGCTCACTGACTGTTTCGGAATGGTTCGACATGGGAACAAACCGACAAAGTGGCTTCACTCCTGACCCATTTTACCAGCGAAGGGTCATGATCTTCAAAAACACCCGACATGGGGCGACAGACTACAGCCAAAACATCTGAAGGCAGATGTGCATTGGGGTATAACATACCCCGAGGATCTACAGAGCGGAAACTCAGAAGAGTTGCCATGGACCTCTGCAGGACAAAAGGTCCAGGCTGCCAAAAAAGCATTGGTCCCACAAACTGGCCATGGGACCAGAGTGCGTGGACGTAAACGCTACAGAGCTCATGGTGACCCCACTATGAACATCCAAATCCAATGAGAAAAACTGGGGTACTCGACAGCTGAGAGACCACAGTAGAGGGTTCGGCCAGCAGCCCCTTCAGACTTCGCCAAATTGAAGTCAGAGAAGGCTGTGGCCGATACCCCACGTCTACACTACCAGACATCTCTGCAGACCCCTGCAGGGATAAAACTGCTGTGCCCAATGGCTGAGAGGTCACATCAGGGGTTTTGGTTGGCAGCCACTTCTGCCTTCACTGAGTTGAAGTCAGGGAAGACTGAGGCCAAAACCCCACGTCTACACTACCAGACACCTCTGCAGACTCCTGCAGGGATAAAAATGCTGTGCTCAACGGCTGAGAGGACACAGCAGGGGGTTCGGCTGGCAGCCACTTCCGACTTCGACGTCAGGGAAGGATGAGGCCGATACCCCGCATCCACACTACAGACATCGCAGCAGAACCCTGCAGGGATAAGTCAAGGGTGGCTGAAACGTGACCGATGACATTGTAGATGGAACAGTAGTAGCAGCAGATATGACGAGAGCTGTTGAAACTGGCAGTAAATGGGAGAGAGCAACCGAGCTCGGCCTCCAAAGGAGGAATCACAACCCTAGTGACACCCTCAGATGTCGACTCGAGACGGTGCATAGTCCCGGAGCCAGGCATCTCTTCACCAGACAACTCAACAGCTCCCACAGTATCCACCATGGTAAAAAACTGCACATCCCCCATGGAGGGGGTATAACTCTCACCAGACGTGGCTGAGTCAGGAGGCCCCGAAATGGCAGTGTTCCCCCCCCCCCCCCAAGGGTGCGGGAGGGTTACATATCCCCCACAGGGTCGGTATAACTCTCACCAGACGTGATCGTGTTGGAAGGCCTCGAAACGACAGCATCCCCTCCCCTCCTCCTGCAGGTGCAGGAGGAATAGCCACGAAAACACACCAAAAGCGAGGGCAAAAGGCATTGCCCTAAAGGAACTGTTCTGGACATAACAGAGGTGAGTGCAGTAGAAGAAGAAGGTGAACTCAACAGATACAGAAAGAAGAACACCCCCCAACTATGAGAGAAAGGCGAGAACACAATAGAACCCAGCCTGCCAACAGAGATAAAAAAATACAGAAATTCAGCACTCAAAATCCTGTCCATACAGTCCCCAATGGACACCAAACTCCAAATATAATAATAAAATTTATCAAATGAAAAATTTTATGTCCGAACGGCACAGTGTGCAAAAAATTCGCACACAGCACTGCACGGCACGGAAAATATATCAAATATAATGAAAACGTGGTTGAAAATAATAACGAGAATATATAAAACACAGTCCTGTTATATGATCCTCAGATCCATAATTCCAATCACAGGAAATCATTATCGATGAGTTGTATTATCACTGTTCCGTAATGCAAATGGCCGCACGTCCTTCAAGGAGAGCAGACTAAAAAAGAATGGTTTGATGACTGCTTTGCGCACTGGGTAATGGAAGTCGTGGAATTGTACTAAGAGAAGAGCGTCCCCTACAGGGTGTGCACCGATGGCACTCGACCCAGATTTGGCTTATTTTTTCGTGGTCTTTTTACACCACTTTTCTTTCCCAAATCTCTTGGGAAAGATTAAAATAGAGAGTATTTTATTCGAGTTAGGGTCTTCCACTGTAGTGCAAGCCTGTAGTAAACAATTGTAACGTAGGTTGATAAGAAATCCCCCCCCCCCCCAATAAAAAAAGAAATAAATAAAAAATTACCACACTCTCGCAACTGTCATCGCCCCTCCCCACCTCCATTGTTGATTTCTTCAGAAGTTTATCCCAAGATTATAAAATGAGAGAGAGAGAAAGGTCTAAAAACTGATTTTCGCTTCTTAAATACAATATCAGAAGAATTATGGTAGTTTTTAGGCAGCAATCATATTACTTTTATATGGTTAGTTTAGGGTTAATTATCCACAGATCTGTCTTTTTGTCATCCTCGAGTTATTTCAATGACCTCACCGTTATCTCAGATTGGGTTGGTTTGCGTGAGTTAATTATAACAGCATTCCAGACATTTGTGCTTGATTTCTCTCTGTGTATTTGTGACCAGTCAGTCTGTGAATTACATCAAAACGACTGGGTCAGGTGGTGAATTTCCAATCAAAATTAGGATTGGTGGTCGACGGACTGAGTGGTTTGCTGTACTGGTATTTGGCGGAGGATCAATACGTCTGTATTTAGTTCTTAGTTTTCCCCATTCGCCAGTCTATATTTCGTGTGATTTTCTTTTAAGACATGTCAGATATGGATAAATGTTCCAAAATCTTGATCATCGGCCACTCCATGATTTCTCGACTTGCACGTTTTTTGAACAGGACAGCGCGTCACCACACTAACTTGGTCAATGATTTTCGTTTCAGTGAGATTAAAAATGCTGTAATTTGAATTGCCCTGCTGTGGGAAAACCCGGTGCTACTATGACCTCTTTCAATGGATATGCAATACGCTACGTCCAGGAATTTAAACCCAATGTTGTAATATTACAAATCGGGGGTAATGATGTTTCAGATCGTGACCCACTTTCACTAGGAAGTAATATTGATGATCTCGCGACCGACATTCTGAAACAATCAAATGTCCAATTTGTTTTTGTGTGCCAATTATTTCATCGCACATACGTTTGTCCATCAATGAAATGTCCCACAATATCCGTTGTTGAATATAACACCAGAGTCAATACAATAAATAATTATTTAAAGGAAGTAATGCTTTCTTCATCCCCCCAAATTAAGTTCTGGACACACACGCAGCTACATTCTATTGCCACACAACATTTGTGTGACGGGGTTCACTTTACTGAGGCAGGGCTTAAAAAATATTATCGCAGCTTACGCGGCTGTATCTTGTTTTTCTTCAATAAGGTAGGCCTCCAGTAAAATAATTACATTTTATGGCATAATGTCTTGTATGCATATTATTGATGTTTAGTCAAACAAAACTTTACTTATTACATACATGTATGGTGTGTCATGTTATGGCCTGGTGGCTGACATTGGCCTTGATTAAGATAAATGATTCAATACTTTACATAGATTGAGTTTTAAGAGGGGGGGGGGGGGGGGGGCAGGGGGTTGGCTTGCCTGTCTTGGATACTGTTTTGCCTTTTTAGACTCTTAAGTCTAACTTCCACCTGCTGGGGTTAGCGGCACACGTCTATGTTACTCTGTCATTGCCTCTGGTTCAAGCTGTTGCGCTGCCCGCTTTGTGTACATTCTGTGCATCAATTGGTAGCTTCATCTTTTTAATTGTGATCAGGCATGGGGTAGCTGTACCATGTCTCTCCCTTCATCTCCAAGAAACTTTACATGTATATGTTTATACTCCACATTGTATGATTCCATGACATGAACTGCCTTTGGTTTGATATCTTTTTGCGGTATGACTCCCCGGGCTCGGTCGTCAGTTGCAGGGGCGACAAACTTTTATTTGTAGCTCCTATAAGGGTTACCTATTGTTGATCTTACTGTAAGATCTTGAACGACTAACATTTGTTGTTCTTTGGCCAGATTTTCTCTGGTATGTTACATTATATTCTGTTGGGTACATAATGGTGTGTTCATGCTTCTTCATGTGGGAGCTTTATATCCAGATCGGCAAGCCTTACCCGATGTTGTGACTGCTTGCTTGTGTTTACCCTACTTTTTATTCATTTTTTTTTTCAGAATGCCCAAATGGCGTAATGATTTGACTGATGGTCTTTCAGAATTATCAAATGTCAAATGCCAAAAGGCCCTGTATTCCTAGGGTTCACGCTTCGAGTACCACCACTCATGACAATCCTGGACAGCCTAAGGTGTCTGTTCGTGCTCCAGCAGACATCATTGACAGTCCTATTGCATCCACCTCCACAGCTGTTCTGGACAATAGGCCTAGGCCACAACCCCAGAATGCTAAGGGACTCAAGAATAAATCCGGGCATGGTTGTTCTTCTGCACAGATAAGAACCGGTAATAGTAGGGCCGATAGGTTTATTCCCCCCAGTCCAACAGATATTAATGTTGCACGTAACTCTATGGTCGTTTCACATCAGCAGGAGTTCATACCAAGTTTTGATTCACTTTTTCCCCAACCAGTGGTTACAGCACCATACAATTGTGTCTCTTGGGGCAGTGCTCTGGGGGGGGGGGGGGGGGGGGGGGCTCTAACACTATTTTTCTGCACGGTAATTCAGATAGCTTCTCCACTAACATTCCTGTTACAAGTATATCAAATCTGGGACATACCACTGTTAATTCATCTGCGAACTTTTTACCTTCAGTTGGATCACAAGTGTCTCCTGATTCTGAGATATTAACAGTACGTTTACCGCGTCACATTGTGCAACAGTTACAGGTTAATCATGGGCATGGTATACAGACTGTTTCTGAAGCAATTACTGCAGCATTACAGGCTACGGGGTCTTCCACCATTCCTACTTCCAGTGCCAGTATGATGCCAGTTGGTCCTTCCCGTTTCGACCCGGTATGGGATTCCATTGTTCTGGGGGCCGATCCATTGTCCAATGGGGATGTGATGTCATTCAATCCATTTTATCAGTCCGTCATTACTCAGCCGACTAGCGGGCAAGGTAATGATCATATATTTTCTTCAGTTCCATTAGCACACCATGTCAGTCCAAAATTGAAATCTCATATATGGGCCAATGAATATGTTAATTTGGCAGCCCTTCTTCCACGGCAAGAGCATGAAGCTACTTATTCCATGGCAATGAAGGGTGGTGACGAAGGTCCCTCTTTGGTTTTTGTTCCCAAACCTCTGAAATCTTTCACCCACTTGGCTCAATGGTTTTGTGCTTTTGAGATTTTTTGTTCAGTTTACGTCGAGAAATTTCCACATCAGATTCAAGCTCTTCTTAAATATCAGTCCAATATTCATCATATGTCATCAATTGGCTATGACTGAATTTTTTAGGATCGGGAATTTCAAACACTTCGGCAAACTAATCTTTCTCTCCAATGGGATAGTTCCCATTGGGAGTTATATCTCAAAGCCATGCCCTCTACCAGGACTTCAGTTGGATCTCAAAGTCAAAACCAGATTCGTCCCAGGGTCATCTCTTTCAAAGGTAGGCAGTCACAGCAAGGGCGTTCAGGTATTCCTAATGGATTTTGTTATAAGTTTCATTCTGGTCGATCCTGCCAGGGCAAATGTGGTTTTTCGTACCTCTGTTACCAACAGGATCATTGTGCTGCAAAGTGTTTAGAAGGTCCGGGTAATTCGAGGCAGAATTATGTTCGTGTGAGCAGAAATACCAATCACCCCACTGAACTGGTCTTTCCAGGAGGGGTTTCACCAGGGAATTTTCAGTACCATAGTAACGCCAGTGCGAGTAAAAGTTCTAAGTAAATTTTTACAGGATTTTGATACATCTGCTGGTGCCACTCTTACTGACGGATTCCAGCATGGCTTTTGAATTGGTGTGGGGACACCTGTTGTTCATGGAGAGTCTGACAATCTCCACTTTCTCATACTTTCCTGGCCATTGTTCAGAAGAAAATCGATAAGGAAATTAAAATGGGCAGACTCGAGGGGCCCCTTTTCCTAACCGCCTTATTGTCCTGTTATTATATCACCGATCGGTGTTGTTCCTAAAAAAGCTTCAGGAGAATACCGTATGATTCATCACCTGTCTTTTTCATATGGCGCATCGGTTAATGATAGTATCCCCAAAGAAAAATTGGTAGTTCATTATCAATCTATTGATGATGCAATTCAGGTTGTTTGTCAACTGGGGAAGGGTTGCTATATGGCGAAGACAGATGTTGAGTCGGCATTTCGTTTAATACCCGTTCATCCTGCTGATCAACCGCTCCTCGGTTTTAAAAGGAATAAGATGTATTACTTTGATCGATGGGTTCCTATGGGTTGTGCCTCCTCTTGTAAAATTTTTGAGAGTTTTAGCTCCGCGGTGCAATGGGTGGCTGAACAGAAGTACTCTGTGCATCAGGTATTGCATGTATTGGATGACTTTTTCTTTGTTGTAAAAAGTTTTACAACCTGCCAACTTTATCTCCATTAGTTTTTGAAGATGTGCAATGAGCTAGGAGTCCCTATCGCACGTGAGAAGACATTTGAACCTGTATCCTGTTTAATATTTTGGGGTATTGAGTAAGATTCTGTTGCAATGGTTGCCCGTTTTCCATCTGATAAGTTGCTTAAATGTCAATCATTAATTACAGATATGATCGGTTGGAAAAGGGAATTCATTGCAAGAACTGCAGTGTATCATCGGCCTGCTTAATTTTGCTTGTTCTGTGGTTGTGCCAGATTGGGTGTTCTTACGACGTATGATTAATCTTACTATTGGTTTATCCCAGTCTCGTCATAGAGTTCGTGTTTCTGAGCAGGTACGTCAGGATCTTCGCTTGTGGTTGTTGTTTCTTGATAGTTTCAATGGTAAACCTGTCTTTTTGCCGCTGCAGTGGGCTGATAATGACCAACTTACCTTTCACACAGATGCTGCCGGCAGCTTCGGTTTTGGTGGTATTTTCAGGACTGAATGGTTTTATGGTGCTTGGTCTCAGGTTGATAAACATTACAACATTGCTGTTCTTGACCTGTATCCCATAGTTTTGTCCTTACATTTGTTTGGGTCCCGGTTCTGTGATCGACGCATTCTTTTTTATTGTGACAATTCGGTAGTGGTTCAGTGCATTAACACTCAAACCTCCTGTGATTCAGTTCTCCTGCAACTTTTATGACGGATTGTTTTAATCTGTCTGGAATATAACATTCTTTTTAAAGCTCAGCACGTTCCTGGCAAATCTAACAAATTAGCAGATGCTCTTTCTTAGTTACGGGTTCAGGAGTTCAAGTGACTTGCACCTTCTTATCAGCAGCATCCTGTTCCCATTCCACGCCACTTCAGCTTAACAGCCTTGTTGAGGCCCTTGGGACATTAATGGACAATGCGCTAGCACCATCAACCAGTTGGTTTTACCAACTCTCTTTCCATCGTTTTGCACGTTTTTGTGCAGAATTCTGCTTGCTGAGTTCGCTGCCCTTTACTTTTGATAGGTTATGTTTGTTTATTGCCCATATTATAATGTTGGATATTCCTCAAAATATAAAATATGTCATCTCTTTGCTTTCTGACCTCTCGTACATTCACAAAGTTCATCATTTGTGTGATCCATCAGATAATTTTGTGGTCAAGAAATTGCTTGTGGGTATCAAATGTCTACGACCCTCTGTGGATGTTAGGCTTCCCATAACATTGCCCGTTTTAGGCCAGCTCATTACTACTCTCTCCATCTGTTCTGCGAGTGATTGCCAATGCAAATTATTCCAGTCACTTTTTTCCTTAGCCTTTTTCGCCTTTGCAAGGATTAGGGAGTTCTGTCCACTCCAGCCACAAGATAAAGGTAAAGTTCTGCAATTATCTAATGTCCATTGTCATTCTGAGGGTCAGTCAGTGGGCTTCTTATCTTTTGATATTTTAAACACAATTTGGGATCTAAACTCCACTACGTCAGGGTCACACTGCAGTCTGATCCTTCTGTCTGCTCTGTTGCATTCTTGAAGATTTTTCTTGCGCAGAGGGGCCTGACGTATGGTCCCCTTTTCGCTTATCCTGATGGATCACCAATTTTACGTCATACATTCAATGCTGTTTTGAAAAGAGGCATAAATGTATGTCAATTTGACATATCCGCCTTCAAAAGTTACAGCTTCCGTATTGGCGCTGCCACTTGGGCAGCCAGTAGTGGTTTTACTGATTCTCAAATCAGGATGATGGGCAGATGGAAGTCAGATGCTTTTCGCAGTTACATCCGCAGCTCTCCTCTGACGTGAACTCTTTCTTCAAGCCGGGAGTATTAGCACTGGAAGTGGAGGTGGTGACCTCTTCTATTTCATTTTTTCCCCCTCAGTTTCTGCGGGGGCAGCAATTGGGGTTCCATATGATATAGGCATCCATTGTAATTTATACCAGTCTGCATTAACTTAGTTCCATTGCGTCAACACTGCTGGGGCAGGGTTGCTCATACTGTCTGTGGTAGGTCTAGGGTTGATGGTAGTTAGCATGTCTATGTCCATGGTCTATCCCTTCTGCAGATATTGGTTCTCATGGATTTTTCAACCCGTTTGGTTGTTATGGGACATTAATACTCTTATATACATTGTTCTTGTTGCGTCCAGGGATGCTTGGGCATTCCTGGCAGCTTGTTTAGGGGTCAGCGTGAGGGCATTGTCCAGTTATATTGTACATAGCAAATTATTACGCACTCCTGACGTTGCGGGGCGAAGTCATTACATTAAACTATTTCATTTTATGTTTATGTTATTTATTGTTCATCATGGCCGTTATTCATTATTCATTCCTTGCTAGCGCAGGGTTGTGCTACAGTGGCGAATTACTGTTGCTTGCCCGTGGCTTTTCATGGGATTTGGCTACACATACTGTGTAAGACTTGTCACTGATACAGATGATCAGGTTCACCTGATATTTCAGTTGATGCTCTTCTTGCAGTGTGGGAACACTGTTCTTTCCATTTTGTGCTTTGCTTGTTTCATTCATGTACTTGTCTCCTTATATCTTGTGAGTTTTTGTCAGGGGAGTTTCTTGTCTTAAATTCTTACTCCTTTTTGTTTCCCATTTTCTTTCCTTTCCTGCTGTTTTGTGGGTGGAATGCATCCCTCAACATGGATGCCACATGTGGGGGTGGTTAAGGGATGCATTTTGGGCAACATTTTCCAAAATGAAACTCCCCATAGAGCAGTCATTATAATTATTCTGCTACTCCTTTATTGGCTACACTGTATTCATGATACATATATCAAACAATAAAATCTACATTAGTAATTTACTAGTCCTAAAACACATACATTAGTTCTTATTAATTGCTCATTGCAAGTTTGGTTTTCCAGTCCATGAAGGCTTCATAAATGAATGTAGTTAGGTTATTCACATTGCCAAGTGATCTTGTTCGACTATTAATTTGAAGTTAACATGTTCAAAACAATAGGCTGCTGTGAGTCGGTGAATAAAAGAAGCTTTAAACCATAACAAGTTGTAGTTCAATTATGTCACTGGTTGCTAATAATACGCCTGTCCTGACTGTCTTATTAAAAGATTATTGCCACAGGTTTTATTTACTTAACAAATTATTGCAATTATCTTCACCTTTGCAAGTTCAATAGATTTGTGAGGTGTGACTTCTGTCTCCACAGTCTATTTTTATTGGGAGTTTGTGACAAATTTATTACATTCTTGGTTTACATGACTCTATTGAAAGGTTAATAATTTGTCTTCAATACGTTAAATTGGATGATGGTCAGCATAGGTTAATTTCGACACGTACACTCTGAGTGCAGCTTCCGCTCGCAGTTTCTTATTTTAGCTCAGAAGTCACTTTACTAACTTTTTTTAATATATTTTTTTCCAGTTTCAAACTGAACTCGGTTTATTATCTGGGTGGAATTTACACTCGGTTGACGTTTCCAAATCTGTCCAATGTGGCATTGTACCCAGCAGAGTTTGCGCTAGTCTACTGGGCAGCCACCATCAAAAATAAGTTGTCCATGGCTTTTATATGACGTTGATTCGATTTAACTGAATGGGGCGGTCTGCATAGGAGCGAATGTACTTGCGCTAAACAGCAAAATGTGTTCGACATGACTGTGTGAAACATTTTGCACTCGTGAAAAAATACAGGCTACTCAATGTTATTGCTGAATAAAAAGTTGTAATTTTCTTTCCTTGTTTTCTGTCCAACAGATACACAGATACAGGGCGGTATCTGTTCGACTATAGTTAATTAAGTTTATGGCAGATATAGGCCTCATTATGTAAATAAATTGTATTGAATGCAGGCTGGATTCTCAAATAAGAAGTGGGTCTGAGCAATATTAAGCGGCAGCATTGCTGCAGACCTTTGGGATTCGAAGGGGGGGGGGGGCATACAACCCCCATGACCCTCCATGGCTACAGCCTTGCCGTCTTGATTGTGGCCGAAACTCCCAAACTGAAATGCGAAATGTCCAATTCATCAAGCCTACGAGAAATTATTTGCGAACTGTATTCATTCGTTGCCATCTGCGTTCGGAATTTTTATACCCCAAAAAGGCTTGTAAGTTTAATTCTGAAGCCTACTCGTAGAATAAAAGTTTTAATTCCAACACAAAACATTCATTAATTTGCTGCTCCCATCTGCTAAGGCCTTCATTCCCCCATCCCACATGTGTCATCCCAACCCCAATGACCTTTCTAATCTCCCAGCACTCATTTTACAATATTTCTCACTGACGCTTTCTTAATCTCCAACTGTAATATTAATATTAATGCTCAACAAGTAAAAGTTGCATAACGTATTGGGCCGTTATTAACCATAAGAGCCAAGCAAGCCTAGAATGGCCCAGTGCATCAAAATATGAATAATAGTCTCACATCACTCAGCCGATCGATAATATTTTCCTCAGCTTTCTATTTTGATCAAAATTCGATTTCAGATTTAATTTGTAAACACATTTGTTTCGCAGGTTTTCCTTTGTGTCTTGGATAGACAATGTATCAGACGTAGGAAGCGATAGGCAGAAAGTAAGTAGTGACAACTTTGATGAATAAAGTCTTGCCCAAAATTTGCATCTCAAAGAGACATTTCTTCATCCAACTTTCCAAATTTCACCATAGATTGATCAAACGCTAGACAAGTTACCCAGTTTGTTTGTCAACAAATCAGACCATAGTTCTGCAGTTTTTTTTTAATTTATAAACTTGATTTATTCTATAAGATATGCCTGTCTAGTTATACTACTGAAGTTAATTTTTATTTTCCTTGAACTTGTATATACCTGTCATGTTTCTAAAGTCTATATTTGATAATGTACATAGTTGTTTTAATTACCGTAATAAAAGATAAATTAATGTAAATGACTGGTTTGTGTTATAATACCCTCAACAATCCCAGTTTTCTCTCTGGTATAAATAATTAACATTTCCTCACTCATCTCAACACGGACAGCTGGATTGTTTCTTACTATGGTGACTGAAATAGTTCCGTTGCAGTCAATGATTGACAGAATCTATTTATAGGCTGACTGATCTTAATTACCTTTGATTAAGAGAACTCAGATTTTTAATGCATTGTACACATAATGATCCTCTTCTGTATCCCTTTCATCATTCGTCTAAATCAGTTTTAGAATCACGGTCAAGGGCATCAGAACACACATATGATTGGACCGATCGAGCACCATCCAACAGCTCAAGTTCTGAGACTGACGTTGAGTGCTTCTGCATTTGCAGGAATACTGCAATGTGCTGCGCAATCTGCGACAGCTCATCCGTTACGGACACTTGAGAAGCAGTGGTCATGTATAGCTTGTCTGCCGGCTGCTCCTGGGACAGAGTGTCCACGATTGCTCTTAACTACAGATGTCCCGATGAATGAGGCCTCGTCTCCTTGGCTACTAGATGGTGCGACTTCCTTGACGAAGAGTGGACCTATTTGACGATGCAGACCAGATATCTGAAGTCACGTAGCCAAGGTGTGGTCGTGTGTGCTTAGTAGACGCTGAAGAAGCTGAATTGTAGCCGCCCCCGGCTGTGTATTAAACAGAGCATCCAGGACAATAGGCATGTATGTCAGCTCTGACTGACGCAAGTTCCTACCAAAAAACATCTGGCCCCAGATGTTGTTGTAAGAGAGAGGGAGGGGTCTCTCTCTTGCTCACAGTCGTGGCAGACCTAGCTGACTGTTCTTAAGAACTTGCCAGCTTTCTCCTTTCCGTCGTCACAGGGTGAGCATGTTTGGATTTTATAATGCTCGCTACACCCTTCTTTCTCACCTCGACTGCTATGGACAGACCCGGCATCATGTTGCTCAAAATGTGAGTAACGCTTCACCGGTGGAGCTAGCTGGCAACAAGGAAACAAACTTTAAATGCTAAGGTCTAGTTCCTTGTCTAATATTATTGAGCACTTTTGCCACAAGCTCTGATTTACTATGCAAATGCGACACACTCGGTGTCACGGTCCTCATATTCAAGAGTAACCGCTTCACCAGCAACAGGGAACTGAAACCAGGAACCATGGTTTATAGCCCTGTGCAATATTGAGAGCACTTTAGCTATTAGTAGGAGGAAGCCATAAGACTAGCCGACCCCGGCTGCCTATTAGACGGAACGTCCCGGACAGGAGGCATGGACATAAGCTCCGACTGACGCAAGTTCCTACCACCAACATCTGGCTCCAGATGATGTTGTAAGAGACAGAGGCCTCTCTCTTTCTCGCGGTCCTGGCAAACCTGGATGAGCATACCTCAGAACTTGACGGCTTCCTCCTTTCCGTCATCGCAAGGTAAGTATGATTGTATATTATAGTGCTCGCTCTACTCTTTTTTGTCTCCTGGACTAGAACGGACGCACCCGGCATCACAGTCCTCAGAGGCCTGAGTAACCACTTCACCGGTCGAGCTATCTGGTGACAGAGAACTAAAACCATGCGCCATGGATCTTAGCCCTGTCTAAATGTGACAACACACTTTTTTGTGTGGTTGTGTGTGCTTTTCAGACATAGATGAAGTTGTAAGACTAGCTGACCCTGGCAGCCCATTAGACGGAGCATCCCGGACAGGAGGCATGGACGTAAGCTCCATCTGATGCAAGTTCCTACCAACAACATTTGGTCCCAGATGATGTTGTAATAGAGAGGGGCTTCTCTCTTGCTCGCTGTCGTGGCAGACCTGGACGAGCATACCTCAGAACTTGCCGGCTTCCTCCTTTCCGTCATCGCAGGGTGAGCATGTTTGGATTTTATAGTGCTCGCTACACGCTTTTTCCTCTCCTCGACCGCTATGGACATACCTGGCATCGCACTACTCAAATCCTGAGTAATAGATCCACCGGTTGAGCTAGCTGGCTACAAGGTTGTAAACCCCAAATTCTGCGGTCTAGTCCTTTGTCTTGTATCATTGAGCACTTTTGCCACTAGCTCTAATTGTATATTTATTGCGACGACGGAAGCACACTCTCTAACGGCATCATGTTCTTGTTCCTCTGTAAACAGAAACTCAAATACTAGCGTGACCCTAAGGTGAGAGGACCGGCGGCAGCCTCTTACCATGAGAGGACCGACAGTGGCCCCTCACTAACAACGTACCCTGACACTTGTCAGCAACGTTGTCATCCCATGCGGCACATGTTGAGCAAGAATTGGTGGAAGTACATCGACTACAAGCAAGGCAACCTACATGTAAATAAGAGGAAAGACTTCCTCGCCTTGCTTAATGAGCAATATGCTTACATAATGAAGCAAACTAAGTCAATCATACTCCCACCAACTCCACATTAAATAATATAAAAAGATACATAACAAAATGAAAGTGTTAATGACACTGTAGCTCAACTTGTTTAAGACATGTACATGTATAGTATGTGACACAGCAATGACAAACATGTAGGTAATGACCTGACAACAAAGGTACAAGTAAAGTATTGTAACAGTCTGTACATAAATGCTGACCGTAGCCTGTAACAAATGTGTAGGTAAAGTATTGTAAAGGTGTGCGACAGTGAGATGCTAAACTAGAAAAGAAATTTTTGAGTTCCAGAGTGGGTCTGACTGAACCCAAAAATATTTGTTCTCATAGCACAGTGATAACAAAGGCACCCAAAAACACTCGTTTCTGTCACAAGGTGATAACAAAGGTACCCCAAGAAGTTTCGTGAAGATCAGTTCATAAATACAGACTCTAGCCCGACTGTAATTCATCCAAAAAATTAACTGCTACTCTACGAAACTGATAAAAGTATCTTACAACAGACCTACCATATAATAAATAGGAAACTACATATATATAAAGAACGTTGCTAATGAAAACAACGCCAGACTGAAAACCAGAAACGGGACCCCAGGCAACATGGCCCGAAGTCAGTAACAGATTTTTTAACTATTCGTTGTAAGGCAAGATCTTCATCAGAAAAAAACAATACATTGGATGCATGATGCATGACTAAAAAATGCCTAAAGACCCAAAGGGTGAGGATGTAACCCTGGGGATATACAGAATAAACATTCTGTGTAACACGTTAAACTCCCAAGAAATTTTATAACAAATTTTCAATAAAACAAGCCAAAAAGCTTGGAAGTTTAACTGGGGGGATCAGGGGAGGATAGAGAAGGAATACTCAACCAACAGTGGAAAAATCATTATCAAAAATGATGACGTCAGGCCCATGTCCCAAAATTGGGGAACATGAACTAATTTCTATAAATATTATAAAATTACAGCCCTGAACGTTTCAAGCCACCGTTTCTTCCTTCCTTCATCCAGTTGTGTCCTTGGATCCACCAAACTAACTATTGATTTGTGCCTGGCATCATTATAAACTGAGATTTAAAAACACAAAAGTCAGTTTATTGTTATCTGACTGAACGCCAAACAAAGAATGATGTTGGCGCCAATTCTGGTCACTTCCTGGCATCTGCGCATGCACGGAGAGTAAATGTATGGAGGACCAGATAGGACCTCTAATTTTTGGTTTTGCATGCAAATTTTGGGGATTGGGGCAAAATTTGTGTTTGGCCCTCGATATTTTAGAGTTAGCACCAGCTAAGTCTGGGCCATTGGTATACAGTGTAAAAATATATAAGTGTGCAAAACATTAGAAACTTGGAATGACTGGAGTATAATAAAACAAAGTCTCTGCTTTTAAATGCCATGAGAATATTAAACAATATGAAATTGATGACCTGGCTTCGGGGTAACATTGTAGATTGTCTCCCCAAGGAACCAATGTCCCCAGTGAATGAGATGCGGGAGACATTGGTTTCAAGAGAAGAAGGCAATCTGCAATGTTACCTGCAGGCCAGGTCAATATTATTTTTATTATACCAAATAGTTTTATCTCCCTATCCTCCCCTCCTGTCAGATTAGTTTGAAAAAACTAACAACTTTATACAAGTACATGATTTCAAGTTTAATTCAAGAGTTCAGGGCTTATATTTTGACGAGAATCAGAGAATCAATTCATGCAAAGATTCGCACAACAAAACCAGCGAGAATCCATGAAGATTCTCGCTGTACCTCTGCTAGGATTCGCGTAAAAACAATTGAGTGAATGTAACCCTTTATATAACATAGCGACAGCAAATTAACCAAAACAGGCCTGACATGATCAAAACATTTATTTAGCCTTTGTCAATAAAATTGTACAAATATGGATGTCATTGGAACTGGCTTAATGAGTCAGTTTCAATGATATCCATATTTGCAAGGTTTTATTGGTAAATATTGTTTTTGTTTTTTTTAAATATTCAAATTCAGATTATGTTTTGAAAATTAAAAACCTGTGTTAGGTAAAGGGTTAACATGTGTTAGCAGGAGTTCAACCGTGGTGGCCTCATGGGATCCTGGGACTCTCACAGCAGGTAAGGATTCTCGCAACCATATCTGCGACAATCCAAATGGATTCACCCAAATTGAGATGAAATATAAGTCCTGCAGTTTCAACTGATCAGGAGAAAATACTGAATGAAGAAACCTTGAATAATTTAATTTGAATGGTTAAATTTGATTAATATGGTTAATCTGAATGGTTAAATACAATGTTCATCAATCAGAGAAAATGTGACATGAAAGCTTCTTCTTTGGTTGTTTTAAGGTATCATTTTCAGGTAACCTCAGCTCGAGTGGAACACATTGCCGAAAGTATCACATGAGAATATTACCACAAAGGGAATATTGCAGAATAGCAAATCAAATTGAAAGGCAATTTACTATAGGCATTTAAAATGAGGTGTAATAATGGCACATATTACATACACTGAATCAGTAGGATTAGCATAACTGTACAAAGAAAGGTTTTCTAGTTTTCAACACAAGACTAATTAACCCTTTACCTAACATGAAAAGCAGACGACACTTGCAAAAATAATTCTTGAATAACTTTTTTTTTTCATTTTTTGTCTCAAAAACATAGGTTATGACCCCTCATTGGAACGAGCTCCATGAGCTCGTTCCAATGAGGGGTCATAACCTATGTTCCTATGTTTTTGAGACAAAAAATGAAAAAAATAATGAAAATTAATTGCCGATTTTTAAGAATAGCGCTGGCCGGTTTTGGCCGTTACATTGGGTAAAGGGTTAATACCTGCAGTACTGACAAATGAGGTGGGAAACTAGTGTGGACAAAGTATTGGTTTAGAATGTTGCCTTTTTTGGTATCAACATAGACCTACTTCGAAGTAGACAATTACAAATGATTATTTTGGAGAGGGGGGTTCACAGTTGAATTATTTTTAACAACTTCTTAGCTCGTCCCCTTCCCCAGTACAATTGCAGTTTAAGTGGACTGTTAGACATGTCCATGCCTCCAGCTTTCTGTAAAATGCATGAAATGTTTTCAATTTTGTTAAACAAATTTGAAATTTGGATAAGGTAAACAGTTGGCCTAGACAAAAGTACACTAAGTTACTAACCTCCTGATGCAACTCTGTGTTTCGGTACAAAATAAAATCTCCCTGAAGCAAATTATTATAGTATCTGTAAAGAAAGATAAAAAATTCATAAATTCTGTCATACATTTGAAAACAAAGTTTTTTTCAATGAGCTATTGGACTTTATTCTATGTTTCAGACACTACAATTTTTACCATCACAGGCAAATGACAACCACAAAATTATCTTTTAACCCTTTACCCAGTGTAAACAATATCACAATTTAATATTTTAAATATTATTTCTTCTGATTTTTCAAAAAACATCAGTTAGAAATAGCACATGCCTCAGCCCCCCCCCCCCCCCCCCCCCCAATGGAAAGAGCTCAATGCGTCCATTCTATGGAAGAGGTCAAACAAAATGATTTTGTATGATTCTCATGAGGAAAACAGTGAGAAGTAACTTTGATTCTCACACAATGTTCATTTGATTCTTGTCACAGATTCTGAAAGTGTCTTCAATGGTCTGGAAAACTCTTATTTTTGCTACATCATAATAAGGTAACTTTTTGACTTAGCAGTGGAGTCTAGCGAAATCTTGGCTGCCTATACGGGTAGTCAAGACTACACTAGAAACCACTACCAAAGTACTGTAATTTCCTCAGCAAGACCACTTGTATGTTGGAACATGTATTCTGAAAGTATATGTATGGCAAGAAACTAACTAAAATTAGAACTATGCCCTCAGGGGTTAAATTCTAGTAATATATAAATGTAGGGTTCATTTTTAACATTAGAATATGTAGTCACATGAGTATAACAGCACTCTTAAATTCTAAACTATTTAAGAGCTGAAAATTGATTCTCACAGCAAGAGCTGGTGAGTAAATTAAACTGATTCTCATGAATGAATTCTAATGAATGATGCAGAATAATTCATGTGATGTAAATGTAATGTAAAGCAGCAAATTAACATTCTTTATTTTATGGGGAGGAGGGGCAAAGAGAGTATATGGCAGGCTGTTTTGTGGGGTTTCTGAAGGCCTCCCATAGTCCTAAATAGGACCTTTGATTGTTGCCCCACTTCCTACTTCCTTCAAAGTCGGAGGAGAGGGCAATGACTACAAGGTCCTAGTTAGTAGCCCCTACTCCGAAAAAATGAGGGAAAATTTAGTGCTCTTGGTGCAAATCTCTACCACATATAGTCCCTATATTGGTGTCTATTCTGGAGCTCTATGGTGTGTAACGCTTGCATTGAAAGAATGTTTTTTTGGTTGGGGGAGAGGGAGCAAAAATGTTAGAGAGTCCTTGTATTGGGGGCTCCATGTTGTATGAAACTTTTAACGGGGCAATGTGATTTTTTAGAGGGGGGGGGGGGGGGGGGGGGTAAGCGAATATGTTAGCTGTGTACAGCAAAGAATGTATATCTGTTTGTGTTTAGCATTGACCAAACTGTTTTAATGAGTCTTTTTTAAAAAAAGAACACCTTGCTAAGGCTGCTTGTAAATAGAAAATCTGGAATGCTGTTTACTGATGCATTGAGATCCCTTTCCTACTGTATGTCACATAGGTAATGGTGTATTACTACACATAGTTTGATGGGAGAATCGCTAGAGAAGACCTGGATTATACTGAGACAATCTAATTCAGATGCCCTTCAAATGGGTGTTAAAATTATGTTGCATCCAAGACAGCTTAAAACACTCTTAAATGGATTTGCTATCTGAAAATTCAAATTTCAGAAAATATTCTTTAACCTGTCAAGAGTTTGCATGGACTTTGTTTCATGCAACTTTCCCAATAATAAATAATTCTTATAAACTTTTGTGCACTCCCCTTATGGTCTTTCATTTGAGTACTCGTTCCTATGACAGGTCATAACATATACGAATATAGGACAAAACCCCCTCGGACAAAACACCCTCGAACAAAACCCCCTCAGGACAAAACACCCTCGGACAAAACCCCCTCACTTTTACTGACAAAATGGACAAAACCCCCTCACTTGAGAAAAAAATGATGACGAAAAAAATGAGGTGATAAATGTTGAAGTGAATAAATAAAAAGAATATTTAAACAAATATAGAGTTTTATTAAATTTGTTTGCAGGTAATTGTAATTAATATTTAATGACATATATATATATAATACTGACAACATGTAACAGCTAGCGATCTTTTTCACACAGAACTATAGAACATACAAATATTATATTAATTAGGATCATCTTGCCTTACAAATTACAACATCTATAAAGTAATTATCCAATGATAATAAATCTAATTGACACTCACAAAAATTCAATGTGGTTCAAGTCGCGTTTTTGAGTTACCCTGGATCATGTAATAAATAAAATCTACAACGGATCCCTATTTTGTAGCTCTATTTACAAAACTCGTCCAGTAAATTAGGCCTTGGCCTCACTAAAGCTCGGCCAATACCTAATTTACTGAACTCGTTTTGTAAATAGAGCTATAAAATGGGAACCCGTTGTAGATCCTCTATTTATTACACAAATCTAACCTGTGATATGGATACCATGTAATGTTTTTACCGTGTTGACGGATGGACGTATAGGTGAAGCACTATATTTTTAAAACTTTTTCATATATATGAGTGAAGTTTCTAAAACCGAATACAATAACCAACATATTTCAAGAAGCCTGCCACATTGAGTTTACCCTCACGCCTATCCTCACACAGTTTTACAAGTTTCTTCTGAAGTTTAACTGTGTGTTTTCTTTGACGTTTTGATGGAGGTTCACCTCGTTCATGTCTAAGGAGAGTTGTAGAGACCAATACCTGGTCTTTCTTGAGACTGTCTATTACTCTCCAGACTGTTGGATGTGCATGGCCTACAAGTTTCATAAACCCATTATTCCAACCTTCTCAAATGTTATTTGTGCGAGCATTACCACAAACTGTTATGTCATGCACATTCCAAACTGGAGGTGGAAACATAGGTGGTAAGCGCCTGACTTTAATTGGGGCAAGTGTTCCATCAGTCGAGATGGTGGTTTGATAGTTCTATAAGACCCAGTCACATATGTATTGTTAAAATAGGCCAAGAGAGGTTTTAGTCCATCAGGGGTGACATCTCGCAGATGTGACATGCCTTCATGAATGTCATCTACTGGCAGAAAGGCTAGACTGTCCAACATTCCACAAAAATGCTTAACACTGTCATCCTCCCTGTAACAGGTTACCAAACCCAAACTCTGAATTTTGCGCCACGTACTTTGAGTCAAATGATAAAAAACATCCATGTATAACAAGTTGTGGACCAAATATTTCTGTCGCTGCCTTCATTGCAGCTATTTCAAAGTCCATTGTAATGGTCGTTGGGTCTACTTGGAATCCTAAAGTTTCACAATAGTCCTGAATTGCCCCAAACAGTTCTTCATATGTAGATTGTTTTTTGTCCACCAACAGAGCATACACACAAGCCACTGAACTTTCACCAAGGGCAGCATGGATTACATACAGCTGGTTAAAGAGTTTGGTGCCACATTAAAAGTTCCATCCATAAACCAAGATGAGGAATTAGCGAGATGTCTTAACCCTTCATTGGTAGCAAACACCAACATACGGTTGGTACTGTCAACACCATTATCATATATTAGAAAAGAGTCTCCATCTGATGATAATGCCCACTCTCCCTCAACTATCAACTCTGATAAAGTCTTTGGGCTCTGTGACAAATATTTAGCTCGTTCACGACGGAGAGAACGCTTCACGGAGTTGATATTCCCAATGGCAGCTCATACGGAAACGGGAGCTGTTGCAATAGTGTCTGTCAGGAGCTGGCTGTTTGTACCTCTTGAACCTGGAGCCCGCTCTTTCATCTCTGCACGTAGTTTTGTTGCCTCAACGCCGCCGTTTTTAGGATCATGCGAATGTTCGGTGGAACTAAAAACAGAGTTCATTTCAACATTTGTAGTAACAGCTGCCTTACACAAAAATGCTGATCTGTTTGAGCACTCCCATCGGATTTTAGTTTGACGTGTGTATTTCTTAGTATACATGTAGCCATCAAGCACAAGTTTCAGACCACCTTTGTGGTTTTTGATAATCTCCATAATATAGCAGTAATTGACAATATTTTGAATACTGAGAAAGCATCACAAAACTGGCATATTTATAACATTATGACAGAGAATGTTGTTCTAAAACTTTGTCATGCCAGTGTAATAAAACAACATAAATGGTTATTGAAGTCAGCAAAATTAAAAAATTGAAAGTGCAGATAGCTTGCAAAATGGTATTACTAAAACAACAAAGCTATACCTCAAAGAAGTAATGGAACAGAAGACACAAGCTAGTATCCCAGCAATTTGAGCAAAATTGAAAAATTGAAAGTGCAGATAGCTTGCAAAACGGAAGACACAAGCTAGTATCCCAGTACTTTGGAGATTTGTTGTTATAACAACAACAGCCATCTGTACTTTTAATGGTTAAGTACAGATGACTTGCAAAATGGTGTTACTGAAACACAAGACACAAGTTAGTATATATATAATGTCTGAGGGGGTTTTGTCCTGAGGGGTTTTTCCCTGAGGGGTTTTTGTCCTACGATGCAAAAAATGAGGGGGTTTTGTATGATGGGGTTTTGTCCTGAGGGGGTTTTGTCCTGTTACCAACATATACTACTCATGATTTGCTAAGGATCACTCTAGGGCTGTCACAATTAATCGATTGTTGATCAGTCAGGCTGAAATTGATTAGTATTTGTCGTTGTCGAAGAATCATTGAATCTTACCCCTTTTATACGTTTAATAATTAAAAAAAAAATTGATGAAAAAACTATTGTTTCTAAAGGTAAAAGGTCAAGAACGTCGACGTTAATCCTCAAGAAGCCGTTAGAAGTATTTGTCTTTTAGGTACATTCAAAGATTTGATGTTCCAAACTTTTGAACAGTCAGTGTAATAATCAAGACCGGTTGGCAGCTGCGAACTTGCGAAGTTCGCAACTGATGACCAGTCTTGATTATTACACTGATGGTTCAAAAGTTCAGAACATCAAAGCTTTGAATGTACCTGTAAGAGGATCGTCGTCGTTGTTTACTTGATGTAGGTCAACTGACTTGAATTTCATTTTTAATGACTTCAAAGAGAGGGAGAGGGGGGTCATCTAGGTACAATTAATCATTATCGATTATTTGGGACGATTAATCAATTCCTGGAATTGAAATTCATAAATATACCCTGCAGAGAGTGCAAAATGGATAATCTGAAGCACAAATGCAGTAAGTTCAAAGGTTGGTAATAAATGTAAACTGTAAGACTGGCTAAAGGAAGAAAGTTGATCCACAAATGCAGTATGTTCAGAGGTTATTGTAAATGGCAACTTTTTCACAGAAATGAATGCTAATCAACAGCTCTTATCTAGAGTTCTTGACTAATGAGCACACCAAGTTCAAAAGCAATCCTATGATAAATGTGGCCTGTAGGCCATGTCAAAGAATGTTGATGCACAAATGCAATAAATTCAAAGATTGTTGCTAACAGCAACAGTTTTTGATGGAAATGAAAAGAAAATCAATAGCTCCTATCTTTGTCACCCTGTATAAGCATACAAAGTTTCAAAACCTGATAATGAATGTGCCCTCTGAGGCATGCGAAGGAAGATGTTAATGCACAAATGCACTAAGTAGAAGGTCATAGCATTGTGGCAATGTTTTTTTTTTTTTGTTTTTTTTTTTGGGGGGGGGGGGGTGGGGTGGGGGGGGGGGGGTATGAAAATTCATAAATATACCCCGCAGACAGTGCAAAATGGATAATCTGATGCACAAATGCAGTAAGTCCAAAGGCTGGTAATAAATGTAAACTGTAAGACTGGCTAAAGGAAGACTGTTGATACACAAATGCAGTATGTTCAGAGGTTATTATTGTAACTGGCAACTTTTTCACAGAAATGAATGCTAATCAACAGCTCTTATCTAGAGTTCTTGACTAATGAGCACACCAAGTTCAAAGCAATCCTATGATAAATGTGGCCTGTAGGCCATGTCAAAGAATGTTGATGCACAAATGCAATAAATTCAAAGATTGTTGCTAACAGTAACAGTTTTTGATGGAAATGAAAAGAAAATCAATAGCTCCCCTCTTTGTCACCCTGCATAAGCATACGATGTTTCAAAACAACCTGATAATGAATGTGCCCTCTGAGACATGCCAAAGGAAGATGTTAATGCACAAATGCACTAAGTAGAAGGTCATTGCTTTGTGGCAATGGTTTGGGGTTTTTTTATGGAAATTCATAAATATACCCTGCAGAGAGTGCAAAAGGGATAAGCTGATGCACAAATGCAGTAAGTTCAAAGTCTGGTGATAACGACAATAATAACTTTTTATGGAAATGAAAAAATAGCTCACATCTAGAAGTCACCCCAAACACACATACCAAGTTTCAAAGTGATCCGATCATAAATGTGCCCTGAAAGGTGTGTTAAAGGGAAATATTGAGGTCTGACTAAACTAAGTTCAAAGGTCATTTTTTGACAGAAATGGAAGAAAATCGACAGCTCCCATATAGATGTCACCCCACACAAGCACACCAAGTTTGCAAGTGATCCAATCTTAAATGTGCCCTGCAGGGTGTGTCAAATGGAAATATTGGTGCTTAACTGCACTAAGTTTTTACTAAGTTCATCGAAGGTCATTGCCAGTGGCAACTTTTTTGACGGAAATCGATGAAAATTAGTAGCTCCCATCCAGACGTAACCCCAAACAAGCATACAAAGTTTCAAACCAATCTGATCATAAATGTGCCCTGTATTCAAGTGTAAATTATGCAAAAAGCAAAGTGAAGCGCGGAACATATCTTTACTTGTTGCCACCCAAGGAAGATATGATACGGTTATTTTGCGCGTAATAGATTCAGATACGAGGACCAACATGAAATGGAGAACATATCTTTGCCACCCAAGGGAGATATGATACAGGGATTTTACAAGCAATACACTTCAATATGGAGAACAACACGCTTGAACAATTCGGGTCAAAGAATGGTTGAATGTGTGAATACTGCATGCGAACTCGCTTCTGCCTCTGTTACCAGGGCAAGGTTGAGATAAATGATTAAATGCTCCTAATTCTAAGACTGAGAACAAAATTCGCGCGTAATAACGTGGAATATATCTCCACTTGTTACCAACTAAGGAAGATCTGATACGGTATTGTTTGTCCATAATTTACAATTAAAAACAGTGAACAACGTGTAATGCGGAACATATATTTACTTGTTGCCACCCAAGGAAGATATGTATCGGCGATTTTATAGACGGGTTCATGATTAGGAGCTAGGAGGCCACTTGCAAAATAATAAATCGATCTGTAAGACGTACGTGTATCTCGATCAATTTTATAATTCCCATTCAACAATTAGGATCAGTGTGACGCTAAATTTTACGTTCCCATGACGTGATACACATTGGTACGACACTTAACGTAACGGAATAAGAATTAGTCAAAAATGAAAGCCGCTTAGAAGGAAGTAAACTTCCGAGCATGATGGCAATTTGATGAAGTTATATAAAATATTTGATGAAGTGTATGTTTATGCTGACTAAAAGAATTCCAAGGAAAGATGTCGTACCAAGTAATGCGTGAAAGAAACGTATAAAATCGGATTTTCAGGAATTATCGTGAAAAGAGAAGACGGTCTGCAATGTGAGACGGAAACTAATTGAAAAAATAAACAAACGCGAATCACACATAAAATTTCTTAGAAAATGCCAAGAAGAAAATATTCAAAAGGATTCAAAGTGAAATGGAATATGACATCGGATGTCAGTGGAAGACGAAAATCAGAATATGAAAACCTTTTAAATGAAACATCAGAGAGACTGGTGGATATTACGTGATTAGAATTCGAGGAACAATTGGATCTTCTGAGGGATGAGTTCGCGAAGTTGAAAAATTCGATAAATTCCCATTTCAACATCTCGGATAAAGAGGCAATTCTGAAGATAATAAAGAACCATGGTGATAAAATCCAAGTCCTTACTGAAAAAACAAAAGATAAGAATTAAGATAGTGGGACTGGGTGATTCAGACGGTACCGACCTACCTGGAAAGAATGTATCGCTGTCGGAAATAAATAATGTGTTAAAAGTATTAGGAATAAAATTACAGAAGAAACTTCCCGGCCACACTGATATCGCAACAGTCACAACATTGAACTGAGAAGGCAAGGGTATGGATTTCAAAATGTTCGGTCTGATGGAAATTGCTTTTATAGATGCATCAGCAAAATCTGTACAGGCGATGAGGAATATCATCATGTAATACGGAAACGAGTAATGGAGTATGTGGAACATCACGCGGAAATAATGTCTAAATATATAGATGGGCTAGTATCGGGATTCATTAGAAACAGATCAAAAACGAATGGTAGTATTGAGAGCTGGGCAACAGATGAGGATATAATAGGTTTGGTGAATATGCTGGGAATAGGGATTCATGTGTATTGTAAGTATGGTCAAAATTACAGATGGATGCGATTCGAACCTGAAAAACCGGTGAGTACAAATGAATTAATTTTCTATCTCTTTTTGAATGATTCTCATTTTCAGGTTGCACAAATGATTGGAAGTATGAAGAAGACAAATGGGCCTAAAACAATCAAATACAAATACTTGCAGTCAAAAAATATTTCCGCATTCCGTAGGGATGAACCAAAACTGAATCCCCGGGGTTATTAAAAAAAAATTACCGACAAAAAGTCTGAGAAACCCTCCAAAAAGGACGAATCTGTGAATCCCCGGGGTTATTCAAAACAAATTACCGACAAAAAGTCTGAGAAACCCTCCATAAAGGATGAATCTGTAAAAGTTAAGAATATCAGCGATGATCAAAATAACAATTATGTAGATATAAAGAGTAAAATTCTGCACAATGAAACCAAAATAAATCAGCAAAATAACGTGTTTAATTTATCCGTAAGAAACTAACAAAACACCAAAGAACATTCCTTAAAAAGGGTCTCAAGTTTGTCCCAACGGAAAGAACTTTGGATATAGCAAACCTTATCGTTGAGATAAAAGAATGGGAGTGCAGAATGCGACTATGTGAGTATTTCCTAGACAATAAACAGCAATATATTAATGATAAATTTAAAGAGCGCAACCCGTGGACTCCTAAGGAAGGTAGAGATAAGCACCTTGACCTTTATTTAGAGATAGTACGGGAAGATATTTTGAAGGGCATAAAAAAATGCGTGCTAAACAACATAACAAAAATGGAAGAGAAGGCTCTGAAAGAGTTGTTAAATGATAATACAATAGTCGTGCGACCAGCCAATAAAGGGTCTGGAATAACCGTTTTGGATGCAAGTAAATATGAAAATGAGATCTTGATGGAGTTGGGGGACCAAACAACATACAAAGAAGTACCTGTAAATCTGACAGAGAAAATAACAAACAAGATTAAAAGCCAACTCAAAAAACTAGAAAAAAACAAACTGATAAACAAAAGAGTATTAGCGTACATGATACCTAGGCAGCCACAGGCTGGTAGAGTAAAAGGTAACCCCAAAATGCATAAAAATGAAGCCCCTTTAAGAACAATAATTTCGGGAATAAACCACCTAACAGAGAAAATAGCAGAAGTGATGGAGTCTGAATTAAAACAACACGTTGAGTCATTACCATCCTACATATGCAACACCACACATTTCTTGAACAGACTGGACTGTATACCCCAACCACTCCCTGAAAACAGCATAATGTACTGTATGGACGTCAAGAAACTATATCCAAGCGCCCCACGTAATGAAGGTATATTAGCATGTAAAAAAGCACTAGAAAACTCTAAAAGAAAATTATTCCCAACAGAGATAGGTCTTAACAGAAACTGTTTTGGACAATAACAATTTTTCATTTAAAGGAAGACATTATTTACAAGCGGACGGCGTTGCAATAGGTTCGCGATTAGGGATGAATTATGCGTGCACATATATGGGTGAATGTGAAGAGAAACTGTCAAAAGCATCGAAGTTACACCCCCTTGAACAGGTACGGTACGTTGATGATATCTGGAGAGTATGGACGCATGGGTTGGAGTCTCTGAAACAATATCATTCTTTGGCAAATACGATACACCCAAGAATACAGGTTGATTTAAGGTGGTCTGAAAATGGGACAGAATTCTTAGACACGATAGTCAAAACTGAAGACGGATTTCTTAAAACCGGTTTATATACAAAACCCATGGACACGCATCAATACCTGCACGCAAAGTCAGATCATCCAATCAACACTAAAAGAGTGATACCATATGGAATAGCTTCAAGAATAAAAAGAATTTGTTCCGATAATGCTGAATATGAATGCCACAAAAATGATATAAAACAACACCTGCATGCCAGAGGTTACGACAAAAACTTTGTAAGCGAACAACTAAAAAAGGTTGACCAAATCGAGCGTAAACAATTACCTGAAAAACGATCCAACAAATCAACCAGTGAAAGAGTCCCGTTTGTGGTCACCTACTCGCGGCGCCTCCCCGACATCGGGAAAATAACGCGGGAGCGGATGCCCATTTTACACCGCTCAAAACGCATGAAGTTGGCATTCGAAAAACCTCCCCTGATTTCGTACAAAAGACTGCAAAACTGGGGAGATATCATAGTCCATAGCAAGCATAACAAAATGTTCAACAATCAAGGGACGGGATCTGATAGATGCGAGAGAAATTGTGCAATCTGTGGGTTTATGCTCCAAACAAAACAATTCACAGACAAGAACGGAACGGTCTACCACATAGGCAAAAAAATCACCTGCATGTCCAGGAATGTAATATATGGGATTCTCTGCGACAAGTGCAATGAAGTTGTGTACGTGGGAGAGACAGGGACAAAATTGTACGAGAGAATGCAAAACCATCTGAGTAGAATAAAACTTGAGGTTATGGATGAACCGATACAAGATCATTTTCTGACCAAAAACCATAGTATAAAGAATTTTAAGATTATTGGGATTGAACAAATTAATCAACAAAATACAGCTTACAGGAGGGGTCATGAAGCATTTTGGATTAACAAACTTCAAACACTAGAACCCAATGGGCTCAATAGACAAGAATAATTCCAAATATTCTCATTTATAAACTTGCTGAACCGGGAGGGGGGGGGGGGGGGGTATAAATTAGTGTATAGAGCAATTACACCTAAAAATGCATTGGTGTTGAACAAAGCGTGTATATGTTGTGAGATTATGATCATTGGGTATATGTCAATGCATACATCATGTGTATATGGAGGGGGGGGAGGAGTGGGGTGGGGTGTATGGAATCCTAGCCTAGGATTGTCAGTGTAGACATTATAGGAGGGGCTGCACTTAGATCATATATATGCTGCAATAGTGGGTGGGGGACAAAACATTTACATACCCTGGAAGGATCGGGCGGGGGGGGGGGGGGGGGGGTTATTACTACGCAAGGAAGGTATAAAAAGATTTTATTTTTCATCAGCGGTATTGTTGTCTGATTGACGCGGGTTGGGTACTGGGGCGGAGATATGTAGGAGCACTTTTAAATGATTGAATGATTCGGGCCAAGGAGTGGTTGGATGTGTGAATACAGTATATGAATTTACTTGCCTCTGCCTCTGTTACCAGGGCAAGGTTTTAGAAATAGTGTCTAATTTATATTTGCTTTTTGCGTAATAACGTGGAACATACCTTTACTTGTTGCCACCCAAGGAAGATATTATACGTTATTTTTTGCATAATTTACACTTGAATACAAAATGCAAAGTGAAGCGCGGAACATATCTTTACTTGTTGCCATCCAAGGAAGATATGATACGGTTATTTTGCGTGTAATAGACTTGGATATGGGGTTCAACATGAAACGGGGAACATATCTTTGCCACCCAAGGGAGATATGATACGGGGATTTTACAAGCAATACACTTGAATATGGAGAACAACGCATTTGAACAATTCGGGTCAAGGAATGGTTTAATGTGTGAATACAGCATGCGAACTCGCTTCTGCCTCTGTTACCAGGGCGAGGTTGAGATAAATGATTGAATGCTCCTAATTCTAAGACTGAGAACAAAATTCGCGTGTAATAACGCGGAATATATCTCCACTTGTTACCAACTAAGGAAGATCTGATACGGTATTGTTTGTCCATAACTTACAATTAAAAACAGTGAACAACGTGTACTGCAGAACATATCTTTACTTGTTGCCACCCAAGGAAGATATGTATCGGCGATTTTATAGATGGGTTTGTGATTAGGAGCTAGTCGGCCACTTGCCAAATAATAAAACAATCTGTAAGACGTACGCATATCTCGATCAATTTTATAATTCCCATTCAACACTTAGGATCAGTGTGACTCTAAATTTTACGTTCCCATGACGCGATACACATTGGTACGGCACTTAACATAACAGAATAAAGATTAGTCAAAAATGAAAGCCGCTTAGAAGGAAGTAAACTTCTGAGCATGATGGCCATTTGACGAAGTTATATAAAATATTTGATGAAGTGTATATATATATGTAATGCATCAGATGCCTACATGTACAAGTTTCCCTAATCTTCGTATATCCTTTGTAAACCCTTTATTTGACGAAGTTATATAAAAAATCGGCAATTTTATGAAGTTATAAAAAAATCGGCAATTTGACGAAGTTATATAAAATATTTGATGAAGTGTATATATGTATATATATACACTTCATCAAATATTTTATATAACTTCGTCAAATTGCCGTCATGCTCGGAAGTTTACTTCCTTCTAAGCGGCTTTCATTTTTGACTAATACTTATTCCATTACGTTAAGTGCCGTACCAATGTGTATCGCGTCATGGGAACGTAAAATTTAGCGTCACGCTGATCCTAATTGTTGAATGGGAATTATAAAATTGATCGTGATACGCGTACGTCTTACAGATCGATTTATTATTTGGCAAGTGGCTGCCTATAGGCAGCCATTTGCCAAATAATAAATCGATCTGTAAGACATAGCCACTTGCCAAATAATAAATCGATCTGTAAGACGTTCGCGTATCACGATCAATTTTATAATTCCCATTCAACAATTAGGATCAGCGTGACGCTAAATTTTACGTTCCCATGATGCGATACACATTGGTACGGCACTTAACGTAACGGAATAAGTATTAGTCAAAAATGAAAGCCGCTTAGAAGGAAGTAAACTTCCGAGCATGACGGCAATTTGACGAAGTTATATAAAATATTTGATTAGGCAGCCACTTGCCAAATAATAAATCGATCTGTAAGACGTACGCGTATCACGATCAATTTTATAATTCCCATTCAACAATTAGGATCAGCGTGACGCTAAATTTTACGTTCCCATGACGCGATACACATTGGTACGGCACTTAACGTAACAGAATAAGTATTAGTCAAAAATGAAAGCCACTTAGAAGGAAGTAAACTTCCGAGCATGACGGCAATTTGACGAAGTTATGTATATATATATATATATTTTTCAGCCTTTGGTATATTTTATATATATATAAAACTTTCAATCAAATATTACTTTTTTAGCGGGCTAATGTATAACAATAAAGTTTTGAGTAATATAGCTGGATATTAGTAAATTGGTCCTGTTTATTTTTCAGGTATTTCGGGCATTGAAAGAGATCTTACCAAAATACACTGTCAGTAGAGTCACTAACCTTGGACTTTGAACAGGGCATATGGATTGCTGTCCGAGATGTATTTCCAGATGTTGACATACATGGCTGTTATTTCCACTGGGCACAGGCATTGTGGCGAAAACTACAAGAACTGGGTTTACAATGGATATACGAAGATTAGGGAAACTTGTACATGTAGGCATCTGATGTATTACATATTCTCTCTCCCCCCCCCCCTTCTTTTCCTTGGCAGTCTCTGTTTATAGTATAGTATAATCTGTGTTTGTGTATATTTGTTTGCGTTTTAATGCGTTTAATGCTATTTTAATGCTATTCTTATTTTATACTTTAGATTGCTAAAGAAGCTGTTTGCTCTGCCACTGATTCCAACTGAGCACACTGAACTTGCCTTTCAACAACTCAAGAATAATGCGGATGAATGTTGAAATGAATTTTTAGCTTACACAGAGAGGACATGGATGACCAACAGTATGTGGCCTGTAGAAAGTTGTGCATTTTCCAAAGCAACAAGAACAGACAATGACTGCGAGGGATGGCATTGTCGTCTGAATGGAAAAGCAGGAAAAGACAATGTTCCATTTTACTTATTGGCACCACTGTTGCACGACAAGAGTGTTACAACACATATCAACATCAAACTTGTTTCAGAAAGAAAATTAAAGAAATATCAGAGAAAAAAGTACACAGACCTACAACAGCAGTTCTTTGAAATGTGAGTACATCCAGGGGGAATTGTCAACAAACTCATTATTGAGATAATGCGGTAAACTTTATTCTCCACATATTGAATAGAATTCTTTATTACAATAACAATGTCATGATATTTAATGTTATATGTATAGAAATTGTATTATTTGTGAAATAATTTAAACCTTTACTCAACGTGATGGCCAACATCTTTTTTGCCTCAAAAACTTAACTTATGCTATGACCCCTTATCGGAACGAGATTTTTGAGCTCGTTCCAAGGAGGAGTCATAAGTTTTGTCAAAGAAAAAGTTAGGAACAATTTTTTGCCTATATTTATATAAGCTTTCGGAATTCATTCCAATGAGGAGTCATAAGCTAATTTTTTTTAAAAATACAAACTTATGTGGTCTGCTATCCACCTTGGGTAAATTAAATAAATTTGTTTAATCTGCTGTCATTCCATTGTTTTTTTCAGACAAATGTCCATATGCAATGTATAATGTAATATAAAATGCATATCGATCATATCTGTTGGTCTCAAAAACATCGATCATATCTGTTGGTCTCGAAATTAAATTTTGATAATTTTCTTGACAAAGAAAATATTTTCATATTTCATCTCAAATAAAATCTTCATATGGCATTAACCAGTCGTTGTCTTTTTTTCGCAAGCTAAAAATACTATGGATTTGTGACAAAATGCATCTTTTGTATCCAACTTGAATTGACAAATTGACAATTCAAGTAGGGTACAAAACGTCCAATAATTGGGTACAAAACGTCCAATGGCGGGTACAAAACATCCAATGGTTTGGTTACAAAATGTCCAATGGTTTGGGAACAAAACGTCCAGCGATTTAGGTACAAAACATCCAGCGATTTAGGTACAAAACCTCCAGCGATTTAGGTACAAAACCACAGGTATGCGATGTATTATAAGATTTTATCAATTTTAATAAAATATATATTATATTATCAGTACTAAAATGAAAAGGATAATGTTCAATGTTTATGAAAGGAGAAAGGATTATGAAATAAGACAAGAATTGTGATAATTGGGAATATGTTCATTTCTGTTCCCTGTATGCTATGTTTTTGATAAAAATAATATGAGGTGTTCACTGTACTAAAGAGATGAGGGGTGGGTTAATACAGTTAATGTAAGTGGCCCTCACAGTTAACGAATATCAACAAAAGTTACCAAGCTACGGTAAAATTATTCTCCAAAACGAGTCATCCTATCAAGTTACATTGAAATCCCTTCATAAATATGGCCTGTAGACTGTGCTAAAGGTTTTCAGGCTTCGGGCCCATATAGCCATCAGTTTCCCAATTGCGTCCAAAGGGAACGTTCTCATCTAGACATTATATGAAGTCAACCTACCAAGTTACAATGAAATCCCTTCATAAATATGACCTGTTGACTGTGCTAAAGGTTTTTGGGCTTTGGGCTCAAGCAGCCATCATGGTTGAATGATCGCAACCAAAAGGGACCTTCTAATCTGGGCATCATCTGGAGTGATCCTACGAAGTTACAATGAAATCCCTTCATAAACGTGATCTGTAGACTGTGCTCAAGGTTTTCGGGCTTCGGGCCCATGAAGCCGTCACAGTTGAACAATCACGACCAAAAGGGGACGTCATCATAAAGGCATTATATGGAGTCAAACTAAGATGTTACAATGAAATCCTTCCATAAATACAACCTATAGACTATGCTAAAGGTTTTTGGGATCGGGCAGCCATCAAGGCTGAATGATTGGGACCAAAAGGGGACGTTCTCATCTAGACATTATTTGGAGTCATCCTACCAAGGTACAATAAAATCCCTTCATAAATATCACCTGTAGACTGTGCTAAAGGTTTTGGGGCTTCAGGCCCCTGTAGCCGTCACAGTTGCCTAATGGTGTCCAAAAGGGGCTGTTCTCATCTAGACATTATATGAAGTCAACCTACCAAGTTTCAATGAAAATACCTTCATAAATATGAACTGAAGACAGTGCTAAAAGTTTTCGGGCTTTGGGCTCGGGCAGTCATCATGGTTGAACAAGAGCTGGACTTTCGTCTGGTGCATACCCCCACGTGGTGTACCGCCTAGTGTGGGCATACCTATGACCAACAAATATTATTTATGAATATTCTTGTATGGACTGACGGACAGATGCACAGATGGATGGACGCAATCCAGTATACCCCCCCCCCCCCCTCCTTCCATTTTCTTCGAAAGTTTTCAAATATTTCCAACAATTTCTAAGTCAAAAGGTATGGTAAATTGTTTGGTGTTTGGAAGTTTTATGCAATGAGGCAGAAGCCTTTGTCATAGGCAAACTGCATGCCATATTTCACTGAAATCCATACCTGAGATACAGGCTGAACAGACAAATAATGTCTATTTCTTACAATTTCTAAGTCAAAAAAGGGTGATAACTCTAAAAAGCAGAAAGTGAGAAATATCGTTGAATCCTTTTTTTAAAGCCTATACCATAAGCAGTGTTCATGGCAAATTTCATTACAACAGAATATTCAATACCCGAGATACAGGCTGAACAGACAAAATTTGGCTCGGACGGACACAATTTCTAAGTGAACAAGTAATAAAAAAAAAAATAATAAAAAAAAAAATAACTAGTGCAGGCATACCTATGACCAACAAATATTATAAAAAATAATAATTTACTTAAGTTATGAATAGTCTCGGACGGACTCACACACCAACGCACAGACATTCTTACACGTTCTTACTTCTGGGGTTTTTCCCATGTTAAACCCTAACCCCACAAGGTCAAAAAATTAACCCCACAGTGCAAAAAATAACCCCACAAGTGGCCACTGTACTAACCCAACTCCACAACTACCACTGACCCTAAATTGTAAACCCCACAATGTACCTCTCCTAAGCCCAGATGGACGGATGGACGGACAGATGGACGGAAACCCAGATGGACAGACAGACGCATGTAATCCAGTATACCCCCATTTTCTTTGAAGGTTGGGGTATAATGATCACAAACAAAAGGGATATTCTCATCTGGGCATCATCTGGAGTGATCCTACGAAGTTACAATGAAATCCCTTCAAAAATATGTCCTGTAGACTGTGCTCAAGATTTTCGGGCTTCGGGCACCTGTAATCATCACAGTTGATCAATCATAACCAAAAGGGGATGTCATCATCTACGCATTATATGGAGTCAACCTAACAAGTTACAATGAAATCCTTCTATAAATACGACCTATAGACTATGCTAAAGGTTTTTGGGTTCGGGCAGCCATCAAAGCTGAATGATCGTGACCAAAGGGGACGTTATCATCTAGACATTATTTGGAGTCATCCAACCAAGCTACAATGAAATCCCTTCATAATTATGACCTGTAGACAGTTCTAAAGATTTTTGAGCTTTGGGCCCCTGTAGCTGTCACAGTTGCCCAATCATGTCCAAAAGGGGACGTTCTCATCTAGATATTATATGAAGTCAAACCTACCAAGTTACAATGAAATCCCTTCATAAATATGATCTGTAGACTGTGCTAAAGGTATTCAGGCTCCAGGCTCGGGCAGCCATAATGGTTGAATGATCGCAGCCAAAAGGGGACATTCTCAACTGTGCATCATCTGGAGTGATCCTACGAAGTTACTATGAAATCCCATTATACATATGACTTGTAGACTGTGCTCAAGTTTTTCGGGCTTCGGGCACCTGTAGCCATCACAGTTGACCAATCACGACCAAAAGGGGATGTCATCATCTAGGCATTATAGGAAGTCAACCTAACAAGTTACAATGAAATCCTTCTATAAATACGACCTATAGACTATGCTAAAGGTCTTTGGGCTCGGGCAGCTATAATGGCTGAATGATCACAACCAAAAGGGGATGTTCTCATCTAGACATTTTTTGGAGTCATCCTACCAAGCTACAATGAAATCCCTTCATAATTATGACCTGTAGACTGTTCTAAATGTTTTCGGGCTTCGGGCCCCTGTAGCCGTCACAGTTGCCCAATCATATCCAAAAGGGTACTTTCTCATCTAGACATTATATGAAGTCAACCTACCAAGTTACAATGAAATCCCTTCATAAATACAAGAGGCCCCAAGGGGCCTGAGGGCGCTCACCTGACATGGTAGCCTAAATATCAACCCAGAGAATTGATTTCAACAAGTTGCATCTGCTCCTCCTAAGAAAAGCTTATACCAAATATCCAAAGATTCTGACCAGTGGATCTAAAAAAAAAAGGATTTTTAAAGAATATTCCTCATATTGAACTAAGTGAGCCCATATATGAACCCAGGGACTTGGCTTTAACAAACTTGAATCTCACCCCCCTAAGGATGCGGCATACCAAATATCAAAACATTCCGACTGCTGGATCTGAAGAAGATTTTTAAAAAAAATTCCTCATTTTGAACTAAGTTATAATTCAGGCTACCACAGTGAGCCCAAATATGAACCCAGGGACTTGGCTTGAACAAACTTGAATCTCACCCCCTAAGCATGGTGCATACCCAATATCAAAAGATTCTGCCCTCTGGATTTTGAGAAGAAGATTTTCAAAGAAATTTGCCTGAAATGCACTAAGTTCAATTTTGGGCTCCTATACTGAGCCCAAATATAAACCCAGGGAGCCGATTTTAACAAATTTGAATCAGAGCCACTCCACAATGTTGCATACCAAATATCAAAAGATTCTGCCTGCAGGATCTGGAGAAGAAGATTTATTAAGAAATTTGCCTGAAATGCACTAAGTTTGAATTCAGGCTTCTATACTGAGCCCAAATATGAAGCCAGGAGGCCGATTTGAACAAACTTGAATCAGATCCACCCCACAATGTTGCATACCAAATATCAAAAGATTCTGCCTGCTGGATCTGGAGAAGAAGATTTTTGAAGAAATTTGCCTGAAATGCACTAAGTTCGAATTCGAGCTTCTATAGTGAGCCCAAATATGAATCTAGGGAGCCGATTTGAACAAACTTGAATTAGCTCCACCCCACAATGTTGCATACCAAATATCAAAAGATTCTGCCTGCTGGATCTGGAGAAGAAGATTTTTTAAGAAATTTGCCTGAAATGCACTAAGTTGGAAATTGGGCTCCTATACTGAGCCCAAATATGAACCCGGGGGGCCAATTTGAACAAACTTCAACCAGATCCACCCTACAATGTTGCAAACCAAATATCAAAAGAATCCGCCTGCTGGATCTGGAGAAGATTTTTTAATCTTTTTCCCATTGCCTACAGTGTTAAAAAGTGCTGAATCAGCACTTTTTTCAAAGTCCTGAAAAAAGTACCTTGTGATCAAACCGTTAGGGATTTTTTTTAACCATTCTATTCTACTGAATAAAAGTAAGCTTTATACAAAATAAGAATTCTCTGTGCCATGTAGTTTTGGAGAGATGGCAGTTTTAAGATTTTTCCTATTTTTAGCTCCCGAGGTTCCCACGGGGCAATGAGAAAAATTTATTTTGCATCAATCAACTACTTATGACCCATTATCATCTCATATCAAATTTGGTTCAAATCGACCTCACGGTTCTGAAAATAGAAATTTTAGACGTGGCCAAAATTTTTGCCCCTCCCATAACGACGGCAAATAATGCCCGACAAACTTCTCTTGCACATACTTGATTCTAAACCTCAAAAGGACTCTGTATACCACATACAAGTCTCTGCTACTGGTGGTTCATTAGAAGAAGATTTTCAAAAAATTTGGCCATTTTTTCCCCACACCTCTGCTCAATATGAGCCGAAAACAAATTTTGATAAAAATCAAAATGCCCCTATTTTACCACTACTTATGTGAAATTTAATTAAAATGTGGCCAGTGGTTTAGGAGAAAGAGGCTCAAACACCACCTTCAAGCAGGACGACGGACGACAGACGACGGACGAAGAGTGATAAGAAAAGCTCACCCTGACTTTCAGTCAGGTGAGCTAAAAATGCACTCAATGACACTGGGTGACCTTGACCCATATTTTGAACCTCCGTCGAGTGTTGACTCATCTGGTGTTGGTCCCAGATCCACAGGTCATACCTTGCATGAGAAATGGGTGTGACCCACTTTCAAAACACCCCCACGGACATTCCTAATGCCATTAGGTGCCGAGAACTTGTGACTTTCTGTTAGTATGCCAAAATTCAATGAGTCAAGACAATTTGTTTTCAAGCTATCGGGCAGAAAAAAAATGCTTAGAAGACAGAAGACAGGAGAGAGAATAAAAAAAAAGAAACCATACAAAAGTAATAGACTATGTTTCACACAAACTAATTCCTCACTATTTGATATGAAATTTCTTAACCTTATTCAGTAAAATCAATCAGAATCTTGGTGAGCCTTGGCTGAAGGTGATTTTAGTCCAACTAAAGTGGTTCATGAATTTCATATCAACGGGTTACATATTAGAGATACTCGATTTCTCAAGTGAGGAGTATAATCTGAACACTGTGTTACTTAAAACTAATACATACGTGCCATCGAATGTTGTCATATGTGGATCATTAACAGACTTGCAAAAAGCTTTAGTAGGACCAGCAGCAAAGTCCATAATAGTTACTCTCACAGTTTTCACTGTCACAGTCTTGATGTCACCATTTGCGTGTCTGTATTCAGCAAAAATCTTAAGGTCACGGACCACTGTTTTTTTTTCTACCAGACCATCATCTGTAGCTCTGATAGATAAATTACGTTCTGTTTTCCAGTTGTCAGGGGTGAATTCTATCCCACATGGTTTATCATTTTCCGCAATAACTGCTTGGTATACAGTTGTCCCAAAGCACTCCAACTCACTTTTAGGTGTAAAATATGAGTAAATTGTCATGTTGCAGTCCTGAGAGCCACACCAAAATGACGGTGGAAATATGGGGTTCAGTATGATCTCAACTGGTCGCTTTTTTCCTTCTTCCAATGTTAGGGAATCTGGAATCTGAATGAAGACATAAGTGGCATTAATTTTTACCCTTGTTTGAAGTTCCATACTCAAGTATTAACACAGTACACTATAATCACAAATGTGTCCTCTTTGTGTTAGACCATACTAATCACCCAGTTTGCTTTGAATTGAATCTTGAATTGAATTAGGTCTATCATTCAAATTCAAATCAAATCCCAATTTGAATCAGGGGCATCTTGAAGATGACCGACTGGGGTGCTGTAAACCTGGTTTGTTCTGACAGTGATGGCTCAAGTCCATAAATTATTTCAACTATATCACCAAGACATGCCTTCATCGAATGCATGCCTTGCTGATCAAGTTGGAATATTATCCAGTGATTATGGTTCAAAAACAGAAATGGCTGTGGGAATCATCAGAGCAGGAACTGCACAGGGTTAGCTGATAGCGACAGCTCATCATTGATATTCCCTAGAAATTTTACATTTTCTTTCAACAGCGGTAGTGTCTAGTAAGACTGGAATTAACAGGACTGGTGCCATGGATATAGATGTTGTTAGATAACAGAAACTGCAATCAGCCTTCATTTTTGATATTATTACGTACAATTTCCAACAGAACTATACGTACTGTAAGACGATGAAGATTCGAATTGCAACGAATTGTACAGCCAATTCAAATCAAACTGAATAGAAATTTAAGATTCGAAATTGAATCAAATCTCAAAGCTTCACAGGGCCCTACCTTCGTGGTCAGATTATGATCTGGTCACGACACACTGGTTTACACCAGTTGGCCAAAAACTGTACCAATAAAACATTGAAAAATCAAGACTGACACAAAAGAAAAACAAGAAAAATTGCATTTGAAACTCCACCTTCTCACATTTCTAATTGAACTAGTGAGCTTCTGCAGTGTCATGTGGAAAAAAGAAAACAGGGAATTTTGACTGGATCGCAACCCAGGTGTGACACAACAGAAATCAAGTCTGCTTTTGTGATAACAAAACTTTATCAAAATAGTTAGCTGGTAAAGAGCAGGAAGTCCATATTTGGCTTTATTCTGAAGAGTGGGCACTCCACCTTAAAGGCTTCATGCTCTTTGGATGTGCTTCATATTATCTTCAATCCTTAAGGGCTAATTCCAACTTCGATCACTTAAGGT
The DNA here is from genome assembly GCA_031216915.1 of Pictodentalium vernedei. Lineage (NCBI taxonomy): Eukaryota > Metazoa > Mollusca > Scaphopoda > Dentaliida > Dentaliidae > Pictodentalium > Pictodentalium vernedei. Next base: position 220,929,417 of record CM062295.1, on the reverse strand, counting down.
GCTCCATCATGCTGTCTCTGGGGAAACTTTAAAGTTATATTGTGAGTGCCTCGGCAATTCTTTCTAGGCAAGTCTTGACTGGCCATAGGCAGTGAAGACTTGCCTAGAACCAACTGTAAAGTCACTGGTGTAAATTGTCAATGTGTATAAAAGGTTCTCCTCAGACCCTGTAGGGTTAAAGCTAAATTATTTAGTCTTGTATGGATTTGCCTTATTGCAATTTATGGGAGTGTGCCCAGAGGCACACTCCTGTAAGCTGTTCAAGGCAAAGACATCTGGACAAATTCTGATAATGGAAAATCTCCATTCAAGTTTCAATATTTTTTTCATTTTTTTGTCACAAAAATATAGCATATTACCCCTCAATGGAATGAACTTGTTGAGCTCATTCCAAGGAGAGGGGTCATAACATATGTTTCTAACACCCCCAAAAAATGAAAAAAATAGTTATCCTAGAATTTTGTTTGCAAGTGTTGTTTGCTTTTTCTTGTCAGTAACAGGTTAAACATTATTACATCCATATGGGAGGTACAACACCATGCACCTACCAAAATGCAAGGGGTTATCTGTTATTATACACTCCCAACAAAAAAGCAATACTGTATTGCCACTTCTCTAATACTTGTGTATTTAGACTAATGCGACTTTTTATGTGACAGATGTTAATTTACTGTTTGCATGTACAAGCAAGATTAAGATGACATTTGAACTGCCAAGTTTCATTCAAAATAGCATCAAACTCAGACCAAACTTACATATTATACAGAATCTTGTTCCTTCTGAACCCTTAAAGGCCTGGAGAATTTTATACATTTTTTCTACAATTTTGACAGTTTGCACCCTGCATGGCTTTGTTGCAGTTGTGTCTATGCAAGACTTGGCTACCTATATCGGCAACCAAGATTTGCACAGAAACAATTGCCCAGGCACTTAAAATGTAATTTGCAAGCTTTCCCAGAGACATCATGTTGGGGTACCTGTTCAGTTGTAAACAGTCATCAAAATCGAAATTAGGCCCTTAAGGGTTAAGAAGAAATAAGTATCAACTTTTTCAATATACAAAGTAATATAATCAGTGATAAAGTAAGAAGCTTTCTCATAACCCGGCACAAGTTATAAAAACGGGCCCCCAAATCCTTCTGGTTGAGGAAACGTAACAAAAAGAGGCGTAGTTTAGTTTTGGGTGGTATAGGAATAATTAAATACCTTGGTATTCAAAAAATGATACTGCCCTATACAGTATTACTGATTATTTTGGACTGCGGTGTGCCAAACAACATATAGGGACAAAATGTCTGCTTGCAATTTTGTCCAAAACATCTGCCAGAAAAACCAAAACATCCTCTAATAATTACACCCAAAATGGCAGTTTATTAGCAGATGCTATATTTGCAATTTCAGTGGACATTCCATGTGTAATTCTGCAATGAAACAGACTCGGAGGAGTCTTCATAATATTATCTTCAGCTGAACTCAGGTTCTGAAGTGAAGTGTGCATTTTGTATACCTCTCTTTATCATAAGAAGTGTATTGAAAGTGTCAGTAACACTGTAGCTAAACTTGTGTGTTCTGCTTGATGAAAAGGATAATGTTCAATGTTTACGAAAGGATTATGAAATAGGACAAGAATTGTGATAATTGGGAATATGTTTATTTCTGTTCCCTGTATGCTATGTTTTTGATAAAAATAATATGAGATGTACATACATTGCACTAAAGAGCTGGGAGGTGGGTTAATATGACCTAACAGTTAATATATGTGGCCTTCACAGTTAACGTATGTCAACGAAAGTTACCAATTTACAGTGAAATTATTCCAAAACGAGCCATTCTATCACGTTACATTGATATCCTTCATAAATATGGCCTGTAGACTGTACTAAAGGTTTTCAGGCTTCAGGCTTGTGTAGCCATGATGGTAGACTAATTGCAAATAAAAGGGGACGTTCTCATCTCGACTTGATACTGAGTCATTCTACTAAGTTACAATGAAATCCCTTCAAAATTTCGACCTGTAGTCTGTACTAAAGTTGCCCTATCATGTCCAAAAGAGATGTTCTCATCTAGACATTATATGAAGTCAACGTACCAAGTTACAATGAAATCCCTTCATAAATATGACCTGAAGACTGTGCTAAAGGTTTTTGGTCTTCGGCTCGGGCAGCCATCATGGTTGAATGATTGCAACCAAAAGGGGACATTCTCATCTGGGCATCATCTGGAGTGATCCTACGAAGTTACAATGAAATCCTTTCATAAATATGACCTGTAGACCGTGCTCAAGGTGTTCAGGCTTCGGTACACCTGTAGCCATCACAGTTGACCAATCATGACCAAAAGGGGATGTCATCATCTTGGCATTATATGGAATCAACCTAACAAGTTACAATGAAACCCTTCCATGAATACAACCAAAAGACTATGCTAAAGGTTTTTGGGCTCGGCCAGCCATCAAGGCTGAATGATCTTGACCAAAAGGGGACATTTTCATCTAGTCATTATTTGGAGTCATCCTACACAGTTACAATGAAATCCCTTCATAAATATGACCTCTAGACTGTGCTAAAGGTTTTCAGGCTTTGGGTACAGGTCGCCATCATGGCAGAATGATCGCAACCAAAAGGGACATTCTCATCTGGACATCATGTGGAGTGATCCTATGAAGTTACAATGAAATCCTTTCATAAATATGACCTGTAGACTGTGCTCAAGGTTTTCGGGCTTCGGGACCCTGTAGCCATCATAGTTGACCAATCATGACCAAAAGGGGATGTCATCATCTAGGCATTATATGGAGTCAACCTAACAAGTTACAATGAAATTCTTCCATAAATACGACCTACAGACTATGCTAAATGTTTTTGGGCTTTGGGCCCCTGTAGCTGTCACAGTTGTCCAATCTTGTCCAAAAGGGGACGTTCTCATCTAGACATTATATGAAGTCAACCAACCAAGTTACAATGAAATCCCTTTATAAATATGATCTGTAGCCTGTGCTAAAGGTTTTCAGGCTGCGGGCCCCTGTAGCCATCACAGTTGTCCAATCACGTCCAAAAGTGGATGTTCTCATATAGGCATTATATAAAGTCATCCTACCAAGCTACAATGAATTCCCTTCATAAATATGACCTGTAGACTGTGCTAAAGGTTTTTGGGCTTTGGGCCCCTGTAGCCGTCACAGTTGTCCAATCGTGTCCAAAAGGGCACATTCTCATCTAGACATTATATGAAGTCAACCTACCAAGTTACAATGAAATCCCTTCATAAATATGACCAGTAGACTGTGCTAAAGGTTTTCAGGTTTGGGGCTCAGGCAGTCATCACAGTTGACAGATTGCCCGGGCAGCCATAATGGTGGAATGATTGCAACCAAAAGGGGACATTCTTGTCTGGGCATCATCTGAAGTGATCCTATGAAGTTACAATGAAATCCCTTCATAAATTTGACCTGTAGACTGTGCTCAAGGTTTTCGGGCTTCAGGCACCTGTATCCATCACAGCTGACCAATCACGACAAAAAGGGGATGTCATCATCTAGGCCTTATATGAGTCAACCTAACAAGTTACATAATTACGACCTATAGACTATGATAAAGGTTTTTGGGCTCGGGCAGCTATCAAGGCTGAATGTTCGCGCGATCAAATGGGGACGTTCTCATCTCGACATTATTAGAGTCATCCTACCAGGTTACAATGAAATCCCTTCATGAATATGACCTGTAGAGTGTGCTAAGGGTTTTTGGGCTTCAGGCCCCTGTAGCCGTCACAGTTGCCCAATCACGTCCAAAAGGAGATGTTCTCATATAGACATTATATGAAGTCAATCTACCAAGTTACAAAGAAATCCCTCCATAAATATGACCAGTAGACTGTGCTAAAGGTTTTCAGGTTTTGGGATCAGGCAGTCATCACGGTTGACAGATTGTGACCAAATGGGGAAGTTCTCATCCAGACATTATAGGGAGTCTTCCTACCAAGTTACAATGAAATCCCTCCATATTAAATATGACTTGCAGACTGTGCTAAAAGTTTTTGGATTTCGGGCTTGGGCAGCCATCACAGTTGACAGATCATAACTAAAAGTTAAGCTAAAAATTAGCCCACCACTGCACTTGACATAAATTTGCATTTGAAGTGATTGTGGTAATGAGCTGGTTAAGTATCATAGGATTTAGCTCAGCACAGGAACCACAACTGACTTGCTTTTGTTTATTTGAAAACAATAAAGTACCTTGTGTAGGTCTTGTATGAACTCTTTTGTGTACACTCTTTTGAAAGCAAAATGCTATTATGACCTCTAAAGCTTCAGGGAATCCCTTGGCATTTCCCAAGGATAATTTCTAGGTTTTAAATAGCAGGAATGTCATTGGTCGAGATGTCCAATGTGACAAACTACGGAGGCTTAGTGTAATGCAGTGCATTTGATTGTGTCTTCTCACCTCAACTTGTTTCAAATTCAAGGTAAACAATATTCTATCACTTTCGTAATAATGGTGACTGTTGAGACAAACTACTTGAACAGTCGGAAAAGAAATGTTCCATGGTCTGTGAGGAAAGACAAGGCCGCAAAAAGGAAAAGACACAAATTTAAACCAACAATAATCAACCCCAGTGAAGTAAATTCACTTCTTGTAAACCGTGGTAAGCAAATGAAATTTGCATATGGGGGTAAAACTGACTTTATAACTGATGGTATACTGATTACGATTTAATTTGTCGTTATTAGTGACGGTATTGAAAAATATACCGATTATAATTGGTACACCAAAAAACACCCAGCAATAGCATGGTTGCACAGATGTCTGAGATGCACTTGACATAGAAAAGTTTGCCTTGGTGAAAGAAAATTTGAATGAAAGTGTCAGTAAAACTGTAGCTTAACTTGACTGTGAGTAGTGTTTGATGAAAAGGATAATGTTTATGAAAGGATTATGAAATAAGACAATAATTGTGATAATTGAGAATATGTTAATTTCTGTTCCCTATATGCAATGTTTTCAAAAAGAATAATTTGAGTTGTACACTGTACTAAAGAACTGAGGCTGGGGTTAATGCGGCCCTCACAGTTAATGTATGTCAGCCAAAGTTTCCAAGTTACAGTAAAATCCTTCCAAAATGAGTCCATCCTACCAAGTTACAATGAAATCCCTTCATAAATATAACTTGTAGACTCAGCGAACGGAATCTTGGTTACACAGCAGTTCGGCGGGTATGGTTGACCAATAATGACCAACATTGGAGTCTCATCTAGATATCATACCAAGTTATCCCACCAAGTTACAATGAAATCCCTTCATAAAATCAACAACATAGGCAGTGCTGAAGGATGCTAGGTCACATGACCAGGCAGCAGTAACGGCTGACTGATCATGACCAAAATAGGACAGTCTTATCTAGACATCATACCAAATTATTCTTCCAAGTTGCAATGAAATCGCTTCATAAAAATGAACTATACACTGTGCTAAACAAATCTAGGCCGTGTGCCGGTGTGGCCATCATGGGTGACCAATCATGACCAAAAGATTACGTTTATCTAGACATATTACTGAGTCATACCACAAATTTGAAATGAAATCCCTTCATAAATAGAAGCTGTAGACTGTGCTAAGGGAATCTAGGTAATGTACCCCGGCAGCCATCATGGTTGACTGAACCTGACCAGAATAGAACATTCTCATCTAGACATTATACAGAATCATCCTATGAAGTTACAATAAATTCCTTCATCAATACAACCTATAGACTGCACTAAAGTTTTTCGGGTTTCAGGCTCTCGTAGCCATAACAGTTGACTGATGATGATCCAAAAGAGGACACTATCATCTAGACATGATCTCAAACCTCATATGAAATTTTGTGATGATCAGACAAGAACTTCGGGGGTGGAGCCCGTGCTAAAGAAAATGTGAACAGACTGACAGACTAATAGACTTCTGACATTCACAAGCATGATGGCAATAGCTTATCCTTAAGCTAAAGATTTACCAACTGAAAGTTTTTGACAAGAGTGATGGAAGGTGGTGAAATGCATGTGCAGTTTATTCGAGTTTGTGTCTTGTGTGTTTGACAGGATGGGAGAGAAAGGGGGCAAAAGAGGCACCAATAAATATACTATACCTTTACAACAGCTGAAGATCAGAAGATGTCATAAATTCATGTGATGAATGACATGTTTTATACTCTTAACAAGCTATTAATTAAAAATAGAAAATGTTTTCATTTTTGGAATTCACTAAAGAAAACAATGAGGAGTCTTAAGCTGAGTTTGAATGCGTTTTGAGAATAATACTGGCTGGTTTTGGCAATTGCATTGGGTAAAGAGTTGATATAGATGAGATTTACACTAAGGCTGTACAGTACCCAGGGTCAGTTACTCGGTTAACCCTTTACGTAACATGAAAAGCAGACGACACTTGCAAAAAAAATTCTTGAATAACTAATTTTTTTCATTTTTTGTCTCAAAAACATAGGTTATGACCCCTCGATGGAATGAGCTCAACGAGCTAGTTCCAACGAGGGGTCATAACCTATGTTTTTGAGACAAAAAATGAAAATATAATAAAAATTTATTGGCGATTTTTTAGAATAGCGCTGGACGGTTTTGGCCGTTACGTTGGGTAAAGGGTTAATAATGAAAATTGGGGGCACGGTGGCTCAGTAGGTAGAGGTGCAGACTGCAAGCCAAGAGTTCCTCGGTTCGAATCCCACCTGCGGCAACCGCGTTGTGTCCTTGGGCAAGACACTTCACCCCCATTGCCCATGTGGGAGCACGATGACGCCGTGTACTAAGGCGTACTGCACATCGATGGTACGTATGTCTTCAACCAAACTAACCCTGTCTGTGCTGCAGTGCAGAGTTACGATGTTGGGGAGCTGGCAGCTGCTCATCCTTGCTCGGTGGTTCTCTCCGGGTACTCCGGCTTCCTCCACCCGTAAAACTGTCACGGTCATGATTAGCCATATGTGACCTTAAACATCAATAAATAAATAAATAAATAATGAAAATTTGTTGTAACCACAGAGTGTGACTAACACTGTGAAAAGCACACTTTCTGCTCATAAAAAATTGCTAACTAACATATCACACACTTCATGAAAACATACGTTGACTAAGGCCGTAAAAATGCACAGGATTGGTTGGTTACATGTTACATAGGGTGCAGGAATCAAGGAACTAATTTAAATATTTATACTGGATTGTGGAATTTTTTTAAAGGGAATTCCAAAACTGAAAACATATTTATTGTAAGAGCTAAATTGCTGATGGCAATTCATACCCCAACCGCAGTGCTGGACTGATGAAGCATAAATGATTTAAGCACAAAGTAAGATCTGTAATTCTTTTGAAAAAATGCGGCAACTTTTTTTAACATGTGCACGAGTGACTTGTCATGAAGATCCCTCATACCAAATTTCATTGAAATACAACTACTCACCGGTAATATGATGGTGAAGACAGACAGATGGATCAATGCATGACACAGTACACCCTCCATTCTCTTTGAGAGAGGGGGTATTATTAATGGCTTGCTTCTTATATAATCAAAATGGATGTTACATCCTGGCTGCTCACCTACTTTCATGGTTGATACAGTCTATCCAATACCAAGAGAGTTCCTAGAAGCTGAATTTTTATTGTTTATATCACTCCAAATAATTAAAAAAATTAATTCTTAATTGGATAGATTGTAATTATCACAAGTATATGACCTTAAACACCAATAAATAAATAAATAAATAATTATCACAAAGTTAATATTAGGCCAAATAAAAAAAATTAATTGATTCTCTGGCAATTTTTTTTTCAAATCAGTGAGGGAGGGAGGATTTTATTTTTATTTTTTTTTTTTATTTTTTTTTTTTTTTCATGTAAAGGGTTGAGTATACTCAGTAAATCTTTTTGCTGTCTTTCCATTTGAAAAAGAGAAAAGGTTGTATTTTAGTGTAATTATAGTATACCTTTTATAACTAACCGCCGTAACAATAGCTAAAAGGATTTGTATTTTATTGTTGTTTTTAATGGTACAGATCTGTCAAACATGATCCATTAGAATAGGCCCCAGTAACCAATGCTTGGGGTAGGAATCCTTCAAAATGGGAAACATGGCACTAAATGATTGGTTAAACTTGAGTTTATATCGGAGTTGCAGCTATTATTAGCCATTGTGCGGAAATATATGACCTTAAACACCAGCAAATAAATAAATAATTAAATCATGATCCAGTATATCAGAATTTGCCTTGTTACAGTTTATGGGAGAGTGCCTCTGGGCACTCTCCCATAAACTGCAACAAGAAAAACCAATTTACTGCAAGCACAGCTAAATAATTATATGTCGAGAAATGTGAAAAAATTACCATTCCAAGTTTTCAGAAATTCTTAAAAAAACATGACGTAATAAAAATGTCTAATGAGGAGGTTCAAATCCAACGAGGGAGGGCCTGAGAATCAAAACATTATTTTTTTTTAGCCTTACTGTAAAGGTTTTCAATAATCCGAGTCTACAATATCAATGACCTGGATAGAGCCAAAAAATACAAAACTCACCTTAATACAAACTTTTACATACTTAAATTGAGAAGTACAAGAAAAACATAAAATTTTGACAGAAAAATAAAATAAATTCAGTTAAATCTTCAAATACAATAACAGTAGAACCCAAAGATGTTAGTGAAAAAAAATACATACAATGGGAAGTTAAGGCCTTACAATCAGCACAAAAGCTGACCTAAACACTAATTCTAACAACACAAATTGACTAAGTTTGGACTGACAAGTTTAGGTTAAACTGGATAAAAAAGTCACAGTATGAGGAGGGTTGGATACTGTTGTGATAGCCTCCTACAACTTACATATGCAATATAAAAGCCCTGTACCCACTGAACTTTTAGAAAATGACCTAACACAAATTATTACAAAATTGGACATGTACGTCTGATGCTGATGCCACCATAGTCACCACATAAGCTCACCATTTCTTTGAAGTAGGTAAGCTAAAAAAAATTACTTCAACACAACTTCTTACAACAGAAAATTATCGATGTTTTCATGTATTACTTCACCTGAGTTTAATGACTGTTTATCGCGAACGGTGGAGATTGGGTTGGTCAATGGGGTTTGTTCCCTGTGGCCAAAGGCTAAGGGTGTGATTCGGTTATGCTCCAAATGTAACCGAAATGTTCACTTTTATATAGGCAGGAAACAAAGTCAATGATATTATGCTGGCCATAACCTTTGAAAATGATGTACTAACAAGTTGAATAAATAGAGGATATTCACGAAAATTTGATGAATACCGAAAATATCTCGTGAGTGGCTACAAAGAAATATGAGGATCTTCACGAGCGACGCAGTCGCGAGTGAAGATCCTCATATTTCTTGTAGCCACGAACGAGATATTTTCGGTATTCATCAAATTTTCGTGAATGTTCTTTTTATTTAATGCTCTACGACTACAAACTCTCCAATTTGTGGCCTTTATTTGCCATTAAGGCGCAAAATTTATGTGCCGAACCGGCGTTCATACAAAAATTACAACAACCAAACTCCAACCATTGGAATGTGTGAATATCCGCACAAAAAGTAGTCCCGTCTTATTTCTCCCCTAACTTTACGATTTACCAAGGCTGGCGAATTGAAATAATCGCAAAGTGTTTCGAAGAAATAGAACAATAACAAAAAACACCACTTTCTTATTTTCAATAACAAGACACGTCATTTTATTTTTTTTGAACTCAATGCACTGAAGACGTGTGAAGTTGAACTGAAGAAATTTGAAAGTGATTTCGGCTTTTCGCTGGAAGGTGAATGAGAAAGTCAAACTTTGAAACCGCTGATTTAATGAATTGATTTAGTCACTGTCACTATCAATTATTCGAATTCGTTTGTATTTGGGACTCTGGAATTCATTACTGATGTGCTGACTCGTTTAAAGTACATGTGATTCGTCATCCGAACCTACGATGAAATATCGATTTCTAAATATCATTTTGATATGTCGTTTTGCCGACCGACAGGGGAATATGACTTAATTTTTCAGCGTGAATTGATGCCTGAGCATTAAATAAAATAGAATATATAAAGGAGGTAAGCCTAAGTTCAAAGGTTATGTGTGGCTTAGTCAAGCTTTGGTGAGCCAAACTAGTTTCAGACTTCCGAACTTCGTCAGGTCAAGAAAAGAGGCAAATTGATCCTGGCAAGACCTCGACATGAGACCAATTTGTCAAATCCAAGATCTCTTACAATACAACATTTATCAGAAAGTACGCAATATCCAGTGTCAGTTTCAATCAAAAGGTAAACACAATTATCAAAGCTGAAAAGTAATTTACCTCTTGACCTGCATGCAATAAATGCAAATTACAATATGTCATTGAAACAAAACATGCATTACACATTCAAATTTTGGAACACTTTAGGGAAATCAGTAACAACAATGATAAACCCATTAACAAACACCTTAATGAACCAGACCATTCGTCCAATAATATGTAGTTCCATTTTACTGATGTACTTCAGAAACCCTGTCATCGATTAAAATACACAGATCAGGAGTGACTACTGCACTGGATTTTTATCCTCCAAACCATACATCATTATGGTTTTAACCCTTTACCTAACATGAAAAGCAGACGACACTTGCAAACAAAATTCTTGAATAATTAATTTTTTTCATTTTTTGTCTCAAAAACATAGGTTATGACCCCTCATTGGAACGAGCTCGACGAGCTCGTTCCAACGAGGGGTCATAATCTATGTTTTTGAGACAAAAAATGAAAATATTTTGAAAATTAATTGGCGATTTTTGAGAATAGCGCTGGCCGGTTTTGGCCGTTACGTTGGGTAAAGGGTTAACAGGCTCAATGTTTAGTCTTTTTTATTGTAAGTAATTGGGATCTGGGGGCAGGGGCAAATACACCCAAACCATCCTCTGCAATTTGACCCGAACCAGCCACTGACAAACCCAAACTGTCCACCAGAGTAAATATATAAAATAATACATTTTTTTTGTAAATATATGAGAATAGTCATCAAATGTGTTGGATAACCTTTGGATTTCTTTTCATTTTCTTTAGTTTTTCATGGTTTTATCCGAGAAGAAGTTATTTTGTTGATTGAGTAAATTGAGTACAGTAAATTAAATGTCAATTATTGTTAGCTGCTCAATATTTATTATTTGAATTATTTCCCATCATAGTAGTGATATGGAACTCATCCATTAGAATTTGACCCTTATCAGAATTTTAGTTAATAACAAATTCTGTGTTTGTTCATATTTATATTTACTTATTTATTGGTGTTTAAGGTCACATATTTTTGCACAATGTCTAATCATGACCACAATATGAATATCAATCAACTCTAGACCAGGGGTGAGTGTTAATAAGCCATGTTGCCCATTTTAGAGAGGGTTTGCACCTCCCAAGCATTGGTAACTGGGTCCTATTTTTCCTATAAAACAGAGACTGTTTATCACAGTGAACAGGCACTGCTTCATGTCCCTGGGTTCCCACAGGGAGCTTGTTCATAAATATTATTTTCTTATCAGGTATTAAAAAATATTATTATTTATTAACAGCACCTTGCTGATTTAGAACAAGGCTCTTGTCACTGATAACGAAGAACAGCAAATTGTGTGCTTATGCCCATTAGCCAACATAGGAATAATATTACCATACCGACCCATCAGTAAGCCCAGGAGGCACATGAAAAAAATGGGGGTGGGCTTATCCATAAATGAGACTGAATGTAAAATGAAAAGTTGACCAGCCAGGAATGATCTGTCTACAGGACAGTTGGTCTTGTTGGTGTATGTTGTGTTCCCATTGATATTAAATAAATTAATAATGTACATAAGGTTTTATGTGTTTCTTTTAATTGTTTTATTTCATCAGAATCATCAATCATTCAAAAATACATTTCAATAAAAAAATCAGCACAAAATATCAACAAAATGTCAATGATAACAAATGAGGTCAAAAATGCATTTGGTCTATTTGTTTTCACCTGAAAACATGTTTGTTAAGTCGTTACATTCCATTTTGAATTGTATTAATAAAAAAAAAATATTTGAACTGTGTTTGTATTACTCATGTAAGAGAAGGTGCCCTCAGTATTCACAACTCCCATTGTGAAAAAAACAAACAAAAAATAATCCATTCACATGTGATAATTTACAAGTGTATTTCTTCAAGGGTAAGATGAACAGGGGATGTCTGAGCCCCCTCCAGACGGGCAGGCCTGCCTATCTGTACAGGCCAGTAAGTCGCAAGATTGTCACAAAGAATTTCCTCACGTTTTTTCATAATTGATTCTTTAAACAAGCAAAAAAAGATTTGTGAACTATTGTCACTTGTCCTTAATTTCTGCCTGTAAAAGTGTGGGGGGTGATGGGGAGGGGGTAACTGAATTCTGGATGTGGATGAGATGGGCGGAAAACACTGTTGGTTCAAAATGAAGACAAAATACACAGCTGGACATGTAATGAACCTGTTCATATATAAGTAAGGGGAGGTACCTTAATTCTTGTGATATCCCACAGCAGAATTTTTTTCAGTTTTCAACAAACTTTCATGTCCAATTTTTTACACAAAACGGATAAATTTGGTATGAACCATAACAATAGTATATATAGTAGGTCAGCTGAAGTTAATTATACTTGAGATATCATGTTTTTGTTAGGCTTTCCCAAACTCAGTTTGGGAAAGACTCTTGTTATTGTTCTTTTTCAAAATTTTTATTTTCTATTTTTTCTTTTTAGGCTTTCCCAAACCCAGTTTGGGAAAGACTCTTGTTATTCTTCTTTTTCAAAATTTTTCTTCTCTATTTTTTTTTCTTTTTTTTTCTGCCATCAATTTTGTCTGTTGAACTGCTCCAAAACAAGCTGTACGATTTCAACCAAATTTGGCATACTAGTGTAATGCCATGAAATCTAGTGAAATGAAGTATCGCCATATCTGTGAAAATGCATATTTTCAAAATATTCTGCCAAAACCTTCAAAATTTCACCATTTCTCAACATAGCTCAAAAGCAGGCTGCTCGATTTCAACCAAATTTCAACTTATTTATTGTCACAATATCTAGAGAAATGATATATCGTCATATTTGTGAAAATGCTTATTTTCAAAATTTTCTGCCAAAACCATCAAAATTTCAAGGGCGAATTTCTCTATTTTAAGGTTGTTGTAACAATTATTTTGGTATGCATAGATGCAACAATGATTGCAGAAGAAAGTTACTATTACTTTCTAATTTCAGATTTAACTGCCAAGCACAATGAGGGCAAGAATAAGAGTGTTGTTTGAAAATGCCAAAATTAGCCAACTTCGGTTGCTTTTTTCCATCATTTTGGAAAGGGTTAAGTTCAAACTCTTTGCATGTCCATATTCACAATTGACTAACGAGCATATGTGCAGTTGTAAGTTTGGTTGTAAGGTATAACCCTATCCCATTCTGGTTGCATAAATGCTGGTACCATTCAAATAAACTCCCAATTCTCAATGAGCTCTGAATGTTTTCTATGGCTGCATGCAGCAGGCAAAGTATAAAATAATTTGTTTTATATGTTATTATTAAATGTTTAACCTTAGCAGATTTGAGACTTCCCAAGGACAATTTTGCTGTTATATGTTTATTTCAAAGTTTTAACCCTCACCCGCTTGTCAGGCTTTGAATTGGAGTGCCCTCAACTTGGACATGTTCATTCAAATATCAAGGTTCAATATTCCTCCATGTCTCTTATCAGACAGTCTGTGATTGATGTCTACACATTTAGAGCATAATATGACACACCGAAATAAAACACAAATATTTCAAAATTAACCCCTATTGACCAAAAATGAAATGAATATAGCATTTTTACTTCGAAATTCACTAATTTCAAGGGCAAATTCCAGGGCTGTTGCAACAATTATTTGTATGGATAGATGCAAAAGTGGTTGCAGAAGAAAATTACTGTTTACTTTTTAACCTCAGATTTAACTCTCAAGCACAATGAAGGCAAGAATAAGAGTATCGTTTGAAAATATAAATTATAGTAAATTTCCTTTCTTATTATACCTACCGCAATTGTTTACTACAGGCTTGCACTACAGTGGAAGAACCTAACTCAGATAAAATACTCTCTATTTTAATCTTTCCCAAGAGATTTGGGAAAGAAAAGTGTGTAAAAACACCATGAAAAAATAAGCCATCGGCGCACACCTAGTATGGGACGCTCTTCCATAGTACAAATCCACGACTTCCGTAAAACAGTGTGCAGTGCGTCAATTCGTCATTCTTTTGATTCCGACAACACAGGAGTTATGTGATCAGCGGGGAGGAAGGATTCTTACCCGAATAAGAAGACGGGAGGGCCTCCATGTAAACAATTGCGGTAGGTATAAGAAAGGAAATTTACTATAAAATTTATATTTCTTATCAACCTACCTTGCAATTGTTTACTACAGGCTGAATAGACAAAAGGATGGAGGGAATCACATAACGAACTCACACATAACTCAATAGCACTGGAACCGTGGACAGAGGAAGAGATCCCTAGGCCTATCAAACCATAGCATCACAAACATTAGTAAAAGGCAATGGAAGATGAGGCGTATGGTGGAGTACGATGCACAGACAGAAAGCTGAATGGCTGGGATAGACAAGCCTGAGCTGAAGAAAGAGGGCCCCGAGGACAAAGGTCCTCTGCCGGCTCCTGCAACTGTCGCAGATAAAAGGAGACAGTAGCATTTCTCCAGTAGGCTGCCAGTATAACATCCGTCATCCGACAACATGACAGAGTCATGAAAAGAGGAAGACAATGCACGCACCTCGTGGCAGAAAAAAACAATTGGTAATACAATCACCAGTAGCTAGATGAGCAGAAGCTGCACGAATAGCAAGACAAATCCATCGAGAAATGGATGCAGGAGAGATCTGGCACGTGAGAAAATGCATATCCATCCAGGATAAAGGTGCGAACCCCCCACCCCCACCCCCAAGCAGAGCAGTGCCCAAGAAAGTGACCATCTTGGAGTAAACTGCCAAGTCCTAGGCTTTATCAAGGAAAAGAGCTGAACAAGCTTGGAGAGGCAAGGATGAGTGTCGAAATAATGCGGTACCACATATGAAAAAGGTTTCCGAAGCATGGACTTGTACCCATTGCTGGAGATCCCCAGAAACAAACATATACCAGAAACTCTGCAAGCGGTGTGATCGAAGGAGTGACAGAAGCAACAGAGTGATCGCACACCATCGAGAGGCTAAACCAGTGGAGTGAATGCCTCCTTAAAGAAGAAAAGCAACTCCACTGCGTGTCTCGAAAAACCACTACGAAGGAGACAGGACCCGATAAAAGACATGTGCGAAGGCACAAGGAAGTCGGGTCAACTTGAAACCTCCTCGGGCAACTTTGGCAAAGAAAGTTGCGATGTAGAGGGAGACATGCCGGAACCGCCGCTAACAGAGAGCGGAGCAGATTGATCCACACCCACCAAGGCGACGGGTGTGATCGAAAGGATTTAACGATTGCAGGTTCATATCTGGGAGAGAACCTGAGGCGGAATCGGAAGCAGCAGGAAGGCGTAGCCGACAAGACCGTCCCAAAGGAGGGCCAGAGCATCCACGGCGAAAGCCAGAGCATCTGGACACGGGGACACGGAAATGTCCACCGATGGTTCCAAGGAGTCGCAAAGAGATCGATGGAACCCGCCATGTGGAGAATCCACTCGGTGGAAAAGAACCTGCCCCATCGGGACAGGGAGATGGCTAGGACGTTCAGACGACCGGAAATGTGATGAACAACCACCCCGGCGTTGACATCCTGAGCGGGCAGTAGAAGATCCTGAGCTTTTTCGCACATTGGAACCGAGTGTGTGCCACCCTAGTCCTGAATGTAAGCAACTACTGTCGAATTGTCGAACAACAGAAGGACCTGACGATTCGACAGGTGAGGGATCCACTGCCTGAAACTCAGAAGAAAAGCAAGAAGCTCCTTCTGGCTGATGTGTAGAGATGCCCGATCCTGGTCCCACATCCTGTGAAGAGAAAGACCTAGAGGATCCAATGTCGCACCCCATCTGAGATCGCCGACATCTGCTATCAGAACACGATTGCACGTGGGTAAGTTCAACAGGACACCCTGCGTGATCCACTGAAGATTCGTCCAGTGAAGAAGGTGAGGATAAGAGAATCTGGTAACTGAAGCACCAGATCCAGAGAATCGACATTCGGCCTCCAACGACTGAGCAGAAAGTGTTGGAGAGGTCTGACATGCAGACGACCTAGAGGAATGAGATCCGTCACCGAACCGCAGAGACCGATCAGCCGGAGATTACTCCGTGCCGTCGCGGATGTGGACTGGGACAGAGTCAGAGCAAAAGCTGAGAGAATCACAGCTTTGGCCTGGGGAACCGCCACCAAATTGAATTGGGTGCGGAAAGCCATCCCCAGATGACAAAACGACTGAGAAGGGACCACGTCCGACTTCTCCTCGTCGACTCTGAATCCTAGCGATGTGAGCAAGCTCAACAGAGTGGTGACATCTGCCTCCAGTAAGGCAGCATTGGAAGGCCTCTGGAGGATATCATCTAGATATGCCGAAGTAGCAACACTGGACTGTGTGCGATGAAAAGCTATCACATGCGACATCAGTCTGGTGAAGGCTCAAGGAGCCAGGTTGAGGCCGAAAGGCATGGCCTACAACTGGTAAACTCGCCCCAGAAAAATGAACCTGAGATACTTCCGTGACGCCCGATGAATCGGAATGTGAAAGTAAGCGTCTCGCAGGTCGATGCTGGAAGTGAAATCTTCCTGGTGAATTGAACGGCAGACCGACCTGAAAGTCTCCATGCTGAACTTGGGAGCAATGATAGACTGGTTCAGGATACTCAGATCGATAACCGGTTGGCGTCGGCCGTCCTTCTTTGGCACCAAGAACAGGCGGGAATAGAACCCCACTGACTG
This sequence comes from Pictodentalium vernedei, assembly GCA_031216915.1. Classification (NCBI taxonomy): domain Eukaryota; kingdom Metazoa; phylum Mollusca; class Scaphopoda; order Dentaliida; family Dentaliidae; genus Pictodentalium; species Pictodentalium vernedei. The sequence continues at coordinate 220,912,468 of CM062295.1, read as the reverse complement.
AATGTTCTAGACGACCTCGATCGTCCCCTTTGTCAGGAGATTGTCTATCTCCGTGGACAAAAGTTCCCGATGTAAAACGTCTGAAGGAACTGTGGTTGGAAGAAGAGACACCCTGGACAGAGTGGGGTGCCTTCGGAAAGATAATCGCAGCCCGGACTGATCAACATCTAACACCCAAGGATCAGATGTGATGGTGGCCCAACGGTCTGCAAACTCTGCTATCCTTTCTCCAACCTGGGACGAGTCGAGGTGAGGACCTTCATTTCGAGCCCCGAGGCCCGCGAGAGGAGAAACTACCTCCTCTACTGAATGAAGAATCCTGAGACTTCCCTCTAGTCTGCCGATGCTTACCCCTACCCCTTGAGAAAGAAGTAGAAGCGATGGCAGAAGGATCAGCCTTTTGCTTCGCAGAGGAAGCAGAAGGGTACTTGTTAGGCTTGGAACGACCCCTGCCTCCCCTAGAAGGCTGATCAAACTGAAGAAACAGCAGCTGATCTTTGGAATGACGTAGGACCGTCGACACGGAACCATGGAAAAGTTGCGGACCTTCCAAAGAAGCAGATCAAAGAGTAGCGCGCTGCTCCTCAGGAAGGGATCGGCCTGTGTCCAGCACAGAGTCCCTTCGAACTAATTCCAGATTAGCCGTGTTACAAGCATGCGTGTGAGTAAGATACATGAGCACCTTGGACAGCACACACAAAGGAGCCTGTACCTCATCAAACTTATCTGGAGGCAGATAAGCAGCTAAAGCTGAGACGACGTGATCTGAGAGAGAAAGCATACCAAGCATCTCTCTCGATAAGCCCAATGTGGACTCCAGAGTCATCATCGGAATGACGGCAGACTTGGACTTGGAAAGCCCGAGGGAATTGGAGTCCTGATCCAAAACCGTCAAAGTCTGGCAGACTGATGGATTGGCGGAATCGTAGGAACGATAATGTGCCACAGGCAAAAAGGTGTCAACCCTGGTGAAGAAAGGAGCCTTCATAGCCTTGGAACTTAGCTTAGAGTCCAAGGCTGAAAATGCTTCAACCAACTGTACCGACTGGCACAGTTGAAGATGCCCAGAAGCAGGTTGCTCCATAGGCTGTTGGCGCATGACTGATGATCGCGGCCTGGCTGACACTTCAACTGGTTTGATGGTTTGAGATCCGGAAGGAACCCAAACACGAAATCAAGAGCTGCCCCCAAGTCCGAAGACTGCTGGCTCTCGACATCAAGCATGTCTGACTCTTCCCCTGAGTCGGAAGACACATAGCCCATCATGGGCAAACCAGCCGATGCCTCCCATGGTGTCGGAACACCAGGGGGATCAGAAAGCGGCCTGTTTCCAATCACGGGAGGCTGCGCCATAGGGGGCGCCTGGAAACCACTTGCTGCCTTGCTGGAAGCAATGGGAAGGCTCTTTGACAGAACCTGAGTGAGTAAGGAGAGGGCCTCCCTGAGCTCACTGCCCGTACTGGCCGGTTCGACAGGGGAACGAACCAGCAAAGTGGCTTCACCTCTGATCCTCTTAACCAGCAAAGGGTCACGATCCTCCAAAACACCCGACGCGGGACGCAACGTCTGAAGGCAGACATGTATAGGGGTGTGACACACCCCGAGGATCAACATAGCAGGAACTCATAAGAGTCACCGCGGACCTCTGCGAGGCAGAAGGTCCAGGCTGCACAAAAGACGCTGATCCCCCAAACTGGTCGTGTGACCAGAATGAGTGGACGGAAACGCCACGAAGTTTGTAGTGTCCTCACTAAGAACATCTGAATCCAATGACACAACTGTGGTGCTTGACGGCGCAGAGACCACAGTAGAGGGTCCGACCGGCAGCCACTTCCAACTTTGCCGAGTTGAAGTCAGGGAAGGCTGAGGCCGATACCCCCACGTCTACACTCCCAGACACCGCAGCAGACCACTGCAGGTAAAAAACTACTGCGCTCAACGGCTGAGAGGACACAGTAGGGGCTTCAGTTGGCAGCCACTTCCGACTTCGCCGAGTTGAAGTCAGGGAAGGCTGAGACTGATACCTCACAACCACACTACAGACATCCCTGCAGACCCTTGCAGGGATAAGCCGAGGCTGGCTAAAAATGGTGCCCAATGACGTTGTAGACGGAACAGCAGTAGCAGCAGATACGACGGGAGCTGTTGGAACTGGCGGAAAAGCGGAGAGAGCCACCTAGCTTGGCCTCCAAAGGAGGAGTCTCAACCCTAGTGACAGCCTCAGATGTCGACTGGAAAGGGCACATAGTCCCGGAACCAGGCAGGCATCACTTCACCAGAAATCCAACAGCTCCCGCAGTATCCACCACGGTAAAAAAAACCTGCACATTCCCCACAGAAGGGGAATAACTCTCATCAGACGGTCGAGGCGGGAAGCCCCGAAATGACAGAGTTCCCCACCCCCCACTGGTGTGGGAGGAGCTACATATCCCCCACGGAGGGGGAGCATTTCTCACCAGACGTGGTCGAGTCGGGTGGCCCGAAACGACAGTGTTCCCCACTCCCCACGGGAGGAGCTGCACATCCCCCACAGAGTGGGTATGACGCACACCAGACGTGGTCGAGTCGAGGAAGAAAGTTACTGTTTACTTTTTAATCTCAGATTTAACCCTCAAGCACAATGAGGGTGAGAATAAGAGTACTGTTTGAAAATGCCAAAATAAGCTAACTTTGGTTGCTTTTTCTATCATTTTGGAAAGGGTTAATTTCAAACACTTTTCATGTACGTATTCACAATTGACTACCTAGCATATTTGCTGTTGTAAGTCTGGTTGTAAAGTTTAACCCTATCCCATTCTGGTTGCATAAATGTAGGTACCGTCCAAAAAAACTCCAATTTTTCAGAATTTGGTAAGTTCAGGTGATGATTTACTCCTTTTCTAATTGATTGAGCTCTGAATGTTTTCTATAGCTGCATGCAGCAGTCAAAGAATGACAAATTTTGTTCTATATGTTATTATTCAAAGTTTAACTCATGGCAGATTTGAGATTTCCCATAAGGGTACTGTCAAAATAATGGTTATTTTTGCCAAAATTTACATGCAATTACTCAGCACTGGAGCCATATTTTCTCAAAACATTTCACAGGAGAAGATAGGGCATTCATCCAAGAACAATTTTGCTGTTACATGCTTTATTCCAAGTTTTAACCCTCTCCCAGTTGTCGCACCTTGACTTGGAGTACCCTCAACTTGTACATGTTCATTCAAATACCAAGATTCAAGATTCCTCCATGTCTCTTATCAGATATGCAGTCTGTGATTGATGTTCACACATTTAGAGCATAATATGATACACTAAAATCACCACACAAATATTTTAAAATTAACCCCCATTGGCCACAAATGATATGAATATAGCATTTTATCTTCGAGATTGACTAACTTCAAGCACTAATTTCTCTAATTGCAATGTGGTTGTAACAATTATTTTTATATGCATAGATGCAACAATGCTTTCAGAAGAGAGTTACTGTTTAGTTTTTAATCTCTCCTTTAACCCTCAAGCACAATGAGAGTAAGAGTTCCATTTGAAAATGCTAAAATTAGCTAACTTCGGTTATATTTTCCTGTCATTTTGGAAAGGGTTAATTTTAAACATTTTGTTTTGCTATAGGCAGATATGCATAATGAACAAATCCACTGCTGTAAGTTATGCTTTGGGGCTTAACCCAACATAGATCCAATGATAATTATCCGCTACTCCCACATCCTCCTTTTTGTATATAAATGTTCCTTGTGTTCTGTACACGCTTTTTCTGAGATCAGGTTGAATGATGCTGGTAAGCATTTATATAGCACTACTCACCTTTTTCAGGAATTCATTCTGATTCATTAGGAATTTCATGTGTCTCTCTCCTGTAATTTACAGACCATTTTTCATACGTCTTTTCCTTATATTTTGCTGCATTCAAAAACTGATAAATCTTCCTTTACCCCTTTTGTACTGTCCAGTGGATTCCCAATGCTAGATGGCTCAAGGCTAAACTAACTGTGATGCGATTTGGTCTTATTCATCTGTATTTCCTCTCATTACTGTAATTCCTTACATGCTGTTGCCCGATATTCCTCCCCTGGACAGGGAATTTATCACCACTATAAGGAGTAAAATTTGTGGACATTTAACAAAAATTTCTGTGGAAAATTTATCGACCTTTTGACAAGTGAGTTCTTGAGTCAAGACTCAACTTTTCATGAAATTTTCAACAAATCTAGTCATGGCTGCTTAACACAAGCCATGACAAAATATTTTGAATATACTCTGTGGTTTAAGAGTTAATACTCTGTAAAATGCTTCCTTTGTTTCTTTGATTCACCCATTTCCAAAATATTTGAATTTGATCTGTCGTTTTTCTTATTGGCCTAATGAGATTCCAATTCTGTTTACTCCCTTATTTGTTATAAATGTATTACCAAGCAAAGAATCCTAAAAGTAAGCAAAAAAAATAATACTGTTTGCTGTTGCATGAACTTTGGCAGAGAAATTATTGCCCTTCAGCAACACGAGTGTAAGCATTAACCTAAAACAAGATTTTTTGGACAGGAGGCACTCATAACTGAAAAGGGTTTTGTCCTCCTACATCTATGTATCTAAAATATAGATGCCATGTGAAACTTATTGGAGTGGTTGCATTACTTACCCCCATATCAGTGTGCAATACATTACTTTGATAAGATGTACTCATTGTTGAATCACACCGGCCTTTAACACAGATATACAGCTTTACATATATCTGAAAAAGAAGAAAATGAGTTTGTAAATAAGTAACACTGAAGATATTTCAAATCTTCATTTGTTAATTGTTACATTCAAGGGCACCAGAAGCATCCGAGGGCAAGGGGGCAGGGATATCAGAAATAGCACTCGCTTCTGGGTATGAGTTAACCCTTTACCTAATGTAATGGCCAAAACCGGCCAGCGCTATTCTCAAAAATCGCCAATTAATTTTCATTATTTTTTTCATTTTTTGTCTCAAAAACATAGGTTATGACCCCTCGTTGGAATGAGCTCGTCGAGCTCGTTCCAACGAGGGGTCATAACCTATGTTTTTGAGACAAAAAATGAAAAAAAATAGTTATTCAAGAATTATTTTTGCAAGTGTCGTCTGCTTTTCAGGTTAGGTAAAGGGTTAAGAAAGGGAGTTTTCAACACATCAGAAATCATAAAGAGATACTATTATCAACCAGCCTCCATCATTAAACCTGTTACCACACCTTCCCCCATTGGCATTGGCACACATAAAGTATGTTCGAAACAAATTCCCTGAGAGTTTCTCAGTTACAGTTCTCAGAAAGTAAGAAGTGTTTTCCACTAGTACACTTCTGGTAAAAAAGGGCATGTGCTTCCCCCCATGGAGGAAATCTGCCTGCTACTTCTGACACCCTTGGTTACATTACCCATTTTGTTCCCCTGGCAAGGCCAATGGTTTCGCATTAAAGGTTCTTGAATACTTGAAGCATACAAATGATGGAATAAAAAAAAAGATTTTTTTTTCTCAGGCGTACTAATATGAAACAGCATGACTTTTGCAATCAAATTTTGAAGCAAGACAAACATTAACTCAGGATATAAACTGAAACACAGTGCTGTAACCAGTATCTTCAGACCGGTCAGACATTGCATTAAAGTCCATCGGTCACAGCTTTATTTCAAGAAAAGAGTGCTCAGGTATTTCCATGCATTTCACATGAATAATTTCTTTCTGTCAATCATAATGAGACAATACCCACATGTGACAATGTTTCATTAACAGAATGGTTGATATCAAGTTGGAAAAGTCTTCATAATTGACTGTTTTGAAAATTAGAAGAGCCCTGGTCCAATTAGAGCATTGTTTCCATTAGTTTTGAGATATGCATAGTTAATTGGACTTTCTTCAGAACTGAATTATTGCTTGCCTACTTTCTAATTTGTCTTCTTGCATCAAAGACATGAATCAGAAGTTTTACTACTGCATTCACTGAATTCCTCCATTGCTAATCTAGAATCGCATCTGTCAAAGAAGAAATGCAAAATATAGAAACACAGGTACACTGCTAATTTCTTTTGTTTTTCTTGATTCAGTCTTCAATTTGAAATAATTAAACTTTTTTTCGGTTCATGCGTTTTCAGATAAAACGATTGGCTCACACGATTCTGTTTTTTCTTTTCATAACTCAATGAACCGAAAAAAACACAATTAGGTCTGCCCCCAGCCACGCCCCTTAAATACCAGTCTTCGGAGTTACAACATGGTGTCAAATCAATAGAAGTTAGAACACTGGCACGTTCTAAATCTGAAAAAGAAAAATAAATTTATATTACTAATTTATCACCATGAAATTATTTATAAAATATTTAAATGACCGTGGTGGGTCGGTTTTTCTTTTTCTTCACAACTGTATTTATTTGACATTTCAATTTTTACGCACACTGGGTGATAGTCTGCGTTCATCGTTTTACCCAAATCGATTATAAACAATGGCTGGTCATGACGAAAACGGCAATTTTGACATTGCTAATTTGAATGAAATTTTTGGAAATCAAAATGATTTTATATTTGAGGAAGAATATTTTGAATAGTTTTCTCGGGAAACGGTCAAAACCAAAATACAATGTAATACTGATGGCCTATTTCCACCTACCACGGAACGTAACTTTTACGTGAAGTGAACAGTTGAATGAAATTTGAGGGAGGCGTGGCTTATGACGTTTTCTTTGCATTACGTAATTCATTGGTCAATAAAAAATTTAATGACATAAGTGCATTTGACTTGGAAAGTGTGTCAATCTGGTAAACAATTGTGGTAGGTATGTTAAAAAACAAAATTTACTACAAAATTTTAATTTCTTTTCAACCTACTCACAATTGTTTACAATTGGCTGAATAAACAATAGGAGAAGGCGAATCACATAACCAATACCAACAAGAGTAGCAGAAAGAAAAGCAAGGAGGGCAGAGAACAATAGCGAAACCTTTAATGAAGATAGAGAGAAGGCACCTGAAAAGAACAAGGCTGAGCGAAGCACAACCTCGATAAAAACAATTTTAACGGGGTGCACAACAGCCTGAGCAGCAATGAGAGGGCCTAAAGAATAAAGGTCCTCAGACTGCTGCTGAAGGTGGCGGAGATAAAAGGAGGAAAAGGTAGAAGCATTCCTCCAGTAAGCCGCATTCATAACATTCCGGAGCGAAACAGAATTGGAGAATGCCCAGGATGTAGAAATGGCACGAACCTCATGAGCATTAAAACGGTTCGAAATAAGATCCGGCGCAGACAAGTGGGATTAAGCCAGCTTGATTGCAAGACAGATCCACCTGGAAATAGAATGGGAAGAGAAAGACTGCCTCTTAGGAATGAGAGACAGAAAGAATCTCTTCCGACCCCTCCTAATGAACTGAGTGCGAGTAATGTAAGTCTTGATCGCATGAACAGGACAAAGAAGAGGTCTCCGGCCATCGACAGCAGGGAGAGCCCGAATGCAGATGGGGGGAGGTACTGAATCAGGAAGTTGATTCTTAGCCAGAAAAAAGCAATCTGTAGTGAAGGTGACACTGTTAACCTCATTTCTGAAGAAGGCAGAATCAACAGATAGTGCATGAAGCTCACGGACTCGTCAAGCAGAAGCAAACGCTAGAAGAAAAGCCGTCTCATAGGTGAGAAAACGCATATCGGTCTCAGATAAAGGCTCGAATGGCGCCTCCTCCAAACAGTGCAACACCCATGCCAAGTTCCACTTGGGTGTAAGACGCAAAACTCGAGGCCTCTTCAAAGAAAAGTGCCAAATGAGTTTGGAGAGAAAAAGATTACGACCGATGCACCGCTTTCCCACATAAGAGAAAGTAGCAGACAGCATAGACTGATAGCCCTTAATCATAATAGGCTGGAGGCCCTTGGAGTCAAAAAGATATACCAGAAAATCCGCAATTTGAGCGATTGACGGATCACGGTAATCCACATTGTGATCTGCACACCAGAGGCAGAAAACCTTCCACTTCGCAGTATAAGTCATGCCAGTGGAATGTTGCCGCGATGCAGAAATGCTCTCCACTGATCATCTCAAAAAACCTCTACGTCGGGGACTGAACCTGATAAAAGACAGGCGTGAAGGGACAGGCTCGCCAGGTTGTTGTGATACTTCCTGGGATGACCCTGGGAAAGAAGATCGCGATGTAGAGGTAGACGAATTGGTCGATCTGCCAACAGAGGCCGCAGAAGATTGATCCACACCCTCTGTGGAGACAGAGGTGCGATCAGAAGGATCCTGCAACTGCAAGCACAAATCTTTGCTAATACTTGAGGAAGAATCGGTGCAGGAGGGAAGGCATAGCCGATCCAACCTGTCCAGTCCAGGGACAGAGCGTCTACCGCAAAAGCCAGAGGATCTGGACAAGGGGAGACAAAGGTCTCTACCTGATGATTCCAGTGAGTAGCGAAAAGGTCGACCTGAGGATGGCCCCACTGCTCGCAAATCGCCTGAAACACTGACCGATGTAGCATCCATTCGGTGGGAAGGACACTATCACGTCGGGACAGGGAGTCTGCTAGGACGTTGAGACGCCCGGGAATGTGTCGAATGGACACCTGAGCGTTTACATCCCGTGCCAACAGAAGAAGATCCCGAGACAGCCAATACATGGGAATCGAATGTGTGCCTCCTTGATTCTGAATGTAGGCCACTACTGTTGAATTGTCCGAAAGAAGTAGGACAATATGGTCCGACAGGTGAGGGATTCAAAGCTGAAAACTCAACAGAAGAGCAAGGAGCTCCTTCTGGTTGATATGAAGGCCCACCTGCTCACTGTCCCACTTGCCATGAGTGGACAGACCGAGAGGATCCAACGTCGCACCCCAGCCCCGATCGCTGGCATCCGCAGTAAGGATGCGACCGGCCAAAGGAAGATCCAACGGAACACACTGTGTCAGCCAGGGAACAGCGGCCCAAGGGTGGAGGTGACAAAGCAAGGACCGAGGAATAGGAAGTTCCAGGTCCAGTGGATCTACATTCGGACGCCAATGATCCAACAGAAAGGGTTGGAGAGGTCAGACAAACAAGCGACAGAGCGGAATGAGATCTGTCACCGAACCGCAAAGGCCCAGCATCCGAAGGAAAGTCCTGGCCGAGACCGAGGAAGGTTGAAGTAGGTTCTGAGTCAAGGCGGAAAGAATCGTCGCCTGAGCTTGGGGGACCGACACTACATTGTGAAGAGTGTAGAAATCCATCCCCAAATGACGGAATCGCTGAGAAGGAAGGAGATCTGACTTCTTGCGATTGACTCTGAAACCCAGCGACGCTAGCCGACAAAGAAACTGCCGGACATCTAACTCCAGAACAGCAGCATCATGGTGCCGTTGGAGGATGTCATCCAGGTAGGCTGACGAAGTCACAGCCGACTGAGCATGGTGGAAAGCAAGCACATGTGACATCAGTCGGGTGAAAGCCCAAGGAGCCAGGTTCAAACCGAATGGGAGAGCTCTGAATTGATAGACTCGATCCCGAAACGAGAACCGAAGGTATTTCCCTGACGCCAGATGAATGGGTACATGGAAGTAGGCATCCTTCAGGTCGATACTGGCAGCAAAGTCGCCCTGATGAACTGAACGTCGAACCGACTGGAAAGTCTCCATACTGAAATGAGGAGCTATTATGTACTCATTCAGGATACTCAGATCGATGACAGGATGAAATTGGCCATTTTTCTTCGGCACCAAGAAAAGTCTCGAGTAAAACCCCGGTGAAAGGGTGTTCCCGACCACCTCGATCGCCCCTTTGATGAGGAGATTGTCAATCTCCTGCATAGAAGGTCCCAACGCAGAGAATCGGAAGGGACCTGAGTCAGGAGGGGCACCCGAGAGAAACTGGGGTGCCGATGGAAGGACAGTCGCAGACCGGATTGAATGACGTCGAGGACCCAAGGGTCCAACGTTATCTCTGTCCAACGGTCGTAAAACATCGACAGCCTTCCCCCGACTGGAGGTGAATCGAGGTGAGAACCTTCACTTGCGGCCCCGACGAGGCCCCCGAGAGGAGAAACCACCTTGAGAAGTGACAGAGTCCTGAGACTTTCCTGCCTGAGGCTGCCAGGGAGCCTGGCCACGTCGGCGCTTCTTATGTGCAGAAGGAGTAGATGGAGCCGAAGGCGTAGCTGACGAGGCAGACGCAGCAGCACGCTTGGCGGGCCTGGAATGACAACCACCCACAGCAGCAAGTTGGTCCAGCTGTCGCAGCAAAAGCTGGTCCTTCGAATGACGAAGAACTTTGCCACGAACAGCTTCAACAGAACTAAGGAACAACTGATGTCCCACCAAAGAGGCGGACCTCAGAACAGCACACTGCTCAGAAGGAAGGGATGGAGAAGAATCCAAAACTGCATCCTCAGAAGAGACCAACGTCGATCAGCAGACAGAATAGGGATATGGTGAGAAGACATCGGAGGATAGTCCCGATTGTGATGCCCAGGGGCCATCACTGACCTCTGCGAAACAGACGGTCCTGCCTGCAAATCCTAGAAAGAGACCGACAGTGCACGTTGATCAGTAGCTGGACCTAGGACATGGCGAGAAGACACCGGGGGATTGTCCCAAGAAGGACAGGAACCTGTTATTGGCCTCTGCGCAGCAGACGGCCCCAACTGCCCATCCTCTGAGACCGACGGCAAGCATCGATCGACACGCAGACTCGGAACACAGTGAGGAATCACCGGAGGAAGGTTCCGAGAGTGACAGCTAACCAGGGCTGTCACTGACCTCTGCCGAACAGCAGGCCCTGGATGCCAATATCCCAACCCCATCCTGCTAGTCGACACACTAGCAGGGGAAGGAGGAACAAAAAACAATTCACTCGAGGGGCAAGGAATCGCTGCCGAAGCGACTGACCAGCTCAAACGACTAGGAGTAAACCTAGCCAGATGAGATGGAGCAGACAGCAAACCCGCACAGCTTCGTCACGAAGCTAGGGGAGGCTGAGAGCTCACGGACACACCAGCAGATACAGCCTCGGTCCCCCTAGACTGAAGACCATCCCCAGAGGAGATGGAAGAGCCACCATCATACAGAATAGGATCTGTAGTAACAACTTCCTCAGCAACTGTCGATGGCGTAGGAGGCAGATCGGAGAGGGTCACTGAGCTGACCACGGAGAAGCTCTCTACGAAAACAGACGCCTCAAGAGTGACATCAGAAATCAAAGAGACCACGGTCTCCACGTCAGGTATCACTGAACTAGCACCGTCAACAGTTGCAGAGGAACTCGCCACAGAAGACAGATCAGAATCCTGTGTGACAGAGTCACCACGTGCACCATCAGAAATGTCTGCTATGGCACAGCTACCCTTACCCCGAGACCGAGGGGTTCTAGCTCTGGACAGAACCACCTTGTTAACAGAAGCCCAGAATTTTGAGGACCAAACCCACAAATACCACATGATTGGGCCTGAGTGCAATTGCTGCAAGTGACACATGTGGAATGAGAGTCGTCCACATGTTTCACTTGCAAGCAAGAGGTACAAGGAATAGTCTTTGGCATACGGTAATATGAGTATTGATTCACCCAGAATAAGGACGTCTGCTATGTGGTTGTACATTTGGTTGAGGTATGTTTTTGAATGAAACTGTACTATACATTGCCTTGTATATTGTTATATGTATATTGTTGAAATATATATTGACTGTTCTTGTATCTGTACCCTGTTGTGACGAAAAACAATTTTTCGTCACAGTTTTGTTGTGAACTTTGAATGAAACTGTTTATTTCTGTGTATACTGTATTCGTTCATTAAAAAAATATTTTGACTGTGTTTCTTATTACTCACGTAAGAGAAGAACTCTACTTATTACAGTTGTCCAAAAGTAAGTATCCAAATGTAAGTATGAGTCCACAGGCATGTTGAAAACAAACATTTTTTTTTAAGTTTCGATCTGCACAAAGAGTTCATCGACAGTGTTACCAGCAATAAACACTGCGTGCGCATCGAAAAAGAAGAGCATTTGCTTGGCAGTTTGGAGTATTACAGAAGAGGAACAAGATTTCAGTTCTACTAATTTATTTATGGCACATCACAATGAAGTACGATACATATAAAATATAAAACATGAATAAGCAGGAATTACTTGAATCACAGACCATAAACTTTGTGTCATAATAACAAAGTTCCATCGTATTCACATTTTGTATTCATTGATGAAATACAGTAATCTCCCTTGAGTCATACATTTTTACCAACATTCAATTTTTAAAACAAAGTGCAATCCCAGTATTTCAGAGTGAGGAGTTGGAACACAGAAAGCATTCCAGAAAATCTTCTTATTGATGACAGAGATAAATACATATTGAATATCTCGCATTCATCATTATTTTTATTATTATTACATATCTATTACTGAACACAACACCTCAAAAATTCTCCCAATATATTTCAATACAAACAATCTCCATGTGACATGCACGTGGGTGTTATTACCAGAGAAGGAAAAAATAGAGAATTATTCTTGCATTTATCGCACAATTTTCAGTGAGGCATTGTGGGACAAGTGCAAGAAAAATGCTTTATTACTTGCTGAATCCATATCATAGAATCCATATCATAGAAAAAGCAAACCGCTTGTGGTGCAAATTTTTCTCAAAACACAAGCGGTAACAGTTTTTTGTTCAACCCTGAGCACGTGATTGTTTGATGAGAAAACACCTGTTTCATGGCAGTGATGTGTGATCAAGTACATACAGCCCGGTGTTGTTTTAAATTCCAACAACAAAGGAAAAGGTAACAAACATGATTTATTATATATCAAAGGCGTGGTCTGATTTTTTTTGGTCAAAACGTGAATGCATGTTTGAGTGCTATTGACTGGAAAAGTGTGTCGTAGGCGTGTTAAAGTTTCTTGAAAAATGTCAATCAGTGTTCTCACGTCCATTCCCGAGATCTCGTGTGTACATACATGACCTTTCTCATACTAGTGATCAGCTGTCATGTCGATCTATTTTCCCAAGAATTTTAAGTTTTTCTAATTATTGATACACATCTTCTGGGCATTTAATTCCAATTTCTAAGTATTGAGACAGGTAAAAAAATAATTATTTTAAACTGTATTAATACATAGAGTAAATACGGTAATATGAATGATAATTATAAGGAATCAAGCTTCCCGCCGACGGAAAACAGAACAAAGGTCATGTTCACACGTGGGGGAAAAACAAGATTAAGTGTGAAGAAACAAGCAATAGTGATCAAAAATAACATTAATCAATAACAATTTTGAAGGCTTGAAAAGGGATACAATCCATTTGCACACAATTAAATGCAGATAATAAGTTGTTCACGAAGAAAACAGAAAAGTATAGCACAAGTCACAAAAATTTCCGACCATGTACAAATGGCGGAAATAAAAGGAATTGACGTCACGGTTGTTGCGCATACGCTCGGTAAACGCAAGAGGTGTGCAGAGAGAGTGCCTGTAATTTCGAGCGCTGGTCTCGCTCGACCCTTTTTTCGATCTTTTTCGTGCTTTTGCACTCTAGTACTTTTCCAGCTTGTTTGGAAAAGTTTCTAAAAGCTTGAGTTAGTTCCGAAGTAGGGCTTGCACTTATGTTACAGCCAATTGTAAACAATTGTGAGTAGGTTGAAAAGAAACAAGGGTTTAAAGTTGAATGGATGTGTAATAAATAGGAATATTCCTCAGTAGCTTCCAAAATGATGTCATGCATCAGCGTATCACTATGATGTTGCTTTGAAGGAATGATCAGCTGTTCTTTGTTATTGTTTTGAATCGTTCATGTTTGCAGTTGAATTAGGTTGAATACTGCACAGTAAAATGTCATGTACTATATAATAAAAAGATGGTGGATCAATATACGGCCACCTATGAAGAAATTGCGCTTGTGAAGAAATTTTTAGTTGAACAAAAAGTCCAAGAATTCCTTCAACAATAATTGTACATTCCTGGCTTAAGACCCATTAAAGTTGAATATATTGTTTTCAAATTATTGTGTGGAGAATCAAAAGTCACCAAAACTCCCAGATGGTTGGCATGGTGGCCATATTGGAAATGCCTGAATGCTGGATATCAAAAGGAACCATCCTGTAGTCATGACTAATCTACCATAAAAAACAGAATCTGTTGGATGTATTGTTTTCAAGTTATCACGTCGACAAACAAAAGTTAACAGATGGATGGATGGATGGACAGACACAGAGACAAATGGATTGACGGACGAACAGACAATGATACTGTTATCAAAATGAACCATCCTCTAGTCATGACTAATCAACCATAAATAATCAGTATCTGTTGGATTATCAAATGGACAATCAAAAGTCCCTAAAAATCCATCTTGGATATGCCAGAATGCTGGTTATCGAAAAGAAGCATCCTCTAGTCATGATTAATCAACCATTAAAAAGCAGCATCTGTTGGATCTATAGTTTTCAAGTTATCGCATGGAGAATCAAAAGTCCCTGAAAATCCAAGATGGCTGACATGGTGGCCATATTGGATATGCCAGAATGCTGGTTATCAAAAGGAATCATCCTCTAGTCATGAATTATTAACCATAAATAAACAGTATCTGTTGGATTATCAAATAGACAATCAAAAGTTCCTAAAAATCCAAGATGGCTGCCATGGCGGGCATCTTTGATATGCCATAATGCTAGTTATCGAAAGGAACCATCCTGTAGTCATGATTAATCAACCATAAAAAAGCAGCATCTGTTGGATCTATAGTTTTCAAGTAATCACGTGAACAATCAAAAGTCCCTGAAAATCCAAGATGGCTGAAGTGGTAGCCATATTGGATATGACAGAATGCTGGTTATCGAAAGAAACCATCCTCTAGTCATAACTAATCAACCATAAAAAAATAGTATCTGGTGGATGTATTGTTTTCAAGTTATCGCATGAATAAACAAAAGCTAATGGATGGACAGATGGATGGATGGACAGACGCACATTGCCATACCATAACACAGCCCGCTCATATGAGTGGCCGTATAAAAATCTACGCTATTTTAGTGAATATCGGGAATTATTTCATTCATGTGGATCTGAAAATATTAAGTAAAATAAAACTTTCAGGTCCACCCTCATGAGACAATTCTCGATATTCACAAAAATAGCATAGATATCCTCTATATTTTTTTAAGCATGACGGAGTAGTCTGAAATAATGTTTTTGTATGGTGAAGAATTAATGAGAACAATAAGTAAAGATTAGTGGATGAAGAGAAGAAATAAGACCTGTACCGAAAATTCAGCACAAACCAGCTGCACAAACTAAAATTTAGAGTTGTGAGCAGAGATTGCTCGAAGTAGGAAAAGAGATAGTTCAGGTATCTGAACGTCACAGTTTCCCCAGTGCGAAGGGTATGATGTTCAAATAGCCGAATGGGGAGAAGAGGAAACTTTGAACTGTGAAAAGAATGAGAAATAATAACATGTCAAAAAACTATAACAGATCTGAGGTTATTTTGTAATTATTTGCTGTGGATTACTATATAAGGAGGTTATTACTTGGTCAGTATCAGCCAAGATATCAACCCGAGGTAACTTCATATTAGCCTGAGACTGAAGATCAAAAGCTAAGTGAAGCTACCTCACTAACCATGTAATAACTAACCTCTATACTTTTTTAGTTTCCACTTGCCTGATTGTATTTTAGCAATCACAGTACATCATTACTTTGCAATATGTTGTGTGCTAAGAAGACAGAGACTGTCAGTATATTTAGCATCATGTGAAGGCCACACAAAATAAATTAATTGTTTCTTAGATATTTTGTTTTTTAAATCAGTTAGAGAAGGAGGGATTTATTTTTAATTTTTTCTTGCATGTTAGTAAGCATGGATTGAGAGGCCTTCTACTGTCTTTTTAAACATAGAATATGTAAAAAGTGCATAATTATAGAAATAAACTCATATTTTAAAAAATACAACTTTTTTGCAACTTCAGTTATACTCTTCAGATTTCAGAGTCCTTTCCTTGTAAATTTCAAAGCCCAATCTCTGAATCACCCAATTGTAGTAAAATTGGAAGAAAGGCAAGCAAGGCAATAAAAACATCCAATTTCTATGACGGATTACCTGAGAATCAAAACACTTTTTCTTATAAAATTGCTACTTAAATGTAAACAATATACACAGATTTTGAATACACAAGCAAAAAGTCACACTTTACTGAAGACTTATATTGTGGATAAAAAGTCATGAAAAAATAGCTGTCATGTTTGATAAAGTTGCTCTTGCTATGAAAATTACTTGTCAGTTCAACAGACTTGGAATGGTTCAGTTTCTCACTTATGATCATTTTTTGTGAACTGATAGAGCGGAACACTATTAACTGAATGGCAACATTGCTTGAGAAAAATATTCTATTAACACAAGTATACAATTAACAGGAATTGGGATATTTTCCTTTCTTCTAGAAAAAACTGAGAATTTATTCTATTATATCTTGTTTGACAGAGCTCTGTCAAAACAAGATATAATATACTCGCCCAAAAAAGAAAGTGTGCATTGCAGAAATTGATCAAACTCCAAAAAAAATAATTTCGTAGGTGTAAAGAGTGTTAACCTGTTCATGAATAAGTTATATTGAACACAAAATCAGCTTTCCCCGTTAAAACTGTATTAACGTTAAATGACGTGCTGCACGTTTGTTAAGAGGCATGTTTTGCACGTGGAGAGTCTGAAAATTCATGCAGCAGTGTGAATCCTTGGGTATTTAAACACTAAAGTAAGGCCTTCCTATCGTTCACATTCAAACTTGCACTGCTGTTAAAACGACTCCACATTAGCATGCCAAGATTGACAATGAATCAACGTCTCCTTGCCCTGGGTATGATTAGAGATGGCAGAACACACAGAGAGGTTGCCCAGCATTTGAACTGCCACCATAACACTGTAGACAGGCTAGTCCATTGACATGCACAACATGATGACGTTCGAGACCGACCCCGCTCCGGGAGACCCCGAGTTACCACCCCTGCACAAGATCGGTATATCCGTGTCGTCCATTTCTGGAACCGGCAACAAACGGCAACGACGACAGCCAAGAACATCCCTAACCTGAGACGGATACATCCTCAAACTGTAATCAACCGGCTGAGAGAATACGGCTTACGTCCTCGAAGACCTGCAATTCATCCGATTTTGACGTTACGTCATCATCGTGCTCGACTGCAGTGGTGTAGACAACATCTCAGGCATCCCTTACACTAGTGGTGACGTGTTTTATTCACAGATGAATGTTGTTTCCATCTTTCATCATCAGATGGCCGCCAGAGAGTGTACAGACGTCGAAATGAACGCTACGCAGATCCATGTGTCGTGGAGCGAAGCCGTTATGGAGGAGGGTCTCTCATGGTGTGGGGTGGCATCACTGCCCGTAGCAGAACTGAGCTGGTCATTATTGATGGCAATCTCAATGCAGCCAGATATCGTGATGAAGTGCTTACACCTGTTGTTGTCCCATTTATGCAACGTCACAGCCCCGGCGTCATTCTACAGCAGGACAACGCCCGACCCCACGCAGCTCATGTTGTTCAACAGTATCTGCAGCAACAACAAGTGGATGTTCTTCCCTGGCCCACAAATTCGCCCGATATCTCACCCCTTGAGCACGTATGGGACGAAATGAAATGTCAGCTATGCCCGCTTCCCCATGCACCGTCAACGCTTGTGGAACTCCAAAGACAGCTTATCAGAATATGGAACAACATCCCACAACACTTCCGTGCTAACTTGTTCGCTTCCATGAGGCGTAGATGCACAGCAGTAGTCGATGCAGACGGAGGTCATACCAGATATTGAGTGTGTGACTTTTGTGTTTGACCCTTAGTGTCTTTGACTCTCCATGGCACCAAGAGTATTGGTCGTAGCGTAAAGAAATTTCTCGTGTTGATCACAAATTGATTCATCTGTGATTAAATAAAATTTCCATGAATGAAGATGATATATATCTTTTTTTAGTGTTATTTTTTAGCATGCACACTTTCTTTTTTGGGAGAATATACATTAAATGCCAATATTGGATGTATTGAGGAAAATTGTCTTTAAATGTGGAGAATTAAGTGGGTGTAATTTTTTAACAGAAGGGTTTTTTATTCAATTAACAGGAGTTTACTTAATATTCAGTGTGCAAATCACAAGTAAAATTTGTACTCTAGATATGGTAAATGGTTTTGTGTTTGCAAGTTATATAGTTGTAATGGTTAGAAGTAGGGTGAAAGGGGGACCAATGGTCGGGGTGTGTTGAAGTGTGCAGGTGGAGGCAAGAGATGCTTGTATAATTGGTAGAGGGGTGCTGGTGGAGGAGGCAGAGGTTTTCAGGCAGTGTAGTATAAAGTATGGGGATGTGGGGGTGGTCGTCCAATGGACAGTAGTGGGATGTGTCAGAATTGCAGATATTTTACAGTCGGAGAAGAGTGTTGCGTTCGAGAAGGAAATTGCAGAGCAGAAGGGAAGGCTGGAGAGGGCTGGTATAAAGATGAAAGTTACTTATGATGGTGAAGTGGAGAGTGGATGGAAGGTGGTTGTGGATTCAAAAAGGAACCTGGGAGAAAGGAAATATGGGGGGGGGGGGGGAGGTGTTGCTTAATGTGGAGTGTGCAAGCGAGGAGGGGAGGTACAGTAGGAACATTTAAAGGGTAGAGCCAGGTGAAGAAAGGGTAGAGCCAGGAGGTCAAGACCAGCATAGGGGCTCTAAGGCAATTAAGTAATGCTTAGACAATAAAAAAGAAAGTTAGTTGTAGCAGGAAGCAGCATTGTACATGGAATAGATAAGGCTGTCCTGACAACACAAATTAGACTGTTTTATATAAGATTTGAGGGATGGGGTGGATGGTATTTTGGTGGGGTCAGGATCAGATCTGGTAGTGGTGGTTACTAAACTGCTCATCAGAAATGCCAGGGTAGTGGTGTTGGGTTTCCTTTCCAACCCAATTCAAGGACTGTGGCATTGAATGAGGAGTTGGAGGAATACTGTGCTGATTGGGGTATATCCTTTATTGACCACTGGGACACATTTTGGAGTAAGGAGAGCATGTACAGGTGAGATGGAGGTCCACTTTAGAGCAGGATGGGAATACAAGTATTGGGTGAAAAAATTCTATAGGTAGCAGAGACTTTTTTGGAGACAAGCGGGGTGGGAGGCCAGAGGCAACAATAAGAGTGGACACAGATGGGGTGAACAAGAGTGAGGAGGAGAGAACAAGCTCATCGAGGGTACGTCAGAAAACAACAAAATCAATAGGAGGGAGGGTGGGGGGGGGGGAGGAGGAGAGTCAAGAAATCTGGATAATCTGAAAGTGGGATAGAGTAACATCCAAGGTCTCCACACAAAAGTAAGTGAAATAGCCATACTGATCAAGTGACTGGACTTTGATGTCATGCTCTTAAGTGACACGTGGTTAAGACATGAGGAATGGGTAGACCAAGTAAGGGGGTGCTTGTGGATAGGTGTAGGATGAACTGAAAGTCAGAAAAAAGGTGCAGGGGTTGGCATGTACATAAAAGAGGATTTAAAAGCATCAGTGATCACAGACCTGGCAGATGTCAGCACCTCGGCTGTAGTGTCTAAAGAAATTAGATGGGTAAAGGTTAATATAAAAGCACAAAAGAGTTGCCATAGGGTTTGTGTAATGTGTGGTGGAGGGAAGCAAACCTGAGTGGAATGATTCTAATATACTCAACACTTAGGTCCAATATCATGGAATTAGAAAACAGGGGACTTGGTATAATTCTAATGAGTGACTTCAATGGATACATGGGTGATAAGGAAGAAGGCATCCAGAGCAAAGATAAAAAAGTCAACAGAAATGGAAGGAAGCTGATGGACTTCACAAGTGAGCTCAGTCTGAAGATTCTGAACAGGGAAGCATTAGGTGTAAGTGGAAATGGACCTGGGAGAGGAATGACAGAAGAACAACAATTGACAATATTCTCACAGATATTGAATTATGGAGGGAGGTGAGAGAGGTAGAAGTGGACAATGAGAGTAAAGGGAGTTGAACCACAACTTGATTACAGTTATGATCAGGGGCAAAACCTAGTGAGAAACAAGGGACGCTTCAGGGAAGGTTGTCTACTCAGAAACGATGCTAATTGGGTGATGTCTGAAGAAAAATTGAAACCAAAGCTTGTGAATGTACTCAGGGAAGCCAATGTCTAGGAAATGGCAGATGCCATAGTTGTGAGCCTTAAATGAAGGTAGAGAAGGAAAGTATCGGGAAATTAGGGTGCCAGTACAGGAACTTGGGTACAAAGTGAATGATGAACTGAAAAGGGCCATAAAGGGTGAAAAAACAAATGTGCTGCATACAGGATGAGTAGAAAACTCAAGGGGTGGAAAGCAATAAGGCTAGGTAGTAATACCAACAGGCACAAAATAAAATAAATAAGATTAAAGACAATAATCAGAGAGAGCAAAACTGCAATCTTATCAGGATGGTAAGAATGACAAAGGAGTTGAGTTTGAACATATTTTGAAAATGGGTGAATAAAAGAAATAAATAAAGTAATTCTTAGAGTATTAAAGTAGAGGGCAGAAATACAGATGATCAAGACCAACTAGCATCAGTACTAGTCGATCACTGGGAGAAGGTAAACGATGAGCGATGGGGCATGCGGAACCCACCTGAGTGTCACATTGAGGTCGAGGGAAATTTGTCAAACTTCAAGTGCAGTGAAATAAAACCAGAGGAGGTACAAAATTAAGTGATCTCAAAATTAAGGAATGGAAAAGTGGGAGGGATGGATGAAATTCCAAATGAGTTCTTAAAAAATAGGGGTCAGGAACTCTGTAAAAGCTTAACAGCCCTGTTCAATTTAGCCATAGAAATATAAATTTTATAGTAAATTTCCTTTCTTATTATACCTACGGCAATTGTTTACTACAGGCTTGCACTACAGTGGAAGACCCTAACTGGGATAAAATACTCTCTATTTTAATCTTTCCCAAGAGATTTGGGAAAGAAAAGTGGTGTAAAAACACTACGAAAAAATAAGCCAAATCTGGGTTGAGTGCCATCGGGGCACACCCAGTAGGGTACGCTCTTCTCTTAGTACAATTCCACGACTTCCGTTAACCAGTGCGTAAAGCGGTCATCAAACCATTCTTTTGAGTCCGCCAACATAGGAGTTATGTGATCAGCGGGGAGGAAGGATTCTTACCTGAATAAGATGATGGGAGGGCCTCCATGTAAACAATTGCTGTAGGTATATTAAGAAAGGAAATTTACTATATAATTTATATTTCTTATCAACCTACCTTACAATTGTTTACTACAGGCTGAATAGATAATAGGATGGAGGGAATCACATAACAAACCCACACATAACTCAACTGCACTGGAACCGCTGACAGTGGAAAAGGTCCCTAGGCCTATCAAACCATAGCATCACAAACATTAGTAAAAGACAATGAGAGATGAGGTGTATGGTTCTGTGCGATGCACAGACGGAAAGGGCAGTAAACAGCACAGAGCTGAAACTGACCTTGTAAGAAGCCGAATGGTTGGGATAGACAACAGCCTGAGCAAAAGAAAGAGGGCCCGTAGAACAAAGGTCCTTTGCCTGCTCCTGCAACTGTCGCAGATAAGTGGAAAAAGTAGTATTTCTCCAGTAGGCTGCCACCATAACATCCAACAACATGACGGAGTTAGTATAAGCCCCAAGAGGTAGGCAATGCATGCACCTCGTGGCAGAAAAATTATTGGTAATACAATCGCCAGTCGCTAGACGAGCAGAAGCTGCACAAATAGCAAGACAAATCCATCGAGAAAAGGATTCAGGAGAGATCTTCCGTCGACCAGGAAAGAGACAGAAAATCGATCCTACCTGTCCAAATGAACAGAGCAAAGGGTGTTTACCCTCAAAAGAAGGAAGACAGAAGACCTTCCACTTAGCCGCATAGACTAAACCAGTGGAGTGCCTCCTTGAAGAAGAAAAGCAACTCCATTGCTCGTCTAGAAAAAACCACTAGGGAGGAGACAGGACCTGACAAAAGACATGCGCGAAGGCACAATGAAGTCAGGTCGATGTGAAACCTCTTCGGCCAACCTTGGCAAAGAAGGTCGCGACATAGAGAGAGACATGCCGGAACCACTGCTAACAGAGAGCGGAGCAGATTGATCCACATCGACTGAGGCGACAGGTGTGCGATCGAAAGGATATGACAACTGCAGGTTTGTATCTGGGCTAGAACCTGAGGCAGAATAGAAAACGGCAGGAAGGTGTAGCCGACAAGACCATTCCAAAGGAGGGATAGAGCGTCCACGGCGAAAGCCAGAGCATCTGGACACGGAACACAAAAGTGTCCACCTGATGGTTCCAACGAGTTGCAAAGAGATAGATGTGGGGATGACTCCAGAGATCGCAAAGAGACTGGAACACCGCCATGTGGAGCATCCACTTGGTGGAAAAGAACCTGCCCCGTCGGGACAGGGAGTCGGCTAGGATGTTCAGACGACTGGGAAAGTGACGATCCACCACTCCGGCACTGACATCCTGAGCGAGCAGTAGCAGATTCTGAGCCAATTCGTATATGGGAACAAAGTGCCAGTGAGCTTGGGTTGATGAGGATTAAGGACAGGATTGACATAAAGAAACTCTGTTATCTTAACTATTTAATAAATTTCCCCAACAGGCAATGGTGTAAAATAATGTTCCAGAATATCTGGAATTCAAACATAAAGACAGAGTGGATAGACCAAGTGAGGGAGTTAACAGAAAACTATTCAAAAGAGATCTCAGACTTAGAAGTGGGCACAAACTGAGGTCAAATGATCGTCGGCTTTTCCCGATGAGATTCCAAGAATTTTCATGACCCCACAGTGTCTGATGAATTGTTTTTAACTGTCTCACTGAAGTTCCTTCATTGATGTTATGAGAAAGGTGAGTATAGTAGTCTCAAATGACTCAGTTGGATAAAAAAAAATTGTTTAGGTAAAAACCATCATTAACGGTGGAGTGGGTTAATGTCAATATCGTCATCCAACAAGTTAATGGCCGACAAAAGGAGTTATGTTTGTTTGACACATACCCACGTAGTGCTGTGGCTATTTGAAAATGGTGAACTGTGAATGGACATTTTTTCTTTAAAATCTACAAGATGTTTTCAGAGAAATCCAGGGAGAACATGAATTTTAAGCTTTTGATGGGTATCATTGTTTATCCAGCCCAAAACAGGTTAAGTGTTGTTTTTTGAATACTCTTATTACTTCCAAAAATAATTCTCAGTGAATTCTACTTCCACTTATTTTGATATCTCCTCTCAAATTCGGGTGCTGTGGGTATGCAAACACAGCCCATTTTATCAACATTTTGATGTTTGAGAACCTGCATAGGGTTAACAAATGCCTCCAGGAATATTTTGTACATTCAATTTGTAATGTCACACTAAGATCTGAGAATGGCCATTTTTTCTTGAAAATCTACTTGATGTTTTTAGAGAAATCCTCGGATAACATGAATTTTTAACTTTTTGAGGGGTATCTTTCTGTAATCAGCCCTAAACGGGTTAATGCTTGGTTTTGTGAATACCTTCATTAGATACAAAAATGATCATCGGTGAATTCCACTTCCAATGAAGGGGGTTATGTTTATCTCGCAGGTACACATTTGGTGTTATGGTTGCCCAAGAACAGCCCATTTTCTCCAAATGTCTATGCTTGGCAGCCTCTGGAAGGTTAACAAATGATTACCGAAATATTGTGTCCATGCAACTTGAACTGTCGCTCCAAGACCTGCGAAAGGTCAATTTTTCTTGAAATTTTGTTTTGAGAAATCCACAGAAAACTGGAATTTTAAGCTTTTAAGGGGTATATCTCTTTAACTAGTCAAAAATGGGTTAAGACCTCGATTTTTGAATACACTTACTACTTACAAAAATGTTTCCCTGTCAGTTTTGCGACCGGTAAAAGAAGTTATGCATCTCTGTTGCATTTCCATTTGATGTTGTTGGTGTCCAAAAACAGACTATTTTTTCAAAATTTTCACATTTAGCAGCCCATGGAGGGTTAACAAATGCTTCCCAGGAATAATTTATCCTATCAACTGGTAATATGACACCAAGACCTATCAGCGGCCATTTTTTCTTGAAAACTCTACCAGATGTTTGTAAAGAAATCCAGGGAAAACATAAATTTTTAAGCTTTTGATGGGTATCACTATTGACAACCACAAAAGGGGTTAACGCTTGGTTTTTTGAATACTCTTATTACTTACAAAAATGGCCCTTGGTGAATTCCACTTCCAACAAAGGAGATTATGTTTATTTCTCAGGTACACATTGGGTGCTGTGCGTGTCCGAAAACAGCCCATTTCAACAAAATTACGATGCTTGGCAGCCTATAGAGGGTTAATAAACGCTCACCGGAATATTGTGTCCATGCAACTTGTATTATCACACAAAGACCTGCGAGTAGTCAATTTTTCTTGAAAACCTACAGGATGTTTTTAGAGAAATCCACAGAAAATGGGAATTTTAAGATTTTAAGGGGTCTCTCTCTTTAGCCTGTCCAAAATGGGTTAAGACTTCGACTTTTGAATACCCTTACTACTTACAAAAATGTTTGCGTATAGATTGTGCGCTCGATAAAAGAAGGCACTTTTCTTTGTGGCGTACCCATTGGGTGCTGTTGGCGTCCCAAAACAGCCCATTTTATCACAATTTTGACTTTTAGCAGCCCGTGGAGGGTTAACAAATGCTCACCGCAGTATTTTGTCCATGCAACTTCTATTGTCACACCAAGGCCTGGGAGTGACAAATTTTTCTTGAAAATCTACAAGACTCGTTTAGAGAAATCCATGGAAAACATGAATTTTTTAGCTTTATGGGGGTATTGCTGTTTAACCAGTCCAAAACGGGTTAATGCTTGGTTTTATGAACACTCTTATTACTGACAAAAATGATCCTCGGTGAATTCCACTTCCAATAAAGGAAGTTATGTTTATCTCTCATGTATGGTTTGGGTGCAGTGGGGGCCTGAAACCGACCCATTTCATCAAAATTTCGATGTTTGGCAGCCTGTGGAGGGATACCATATGCATCGCCGAATATGTCGTGTTTATCAAAGGTCGTGTTACAGGCAGGTCTAGAAATGATGAATGTTTAAAAAAAATCTACATGACGTGTTTCGAGAAAGTGCCGATAATCCCCAATTTTGACAGTTTTTTGCCAATTCTGACGAAATAAGGGTTAAATCGAAAATTCCGCTTTGGTACATTTTTAGATTTTGTGCCCCTCTATGAGTGTGCAAACTTTTGTGAAAATCGGTCCGAAAATGGCTTCGGAATCGTGCGGACAGAATGTGTGGAAAAAAAAATAAATAATAATCCGTAGAAAAACAATAGTCTTTTCCAGAGGGAAAAGCCTAATTATCGAAAAATGGGCATTAAAGTCTTGTGGGTGTTGAAAAAGAATTGAAATTAATTTTGATCAAACTGAAAATCATAAAAGCGCCAAGCCTTTTAATACTCTTTGTTTACTTGAACAAAACTGCATTTGCAAAATGAAAAAAAACATATGTCAGGCACTATTTGCCAATAACAATAGAATACATCTGAGGTGTTGTGACAGGTAAAGAATTGAAGAAGTCAACTAGTCACCTGGTTCTCCTTTATGGAGGATGCCAGATACCAGTTCTCAAGGTGGCATTTAAACTTGTTGAAGTTCATTGTTTTCACCTCAGATGTCAAAAGGATGTTAGAATTAAATTGCCTAATTGGTATTAAATACATAGTTCATGTGGATGCCAGAAAGTGTTTATTCATATTAGGGGACAAATGTCACGTATCCAGACTGGCTCACATTGAATAAAAGTCAGAATAAAAAAGCTTTGATTCTGACCCTGGACACTTTTGAGCATGGTTGTGAATGAGTCCCACCTGGAGTCTTTCAAATCTGCACATTGGATGTTTTGAGTCTAATGGGCCAATTTGAACCATGGACAATTCAGATCTCAAGTGTGGACAATTAAGACCTCAAGACTTTCAGACATACACCTTGGACGATTTGGCTCCTGGATGATTCAGACCCTGAGACTTTCAAACACTCACTTCTGTATCTTATAAATAAATTCTAATGCTAAATAAATTATTTAGGATTTAATATCAAAAACAAGGGAAATGTTTAAATATATCTAGTTGGTGGTGGAGCTGAAAGTATGCTTCACTTTTCAGTTGCATTAAGAATATTTAATCAAGGCTTTGTTTTCAGAGATTAAACAGAATTAATTATACCCCCACAAAACAAAGTTTAGAGAAATCCACGAAAAACATGAATTTTTTAGCTTTATGGGGGTATTGCTGTTTAACCAGCCCAAAACGGGTTAACGCTTGGTTTCTTGAACACCCTTATTACTTACAAAAATGATCCACGGTGAATTCCACTTCCAATAAAGGAAGTTATGTTTACCTCTCTGGTATCGTTTGGGTGCTGTGGGTACCTGAAACTGGCCCATTTCATCAAAATTTCGATGTTTGGCAGCTGTGGAGGGTTACCATATGTATCGCCTGATATGTCGTGTGTATCAAAGGTCGTGTCACAGACAGGTCCAATAATGATGAATGTTTTAAAAAAATCTACAAGACTTGTTTCGAGAAAGTGCCTATAAACACCAATTTTAACAGTTTTTTGCCAATTCTGACGAAATAAGGGTTAAATCGAAAATTCCGCTTCTGTACATTTTTAGATGATTTTTTGCTCCTCTATGAGTGTGCAAAATTTTGTGAAAATCGGTGCGGAAATGGCTTCTGAATCGTACGGACAAAATGTGTGAAAAAAAAAACTAAAAAAAAACTAGACTTTATGATTCTGGAGAATCATGGTTTTTCCCGATGAGATTCCATGATTTCTCATGACCCCACAATGTCTGATAAATTGTTTTTAACTGTCTCTCTGAAGTTCCTTCATTGATGTTATGAGAAAGGTGAGTATAGTAGTCTCAAATGACACAATTTGATAAATAAATTGTTTAGGTAAAAACCATCAATAACGGTGGAGTGGGTTAATGTCAATATCGTCATCCAACAAGTCAATGACCGACAAAAGGAGTTATGTTTCTTTGACACATACCCTCTGAGTGCTGTGTCTATTTTAAAATGGTCCATTGTATCTCAAATGTATCCAAAATATTGACGTCCGGCAGCTTGTAGAGGTTTAACAAGTGCTAACAGGAATGCAACTGGTAATGTCACACCAAGAACTGTGAATGGTCATTTTTTCTTTAAAATCTACAAGATGTTTTCAGAGAAATCCAGGGAGAACATGAATTTTAAGCTTTTGATGGGTATAACTGTTTATCCAGCTCAAAACGGGTTTAGTATTGTTTTTTGAATACTCTTATTACTTCCAAAAATAATTCTCAGTGAATTCTACTTCCACTTATTTTGATCTCTCCTCTCAACTTCGGGCACTGTTGATGCGCAAACACAGCCCATTTTATCAACATTTTGATGTTTGAGAACCTGCATAGGGTTAACAAATGCTTACAGGAATATTTTGTACATGCAACTTGTAATGTCACACTAAGATCTGAGCATGGCCATTTTTTCTTGAAAATCTACGAGATGTTTTTAGAGAAATCCTCGGATAATATGAATTTTTAACCTTTTGAGGGGTATGGATCTGTAACCAGCCCTAAACGGGTTAATGCTTGGTTTGATGAATACCTTCATAACTTACAAAAATGATCCTCGGGGAATTCCACTTCCAAAGAAGGAGGTTATGTTTATCTTGCAGGTACACATTGCATGCAATGGGCGCCCAAGAACAGCCCATTTTCTAAAATTTTCTATGCTTTGTAGCCTCTGGAGGGTTAACTAACACTTACCGGAATATTTTCTCTATGCAACTTGTAATGTCACTCCTAGACCTGCAAATGGTCAATTTTTCTTGAATACTTACTAGATTTTTTGGAGAAAGGGTACATCTTAACCATGCGAAAATGGGTTAAGACCTCGATTTTTTGAATACCCTTATTACGTACTAAATTTTTCCCTATCAGTTTTGCATCCGGTAAAAGAAGTTATGTTTCTCTGTGGCATTCCCATTTGTTGTTGTTGGTGTCCAAAAACAGACTAATTTTTCAAAATGTTGACATTTAGCAGCCCATGGAAGGTTAACAAATGCTTACTGGAATATTTTATCCATGCAACCGGTAATGTGACTCAAAGACCTATCAATGGCCATTTTCTGTTGAAAACTTACAAGATGTTTGTAACGAAATCCGCGGAAAACATGATGTTTTTTAGCTTTTGATGGATATCGCTATTAACCAAACAAAAAGTGGTTAATGCTTGGGTTTTTGAATACCCTTATTACTTACAAAAATGGTCCTCAGTGAATTTCACTTCCAACAAAGGAGATTATGTGTATCTCTCGGGCATACATTGCGTGATGTGTGTGTCTGAAAACAGCCCATTTCAACAAAATTATGATGCTTGGCAGTCTGTAGAGGGTTAATAAATGCTCACCGGAATATTTTGTCCATGCAACTTGTAATGTCACACAAAGACCTGCAAGTAGTCATTTTTTCTTGAAAACCTACGGAATGTATTTAGAGAAATCCACAGAAAATGGGAATTTTTAGATTTTAAGGGGTCTCTCTCTTTCGCCTGTCCAAAATGGGTTAAGACTTCGTTTTTTGAATACCCTTACTACTTACAAAAATGTTTCCGTATAGATTGTGCGCTCGATAAAAGAAAGCACTTTTCTTTGTGGCCTACCCGTTGGGTGCTGTTGGCGTCCAAAAACAGCCCATTTTATCACAATTTTGACATTTAGCAGCCTGTGGAGGGTTAACAAATTCTCACCGCAGTACTTTGTCCATGCAACTTCTATTGCCACATCAAGGCCTGAGAGTGATAATTTTTTCTTGAAAATCTACAAGACTCGTTTAGAGAAATCCACGGAAAACATGAATTTTGAGCTTTATGGGGGTATTGCTGTTTGACCATCCAAAATGGGTTAACGCTTGGTTTTTTTAACACCCTTATTACTTACAAAAATGATCTCCTGTGAATTCCACTTCCAATAAAGGAAGTTATGTTTACCTCTCGTGTATCGTTTGGGTGCTCTGGTGGCCTGAAACTGGCCCATTTCATCAAAATTTCGATGTTTGGCAGCCTGTGGAGGGTTACCATCTGCATCGCCTCTTATGTCGTATGTATCAAAGGTCGTGGCACAGAAAGGTCTAGCAATGATGAAAGTTTAAAAACAAGAGGCCCCAGCGGGCCTGAGGGCGCTCACCTGACGTAGTAGTCTAAATATCAAACCAGGGACTTGACTTGAATAAGCTGCATATGCTCCCTCCCAAGAAAAGCATATACCAACTAGATGAAGCGATTGTGCCCACACAATACACAGGATTTTCCTTCTATTTTCAGTTCCTGCACTTTTACGTCTCAAAATTGATTTTTTTCCCAAACAAAATACATTCAGCCTAATTTTTTTTCTTCTTCTTAAAACGCATAAAAAACGATAAAACTAAATTTCTGGATTTTGGTCCAAAATTTTCTAAGTCCCACCCGGACCCCAAATTTTCGGTGTAAAAAAAAAAATTTTTTTTTGTCTTAAAATTGATAGAAATGCATAAAAAACAAAAAAAAAAATTACGGATTTTGGTCCAAAATTTTCTAAGTCCCACCCGGATCCCAAATTTTGGGTGTAAAAAAAAAATAATCTTTTTTTGTCTTAAAAAATTGACAGAAACGCATAAAAAACAAAAAAACAAAAATTATGGATTTTGGTCCAAAATTTTCGAAGTCCCACCCGGACCCCAAATTTTCGGTGTAAAAAAAAAAAATTTTTTTTGTCTTAAAATTGACAGAAACGCATAAAAAACACACAAAAAAAAAAATTTCCGGATTTTGGTCCAAAATTTCTAAGTCCGCAACGGGACCCCAAATTTTCAGCCTAAATATGAACCCAGGGACTTGGATTGAACAAACTTGAATCTCACCCCTCTAAGGATGTTGAAAACCAAATATCAAAAGATTCTTATTGGTAGATCTGAAGAAGAAGATTGTTAAAAAATACTCCTCATACTGCACTAATTTAAACATTTGGGCTCCCATAGAGAGCCCAAATATTGACCCAGGCAATTGATTTCAATAAACCTGTGAAACAATCTTCCAAAGATGTTATATGTGAAATTTGAAAGCTTTTGGAGCAGTGGTTTAGGAGAAACAGATTTTTTTCCCAAACAAAATACATTCAGCCTAATTTTTTTTCTTCTTCTTAAAACGCATAAAAAACGATAAAACTAAATTTCCGGATTTTGGTCCAAAATTTTCTAAGTCCCACCCGGACCCCAAATTTTCAGGGGAAAAAAATATATATATTTTTTTGTCTTAAAATTGACCGAAACGCAGAAAACCCCCACCCAAAAAAATTTCGGATTTTGGTCCAAAATTTTCTAAATCCCACCTGCACCCCAAATTTTCAGGGGAAAAAAAAAAAATTTTTCAGGAGAAAAAAAATACATTTTTTTTTGTCTTAAAATTGACGGAAACGCATAAAAAAAAAAACCCAAAAAATTTTGGATTTTGATCCAAAATTTTCTAACTCCCACCCAGACCCCAAATTTTCAGGGGAAAAATTTTTTTTTTTTTTTTTTGTCTTAAAATTGACCAAAATGCAGAAAAAAACCAAAAAAAAAATTTTTCCAGATTTTGATCCAAAATTTTCTAACTCCGACCCGGACCCCAAATTTTCAGGGGAAAATTTTTTTTTTTTTTTTTGTCTTAAAATTGACCAAAATGCAGAAAAAAACAAAAAAAAAAATTTTTCCAGATTTTGATCCAAAATTTTCTAACTCCGACCCGGACCCCAAATTTTCAGGGGAAAATTTTTTTTTTTTTTTTGTCTTAAAATTGACCAAAATGCAGAAAAAAACAAAAAAAATTTTTTTTC
This sequence comes from Pictodentalium vernedei, assembly GCA_031216915.1. Taxonomy (NCBI): domain Eukaryota; kingdom Metazoa; phylum Mollusca; class Scaphopoda; order Dentaliida; family Dentaliidae; genus Pictodentalium; species Pictodentalium vernedei. The sequence continues at coordinate 220,881,582 of CM062295.1, read as the reverse complement.
GGATTTTGGTCCAAAATTTTATAAGTCCCACCCGCACCCCAAATTTTCAGGGGAAAAATTTTTTTTTTTTTTTTTTTTTGTCTTAAAATTGACCGAAACGCAGAAAACACCCCCCCCAAAAAAAATTTCGGATTTTGGTCCAAAATTTTATAAGTCCCACACACACCCCAAATTTTCAGGGGGAAACAATTTTTTTATTTTATTTTTTTTTTTTTTGTCTTAAAATTGACCGAAACGCAGAAAAAACAAAAAAAATTTTTTTCGGATTTTGGTCCGAAATTTCGAAGTCCGCAACAGGACCCCAAATTTTCAGCCTAAATATGAACATAGGGATTTGGCTTCAACAAACTTGAATCTCCCCCCCCCACCCCCCCCAAGGATGTTGCATACCAAATATCAGTCCCACCCGGACCTCAAATTTTCAGAGGAAAAAAAAAAATTGACCGAAACGCAGAAAAAACAAAAAAAAAAAAATTCGGATTTTGGTCCAAAATTTTCTAAGTCCCACCCGGACCCCAAATTATAAGGGGAAAAAAAAAAAAAATTTTTTTTGTCTTAAAATTGACCGAAATGCAGAAACCCCCCTCCCCCAAAAAATTTCGGATTTTGGTCCAAAATTTTATAAGTCCCACACACACCCCAAATTTTCAGGGGGAAACAATTTTTTTATTTTATTTTTTTTTTTTGTCTTAAAATTGACCGAAACGCAGAAAAAACAAAAAAAATTTTTTTCGGATTTTGGTCCGAAATTTCGAAGTCCGCAACAGAACCCCAAATTTTCAGCCTAAATATGAACATAGGGATTTGGCTTCAACAAACTTGAATCTCCCCCCCCCCCCCCTAAGGATGCTGCATACCAAATATCAGTCCCACCCGGACCTCAAATTTTCAGAGGAAAAAAAAAAATTGACCGAAACGCAGAAAAAACAAAAAAAAAAAAAATTCGGATTTTGGTCCAAAATTTTCTAAGTCCCACCCGGACCCCAAATTATAAGGGGAAAAAAAAAAAAATTTTTTTTTGTCTTAAAATTGACCGAAATGCAGAAACCCCCCTCCCCCAAAAAATTTCGGATTTTGGTCCAAAATTTTCTAACTCCCACCCGCACCCCAAATTTTCAGGGGAAAAAATTTTTTTTTTTTTTTTTTTTTTTTTGTCTTAAAATTGACCGAAACGCAGAAAAAACAAAAAAAATTTTTTTCGGATTTTGGTCCAAAATTTTCGAAGTCCCACCCGGAGCTCAAATTTTCAGAGGAAAAAAAAAATTTTTTTTTTGTCTTAAAATTGACCGAAATGCAGAAAAAACAAAAAAATTTTTTTTTCGGATTTTGGTCCAAAATTTCGAAGTCTGCAACGGGACCCCAAATTTTCAGCCTAAATATGAACCCAGGGATTTGGCTTCAACAAACTTGAATCTCACCCCCCTAAGGATGCTGCATACCAAATATCAAAAGATTCTTATTGGGAGATCTGAAGAAGATTTTTCAAAAATACTCCTCATACTTCACTAATTTAAACATTTGGGCTCCCATAGAGAGCCCAAATATCGACCCAGGCAATTGATTTCAATAAACCTGTGAAACAATCTTCCAAAGATGTTATATGTGAAATTTGAAAGCTTTTGGAGCAGTGGTTTCGGAGAAAAGTAGTCTTATGTTTTTCCCATTACCCACAGTGTTAAAAAATGCTCACTCAGAACTTTTTCAAAGTCCCCATGATAAAACTGATGGCAATTTTTTTTTACCATTCCATTCTGTTGGTCCTAAGGAAGCTTCACAACAAATAAGAATTCTCAGAGTCGTGTAGTTTTGGAGATATGGGCGTTTTCATTTTTTTCTATTTTTATCTCCTGTGGTTCCCACGGGGCTATGGGGAAAAAAATTTCTGCATAAATTAGGTACTTATGACCCAATAAGCACTCACGTAAAATTTGGTTCAAATTGGCCTCGCGGTTTGGAAAATAGAAATTTGGGGCGGGGCCAAAATTTTTACCCCTCCTTTAACATCGTCAAATATAGCCCCTCCAACTTCTCTTGAACAAACTTGAGTCTACACCTCAAAAGGAAGCTGCATACCAAATATCAAGTCTCTGCTATTGCTGGTTCTTGAGAAGAAGATTTTTTAAGAATTGGAGCTTTTTTGCCCCGTCCCTCTGCTCAATGTGAGCCGAAACCTAATTTGACAAAAAATCAAAATGCCCTTATATAACCCCTACTCACATGAAATTTCATTAACATGCGGCCAGTGGTTTGGGAGAAAAAGGCCCAAACACCACCTTCACGACGGACGGCGGACGGCGGACGATGGACGGCCGACGACAAGTGATCAGAATAGCTCACCCTGACTTTCAGTCAGGTGAGCTAAAAATCTACAAGACGTGTTTCGAGAAAGTGCCGATAAACCCCAATTTTGACAGTTTTTTGCCAATTCTGACGAAATAAGGGTTAAATCGAAAATTCCGCTTTGGTACATTTTTAGATTTTGTGCCCCTCTATGCGTGTACAAAATTTTGTTTAGGTAAAAAACCATAATTAATGGTGGAGTGGGTTAATGTGGGCTTTATGGGGGTATTGCTGTTTGACCATCCAAAATGGGTTAACGCTTGGTTTTTTTAACACCCTTATTACTTACAAAAATGATCTCCGGTGAATTCCACTTCCAATAAAGGAAGTTATGTTTATCTCTCGTGTATCGTTTGGGTCCTCTGGGGGGCCTGAAACCGGCCCATTTCATCAAAATTTCGATGTTTGGCAGCCTGTGGAGGGTTACCATGTCATGTGTATCAAAGGTCGTGGCACAGACAGGTCTATCAATGATGAAGGTTTAAAAAAAATCTACAAGACGTGTTTCAAGAAAGTGCCGATAAACCCCATTTTTAACAGTTTTTTGCCAGTTCTGACGAAATAAAGGTTAAATCGAAAATTCCGCTTTGGTACATTTTTAGATTTTGAGCCCCAATATGCGTGTGCAAAATTTTGTGAAAATCGGTCCGAAAATAGCTTCGGAATCGTGCGGACAAAATGTGTGGAAAAAAAAAAAAAAATAATAATAATAATCCGTAGAAAAATAATAGTCTTTTCTAGAGGGAAAAGCCTAAAAAAAAAAAAAAAAATAATCCATAGAAAAGCCTAATAATCCGAAGAAAAACAATAGTCTTTTCCAGAGGGAAAAGCCTAATAATTGTGTGTTATTTTATATTAAATGCATCTAAACATGCTACATTCAGTTGTCCATCTAAAATAATATCACAAAAATATTATAATTTATTATGGTGATTGGCTGTTAGCATAGTGTTACAAACTTTCCTGCATGTAAGGCATGTATGACAAATCTTACCAGTGAACCACCAGAAGAATGTATATGTTCCACTGGAAGATTTAAATAAATAAAAAATATGAAAATGTTCATAGAATTATTTTATCAATTTTTGAACTCCAAAGACAGTTTCAGTTAACATGTAAACAGAGAAGTAAGATATTGATAATTTCACAAATTCCCTGTCATGCCCACTGCCCCTCCCAAAAGAAATTTGAACATATGAACACCTGATGTCATTCTTATTTCTGAACTTGGACCCTTTTATCTGTTGTTTTGGGGCAGATTTTCATTGTACTGCAGACCTTAAAATTCACTGCAGTATTTTCAAGAATGAAAGAAAGATGCAAGCACATGAATCAAGGGCCATTTGTGAGAATCAAAAGGAGAATCATTATTCTGATAGTCGGTGAATTTTTAACTCTTTACCCAATGCACGCGATATCCAAATTTGTTATTTAAATTTCTTTTTCAATAAATTTTATCAAAACCATATCATGAGACCCCTCAATGAGACAAGGATGGTATTGGGGGTGGGGATGAGGGAGTGGGAGGGGGATTACACTTCCCTTCCTGTCCCCATTGGGGGGGGGGCATGATATAGTTTTGTTGAAGTTTCAACAGCTCAATTTTTAAATTGTGCAGGCATATGCAGCTGATTCATTACATAAGGGGTTAAGGCCTGTCCAGTCAAATTTTTCAAATTTAATGTGTGGGTAATGCATTTGTGTAAGAGTTTAACTTTTTGCATGCTGCTGGTGGATGTTCCAGCCCAGAGCAGGGTTTCTCTTGTCACTGATATAAGTATAATTTGGGCATATTTAAACATATTTTCCCCTGTAAATTGAATGCATTTTTTCACCAATCATTTCTTGTTATATTTAGATTAGTTTTTCATCAACTCTAGTCATGGCTGCTTTACAGCAGCCATGACTAGATTTGATGAAAAAATATCTTGAAAATACTCAGTGGGCTGAGAGGTAACTATTCTGTCGACTTGCATTTGTTCCCACGCTGTCACTTTTATTTTAATCAGTCGAAAATAAAATAATTCTTCCATAATATATCTTGAAAAAAATTGCAAGCAATAAACTTTGAATATCACAAGTACTTTGATGTATAGTGAGTCAGATGTGGTGATCTATATTGTCAATTGATGACATTTTGTCATCAATTGTGAATGAAGCAGTATTACATCACTATCACAGAAAATTACATCATCCATAACATTTCATTATTCATGAACACAAGAAAATTGATCGCAAACAAGGAATTACATTGTATTTCAAGAATCTTTAATTAATCAGTATGTGATTTTGTGGTACAAATGGATGATGTATTATGCTGTTAAGAACATGCTCATATCACATGTTATGTTTTGTAATGACTATGCAGAGTAATATATTTGGAATACATTAAATAACTTGTATGTTTATACTGCTACCTCCTAATTTAACAACTGATTTAGAGTAAAGTTTCCTTGTAACAATAATATCATGAAACTGCCTGCAGAGATTTAGCATGAAGATGAAGGTGAGAAATATACTTAACACAATGCAGTCATCAAAGATAATTTCACTTAATATATTTTGACATATACATCTCTTCAGAAATAAAACTATTGTAAATGGAATGGTTTCACATGCCGAATGCATGCAGGGATACATGGGGCAAGCCCCTTTCGCCTCATTTGCTGTATAATATTCTACCTTTCACTTTTTGTTGTGCACCATGTCTGATCGTGTCAAAGCAGGAGAGGGAAGGAGAGGAAGTTAGCGACGTTGATGTTTCTTTTTTCTCTTCTTGGAGGGAAGAGGCTGTGATGGAGATATGGTAGTAGATGTAGTTATAGCAGTTGGAGTACTTGGTGGTGGAGGGTTAAAGTTATTAAGTTTGCTTCCTGTTCTGAGAAGTGCCGTACTGTCAGTTCTAATTCCAATCGGAGTTGTTCGAATGCTTTGATATCCTGTTCTTTTAATTTTTCTAGATCTGCAGTTACGTCTTCCCAGCTTGGAAGTTCTTCTGTCACAGTTTCTGTTGTTTGAGCAGATTTGGCTATGATCTGTTCTTCTAGTTTGTGGGCAAGCTTACTAATTTCTTCATCATCTTCCTGTTTAGTCTGGAGGTCCAGGCTGGAGATGGAACTAGAGAGAGAGATGTCTGATGTATCGGTGGTATCTGCTGGTGTTTTTTCCAGTGGGCTAGAGGCGTGGATTTCCATCTCGTCTTCCTTCTGTTTGCAGGATTCTTCTGCTTTCTTTCTCTTCCAGTCCTCTGAGCGCTTGGCATCCCAGCACGTCGAGGACAGGCTTTTCTTCTTTTTCTTCTTCTTGATTTTCTCAGCGTTCTCTGGGGGTGGACAAGAGTTATGGCTCCAACAAGGAAACCAAAGAAGCCTGCAGCCAGAGAGGCCAGTGGTCTGGCTGCAGGCTTCTTTGGTTTCCTTGTTGGAGCCATTCCAGGTGGTTTTGGAAAATCCAATATCACCTGGCAGGTTGCACCAGAAACATGGATGGTCCAGTTTTTGGTGTTACCCACATTCAGACATGTTAACATGTCCAATAGCTTCTATGGTAGGTTCATTTTGCTGTGTTTAGTGGTGCTCACGGAGAATCCAGTTGAGCATCCGAACTGATCGACAGTCAAACTGATCTATGATAATGCTTGATAAAACTATTTACAAGTGATCTTTCTTTTATACATTTGTAGAAAAAAGGGCCAGATTAAAAATATTTACTGGTTATTCTTCTGATAACATTAAGTTTTCAGAGAGGTGTGACTTTCTAATCCAGTCACACTCAAATAATGATATAAAATCTCCAAAATAAACAATGGTCTGCTTTCAAGAGTTGTGTGTATAAACAAGGTTTTCATAATTGGGAGTTGCTAGCTCGGAGAAACCCAGGAGGCGTCAAGGTATTAAATGAGTAATTGTAAGGTGGGAATTGCTTGTATAAATAAGGTAACTCCAGGCTTGTCTCCCCCGCCACCCCTCACATCACATTCGCACCTTGGACTCCGAGGTGCTAACTACTGAACTGCACTTGTTATTCAAGAAACACTGGTCAGAGTGAAGGCTATCCTTGCTACCACCTGGAGTAACCAAGTGCTCAAGGGTAAAATTCACCTGACAGTGGATTTTGACAAAGAAGCTGAACCGATGTCCTTGGAGAGGTGTAGTACCTTTCGTGAGGGGATTTCCCCCCATACTTGTCACCCTCCAAGTGACTCAGACTTGCCGAAAGATGATGTCAACAGCCGAAGCCAGAAGAAGACAAGGAAAAGAAAGAAGGGACCTTCCGCCAGATGACACAATGCCTGCCGACTGACGGAGTTCCTGGAAAAGAAAAGGATGGAAAAGGAAGAGAAGGGGGCTACCCATGGCACTGAAAGCTCAATGCCTGCTAACCCTGACTGTTCCATGTCCAGCACGGTACCTTCCAGTTTGGTGGATGGTCTGGAGAGTGCTGGTTTGCCAGATAACAGTCCAATCTCCAGCCCATCACACTCTTCCTCGGAAGAAGAGATGGAGGAAGGTCTGTTTGTGGAGCAGGATGTTGAGTCGGACATCGCACATGTCGCTGAACCCACTCTTGTTTCTCTAGCTTTTTCCGAATGGGACCCCATCCAGGAAGCAATCACCGCAGAGTCCATGGAGAGCATCCTAGAAGAAGAGGTCAGAGATGACGACCACCTAAGATACCATCAAGAACAGATCCAAAGCTTAGAAGGCATAGGGCTCAATGAATACCTACTCAAAACCGCAATACAGAGTGCTTAATGTCTGCACAAGAAAAAAACTTGTATTATATGTGATGTATTTGATGTTACTAAACATTCATGCAAAAATTTATTCAAATCAGAACTTTCATACAGAAGTTCTGTAAAAAAACTGATTGCACTAATTTCGATACAAAATGGCTGCTGGTGGCCATCTTGAATTTTGGACCGTACCCAAAAACACTTGTTCTTGTTCCACTGTGATAACAAAGGTAACCAAGAAGTTTCATAAAGATTGGTTCATAAATATGGCCTCTAGCCTGAGCCGTATAGAAGTTGTGTATAAAAAACTGATTGGAACTAATTTCGGTACAAAATGGCCACTGGCAGCCATCTTGAATTTTGGACCGCACCCAGAAACACTCATTCTTTTCTCAAAGTGATAACAAAGGTACCCCAAGAAGTTTCATGAAGATCGGTTCATAAATACATCCCCTAGCCCAAGCTGTATTGACATGTGTACTTACTGTGTGTAAGTAGTACTGAAAAAATCAAAGTTCATCTAATTTGCAGAATTTCTGCACAAGAAAAAAACCTGTTTTATATGTGATGTATTCCCTGTTACTAATAATCATACAGAAGTTCTGTACAAAAAACTGATTGCACTAACTAAGGTTCAAAATGGCTGCTGGTAGCTACCAGCAGCCATTTTGACTAAGGTACAAAATGGCTGCTGGTAGACTAAGGTACAAAATGACTGCTGGTAGCCATCTTGAATTTCGACCGCACCCAAAAACACTTGTTCTTGCCCCACGGTGATAACAAAGGTACTCAAGAAGTTTCATAAAGACTGGTTCATAAATACAGCCTCTAGCCCCACAAGGTCAAAAAATTAACCCACAGAGCAATAAAAATAATCCCACACGTGGCCACTGTACTAACATAACCCCCACAACTACCACTGACCCTAAATTGTAAACCCCACAATGTACCTCTGCTAAGCCTGGACAGATGGACAGACAGACAGATGGACAGACGGACGATGGGCCATGGCATAACTCAAATTTGACTTATATCAAAGTTGAGCTAAAAATATGACTTACAAAGTTGAGGTAAAAAATAAAAATTAAATAGTTTATGTCTGATATTTTACTCAAGTTAAAAAAAATTGATAAATTTGCCCCTTGAGTGCAAGAAGGCTTTGCAATGCTTTAGCATTGTAAAGCTTTGTTGCTCTGAAGGGCCGAAATACATCACCAGTCATGCTATTCCATAGATAATGAGGCCTAAAACATAAACCAAGAACATGAACTTTTGATGACAAAGAAATAACAGAAATAAAATATAAAATAAAAAAACACTGGCCCGCATGCAATTTTTCAAATAATGGCCTGAGAAACAGAAGATCAACTTTGTGTGGCCTTATTAGGTTGTTTCTCATGTTGAGTACCTTTATTATACATTTTATGGGGCTGAGTGGTTTTTCTGTTTTCTGGTTCGGTTCCGATTTTTGCAGTAAACAGGATCAAACTGTTTTACAGTGTGTGCATAAATTGATCAAACAGGTCTAAAGACCACTACAGGCTCTCAAAACCTTGTCTATCTGGCAAAGGGGTGAGTATGTCATGCTTTGATTTCACATTTCCTCCCTTATTGACTTGTCCAGTGGGCAAGTGAATAAGGGAGAAAATATGACAATGAAAACACAACGCAGATCAGATGGACTTTATTTATTTGTTACCCTGATGGTTTATGGGTTTTTTTCTGATTGAATAGGCATAGAAACTGGTCCCCAAGAACCCCTGAGAATGATCAAAGGAAAGTAGGCTGAACCCACTGCAGACAGGACATTTGTGGTGTCTGGTGTCGTACAAACTATTGCAGATTTTTTCAAAGTTAACCCTTTACCTAACCTGAAAAGTAGACGACACTTGCAAAAATAATTCTTGAATAACTAATTTTTTTCATTTTTTGTCTCAAAAACATAGGTTATGACTCCTCGTTGGAACGAGCTCGTTCCAACGAGGGGTCATAACCTATGTTTTTGAGACAAAAAATGAAAAAAAAATAATGAAAATTAATTGCCGATTTTTTAGAATAGCGCTGGCCGGTTTTGGCCGTTACGTTAGGTAAAGGGTTAAGGAGGCTGAAGTGTTATTTATTATTACACATCCATTCAACTTTAAACCCTCGTATTTAACGGAATGGCCGCTATGAAATAAATGATTCTGTATTCAACGGGAGATGTACAAGCTGGAACTTTTTTTCCAGCACCGTTCATATTAGTTCCTTTACCATTGAGTCATTACTTACACTTCGAAAAGTTTCCAAATTTAAGTTATACAATTATCGACCATCTGTCACATAGTGTGAAAATGAAAATGTCCAAAGCAAAATAAAGTTGGTTCACCAAAATATTAGTCAAACAAAAATGAGATAATACTTTAAAAAAACCAAGCATTTCCAACCAGAACATTTGCCCAGTCCCATCCATCTTGTATTGTGGATCCTGTTATATCTAAATTGTTAATAGAATAGAATAGCCACTTTTCAAATGAAAATTATTCAATTAACAGTAGTATTCAATTAAGAGGGATTGTATCACTTTCCTGTATTCTAGGGATAAACTTAGTATTTATTCTATTATTATCACCTCCAGAAGATACTACAGTGGAACTCTGTTAATAGAATAGCCACTTTTCCAATGAAAATTATTCAATTAAAAGGAGTATTCAATTAAGAGGGATTGCATCACTTTCCTGTATGCTAGAGGCAGAAGTTAAATAAGATGGGATTGTCGACAGTTACCCTGATGCAGGTAGCATTTGATGATGGATAGAAAGTGGTCAGCAGCTTGAGGATTTTGGGCATGTGGTAAGAAGAGTACTTTTGATTTCAGGGATGAGGGGATAGTTAACAAAAAGGTTCAAAGTGCAGAGAAGGGGGAACTGAGAGGCCTAAGTGGAGATGAAGATAGAAAGTCTAAGCAATGTTTAAAGTGTGGTGGGTGGGGGAGGGGGTCTGCAGATGAATACAAGGGGGAGTGGGGGGCATGGTGGCTCAGTAGGTAGAGGTGCAGGCTGCAATCTGAGAGGTCCTCAGTTCGAATCCCACCTGCGGCAACCGCTTTGTGTCCTTGGGCAAGACACTTCACCCCCATTGCCCATGTGGGGGCACAGTTACATTGTGTTCTAAGACGTACTACACGTACTACAAGTCGATGGTGCACTTGTCTTCAACCAATGCTAACCTTGTTTGTGTGGAGTTAGTATGTTGGGAACCAGACAGTTGCTCGCCATTGCTCAGTGGTTCTCTCCGGCTTCCTCCACTCATAAAACTGTCGCAGTCATGATTAGCCATAGTGCAGAAATATGTGACCCTAAACACAAATAAAAAAAGGAAAGACAAGGAAGGTAGCTGATAGGAATGTAGAAGGTGGAATGATAAGGAGTGATTGTAGTGTGAAAAATAAGGTCAGTGTAGGGAGCAGCAGGTAGTTCTGAGGAAGTGAAGGAGGTGTTGGTGAAAGGGAAGAGATATATCAGGTGGGGAGGGTTAGAAGTCAGTTTAGGAAATATCAAGTGGAAGATAGTAGCAGGGGGTCTGAGAGACAAGAGGTCCCAAGGAGGCTTAATTGCTTACCTGACATAGTGGATCAAAGAAGTAATTTGGATCACATTCAGTTAGTCATTGTTCATAAACACTACAGAGGAATGAAGTCGTGAAATTACTCATAACTCTAGTGTCCATGTCAGATGATTATCACAGGTATTCGTGACTGCTTGCAATTCTATAAGCTGTAGGCAAACACTTCAAAACTTCCAAGGGTTGTTATTTCATGAGACACTGCAGCCCCCACCCCTCCATAGGTAGCCCAAATATTAACCCAGGGACCAGAATTGAACAAACTTGAATTTGACCCCCATAGATATGTTGTATAACAAATATGAAAAGATTCTGACTGGTGGATCTGATGAAGAAGATTTTTAACCCTTTACCAACTTAACAGCCAAAACGGGCCAGTGCTATTCTAAAAAATTGCCAATTAATTTTCATTACATTTTCATTTTTTGTTTCAAAAACATAGGTTATGATCCAACGTAACAGCCAAAACGGGCCAGTGCTATTCTAAAAAATTGCCAATTAATTTTCATTACATTTTCATTTTTTGTTTCAAAAACATAGGTTATGATCCCTCTTTGGAACAAGCATGTCGAGCTTGTTCCAATGAGGGGTCATAACCTATGTTTTTGAGACAAAAAAATGAAAAAAATTAGTTACTCAAGAATTTTGATTGCAAGTGTCGTCTGCTTTTCATGATAGGTAAAGGGTTAAAGAAATTTCCTCATATTGCACCAAGTTAAATTCGGACTCCCATAGGGAGACCAAATATTAACCCAGGGATCTGTATGGAACAAACTTCTATCTGATCCACCTAGAGATGTTGTATACCAAATATGAAAGAATTTTGGTGAATCTAAAGAAGAAGAGTTTTTAAGAAATTCCCTTAAATTGCACTAACCCAGGGATCTGTCTTGAACAAACTTCTATCTGATCCACCTAGAGATGTTGTATACCAAATATTAAAGAATTTTGGTGAATCTAAAGAAGAAGAGTTTTTAAGAAATTCCCTCAAATTGCACTAAGTTAGAATTTGGGCTCACACAGGGAACCCAAATATTAATCTAGCGACTCGTTTTGAACAAAATTGAATCTGACATCCTTGAGATGTTGTATACCAAATACAAATAGATTCTGACTGGTGGATCTGAAAAAGATTTTTGAAGAACTTCCCTCATATTGCGTGAAGTTAAAATTCAGGCTCCCATAGGGTGCCCAAATATTAACCCATAGGGAGCCCAAATATTAACCCAGAAACCCAATCTGAACAAACTGAATCTGCACTAAGTTATAATTTGGGCCCAAATTTTAACACAGGAACCCGCTTTGAACAAACCTGAATCTGACCCCCCTAGAGATGTTGTATACAAATATAAAAGAATTCTGGCTGGTGAATCTGAAGAAGTAGATTTTTAAAGAAATTTCCTCATACTGCACTAAGTTAAACTTTGGGCTCAACAGAGAGCCAAACTTGAATCTGACCCCCCCCCCCCCCTGCCCCCCACCCCTGCCCCCTAAGCATTTTGTCTGGTGGATTTGAAGAAGAATATTTATAAAGGAATTTCCTCATATTGCACTATGTTAAAATTTGGGCTCCTGTAGGGAGCAGAAATATTAACCCAATGACTTGATTTGAACAAACTTGAATTTGATCCTCCCTAGAGATGTTGTATATCAAATATCAAAAGATTGTAATTGATGGTTCTGGGGAAGATTTTTTAATTTTGGAGAACAATTTATGGGTGCTCTGAGAGTTTTGTACCTTGTGGTGCCCCTGTGGGCTTGGCAACTTTATTTGAACAAACTTGAATTGACAAATGATAATGGACGACGGAAAAGAAGTGATTAGTAAAGCTTCCCCCTGAGATCTGCAAGGTCAGCTAAAAATTTACAGCTTTGGTTATTTGGTGTCAATGAGTCCTTTGAGTGATGCATCATATGCACTGGCAGAAACCACCTCTTGCAACAATCTTGATGGTGGGTTTCCCTAATGAGACATTCTATGTCAGCCATCACTGCACATTGAGCGCTGGTTAGAATGGGTCTCAATGCACAACTAAGGCTGAGGTGTAGTACAGGCCATTATCCCACCCTTTAACTTTGGAAAGCATTGCTGCTGCAATCCATCTTAGGTAAAGGGTTAGAGAGTTGATGATAATATGATATAAATTCATGGTCTTGAATGGTCACAGTGGAAGACTATTGTTATCCTAGAGTGGAGTAAGGGTTATGGGGAAATCTCACCTGAGAAAGATATTTGATTAAATGTCTTTCCCCAAAGCAAGTAGGCCATAAAATTTGTCCCAATTCACAATCTGATTCTTGCAGACTCCTGCTGCAACATTCAATTTTTAGTAAATAAATAATTTAGAATTTGAGAGTACTGTTACCCCCTTGTGATTGGAATCATTACATTTACATAGTTAAAAAATCTCATATTTATATTTTTACTAAAGTTCCAAGTTTAGTGAGCTTGTCAAAAATGTACATGTAGAATAGGCTTTCGGTGATATTCATAATTTATTTATTTATTGGAGTTTAATGAGACTTTCAACAGCCAGGGTCACCTCATGTTTCACAGGTGGAGGAACCCAGAATACCTGGAGAGAGTATCCTGAGAAAACCACCTAGCAAATGTGAGTAACTGTCAGGCTTTCCAACAACTAACTCAACACAAGCTGGGTTAGCATTGGTCGAAGACAAATGCAACCATCGATGTTCAGTATGCCTTAGTACACAATGCCTGTATAGGCAGCCAAGTCTTCACTAGATACCACTGCTAAAAGCCAAGGTGCTATCATATTATGAGGGAGCAAAAAATAAGTAGAATTCTGCAGGCTTTATCAACACCATGATTAAAATTAAATGAACAACTGAAAGAAGCAAAGTTGATTCTCATTCTTTTTTTTCAGGCTTGGCAATTTCAGGAGAGCGATTTTTTAGCTCTCCTTACTGCCCTCCTGAAAGAATTAAGGAGAGCGAAAAATTGCCCTCCTAAATATTTTGGTCTGGGATGATTGAGATTACATGTATTATGCTCACATTAAATTTTTGTTGTTTAGCAAAAATGTAATTTAACTTCGAAGTCACATAACATCACGTAATTTCATTTTGAAAGTGGTTTAGTGGTAAAAGGTAATGGCTGCAACCATACCCAAACACAGTTGCAATCATTTGAAGCAAAATGGGTCACAGCAATATTTTTTTTTCTGTCAGTTTCAAGTTCAACAACCGACATCACAGTTTGAGGGGTAATTATTCAAGGAATATTGACACTATAATATACTACCATTACTACTATCCTGTCACTTGAAGCACTTGCACCAGGATGTGACTGTAGATTCAAGCAGACCTGTTGTCCAAGAAAGTCATACGCCTACCACTACCACCTTCAACCCCCCTTGGGGGTTGAAGGTGGTAGTGGTAGGCGTATGACTTTCTTGGATAACAGGTCTGTGTACACACACAGGTCTTGCCAAGTGTGTGTTCGGTTGTTGAGTGAGACATCTAGATGTCTAAGAGATTTCGCTTTACCTTAGTAAAGTTAATAAAATCACTGATGTAGTCTGTTGGTTTCAGTTTCAATGAGTTCGTTCTACTGGATACTTAAAATGCTGTGTAAAGCTAATTGCTCTCCTAAGCTGATTGAGGAGAGCGATTTTTTGCCCTCCTGCATTTTTCAGAATGCCAGGCCTGTTTTTTTTTTGAGAGAATCAGTTGTGATAATCGATTCTGATTCTTGTGTGAATTTTAAGCCCTGCTGAGGGTGAGATTCTCACCACCACTCCACTTGAGCATAACCATTTTCCCACAAGACTCAACATGCCGTCATTGTAATAAACACACAGCTCATGCAATAAAAATTGATGGTTCTTCAGACTGATAGAGTTTTTGTCTCAAAAACATAATTTATGAACTCCCATTGGAACAAGCTCATTAAGATCATTTCCATGAGGGGTCATATGCTGCAGTAGAACCTCTCTTGAGAGACTGCCCTTTTGCCACACAAAAGTGGTCTCTAAAGACAGGTGGTCTCTCATAACAGGTTTCAGGTTTTCTCAAATCAGTGAATAACCAACCACAAAATTCAGAAATGGAGAAGAATGGATTTTTGTAATTACTTTGTAGTTGTTCTTTTTTATGAAGTTTTTGTAACAAACTGAAATGGGCTGTTATAAAATTTATAAAAATAAATTAGTGTTGAAAATCTTCATTGAAGATTTTCAACACAAATTTATTTTTATAATCCTATCTGTCACCTTTCAGGTATGTATGAAATTGTTTATTCAGCAATAATCCTAATCTTTTCACAGGGGTCTTGGGGACGTGGTGGTGTTGCGGTAACCGGTTCTTGTCCGATCACAGAAGTTAAGCAATGTCAAGTCTGGTTAGTCCTCGGATGGGTGACCGTCTGAGCGACTGATTCGGACTCACGCATTGTGACCTTGGACAAGGCACTTAATCCCGATTGTCCACATGGGGGCACGATGACGCCGTGTACTAAGGCGTATTGCATGTCGATGGTGTGAATGTCTTCAACCAATCTAACCCTGCCTATGCTGCAGTGCGGAGTTACGATGTTGGGGAGCTGGCAGCTGCTCATCGTTGCTTGGTGGTTCTCTCCAGGTACTCTACCCGTAAAACTGCGGTCATGATTAGCCATTGTGCATAAGAATGTGACCTTAAAACACCAATAAATAATAAATGAATAAATTTACAGGGGTCTTATAAAACATCTCAATCTTTAAGAGTTATGTAACTGAATAGCAATTGAAACCCAATTAAGAGCTTTTAATACTTTTAATTATGTTAGTATAACCACAATGGATTTTCCAATTCCAGAACAGGTAAAAAGTTTTTGTCTTGGTTTCCGTCTTCAATGGGGCAGTCTCTCAAGACAGGTCCATTATGGCATAAAAATACAAGTTGGTACCAAGTCACAGAGGTCTCTCAAGACAGGTGGTCTCTCAAGACAGATGGCCTCCCATAGCAGGTCCATTACAGAGTAAAACCAATTGGTGCCTGGCAGATGTGGTCTCTCAAGACAGGTGGTCTTTCAAGATAGTGGTCTCTCAAGACAGGTTTTACTGTATATTTTTAGTGCAAAAACTGAAAAAAATTAGTTATTCCAGAATTTTGTTTACTAGTATTGTCTGCCTTTGATGTTAGGTAAAAGGGTTAATGATACCACTGGTCGTGTTTTTATATCAAATGCTAACAGACCAGTATATTTCTAAGAGTTACCCACAAAAATACAACCGCATATACCTGGGGTATTTCCTGTATGCTATTAAATAATCTTGTTTTAACAGTTTTAAAGTGTGTATTTGATGAAGATGGCAGGAATATAGCTATTAGAGCCCTGCAAAGCTTTGAGATTTGATTCGATTTTGAATCTTAAGTCGATATTTGGTTTAATTTGAATCGGCTGTCCGATTCATTTCCTTTTTTAGAGTAATAATCCAAGTACAACATCAAGGCATGCCTTCAACGAAGGCATGCCTTGATAATGTAGTTGGATTATGTTATCATTTAGAACTTGAGCCATCAGAGTTGGAACAAATCTCCAACCCCCATCGGTCATCTTCAAGACTCCATTGATTCAATTCAAGATTTGATTCGATTTTGAATAATCGATGTCCTTTGAGATTCAATTTGAATCGAAAATTATGAATTTAAAGTAAAATGTATATTTTTATACTTACCAATGGCCCAGACTTAGCTGGTGCAGACTCGATATTATCCAGGGACAAACACAAATTTTGCCCCCCCTCCCCCATCCCAAAATTTGCATACAAATCCGAAGATTAAAAGTCCCATCTGGTCCTCCATACTTTTGTATGCGTGGAAACCAGGAAGATACCCAAATTGTTGCCAAGGATCATTCTTTCTGGTTAAGCCTGTTAAATATTATAAATCAGTGGGGAGGTATGAGTGCCCACTCATGGGAGGGTCTCCCCATCTGGGCCATTGGTAAGTATAAAAAATATACAAATTACTTTAAATTTATCATATTTTTATACTAAAACCAATGGCCCAGACTTAATTGAACAGTAAAAAGGCTGGAGGGCCTAGGACTTTGAGGAAATACAAAATCTCTGTTATTCCAATCTAAAGAATAGCTCCTACAGGAGAATAGGAGAAGACAGTGGGATTACATATATCTTTCTCTTATTAAAAAAAGAGAACGACATAACACCATCAATATACAGGAGTAATACACAATAAATTTTCCATTTAATGCCAGCATAACCTGTTATGCTAATTCGGTCAAGGAAACCAATTATAAAGCAAGTTCAGAGAATGAGATGCTTTATACTCATTTAAGAGTGTCCAAGGATTGTATACAAATGCTCATATGACACGTGACATATACATATGCTTCACAATGAATTACAAGTTAAAAACAAGAGGCCCCACGGGGCCTGAAGCGCTCATCTTGAAAAGAACACAATATAAACAGAGTCCAAGAATGAGTCTACATTAAGCAATTCATATCCATAGGCTACACTCTAAATCCTTGAGTCCCTCAGGAGTGACAAAAATAATCCGGGCATCATGCCTTTTCTTCAGTTCATCATAATATAAAATGTAGAGCTCCCCTATGAAGCCCCTTGATACAACCTATGTGGATTAATCTCAGTTACACACCTCTAGAGGGTACTGAACACAAAATTTTTAATTCTTCAGCAAAATGGCCGATTCTGGCTGGCTCCCACAGGGAGCCCAAATATTAACTCAGGCTCTCGATTTGAACACAGTTGAATCTGACTTCCCTAGAGATGATGTGTACCAAATATGAACGCATTCTGACTGTTGGATCTGAAGAAGAGAAATTTTAAAGAAATTTCTTCATATTGCACTAAGTTAAAATTTGGACTACCATAGCGAGCCCAAATATTAACCTATGGATCCGATTTGAACAAACTTGAATCTGACCCCCCTAGAGATGTTGTATACCAAACATGGAAGCATTCTGACTTGTGGATCAGAAGAAGATTTTTATAGAAATTCCCTCCTATTGTATCAAGTTAAATTTCAGGTTCCCAAATGGATCCCAAATATAAACCCAAGCACTCGAATTGAACAAACTGGAATCTGACCCCACTAAAGATGTTGTATACCAAATATGAAAGAATTCCGACTGGTGGATCTGAAGAAGAAGATTTTTAAAGAAATTTCCTCATATCGCACTAAGTAACAAGAGGCCCCAAGAGGCCTTAATCGCTCACCGGGCAAAGTGATTCAAACAAAGTGGTTCAAAGAAGTATTTGGGGTCACATTCAGTTAGACATGGTTCATCAACACTACAAAGGAATGAAGTCATGAGAGACAAATTTTATGGAACTCGGGACATGGCTTGAACAAACTTGAATCTTACCTCCCTAAGGATGCTGCATACCAAATATCAAAAGCATTCATCTGCTGGATCTGAAGAAGAAGATTTTTAAAGAAAATTCCTAATTTTGAACTAAGTTATCATTCGGGCTCCCACAGTGAGCCCAAATATGAACCCAGGGACTTGGCTTGAACAAACTTGAATCTCACTGATGCTGCATGCCAAATATCAAAACATTCTGACTGCTGAATCTGAAGAAGACTTTTAAAGAAAAATTCCTCATATTGACTAAGTTATAATTCAGCCCAAAATATGGACCCAGGGACTTGGCTTTAACAAACTTGAATCTCCCCCCCCCCCCCCCCCCCCCCCCCCCCCCAAGGATGCTACACACCACATATCCAAACATTCCGACTGCTGGATCTGAAGAAGATTTTTAAAGAAAATTCCTCATTTCGAACTAAGTTACAATTCAAGCTCCCACAGTGAGCCCAAATATATTTGGACCCAGGGACTTGGCTTGAACAAACTTGAATCCCCCCCCCCCCCCCCCCAAGGATGCTACACACCACATATCCAAACATTCCGACTGCTGGATCTGAAGAAGAAGATTTTTAAAGAAAATTCCTCATTTCGAACTACGTTACAATTCAAGCTCCCACAGTGAGCGCAAATATGGACCTAGGGATATGGCTTGAACAAACTTGAATCGACGACAGACGACCGGTGATAAGTAAAGCTCCCTTCGGTGAGCTAAAAATTTAGGCTACCATAGTGAGACCAAATATAAACCTAGGGATCTGATTTGAACAAACATGAATCTGACCTCCCTAGAGATCTTGCATACCAAATATGAAAGCATTCTGACTGGTGGAACTGAAGAAGAAGATTTTTTAAAATTACCTCCATATTGAACAAAGTTAAAATTTGGGCTTCCGTAGGAAGCCCAAATATTAACCTAGGGACTTGGTTTGAACCAACTTGAATCTGACCTTCATAACAATGATGCATATCAAACATTAAAAGATTGTGACTGGTGGTTCTGAAGTAGAAGATTTTTAAAGAACATTCCCTATATTACCCTACGTAAAATATTTGGGCTCCTGTATTGAGCCCAAATATGAACCAATGAGCTTTATTTTAACAAACTTGTATCTGACCCCCTATGAATGCCGTATATCAAATATCAAAAGATTCTGATGATTGGTTCTGGAGAAAAGATTTTTTAAAATTTTTGCAAATATGCTGACTCAGCATTTTTTCGATGCCCATTACAGAACACCCTTACATAACCGATGGCAATTTTTTTTTTACCATTCAATTCTACAGGTCCTTCACACCAAATAACAGCTCTCTGTTCCATGTAGTTTGGGAAATATGGGTGTTTGAAATTATTTCTATTTTTAGCTCCCATGGGGATGCAGGAATTTTTATTTTTTGCATGGGTCAAATACTTATGACCCAATAATACCACGTACCAAATTTGGTTTAAACCAGACCATCGGTTCAGAAAATAGAAATTTGTGCGGGGTCAAAAATCTTACCCCTCCCATTACAAAGCCAAATATTGCTTCACGAATTTCATTTGAACAAATTTGATTCTACACCTCAAAAGGAAGCTCCAAAGTAAATATCAAGTCATTGTACACACTGGTTCATGAAAAGAAGATTTTTAAAATATTTCGGAGCTTTTTTCCCCACACCCTCCCTATGGGGCTGGGCATGTTGAGTTGAACAAAAATGCAATGCCCCTTTGGGACCATCAATCACACAAACTTTCACTTGAATTGGCCCAGTAGCTTTGGAGGAGATACCAAAACATGGTGTTGACAGATGCGGGATGGACAACGGATGACAGACGGAGAGAGAGAGGGGATTAGCTCAGCTTGAGATGAGCTAACAATACATAAATGAGACATAATTGTTGCTACACATAAAACTACCCAGCAACAACACTGGGCCACTGTTACTAGAGGAGATATTCTCTTGCTTTTCACTATAAAGCCAGATGATACTAAGGATACACTCCCCCCCCCCCCTCCCCCCCCCCACCTTTACCCTTGTTCTGAAGGAAGAAAAAGGATCCAACCAAGGATCTAAGATCACTGGAGATAAAGTCTAAATTTCTAAGTAAAACTTAGTAAATGAAGACGGTTGCATCGAATAGGCTGCCTTCATTAAATCAGTAACGGCAATGCTATTTGAATAAGCCCAAGAAGACAGTGTTCTAACCTCATGCACTGAAATCTTATTGACGGAACATTGAACTGAAGATAGATTCCCATAAGCAATTTGTATTGCTAATTGGACCCACCTGGCAATTGAATAATAATATACACATTTATATAGCGCCAAAATTATAGTTCAGAAGATATAGAACCATATTCTAAGGTGCTGTACATGTTACTGAGCTCATACAAATATACAAACGGAATATATACAGTATGTTACAGTCCATAACATCAATTATAGGCTTTTTGAAACAGGCATGTTTTAAGATCTTTCTTGAAAAGGTTGACATTTGACAGTCTTTTTAGGTGTTCTGGTAAATTATACCACAAGTGAGGGCCAGCAAATGAGAATGACCTATTTCCGAATGTTTTACGCCTATGTTTTGGAACATGTAGCAGCATTTTACCATCATATCTCAGGTTGTATTGACACACATTCTTGGTATTAAGGAGTTCTTCTAAGTAGGCTGGTGACATGTTGTTTTGTGTCTTAAAAACTAATAAAGTTTTGAAAATTATTCTGTACTTGACTGGCAGCCAGTGCCCTCAGAACAGGAGTGTTGAGTTGAGATTGGGATATCCTTCATATTACTCGGGCTGATGCATTTAGTGCCATCTGCAGGCGAGAGTACTGATATTGTGGAAGGTTGAACAGCAAGGCATTACAATAATCCAAATGTGAAGTTACAAAGGCATGAGCTAGGGTTTTTGTCGAGTCTTTGGTGAGGAACTGTCTTATCTGTTTAACTTTGTATAGACCTCTGAAAGCCTTATTGCACATATTTGTGACATGTCTGTCCATAGACATGGTAGAGTCGAAGAAGGCACCAAGATTATGTACACTGTTACTTGCACTGATGGCAGAATCTCCTACCTTCACTGAATTGATGTCAACTTTAGTGAGATGTTGTTGTGAACCAATTATTAGGAATTCAGTCTTATCATCATTTATCGTTAATTTGTTTGAAACCATCCATGTGCGAATGTCAGAAATACATGATTCAATAGTTTCTAGAGCTTTAGTTTGATCCATGATTGATGGTCGAAAAGAGAAATAGACCTGTGTGTCATCAGCATAACCATGGACATCAGGCAGGTGATTGTGAACATTTTTGAAATATAGAATAGAAACAGAACAGGACCAAGGCAACTGCCCTGAGGGAGTCCACATTCAAGATGGAAGTCTTTTGACAGATTACCGTTTATTGATACACGCTGATGTCTGTTCTTGAGGAATGATGATAGCCAGCTAGCAGCAACACCATTAAATCCAAAATCAGAATTCATTGTCTCTAGCAGAGTTTTAGTGTCAAACGGTATCAAAAGCAGCACTAAGGTCTAAAAGAACAAGCAATGTTACCCTTCCAGACTCCATATTAAGGAGGATGTCATTCTGAACCTTGAGTAATGCCATTTCAGTCAAGTGAAATTTTCTGAATCCAAACGTGTTGGCCGGTAACAGAGCATGCATATCACTATGTAAGCTGGTTACTGGCAGACAAACTAGATTGTTGTGAGTCTCAAAGCTCATTCCCAAGTGAATGAAGGACTTGGATGGAGCTAAATCTGACTTCTTTTCATTTACAATGAGATGTTGGAATAACAGAAGCAGACTCTGCACTTCGTTCTTAAGTGCGATTTTGTCACCATACTTCTGAAGAATGTCGTCCAAGTAAGCCGATGTTATTACTGCCGAATGAGCTCAGAAGTATGACATGACTGAGTTCATTATTCGAGTGAAAGCCCAAGGGGCCAGGTTCAGACCGAGATATAAAAGAACACGTCCTTTAGGTCTATGATTGCCGCAAAATCGTTCACACTAATGCTCGTGTTTACCAAATGAATGGTTTCCATGTACAACTTTGGAGCTATTATTAATTTGTTTATCCAGCTCAAGTCTATCACCAGTCACCAGTCAGAATGAGCCATCTGGCTTCGGCATAAGAAACAGGTGACTATAAAATTCCGGAGAATTTGTTTTTTCCAAGACCTCTATTGCTTCCTTTATTAAGAGAGATCGAACTTCTGCAAGAAGAGACTACCTTTCTGGAGGATTCCCC
Source organism: Pictodentalium vernedei (assembly GCA_031216915.1). Lineage (NCBI taxonomy): Eukaryota > Metazoa > Mollusca > Scaphopoda > Dentaliida > Dentaliidae > Pictodentalium > Pictodentalium vernedei. The sequence continues at coordinate 220,859,298 of CM062295.1, read as the reverse complement.
GGAAGATCTGTCCAATACAGACTTCTTGTAATTGGAGGTTTTGATCGGAATGATAGCTGATGACCCATTCTGACTACATTCTTTACCAATTGATCATCCGTAATCTCCATCCAGTTTCTTGTGAAGTTTGATAACCTTCCACCAACTGGAGAGCAATAGAGGCTTTCAAGAAGAAAAACTATGTCCTTCCCGTGAAGCATCTCGTGCCATCGGCTTAGGGACATCTGACTTAAAGTCTCTGTAAGACTTACACCCCTTTCCAGAGTCTCTATACTGATGGGTCCTGAGTATCCGTACAAGGGTTTCTTATAACCACATGAGGAGACCCTTTACGATGATTGCGAATTGGAGCATCTTCGCCTACCACATCCAGCAGCCAACTGCTGCTGGGAACTGACCTCAGCAACAAAGTGCTGGTAGCTTTTTGGTAGCTTCGTCATACACAAATGAGAGCTTGTTATCAAACAAGGTATGACCGGAAACTGGAACAACTCTGAGAGAGCTTTCCACTTGATTGTCTATTAATGATGATGATGCTAAGGCTCCATCATGTCTCATCAACTCCATATTAGCCACTGAAAGGGCGGAGTGATATGTGGCATTCATAAATCTCCTAGAAAGAACTCTGAGTGATGGATTAATGTCATCAAATTCTTTCCCACTAAGACGTTGAGTCTGAGCCCTGGTGATATGGTCTGCGTAGGACATAGCATCCTGCACCGCCCGACTAGAATCAATGGAAGATTCCAACATGTCAGAGCGGACACTGAATGATGTGGGTAGTGAGATATCTAGATCTAAAGCCCACTCATCCAGATGCAAAAGAGCTCTCTGAACATCTTCTCCTACTGTTTTTAAGTAACGTGGTCTAGGAAACAGTATATGGATAGAAGATGAAAATAAGAAACCACTTTTCCTTTTTGAATTCACAAGGCTAAAGACAGCATTGTCAATCTGGCCAATCATGAACAGACTGACCCAGGAAGGAAAGAACATCATCTTTGCTCTGCAGGGTGTCCCTATGTAGGGATGATAGCAGTTTCTGCCTAGCTGACACAGCTTGTTGACCAGCTGGAACAAGATCTGGAAAAAACTGATGAATAAAATTCATAGCTTCCATGTCTTCTTCCGAAAGGGACAGGAAATCTTCCTCTGGCTCACTTTCACCATCTGACTGGTCCAACTGTGAATTACGCGGTGAAATCCATCTGAATGAACAGATGACCACACCAACCCAGCTTCGTCTCACTACCGGAGTCTGTGGACAGCTGAACCTGTGTTTACTGGGAAACTGCGATAAGCTGCTCAATTTGCAACAGCAAGTCCGTAACTGAGGCTTGCCGAGCAGAGGTCTTGTTTTTTTTGCTGCATGCTGCTCGTGGGAAGGAGATCTGTCCTCAGATCTCTTCGATGAACATTCCGCATAATCAAGCCTTGAACCACTAGCTATTGGGTGATCTGACTTTGATGGCGAAGACTGGGAGTGTCTTTGCAAAACAGATTGAACATCTGAAGACAGACAGCTAGTGAGCGGTCTAATGTGCTTTGTCGGAGCCTAGGAAGAAGCCATAACTGCCGGCGACCCTGGCTGCAGTGTGGAAAGAGTGTCCCGAACGGCCAGCGAGGATGTTAGCTCTGACTCAATGATGTTTTTCGCAATGGTAATAGTCAATCCCGACTGTTGAAGGGATGGAGAAGACTCCCCACTCTCGACCTGGCCCCGATCTTGCCGAACGTCCATCACCATGTTCTTGTTCCTCTGAAAAAGAAATTGAAAAGCTAGAATTAGCCTGCGGTGACAGTTCTGGCATCAGAACTTCACCACACATGGCATAGCTCGACACCTGCTTCCAACGTTTAAGTAAGTACACAAGCAGCACATGTATCATTAGGAGTGCAATGACTACAAACAAGACAACAAGCATGTAAATCCGAGGCAGACTTCCTAGATTTACACTTTGAGCAGAAAGTTTTCATAATAATATGTCAAGCCAAAACCAAAGTCCACTGCACTCCTATAAATATAACATATAATTATACATAATAAGGATACAATAAGTTGGCAATCAAAATTATTTCGAAATAAATAAAACCATCAAAGTTCCCAAAGGGAACCTCAAGAGCCCAAGGGCATCCCAATAGATCCTAAGTGTGGACAAACACTAAATATCAAAGCTACACTACCGGGATACTAAATGAAATGTATCCTACTTTAATTACAATAACTGTGGTATACTAAATACTGAAATAATACATATTTAAGGCATTGTTAAATGGAAAACAACGTCAAAAGGAAAAACTGAAAACTAAACAACAGGCACAAAACAGACCCAAAGTCAGTAACCGATCAATTACTACCTGATGTAAAGCAAGATCTTCATAGGAAGAAAAAAACAATGCATCTGTTAGAAGATGCAAGACTACAAACGTCCTAACACCCTTAGGGTGGAGACGTAACCATAGGAATAAATGGAATAAACATTATGTAAAACATGTTAACTCCCAAGAAATTTAACAAAAAAAATTCGATAAAAAAGCCAAATTAGCTTGGTAGTTTAACAGGAGGTTTCATGGAAGGAGAAGGAAGAAACATTTGACAAACAGTAGGTTTAATCATTAGCAAGATTGATGATGTTCAGGAATATATTCCGAATTTGGAAAACATGAATAATTTTACATAATTATTTTAAAGTTGCAGCCCTGAACGTCCAAAACCACCACAGTTTCCTTTCAACATCCTGTTACAACAGTGAATGCAGCATAACCAATAATGATTTGTGTCTGGCATCTTCAAAAAAGAGATTTAAAGCTCAGATGTCAGTTCAGATGTTTACTGACTTGGGCCAAACAAAGGAATGATGCTTTGCACCAATTTTGGTACCTTCCTGGTTACCGCGCATGCACAGTACACAAAAGTATGGAGGACCAGATAGTACTTTTAATTTTTGGATTTGTATGCAAATTTTTGGGATTGGGGGGTTCAAAATTTGTGTTTGGCCCTGGATAATATCGAGTTTGCACCAGCAAAGTCTGGTCCATTGGTTTTAGTATAAAAATATGTGGGATTTGCAGTGCCCTAATAGCTATTCCTAGCTATGTCATATGCAAACAACACCCACGTAATTGTTCCCAAAGGAACTGTTTAATTATGAATCTATAAATGTTTGCATGTGTAATGTTGAATAAATTAATTTCATTTCATGGTTGGAAAAATAGTCAGATCTTCTGATAAAGTGGTCTCGAAGAATTGTCAAAGAATATCATATCCACATTTCATACTGATAGACATACCTTGTCTCCTATTTTCAGTTTCAGGAGTTCATCCTGTCTAAGTGAGACAGAGGTTTCTTCTCCTCTCACTTTCATGGTTATTTTATTTTCACCAATATTCCAGATGATGGCATACATGAAATTGTCATTCTTCAGGGCAGGAAAATAGCAAACGACTTTAATTGAGCCACCTTTTGTTCGGACCTTTACTACAGGGTTGTCTCTCAAGACAGGCAGTCCTACAAAGAGAAAAACAAGCTCTCAGGCCACCAGTCTAATTCTGTTTGGAATATGACACTGTTATAAGATTTCTGTTTACCTACTTTTTGTGAAAACCTGCCTGCAGATGACCGTTGATGTGATGTGATGTCTAGTTTAATGTGATGTGTCTTTACTTACAAAGATATACAGGTATTCTTTTCTGCCCCAGTTATAGATATTCCAATCAATAAGTATTTAATTTCTCTTGAAAACATCAAGATATTAACAAAACTTGTGGATTTCCTTGTGTAATCATAAAACTATAGCTGTGGTGTGTCTTCATTTCTGATTGTAATGTCATCAAAATGTCAATCAAAAAAATTCTTGATCAAGCAAAATTTCTAACTTTGATTCAAAGAAAATGAATCCTTATGAATTTTTTCCGATTCAGCCATCAGGAATATATCATTTGGTCAGAAAAGCAAAACATAGGTTTGCTTTTCCAACCAAAAGAAATATTCCAGACGAGTTAATCTAAACCTAAACTATTTGAGGGCTAGACTGGTTCCAGCATCAAATTTGTTACAGAATTAGACTGATGGCTTGAGAGATATGCTATGTGTCTTAGTCATCCGTCTTTTGAAATTAGGGTCTGGTGAATGTTCGACATCAATTTGATTTCAAATCTTGTCACTGTTTCGATTCAAAACCATCTCAATCATTTGAAAAAAAATCAAATCCTGGAGAGATTTGGATTTAATACAATTCTTTATTGTTGACTTTCTGAAGATAACAACTCGCCCTGCAATTTTCTGATGAATAAGATTGAACATATGCAGTACAACTAGATGGCACAAATTCAATTAGAAAATTCATAAAAAATGACAGTTGATGTGATAGAAGAGATTGTGTTGTGGTTCGATTACACAATATATTGTCTGTTAAGTGCACCAAGGTGCCATCGGCAATGCTTTGGCACTGTAGATGATGCCTTGTTGCACTCTAAGGATGATAAATGGCTTCTTCTTTGATCACCTTAGTGATACCTGTCAATTTTCTAATCATCCTATGCCTTTGTTCACGACGGAGATAGACAGCACAAGTAGGCTATTATTGTATTATAACAATTTAAAAATGAATTCGATTTGAGATTCAATTCATTTAGCATGATACGATTCGAGATTTGATTTGAGAGAAGCATCGTGATTCACGAGGCCCTATTTGAAATGGCACTACCCTTTCAACAAAGAACTTCAAGACATACTTCAGTGTAAAATATTGTTTGAATGTGAGAGCTTTTATATTTGATTAGACTCTAGCTTAAAAATCATGAATAATAATAATTTATAGCCTGAAATCCACACATTGTGTTCTAAGAACAATTCGTTGCCAATATTCCATTAGAAAAAAATTGATAAAAATGTATGAAGGAAGGTTTGAATCGTGCAATATTGGTCAAATTAATTAAATTAATTAATCAAAATCATAAAAGACTGCCTGTGAGAAAAGAAACATGAACACAACCTAATACCCAAGAAACAATAACAAAATCAATGACATGGGTAATTCTAATCAGTAAGCGTAATCATCTGCTATCGATTATAGTTTTTTTAAGTCATTAAGTGTGATCAGTAATCAATATATTTTATCATTACAAGTGATGAACAATTGAATTTTTAATGGGTAGTAAGGCAAAAAAAAAAATACACATTGGTTCTTGAACAATTCATTTTTCAAGTCATTGGGGGAGGGTGTGAGGCAGGAGGCTGGCAGGCTTTTACATTTTTTTTGCTTTTTTGTTAACTTGTTGAGTGCTGGAAGCCCATATCTAGGCTCTAATCTTATGACAAAAAACTTAAAAGTTTCATATTCAGTAGTAGTATATTGTGGAGGTTTCGACCCTATTCGTCCGGAGGGCTGGGCCGGAGATCTGGGCCCGGAGTCCTGGGTCGATGACGTCATCTTAATTAAAAAGTTACGTAAGGTAATTAACGTCACTTAATTAATATTTTTTTAATCACTTTAATAATTAATGTAATTAATGACTGTTGCATAATTAATGTAATTAATGTAATTAATGAGTTTAATTAGGGTTGATTATAATAATTAGTATATTAATAAATGAATTAATATTGACGTACTGGACATATGCGCATGCTATCGGTTGACTGACCCGCAAAATTGAACACTGCGTGTCTGGGTGTCATTAAATCGATTTTTTCTTTTCAAACGCCAACTACTGACAGATGTTGAAGCAATTAAATCTATTGTCACACTTTAACGACCGGTCATAAATATCGTTAGACTGGACATGCTATCATGTATTTAAAAATCAATATATCACGTGACAAGATGTGTCTTGCTTTTACCTGAAGACTGTGAACGACTCCATTGTGGCTATTTTTATAGGTATAATTTGATTTAATAACTTGGCGTGATTCTTACATATTAATAATGCAAGTTTATTCTTCTCGTTTTTATGGCTGTCGAAAAACTCTCATAGACCAAGATATTCTGATTTTACCCCTCACGCGATAAAGTATTTTTTTAACGGTCCGATTTCTACGTTATGACGAGTTCTCAAAAAAAAATCACAAGAGAAATCGCCATGAGACTACTGTACACGGGGGAGAGGCTATACATGGCTGCACTTTATGCCCCAATACTTTGATGAATTAACGGATCATCTGAAAACCCACCAAGAAGGTGCTTTGAACTGTCAATTTTGTGTTTCAATAGCAAATTCAACAAAAGAGAGAGTCAGTGTACATCGAACAGACGTCGATGTCAAGATGTTCCAGTGGACGTTTTGTCTGAAATCCTATACTAGGAAAGATACATTAGAAAAAAACATGGAGAAATGTCAAAACTCGACATTTAACTGCGCGATTTGCGGGTTTCAGCTGATTCAACTTAACCGTCATCGCGCCACAAGTAGCAGAAATGCACAACTCGATTGGCCGGTGGAGACGTTCCTCATCAAATAAGGGGGGTCAAACGAGGTTATGAGGAGGGGTGAAGGAGACAAGTGTGCGGTCATATGTTTAAAATTTTAATAACCTTAATTGCTATGATGTAATCCCCTTACTAAATAGCGTATATTCATTTAATATAATATATTAATAATTTTCGTTAAATAATTCATTTTTTATTCCGCACCCCTGTATCCCCTCACAGTACCTAAAACTTCCATGAACGCTCCTCCTCCAGGTCATCCAATACTAAAAAACTTTTGGAAACCGCTCTCCCCCGCCCCCACCATAATCTTAAAAAGAGTTGCTTTGTCACAAACACACACTTTTTTAACCAATCAGACACCTCCGTTAGCCCACACCCTCACCGTCACACCCCTGTATCCCCTCACAGTACCTAAAACTTTCCTGAATTCCCCTCCACCAAGTCATCCAATACTAAAAAAAAACTTTTGGAAACCTCCTCCCCCCTCCCCCAGCCATCACAATAGCTAAATTATCTCGAACCCCAGTTCAGTTCTCTAAATGTAATGGACATGTCAGGCCCCCGAATACGCCTTCCCCACAATTTTGAGCGATCAAATTACCCCGATTAGTCTCCTCTCATAACTTACCACTCTCTTAACCCGTATTTACTATGAGATTGTCCCCTTAATAAATAGCGTATGTTCATTTAATATAATATATTAATAATTTTCGTTAAATAATTCATTCCACAAGACACTTGTTGAAAAAACAAAATGGCGGATTAGTTTGACAGAAATACGCGTATCGATTTATTCAGGAATGTCTGTCGGTTGTGTCCTTGGGCAAGACACTTCATCCCTATTGACCATGTGGGGGCATGGTGACGCTGTGCACTAAGGCGTACTGCACGTCGATGGAGCACCTGTCTTCAACCAATGCAGACCCTGTGTAGAATCTTGACAGTTGCTTGCCGTTGCTCGGTGGCTCTCTCCGGCTTTCCCCACCCGTAAAACTGTCGTGGTCATGATTAGTTATTGTGCAGACCTTAAAATCCAATAAATAAATATAAATAAATAGTCGGTTATCAAAACAGCCCTTAAGTGTTTAACAGTTAATTGTGGACCAGTGCGTTTAAAAGTGAAAAAAATTAGGTGATAGCATACGGACTGTGTTTAATCATAGAAAAATCACACCCGCGCTATTACTAACCTGTATGATTTATTTTTGAATGTTCGCTGAAGAATAACCCACCCATCTAAGTAAAAGCATGAAAGAGCTACCATTATCTTATTACCTATGTGAGGTGGGGGTGGTCGGTAACGTTGTGTACTATGGCGTACTACCTTCAGCCAATGATAACCCTGTGTAGAACTTTGACAGTTGTTCGCCTCTGCACGATGGTTCTTTCCGGATTGCCCCAACTGTCGTTAAATAAATGAAAAAAACTACAATTCTATAATAACAGGCCAAGACCCCTTCGTTTTGTCAGGGGGAAAATCAACAGTACTTTCACCCCCCTCATTTTAATAGTTGAAAAGTGCTGTTACTCGATCAAAAAAAAATGGTAAAAGGATATGCGACTCTATATTAGCCACCCAAATTTGCGAGACTTGGGGAAAATATAACCCACCTAGAGCTGCACCAAAGCTACGTACACTATTCGAACTCCCGCATTGTGTCCTTGGGCAAGTTAATTTACCCCGATTATCCACATGGGAGCACGATGACCGCGTGTAATAAAGTGTACTGCACGTCGGTGATACGCATATTTTAGAACAATCTAACCCTGCTTGTGCGGATTTCCGACGTTGGTGAGATGACAGTTACTCGTCGTTGCTCTGTGGTTCTCTTTGGATATTCCGGAGTCTACCCGTAAAATTGTCACATTTAATTATAACTTGAACTTGATGTCCGGGTGTAATGAAATAGCGTATTTTCTGCAGACATTCTAAATAAACGCAGCTGGTTTACAGACCTGTATATATTTTTTTCAATTGAGTAAAAATATAGGATAGTTACTGATGTAAAACGCCGATTAGTATGTTTAATGAATCTAACTACGCCAGTCCGACCGACCCTTTGCCCACCATGATCACAACAAACGTTTCAATTCTCTCTCTCTCTCTCTCTCTCTCACCGATACAGTACGGGTGGAAACTAATTGCGTTCAAGCTGTTGTTTTTTTTCGAGGTTTTACCACCTCCCTTACAGCGCAAATCGAAATGAAATCTGATTCACTGAACCATACTACAGTGCATGTCAAAATTAATTTTTGAACGCCATTTTTTCTATGTGCCGCTATCAGCAGCTATGACCATAGCGTAACTTTGTGGTAAAATGTTTATTTTTGTACAAAACTCAAGACCTTTCTCTGACAAATGCCTATATAAAAACAAGATAATACGTGAGAATGCGTTGTGTACCTACATTTTGTTGATAAAATATGGCATGACCACATTCCCGGATATTATTAATGTACCCGCTTAATAACAGCCGAATATTTATCGGATCACAGTTTTTGATTTGAATAATTGCCGATTTTTGTATTAAATCACATTCAGTAATTTATGCAGATTTCCTGAACTGGGCGAATGTCAAGAAAGGCACTCTGTAGTTTAGGAGACACCACAAATAAAAACAAAATAAAAAATCTGAGATATATTGCATTTTTTTTAATTATCCATATTAACCAGAAGTCAAAACTAGTCAAATTAATTAGTATTAAATTACAAATGGTTATGAAATTTGCAGTAAAATGAACACTGGTATATGCTGCTGGCCGCATTTTAGGTGTCTGTAATAGCTGTTGTTCAGAATGTCACCCTATTGGTGTGAGTTTTCGCTTTTTCGTCCAGTTTCATGAGAGCTTCCACGAAGTCCGTTCCACATTCTCAATCTTTCCCAGGGGCCATTCTTCAAAGGCTGGTCCATCGCAGCTTTACAGAGATATTGTTTTCTGGACGAAAATGTTCAAGGCGTTCTGGGTTTCCGATGAGACCCCTTGGGATATTTCGATCTTTAAGGATGTTTGCCAAAATTTTCCACCCTGTCGGTTGAAAATCTTTTCTTTTTCGCAGCAGATCATTTATTAGATCACACATATTGGAGCCCGAAATTGTAATGCCGTTATACACGAGTCGATCTTTCTCATCCCAGGATAAATTCAGTATATTCTTTATTATCTGGAGTAACAAAAGCGCCTTCTGCTGCATGGAATTTGGTATAACGGCTAACCAGTCCGGATGATTTTCCACTGAAAAACTTGTCGTTAAGGAGTGTGGTTTGGTGTTTTCTTTGCGTAAATTTGATTGGCGCTGAAAGATTGTCTGGTTCAGCAGCCCTTTCTCTTCAGAACCCGATGTTGAAGATTCGGGAATTGGTCTCATACCCTGGTCTATGGGCGGGACAGCTACAGCATTCAGGGGTGCGCGTATTTCCTGCAACTGTTCACTCCCCCATGGTTCAATACACTGAATTCTGCTTGAGGGGAGGCTGATTGAGTCATCTATAGGTTTTGCCCTCAGTGATTCCCCCATCACTAGCGATTTTACTGGCTCTAGCTTATTTGCAAGCCCCAAAATATTTCCACTTGTTAATGCATTGTTCCAACTAAAGGCTGATTTCATATGCACTGGAGGATAGGGTGGCTGGTTACAGACGGATCTGGTTGTTAACTCGGCTGTATTTGGGTTCGCTCCCCCTATAGTGTGTTTAAAATTTACATTTTTGTGTAATTGTCGTCTATGTCGATAATAATGAGTTTTATGAGAGTAAGATTTTTGACACAATTCACAGACGTAGCGCGCGTTCATCCTTTTCAGAAGCGAGTTAATAGAGTGGCAATACAGTTCCAACACTCTTCCATTTATATGTATGAATAGGATGGGTCCCACCCCAACCTGTCAATCGCTGATTGGCTAATTATATATCAAGATAAGGTGGGTTCTACCCCAATCTGTTGATCATTGGTTACTTCAAATTCTCACACAGTGCATTGTGGGAAATTCCAGTGGTAGAGCTCTGAGGTAAAATAAGTTACAAATTGATATAGTTTACTTCAAAAAAAGAAACATCAAAGTCACATTCATGACAAGCCGAGGTAGCACATCTGAACCACCAACTCTACACTGTTTAATCAGATAATCCATTTAATCAGATAATTACATGTGCATATCGGTTTTTCATTGGTTTTTCATCAGTTTCCATCGATTTTTCATTGTTTTTTATCGGTTTTTCATTGGTTTTTATCAGTTTTTATTGGTTTTTATCGGTTTTTATCGGTTTTACAATTCGATAAAACGGTTTTTAGTGATTTAAATCACGTAAAATGATCACTAATTACCACTAATTGGTCACTAATGGTCACTAATTGCCACTAATTAGTGACCAATTGGTCACTAATTACCACCAATTGGTCACTAATGGTCACTAATTACCACCAATTGGTCACTAATGGTCACTAATTACCACTAATTGGTCACTAATGGTCACTAATTGCCACTAATTAGTGACCAATGGTCACTAATGGTCACTAATTGCCACTAATTAGTGACCAATTGGTCACTAATTACCACTAATTGGTCACTAATGGTCACTAATTGCCACTAATTAGTGACCAATTGGTCACTAATTACCACCAATTGGTCACTAATGGTCACTAATTACCACCAATTGGTCACTAATGGTCACTAATTACCACTAATTGGTCACTAATGGTCACTAATTGCCACTAATTAGTGACCAATGGTCACTAATGGTCACTAATTGCCACTAATTAGTGACCAATTAGTGGTAATTAGTGACCATTAGTGACCAATTGGTGGTAATTAGTGACCATTAGTGACCAATTGGTGGTAATTAGTGACCAATTGGTCACTAATTAGTGGCAATTAGTGACCATTAGTGACCAATTAGTGGTAATTAGTGACCAATTGGTCACTAATTAGTGGCATTTAGTGACCATTAGTGACCATTGGTCACTAATTAGTGGCAATTAGTGACCATTAGTGACCAATTAGTGGTAATTAGTGATCATTTTACGTGATTTAAATCACTAAAAACCGTTTTATCGAATTGTAAAACCGATAAAAACCGATAAAAACCAATAAAAACTGATAAAAACCAATGAAAAACCGATAAAAAACAATGAAAAATCGATGGAAACTGATGAAAAACCAATGAAAAACCGATATGCTCATGTAATTACCTGATTAAATGGATTATCTGATTAAACAGTGTAGAGTTGGTGGTTCAGATGTGCTACCTCGGCTTGTCATGAATGTGACTTTGATGTTTCTTTTTTTGAAGTAAACTATATCAATTTGTAACTTATTTTACCTCAGAGCTCTACCACTGGAATTTCCCACAATGCACTGTGTGAGAATTTGAAGTAACCAATGATCAACAGATTGGGGTAGAACCCACCTTATCTTGATATATAATTAGCCAATCAGCGATTGACAGGTTGGGGTGGGACCCATCCTATTCATACATATAAATGGAAGAGTGTTGGAACTGTATTGCCACTCTATTAACTCGCTTCTGAAAAGGATGAACGCGCGCTACGTCTGTGAATTGTGTCAAAAATCTTACTCTCATAAAACTCATTATTATCGACACAGACGACAATTACACAAAAATGTAAATTTTAAACACACTATAGGGGGAGCGAACCCAAATACAGCCGAGTTAACAACCAGATCTGTCTGTAACCAGCCACCCTATCCTCCAGTGCATATGAAATCAGCCTTTAGTTGGAACAATGCATTAACAAGTGGAAATATTTTGGGGCTTGCAAATAAGCTAGAGCCAGTAAAATCGCTAGTGATGGGGGAATCACTGAGGGCAAAACCTATAGATGACTCAATCAGCCTCCCCTCAAGCAGAATTCAGTGTATTGAACCATGGGGGAGTGAACAGTTGCAGGAAATACGCGCACCCCTGAATGCTGTAGCTGTCCCGCCCATAGACCAGGGTATGAGACCAATTCCTGAATCTTCAACATCGGGTTCTGAAGAGAAAGGGCTGCTGAACCAGACAATCTTTCAGCGCCAATCAAATTTACGCAAAGAAAACACCAAACCACACTCCTTAACGACAAGTTTTTCAGTGGAAAATCATCCGGACTGGTTAGCCGTTATACCAAATTCCATGCAGCAGAAGGCGCTTTTGTTACTCCAGATAATAAAGAATATACCCAATTTATCCTGGGATGAGAAAGATCGACTCGTGTATAACGGCATTACAATTTCGGGCTCCAATATGTGTGATCTAATAAATGATCTGCTGCGGAAAAGAAAAGATTTTCAACCGACAGGGTGGAAAATTTTGGCAAACATCCTTAAAGATCGAAATATCCCAAGGGGTCTCATCGGAAACCCAGAACGCCTTGAACATTGTCGTCCAGAAAACAATATCTCTGTAAAGCTGCGATGGACCAGCCTTTGAAGAATGGCCCCTGGGAAAGATTGCGAATGTGGAACAGACTTCGTGGAAGCTCTCATGAAACTGGACGAAAAAGCGAAAACTCACACCAATAGGGTGACATTCTGAACAACAGCTATTACAGACACCTAAAATGCGGCCAGCAGCATATACCAGTGTTCATTTTACTGCAAATTTCATAACCATTTGTAATTTAATACTAATTAATTTGACTAGTTTTGACTTCTGGTTAATATGGATAATTAAAAAAAATGCAATATATCTCAGATTTTTTATTTTGTTTTTATTTGTGGTGTCTCCTAAACTACAGAGTGCCTTTCTTGACATTCGCCCAGTTCAGGAAATCTGCATAAATTACTGAATGTGATTTAATACAAAAATCGGCAATTATTCAAATCAAAAACTGTGATCCGATAAATATTCGGCTGTTATTAAGCGGGTACATTAATAATATCCGGGAATGTGGTCATGCCATATTTTATCAACAAAATGTAGGTACACAACGCATTCTCACGTATTATCTTGTTTTTATATAGGCATTTGTCAGAGAAAGGTCTTGAGTTTTGTACAAAAATAAACATTTTACCACAAAGTTACGCTATGGTCATAGCTGCTGATAGCGGCACATAGAAAAAATGGCGTTCAAAAATTAATTTTGACATGCACTGTAGTATGGTTCAGTGAATCAGATTTCATTTCGATTTGCGCTGTAAGGGAGGTGGTAAAACCTCGAAAAAAAACAACAGCTTGAACGCAATTAGTTTCCACCCGTACTGTATTGGTGAGAGAGAGAGAGAGAGAGAGAGCGAGAGAGAATTGAAACGTTTGTTGTGATCATGGTGGGCAAAGGGTCGGTCGGACTGGCGTAGTTAGATTCATTAAACATACTAATCGGCGTTTTACATCAGTAACTATCCTATATTTTTACTCAATTGAAAAAAATATATACAGGTCTGTAAACCAGCTGCGTTTATTTAGAATGTCTGCAGAAAATACGCTATTTCATTACACCTGGACATCAAGTTCAAGTTATAATTAAATGTGACAATTTTACGGGTAGACTCCGGAATATCCAAAGAGAACCACAGAGCAACGACGAGTAACTGTCATCTCACCAACGTCGGAAATCCGCACAAGCAGGGTTAGATTGTTCTAAAATATGCGTATCACCGACGTGCAGTACACTTTATTACACGCCGTCATCGTGCTCCCACGTGGATAATCGGGGTAAATTAACTTGCCCAAGGACACAATGCGGGAGTTCGAATAGTGTACGTAGCTTTGGTGCAGCTCTAGGTGGGTTATATTTTCCCCAAGTCTCGCAAATTTGGGTGGCTAATATAGAGTCGCATATCCTTTTACCATTTTTTTTTGATCGAGTAACAGCACTTTTTAACTATTAAAATGAGGGGGGGTGAAAGTACTGTTGATTTTCCCCCTGACAAAACGAAGGGGTCTTGGCCTGTTATTATAGAATTGTAGTTTTTTTCATTTATTTAACGACAGTTGGGGCAATCCGGAAAGAACCATCGTGCAGAGGCGAACAACTGTCAAAGTTCCTCACAGGGTTATCATTGGCTGAAGGTAGTACGCCATAGTACACAACGTTACCGACCACCCCCACCTCACATAGGTAATAAGATAATGGTAGCTCTTTCATGCTTTTACTTAGATGGGTGGGTTATTCTTCAGCGAACATTCAAAAATAAATCATACAGGTTAGTAATTGCGCGGGTGTGATTTTTCTATGATTAAACACAGTCCGTATGCTATCACCTAATTTTTTTCACTTTTAAACGCACTGGTCCACAATTAACTGTTAAACACTTAAGGGCTGTTTTGATAACCGACTATTTATTTATATTTATTTATTGGATTTTAAGGTCTGCACAATAACTAATCATGACCACGACAGTTTTACGGGTGGGGAAAGCCGGAGAGAGCCACCGAGCAACGGCAAGCAACTGTCAAGATTCTACACAGGGTCTGCATTGGTTGAAGACAGGTGCTCCATCGACGTGCAGTACGCCTTAGTGCACAGCGTCACCATGCCCCCACATGGTCAATAGGGATGAAGTGTCTTGCCCAAGGACACAACCGACAGACATTCCTGAATAAATCGATATGCGTATTTCTGTCAAACTAATCCGCCATTTTGTTTTTTCGACAAGTGTCTTGTGGAATGAATTATTTAACGAAAATTATTAATATATTATATTAAATGAACATACGCTATTTATTAAGGGGACAATCTCATAGTAAATACGGGTTAAGAGAGTGGTAAGTTATGAGAGGAGACTAATCGGGGTAATTTGATCGCTCAAAATTGTGGGGAAGGCGTATTCGGGGGCCTGACATGTCCATTACATTTAGAGAACTGAACTGGGGTTCGAGATAATTTAGCTATTGTGAGGGCTGGGGGAGGGGGGAGAGAGGTTTCCAAAAGTTTTTTTTTAGTATTGGATGACTTGGTGGAGGGGAATTCAGGAAAGTTTTAGGTACTGTGAGGGGATACAGGGGTGTGACGGTGAGGGTGTGGGCTAACGGAGGTGTCTGATTGGTTAAAAAAGTGTGTGTTTGTGACAAAGCAACTCTTTTTAAGATTATGGTGGGGGCGGGGGAGAGCGGTTTCCAAAAGTTTTTTAGTATTGGATGACCTGGAGGAGGAGCGTTCATGGAAGTTTTAGGTACTGTGAGGGTATACAGGGGTGCGGAATAAAAAATGAATTATTTAACGAAAATTATTAATATATTATATTAAATGAATATACGCTATTTAGTAAAGGGATTACATCATAGCAATTAAGGTTATTAAAATTTTAAACATATGACCGCACACTTGTCTCCTTCACCCCTCCTCATAACCTCGTTTGACCCCCCTTATTTGATGAGGAACGTCTCCACCGGCCAATCGAGTTGTGCATTTCTGCTACTTGTGGCGCGATGACGGTTAAGTTGAATCAGCTGAAACCCGCAAATCGCGCAGTTAAATGTCGAGTTTTGACATTTCTCCATGTTTTTTTCTAATGTATCTTTCCTAGTATAGGATTTCAGACAAAACGTCCACTGGAACATCTTGACATCGACGTCTGGTCGATGTACACTGCCTCTCTCTTTTGTTGAATTTGCTATTGAAACACAAAATTGACAGTTCAAAGCACCTTCTTGGTGGGTTTTCAGATGATCCGTTAATTCATCAAAGTATTGGGGCATAAAGTACAGCCATGTATAGCCTCTCCCCCGTGTACAGTAGTCTCATGGCGATTTCTCTTGTGATTTTTTTTTGAGAACTCGTCATAACGTAGAAATCGGACCGTTAAAAAAATACTTTATCGCGTGAGGGGTAAAATCAGAATATCTTGGTCTATGAGAGTTTTTCGACAGCCATAAAAACGAGAAGAATAAACTTGCATTATTAATATGTAAGAATCACGCCAAGTTATTAAATCAAATTATACCTATAAAAATAGCCACAATGGAGTCGTTCACAGTCTTCAGGTAAAAGCAAGACACATCTTGTCACGTGATATATTGATTTTTAAATACATGATAGCATGTCCAGTCTAACGATATTTATGACCGGTCGTTAAAGTGTGACAATAGATTTAATTGCTTCAACATCTGTCAGTAGTTGGCGTTTGAAAAGAAAAAATCGATTTAATGACACCCAGACACGCAGTGTTCAATTTTGCAGGTCAGTCAACCGATAGCATGCGCATATGTCCAGTACGTCAATATTAATTCATTTATTAATATACTAATTATTATAATCAACCCTAATTAAACTCATTAATTACATTAATTACATTAATTATGCAACAGTCATTAATTACATTAATTATTAAAGTGATTAAAAAAATATTAATTAAGTGACTTTAATTACCTTACGTAACTTTTTAATTAAGATGACGTCATCGACCCAGGACTCCGGGCCCAGATCTCCGGCCCAGCCCTCCGGACGAATAGGGTCGAAACCTCCACAATATACTACTTTCAGTGGATGTGGTTCACATTATTTTTTGAAGTGAATTTATTTCTTCTGTATATATTTGTCTTCTTACAATTTGTGGGAGTACAGGTTTTTGGCAACTAAGAAAAAATTAGCACTCGACTATTTAATAAAAAAAAGATCAATTACATTTGTGTTAAGTAATATTTAGGTACCATTTTTGAAAAAAATAAACACTACCCACATAACATTTGGGGGATTTTCTGGAAAACACAGAAAAACTGGATGTTTACAAAACAATTATAATAAACAATTATAATTTTAATCATGCTTTGTTGCTAACACATTATAAATACATGAACAGATATATCAGTTAAAATTATATAGTTTCACAACTTCATACTGATTTTGGAAGACACTGAAAGCCAATAAAAAAATTCAATGAGGGAGTTTAATTTCAATGAAGAAGGGATTGCCTGAGAAACAAAATCTTTTCATTTGGACAAATCATAGTTAATTTTTTATTACTTTTTGTTTACATTTAAGAAAATGCACTTTTAGTCTGCAAAATGTATATCATGTGACTTTTACTAATCAATAATATGACGTGGGATCTAACAGAAAAAAGAATAATATATATCCAATCTTTTATTCATTTGCTTGTTTTAAAATGGATTCAAATACACAAAATCAAATATGGCAGACAAAACTGCATTTGAATTAAGGTTAAGTATTTATTTTCATCTAACAATCATTTTTCTGTTGGCCTGAAAACCAAGAGAAATGGTACATATCACATAACGTGTTCCGATTCCGTATCATATAGATGACTCATTCTGATTCTGTATCATATAGACGACTCGTTTCCGGTAGCACTGCGGGCTATCATAACAGGCACATGGATACATTCTATGTGCGTTTCAGTGATCGACTGAACATTATGTCCCAAAAATGTTTAAAAATAATTTAACCCTTTACCTAACATGAAAAGCAGACAACATTTGCAAAAAAAATTCTTGAATAACTCATTTTTTTCATTTTTTTGTTTCGAAAACATAGGTTATGACCACTCATTGGAACGAGATCGACAAGCTCGTTCCAATGAGGGGTCATAACCTATGTTTTTAAGACAAAAAAAATGAAAAAATAATGGAAATTAATTGGCAATTTTTTTTAGAATAGCATTGGCCGGTTTTGGCCGTTACTTTGGGTAAAGGGTTAAGATTTAATCTGTTTATGTGACAGAATTGTTAGATACACAGTGGTGTCCAAAAATGGGATCACAACTCGCCAGCAAAGCCGGCTCGTTGAGATCCCATTTTGGACACCATCTCGAATCACAAATCACAGGACGTGCACATTATCATGATAATCTGTATTTACAAGAATTTTGTTAGCAGTTTCTAGATAGTGTTCACTTCAAAAAACACCCATGTGTGGACAAATTCCACCTGAGCAATAACAGACCTGGAAAAAAAGTGCTTATATCATAACTCATTAGCAGGTTACACTATTTAGCATGCATGGACATGCCCATAGAAAAAGGGTGCCTTCTCTGTTTTTTCTCATGTTATGTGCCCTGCTCAATTTTTTCTAGGCGTGCAGTAGGCGTACACATACCAGAAAATAAGTGGTCAGACAAGGACAAAGTCAGGTACAAAAAGGCCAATGTCTGACTGAGGTTTAAAATCATCAGACAAAATGTCTGATGCCAAAATTATCAATGAAGTTCAGTGATCAGAACATCATGCATGCTCGAAAGTATGTACATAACTAGCAAGCCTAAAATTAATGATTATTGTGATTTCTGGTCCTGACAGGTAGGGAAGTGTGAAGAAAGTGACTGTACAGCTCATCAGTATTAACAGCATGTGAAAGAATACGATCCGATATAGCCATGCATGTATCTTAATTATGTCTGAAGGATAACTCAGTTCCAATTCAGAATGAAACCAATCCTACCTTGTTTGGTAGAGCTGCCAAACAAGGTATGGTTGGATGAATTCTGTGCAGTTTTAAGATGAAGGTACATGTACATCTAAAACACATTATTTTGAATACTCAAACTCCATTTTATAATATGTCAGATATCATTCTTAAATGACAGACATGATTGATTTGGTGTCTGACATTTTGTCTGGAAGCGCAATGAAAATTATTTTCAGGCCTGGACGTGCAGCACTCCTGCACTCCTAAAGAATGCCAGGCCTGGTAATATAATGTTATGTTGTACTACGCTGCTGTAATCTGTTGTTTGTTCACATATTTTACAGATGATGTAACCTGCACACAACGTAAACAGTCATTCGTGACATATTTCCAGGCCTGTAATAACTCCTATCCTGTGAAAACAAACAAGACAAACAAGTAATGTTTACACCAATGGCCCTTCAAATTCAACCTGGAGCTCATTTGGCTGACACTTTTATTGTGAATCTTAGCCTTCTTCGTGTGATAACAGGGTTATTGTAAAGTAGACTCTCCACTTTAAAGATGCTTCGTGGTTATCCTCTCTTTACACACTGCATATATTAACCCTTCACCTAACATGAAAAGCAGACATTTGTAAAAAAAAATTCTTGAATAACTAATTTTTTTCATTTTTTGTCTCAAAAACATACGTTATAACACCTCGTTGGAATGAGTTTGATGAGCTTGGTCCAACAAGGGCTCATAATCTATGTTTTTGAGGCAAAAAATGAAAAAATAATGAAATTCATTGGCAATTTTTTAGAATAGCGCTGACCGCTTTTGGTCGTTACGTTGGGTGAAGGGTTCAAAAGAAACATATAATTGATGAGATCTATACTGTTTTTGAGAAGGTATAAGAATGAGTGCATAAGTGGATGCAGGGAAACATAATTTTTTATGAGCAGACGAAATCCACTCATAAAATCTTTTCTTATTGTCACTTATATGATAATTCCTGTGTGGCAGGATATCCCCCCCTCCCTAATCTCTCTATCCACCCTAACCTCTACCTGATTTTTTTTTTAATGTAATAATATAATTTTTTTTTTACTCTTATAATAAAGTTTGTCTCATTTGATATTAAACAGCTTCAGCCTTGCATAAAAAAAACTCTGAAACAGTCTGGAAAACATGACAAGTTGGGTGCCTCAACGAAATCCCCATTTCTTTACGAAAAAAGTTGAAAATCTCTTACCAATGAGGGTAAAACAATACACAGATAATGTATACTTCATACTAATTTACCTTACCCAAACATAACAAAACCAAAGCAATGATCTATGAATGTCTTTGGTAGATTGAGAAGGTGGTGGGGGGGGGATGTGGGGGGGGGGGAGGGGTGGGGGATGTGGGAAATCAACTTCTCCTCATCTTGCCTGAAAACCTGAAAAAGTCCAAAATATTGCTAAGTGCTAGAAGCCACAATCAAAAAGAATGAGGGTACTGGCCAAAAGCCAATGTTTTCCTTGCTCATGTTTCGTATTCATTCAAATGCAAATAATATTTTATTTATATAAATTTGTTCTGTTAAAAACAAGCAAATTCAGTGAATTCATGTCTCCCGCTTGGCAGCAGTTTCAAGGGGAATTAATGCATCCAGTGGAATATAGTTGAGTTGCAAGTGGAAGTTATTTAGAAGAGACAGAACAGACGGTGCTTCAGGTATTGTGGAACTAAATATTGAAATCAGAGTTAATCGCCTTAAAATGTTGCACTCGGAAATAATGCAATCTCTAAAAATAAACAGCCTTGGAAAAATATATTGTTTCAATAAACATTTGAAACATTCTATTGACATCTTGCATTATTGTTGAATATTCCTGAAAAAAAGAGTGATTTCATGACTTTTGGACCTAAAAAATACAATTTACTTTTTGTGTGTTTTTGTAGGGAATTCTCTGAAAATTAAGTATGTGCATGTGACCGGTACTTCCCTTTGTGTCAGTTTTTCTCTCTTATTTGTTGCTTGACCCCCTGTTTACAGATCAGAAAAAGTTGCTTGAAGGGCTATACTTGACAAAGATATTTGAATGCCAAAATTAAAGTGATACGATCATATTTTCTTCTGCCTGAACGTTATAATGTTCGCCTATGGGGAAATATTTAGTTCCATGATACCTATAGGAAATATGTTTTTTTGCCTTCCAAACCAAATTCAGTTATTATTTTGGGGGATTATTTCACATTTAAATATTTATTTGGGGACCACACACCTTACCAAACTATTTGATTGTTTTGAAAAGTTACATTTTAGTCACAGTCAGCAATAAAGGCTATATATTGCCAAAACTAATGCTGTTTATGCAAGCAAATTCACATCTTGAGCAAGTATTTTCCACAGGAGTACACTATAACCTCTTGCAGCTGCTAACTAATGGCCTATCTTACCCTATTAACATATTTATTTAAGCCATGGTTTCACAGTATACTACTAGGGGCAGGGAGGATTCCAAATCTTCCAACCCCCTCCCAAATCACCATTCAAACACAGACAGAAAACCTACACTGCACTTCTATTCACTAGTATTTAGAAGTTTTTCTCTTCTATATTATGCTCTTCAAAATGTTGGAAAACAATTCCTTCATTGAAAGAGTATCCTGGAACACAAATTTGGGGAGGAGGTGGGGCTACAGTAGAAAATAACATAATAAAATTACAAATGTGAGTGAATGGCATCTGTGCATAGCTACCAATATAGTTGTCTAGTACTAATGCATGGGGGTTGGGACACTGTTTTGCTTGCAATATGGTTAAATTACACAGATTTTTTCCCAAAATATGTTGTGCTGATGCAGATTTTAGTTTTATTTTGGGATCAGGGTAGTTTTTTAAGGAAAGCTGTAAATTCTCATCCCTCTCAGTTAATTTATAAAGTGACAGATTAGAAAAATCTTTTGGAGGCAATACCAGTTTTCAAGCCCATTTGACAAAGTTTGGACACTTTTCCTTAAAAGAGCAAATTTACAACGTTTTTGACTCAGCCAAAGCCAAAAGTTAGATTCTGATGCAGAAATGACTCTTTTATCTCACGGAAGTGGTAAAATGTCTTTTTGGTGGGGTTGGGGATGATTATAGGTATCACAGAACTAAATTTTGAAATTAGAGTTAACCGCCGGAAATGATGCAATCTCTAAAAATAAACAGCCTTGGAAAAATATATTTTTTCAATAAACATTTGAAACATTCTATTAAAATCTTGCATTATTGTTGAATATTCCTGAAAAATATGTGCACGTGACCGGTACTTCTCTTTGTGTCAGTTTTTCTCTCTTATTTGTTGCATGACCCCCTGTTTTCAGATCAAAAAAGTTGTCTGAAGATCTATACTTGACAGATATTTGAATGCCAAAATTAAAGTGTTGCAATCATATTTTCTTCTGCCTGAACGTTATAATGGTCGCCTATAGGGAAATATTTAGTTCTGTGATACCTTCAGACAGTGGTTATCAGATTTATTTTCACGGAGGTCACTGTCAAAGCAAGTAAAGTGATGTGGAGTATAACTGTGAGAATCACTAAAAATTAAGACTGTATGATAAGACATATTACATTAAACTGATGTGAAAAGTGTTAACCAACCTCTGAAGCTTGTGATTGGAAGTTAATGAAACCTTGGAAGTGATGACCAAATAATGTGGTGGTCTGTATATGGTACTGGGAGAGTCTGACTTTGTAGAGTTGCGAAAGAAGTAATGATGAAGACATATTCTGGTCTCACAATGATAACAAAGATACAAAAAAAGTTTTGTAAGATCGGTTCATAAATATAGCTTTTAGTCCGATGTGCGTTGACGGACAGGCAGACAGACAGACAGATTTTTGGTACAAAATTTCCCACATTCGAACTTGACCTAGGTATTGATAAAAGTAATCCATATATGAAATTTCATTAAAATCGGTTGACTCTAAGGAAAGTTAGAGTCTGGAAACCATCAGCCAATCAAATTTAAGCAACCTAATTAAATATGCACGGAAAATGCCCACGTTCGAACTTGGACCCGCAATTGATGAAAGTGATCTACTACCCAAATTTCATTGAAATCGACTGACTGTAAGGAAAATTAGAGTCTGGAACCGAAAAACACGGAAGGTGTGCACTTACTGAGTATTAGTATTAGCACTGAATAATTCAAAGTTTCCCTAATTTGAATAATTTTTGCATGAGAACAAAACCCATATTATAAGTGATGTATTGCATGTTAATAAACATTCATACAAAAATTTACTCAAAATCCAAACTTTCATGTAAATTAGTTCTGTACAAAAAACTGATTACACCGAATTTCGGAACAAAATAGCCACTGGTGGCCATCTTGAATTTTGGACCACACCCCAAAACACATATTCTGGTCTTACTCTCAATTTTGGAATTTCTACCTTTATCCAAAACAATACCCAATTGACACATTTTTCTTTATCTTTTAATATCATCGCCTGCATCAAGCCTCTCTATTTCAACTTCCATAAATCTCTTTTATCATATGACTTGTCCGTTTTGTTCACTTTAAAACATTTGATATTTTGTTTTCATATTAATCAGTGATATATAAAGCCTTCCATCAATTTTATTGGTCAATTTCAAAACTAAACAATTTGATTGGCTGAACAAAATACACCTGGGCCACATTTTTATAATTTGCATAATTAGAGTTGGGAGCTTTCATTGGTCAATTTCAAAACTGGACAATTTGATTGGCTAAACAAAATACAACTGGGTCACATATGCATAATTTCAGTAGGGAGAATTTACGTTATCTGTCCTATTTAGGGTGGGTTATATTGTATTAATCTTTTACCTACAAGAAAAATGCCATTCATTTTTTTTTATATTTTTGCTGTTTGCTTCCAAAACATAGGTTATGGCACCCCATTGGAATGAGCTCGACCAGCTTCTTCCAATGAGGGGTCATAACCTATGTTTTGGAAGCAAAAAATGAAATTTTTCAGTTATACGAGGATGTTTTTTCCAAGTGCCGTCTGCAACTCAAGTTAGGTGATGGGTTAAAAAGTCATACTGGGTGGCTAATTTGTGCGTGTGTGTGTCTTGTGATAAATAGAATATGAAATGAGTGTTTTTCTCATATAAATTTTATGAAACTCGTCTGAATTTTCCGTTTTGGCTCGCCAGAGGCTTGCCAAAACGGAAAATTCTTAGACTTGTTTCATAAATATTATATGAGAAACACACTCATTCCATATCCTCTATTTATGACAAAAACCATTATCGAAAATGTTGTACCAACTAGGAAAATTCTAAAAAGTTAGGCCAATTTTTTGGGTGCCCCTTTTCCCACCAATATCACAAAAAATTAAATATCGTCTGATTTTCAAGAAATTTTAGTATGTTGTAGAGCTTAAAAAAATATATACTTGTTTTGGGATTTGAACAGTTGAATGGTTCATTTTCATGAATGAAGTGACTGATTTTCTTAAAGTTTTATTAACCATTAAGGGTCTGTGAAATTGGCTTGCATTCCCCCTAGGCTACATAACTATCTGTACATGTCCAGTTGCTTAGCAGTGATTTCTCTACTGTCAGCAGACCCTCCACATGATGGCATGTTAATGACACATGTTCTGAGATTGTAAAAGTCTGAAAGAGGCCTTTGAAGGTTAAGGTGTGTTTGAAACAAGTCACAAAATTACTGTAGCTATGATTTATGGTGGCAAAAGAATGGCAATGCTTAGTTCATGGGCAGTGGCATTTGTGGTGCTGAGGTAGAATGATACAAGAACAACTTTTTCTGTATTTTCCTGGTGTGAATTCTCCTATGGTACTATCAGCAAATCTAAGTCAAGTCAAATACAATTACCAAACCCATACTGCAAAATACCCCTTAAAAATTCTGAAACCGATACAGAACTACTGTGATGGAACTGCTCAACCTTTCATCCCAAGATTTATAAGATTGCTGGATTGACTGAAACAGCTGATGCATTTTCCTAATTTGTCATAAATGCAAAGTTTAAAATATCTATGGTATTCAAGCCTGAAAAAAGCAGACTGTCATCTTCAAAATGAGGTCCCCAGAGGGTGAATTTGGTTATGCTACCCTGCACAGCAGGATAGCATCACAAAATTTACCCTATGTCAACTTCAGTCTGAATCAAGGTCTCAAGCCAAACAGAAAGATGTACCTAGAGGAAAACTGGCCCACTCTATGGGATAGCATCAGCAAATTCACCCTCTGGAGACCTTGTTTTGCAAATGACAGGTTGCTTATATTCAGGATTGATGGTATTTATAATGTTTGATTATGATAAAATCAGTAGTTTATGGGTTTTGAAAAAATAATGTAACTTAAACTGTTTTTTGAAGCTGAAGAATTATAAATTTAAAGTAATTTGTATATTTTTATACTTACCAATGGTCCAGACTAACTGGTGCAAACTCAAAGTTATCAAGGGCCAAACACAAATTTTGAACCTCCCCAATCCCCAAAATTTGCTTGCAAAATTGAAAATTAAAAGTCTTATCTGGTCCTCCATACCTTTACTCTCCGTGCATACGCAGCCATCAGGAAGGGACCGGAATTGGTGCCAACTTCATTCTTTGTTGAAAAGAGTACTACATAATAACTCAGCAGGGAGGTATGAGTGCCCACTCATGAGAGGGACATACCCATCTGGAGCATTGGTAAGTATAAAAAATATACAAATTACTTTAAATTTATAATATTTTTATACTATAAACCAATAGCCCAGACTAGCTGAATCGTAAAAAGGCAGAGGGCCTAGGATTTCAGAATTAGTAGACCAACATTGTTCCAAGCCTGTAATCCAAGGGGAAAGGACATTAAATTTAAAAGGAATTACATGTATGTCTCTCTATACAGTAAAAGAGAAGCCATATCATAAATAAGGAGCCAAATTCAAGTAATTCTGTATTCTTAGCATGAAGACTATGCTAATTGGATGTAACAAGTTCCCAATTTTTAAGGCTAGTCCGGACTAAGCCCCAAAAATTAGGATGGCGTATTTGAGAATGAGAGGTTATCCCCCACAAACATATGCCACATACATTAAAACACAAGCTGTATCCATGATATAATCAACAGACAAAACAGTTTCACTCATAGTTACTTATCAAGCTGGAGGAGAGGTAAAAAAATCACCTCCCCCACCTTTTTGAAGGAATCTTCAAAAAGAAAGAGGGGAGTGCTCTGGAATCAGTAAACGAGGTACCAAATAACAATATTCGTCAAACAGGAACCTGGGTATTAATTATTACTAATAAATTGGTGCTTAACGCCACTTCAGAAGCTAAGACTATATTGGCGATCCCAGTAATTAATATCGCCCGCTTGTAACGTATACCAGAGTTGGCATACGTAGATAGGTCAAAAACCGGTGATATAATATATAACATAATGTCCAATAAAAATCACAATGGACGATCTCTGGAGAGTAAACACACTTCCGATGTAACCATGCAATAATGCATCTGCCTAATAATGCATTTATTATGTGCATGAGCATTGAAAACCCTCATGTAATCATCTGAATACCAGTTATATTTATTTATTGGTGTTTAAGGTCATTTACTTATGCACAATGGCTAATCATGACCGTGACAGTTTTACGGGGGGAGAAAGCCTGAGTACCCGGAGAGAACCACTGAGCAACGACAAGCAGCTGCCAGCTTCCCAACATCGTAACCCTACACTGCACCAGGGGCAGGATTAGATTGGTTGAAGCCATGTGTACCATCGACATGCAGTATGCCTTAGTACACGGCATCATCGTGCCCCCATGTGGACCATCGAGGTTAAGTGCCTTGTCCAAGGACACAATGTGGGAGTCCGAATTGATCGCTAAGACGGTCACCCATCCAATAATTAACTGGGCTCGAAGTTGCTTAACTTCGGCGATCTGACGTGAACCAGTTACCGCAATGCCACCATGCCCCCTGAATACCAGTTAACTGACTAGACAGCCTCCCAGGTACCTAAAGGCTCACGATTTATTGATTATGAATTATGTGCTTGTATATGACATACAGACGAACAACCACCACAGGAAACCAACCAACTGAAAAGTGGATGTGCCCATGAGGTCGCCATAGAACACAACCCAGCTGCCAATCGAGAAGTCATAAAATGCATGTATATACTTTAATGCACACGAGGCTTATGGGAATAAAACTACGCCTTGCCCAATAATCGCCTCTTAACACATTGGCGGTGGGGTGGGGGAGGTTGTATTCAAATTCATATTGAACCCCCCTCATCTGCTTTACTTGAATTGTTCTTGTGTTAATCATCAAATAGCATGGGAACTGCAAGGCTCCCTCACATCTGACCGACTCCATAATGCAAGGGCAGAGAAGGATGTGATGAACAAATACACTGTATTTACATAATAACTCACACCGAACCATACCAGCTTGAAGAGAATAACCTCCTCTAACAAACGGTATCATGCCTGATAGGACAACTAACTCAGCCTAGATGAAGCAGCTAAAGGTGTTCCTGTACGTGAAGACCATTAAAAGCTGATAAGTGAGGCCCTAGAAACTCACTCAGGAGACTTACAATGCTAGCCATAGCTTAGAAGTCTTCATCTATGTGAAGACAGATATATCGGTGTAAGTTGCGACCCTGAAGGCTCACTTAATGGAGACCTACAGTTTCTGTCGCGCAAGGTAGGGAATGAAAAGCACTATATAAATAGCCCTGAATTCCCAAAGAGACTGCAATCCCAAGAGATAATAAATTCAGTTATGCCACTGCATAATACTGAAAAAATCTCACTCAAGATTTTAGCTAGGCTACTTTGGTGTAACAATAAGACTCAAGTTTATGACACCTAGGAAAAAGAAACCGAAAAGCACAGTATCTTTTTTGGTAGTAAATTTAAAGACAGTGGATAGAGCCTAACCAAAGAGACTGTTGTAATTTTATAGAAGGCTACTATGGCGTCCACAATGACATAATTGTCATAATGCCAAGACATATCTCAGCCCATCTATGCACTATCCATCCGGATTCTGGACGAGAAACAGGTGATAATAAAAAACTGGAGAATAATTTCGACGACATCTAATATTTTTCTTCAATAGGAAAGCTTATACCTCCAGAAGAAAAGCCTCTCTTGGAAGATTTGTCTAATAAGTATTCTTGTAAGTGGAGCTTGCTAAGGCTGATAGCCACAGGCCTGCAGAGACAACATTCTCATTCACTAATCTTCCGCAATTTATCCACTTTTGAGCGGTTTGTAACCTACCGCGAAGTGACAAGCAACCGAAATCTATTCTTGACGACCTCAATTGATCCCTTCATTAAGAGAGCCATTACCTCCACTAGGAGCCACTCTCTTTGAAAGGAACTTCCATGATTAACGTCCAGTTTTTTGTGAAGTTTATAATCCTCCGTAAAGTGGCAAGCAATAGACTGAAGTCATGTCCATCACTGATGTTTACGGGAGGAGAAACTACGTCCTCCCTCTAAAGAAGCTCGGATAAGACCTCAATTGTTCCCTTCAATAAGAGAGCCTTTACCTCCACTAGAAGCGACTCTCTTTGAAGGCACTTCCATGATTAATGCCCAGTTTCTCATGAAGTTAATAATCCACCATATACTGGCAAGCAATAGAGGTCATGTTCATCAACTGTACGACTTACAATGCTTACAGGAGGAGAAACTATGTCCTCCCCACGAAGAAGCTAGTCTCGTTGACCTCAATTGTTCCCTTCAATAAGAGAGTCTTTACCTTCACTAGAAGTGACTCTCTTTGAAAGGAACTTCTGTGATTAACACCCAGATTCTCATGAAGATGATAACCTTCAGTTAATTGTCGGCCTAGGGGTGTCTGATCCATAGCCTTGCTCAGACCTATACCCCTTTCCTAAGTCACGACAATGACGACTTTCAGAGTAAATATAAGAGGGTTATTGTACCCTTGTGAGACATTCTCATGATGCTTTCTTAGAAGCAGAATGACCTTGCTTACCCCAGCCTGCTGAAGTGTGTTGATGAGACAGCAACTTCAATAGCAGAGCACTGAAGCTTCTTATAGTCTGCACATATATCTATATTTCCGGTAACCAGAGCGACTCAGAGAGAGCTTTTCATCTTGTCATCTATAAGTGATGATGACGCAAGGTCAGGATCATGTCTTACCAACTCCAAATTCACTGTCCGTGCAGAGTTGTACATGGCATACATGACTGCCCTGGATAGAACTAGTGCATGGAGTTTTTTTTCCAGGTTCTGTTTCGGTTTTATCCTTTTTAAAACCTTGGTTTCGGTTCAGTTTTTCGGTATTATTTCCAGGCCCTTCAATTAATCTAAATCACTATCGTCTTACTAGAAAAGGCCATAGAAATGTCACATGAGAGCTATTTAAAGCATGCTACGTCCTACTGGCAGTGCTGAGACATAGCATGCTTCACTAGCACTCAGTCAGTTGACGAAGGGTTAATACGAATTTGGGGTAGATTGTATGTCATTTGATTATTTTCCTGTTGTATATGTTCTATTTGGTAAATGCTATACATCAGTGGCAGTGCCATAGAGGGGGGGGAGATGGAGCCGCCCCACCCACCCACCCCCCCCCCCAAAAAAAAAACAAAACAAACTCATATTGCTATCTGACACAACCTGGGCGCCTTTGAAAACCACGTTAGGTGTTGTAGAAACACTCCGATATCGCTCCGATGGCGCCCAAATTATTCAAATGTTATTTTTTTTTCTGGGCACAGCCTACAGATCCCAAACCACTCTCCTATGGCCACACCCCTGGCTCAGGCCTACGACCTTCAGGAGATGCTGTAAACATCTCGACCTTGGACCCCTACATCTTACTTAGCATCCCACCCTGCAGCCCTCCCTCCCCCTGATCAAAATCCTGGCGCTGCCACTGCAGGATCGGGACGTTTCGGCCTTGAGACGTTTCAGCCCTGGGACGTTTCGGGCTTGAAACGTTTCGGCCTGGGACGTTTCGGCCTGGGACGTTTTGGCCTCGTAGAAAGAGGGTGTAGAGACAATGTAAATAAAATAGATTCAGCCGAAGAATGCTATGACATTCTGTGTACACTGATTTTCTGCCTGACAGTGCACATACTGGTTACTATTTCTTGGCCCCACTGATCACAGTGAAAACAAGTCATTGCTCCCGCATTATACTCAGTTTATCAATTATTCCATTGGTTGATTATCTGCATTATCAACATGGGAAGTGTTATTTTAAATAATATTAAATCTGAAAAAAGTGTAATAACTTTGCGTTTATTCGCTGAAAACACTGTGGTTGAGTGACAGATATATATATATAAAAATTTGGATTAGTCTAATCTAGATTTGGTAAAAATTTAAAAAGTGGGACGTTTCGGCCTTTTAGGGGGCTGAAATGTCCCAGGCCAAAACGCCTCAACTGCCACTGCTATACATTATATACCTGCTTTGTTATTTTGTTTTCAGTTTTAATTTCGATAAAATAAATAATTTTCACTTGTAACTTTTCTGTTATGTTTAACATCGCCATAAAACAGGGACTCCATTCACTGTCCTGTTCCTTGATCCCTCACTGGACCTCTCACCTCTTTTCGAAGTACAGAGTATGAACTCTCCCTCATGTTGTTATGTGCAAAATAAAATGGATTTACGGCATCAACGAGTATCACATGGGGAATAAATGGTCAAAGTAAATAATCCTAAGTAATTTTGATTATTATTTTATTTCATGCATTTAATGTAAGATAAATATGATGGGAATGAAAAAAAACAAAAAAACAAAACATTCCCGTGTTCCGACACTCACCTAATTTTGTGCAGTAAAAGCCCACGCTCAGTGGCCATTTCTGTTCTTGTGTAGTCCCCATCGGCTAACCTCACAGTAGTCGGGGTGCGACTTATACAAAGGTACATGTAATAGTCACAGGGGAGGTATTTTGGCTGAAAATATTGGGTGCGACTTATATGTGGGAACGACTAAAACACGGACATAATTATATGGAATTAATCGCTTTTGGACTTGACCGTTCTGCTGATGTTCATTGTCATTTTCAAAATGAGATTGCGAGGGGGTCGTTGTAAATTTCGAAGTTTAACGTCAAAGTATGCAAAAACCGCATGATCGGTTGTTTTGGCCCCTGTCGGTTCAGTTTACGGCAAAAACCGAAACTGAACCGAAAAACCAAAAAACCTCCATGCTCTAGAGAGAACTCTACTGAGGAACCACGTCCTCATATTTCTTTCCATTGAGACGTTGCGCCATAGCTCTGGTAAGGTGATCTGCTTAGGGCAAAGTTGTATCTCACGTTCCAGCTAATGTTGTTAAGTAGAAAATATCTGCCCAGCTTAGTCCTGTACATTTGCTACATGGACCAAACAGACAGTTTTTGTGAGGCAAACAAGGGGTTAACCTTATGATTTCTCATGCCATGGCAGTGCCAAAAAATCAGGTGTAAAAATAATCAAAATGATTGATAGTTTCATGTACAATACAGTCTGCCTTTTCACATTAAAAAGTTGGGAAAGCTGTAATTTGTCCAACAAATTACAAATCTTTAGTTTCATTGTATGTTTTTTGTTGGTCAATAAAGACAAATTTCTTAAGGTCCCACAAAATAGATCTTCTGTTTCTCAGACCATTTTTTGTAAAACTGCAAGTGGGCGGGCAGTGCTTTATTTTATTTTTTAATAATAATAGTAATAATAATGCAATGTTAACGTTTGGAATCCACCACAGTGCTCTTTGACTTGCATTATTTTTGTAATTATTTCTTTGCCGTCAAAAGTTTATGTTCTTGATTTGTTTTATGTTTTAGACCTCATAATCTACAGAATAGCGTGGGTGGTCAGGCCTGGCATTCTTTAGGAGTACAGGAGTGCTGCATGCCTACTGAACTCCTAGAAAAAATTGAGGAGGGCATTTTTTTGCACCCTGTGATTTTCTGAAACTGGAATGCCAGACCTGTTTGGGACTGCCCTTAAAATCTATTATCATATCGTCTCCTGAGTTCCAATGTGTTCTCTGTTCCTACTGGCACTGAGAACACACTGGAACTCAGAGGACGATTTGTCAACGTTTCATTGAATCGTAATAATTCACGACGCATTCTGTTTCACATTTTGATACATTTTGAGTGTAGAAGACAGTCACATAAGAATTGAATGCAACATTTTGAATAAAGAGAAGATGTGTGTGCCAATTTTTCCACTGTGTAACTAAATTTAGCACAATTTTTCAGTCTCTATATTAATACGTTGACGTGAATATAACCAAAGTAGCATACAAGTTTTTGCATTGAAAATTTCAGGTGCAATTGCCTCCTAAGCAATCTGAGGAGGGCAACTGTTTTGCACTTCTTAATTTCCTAGATTGCCAGGCTTAGGTGGTGCAAAACCATGTTGCACTCGAAGGACCAAATATATCAATTTTATTAACTTGGGTAAAATATTGGACATAAACCATTTAATTTTTATTTCTTTAAAATTTCCATTGGTTATAAAAAGAGAGCATGCAATAACCAAAAGGACCTGAGAGGGCATGAGAAACAGATTTGTAACTTTTTTTATACCTAAGCTGTATTTCTATTAATCTACATTGAAATAATCCTGTCAGACTTTCATCAAGTAGGAATATAGCACAATCCACATGAAAGCAATATAAAGCTAAAATTTAATAAGTTATGTAATTCATTACATTTCCATAGTACAGTGGAACCCTGTCAATTGAATAGCCGTATTGCCAATGAAAATTATTCAATTAACAGGGGTATTCAATTAACAGGGATTGTGTCACTTTCCTGTATTCTAGAGATAAACTTAGCATTTATTCTATAATATCTTGTTTGAGAGAGCTCCATGAGCTCTGTCAAACAAGATATAATAGATTAAATGCCATTATAGGATGTTCTGAGGCCAAAAAGGTCTATAAACAAACAAAAACTGGGGCAAATCAGATAATTTCCCGACAGGTAACAAGATTTTTTATTCAATTAACAGGAGTTTACCCTATAACCTATATTCAATGAACAGATCAAATTTGTACTGAAGGTATGATAAATGGTTTTGTGTTGAGAAATTATATTCAATTAACAGGCTTATTGAGTTAAGAGATATCCAATTAAGTCGGCTCCATAGTAATTAGAATCATAATCATTATTTTAAAAAATTGTATCATATTAGTGCACTGAATAGAACATATGCTACTTACCTGATGTATAAACAGAATTTCTATAAGACCCTCCACATATCTCAGCATGATTCCCACTACATCTAGAAGAACACTGACGCTCATCAGCTCTGCCATATATATCATATGCATAATCACAGAAGCAGTACACGCCTCGCTGAACAAAATAGAATAAAGGCCATTAAAATAGAAATGATTAATCCATTAAATTCATAAAAGAATAAAATGGAATAAAGAAGACTGAAGATTATTTATTGTCTAAAGTGAATTTTTTGATTTGATTGGTTGATAGATACGTGGTATGAGACCATATTCACTGAAACCCACGATACGTCTGCCCAGCCACTAACAAATTTCCCATACCCAGTGGAAGACTCGTTCCGAAATCTACAAATTGTCCATACCTCGTAGAAGTCAATAGATACATTAAATTGTTATCCCATGTCTGATCACGGCCTGCACTATTCGCAAAAAATCATCATTCCAGTTTTATAGTGACCATGTATTATATTTTAAATTTTTATCTCCAAAATATAGCTCATGACCCCTTATTGGAATGAGCTTGCCGAGTACCTTCCAATGTAGGGTTCATAAGCTATGTTTTTGAGACAAAAAAGAAAAAAAGAAATTCAATAATTTTTTTATACTAGTCATGTCGGCATATTTTCACAAAAACTCTTTTGCACAAAAATTCCACAGAAACCTGTATGGCTCAACAATGGAAGATAAAAGATCTCATGCTGTGTGTGTTCACACATGAAATAGATTGTACTTCTAAAACGGAAAGTCAATAGATAAATTTGTTACCCTGTGTCTGATCACCTGGGGCGGGTTTTTACCTACCCGAAGCCAGCCGTATCCCATTCGGCCTTCGGCCTCATGGGATACGACTGGCTTCGGGTAAGTAAAAACCCATACCACGTGATCAGACACGGGGTAACTAATAATCTTCAAACTTAACTCCCATCAGTTTTGATAAAGTAAGATCCAGGGTTCTTATATTTTCTGGACTCAAAATTTTCGTACTCGAAATTTCCATACTTTTTTCATACCTTTTCAAGACCTATTGTGCCAGATTTCCAGACTCTTGAATACATACAAATAACATAAATTTAGTAAGAGGGCTGCATCAATAACTGTGTTTATTACATGCTATCCTGTGAATTATCGCAGATTATCTAAAAGATATTTCTCAACATCTATCAACTTGATGGATATCGAGGAATATCACTCAGCTGCTTTCTAAATGATATCACGCTATGCCACATCATGTCACCTTGAAGGAAGGAACAGCTGACCTTTGTTATTGTTTTGAAACATACACATTTCGGGTCAAATTGGGCTGAATATTGTGCAATAAAGGGTATCCTAGCATATAACAAAAAAGAAAATCTACTCTATTTTAGCCAGTATCTGGAATTATCTCATGAGTGTGGACCTGAAATTTTTATTTTTCACAAGCATTTGCACAAGTGAAAAATAATATTTTCAGATCTGCACGATGAATTTTTTCTATAGCTTCCTAAATGATGTTTTGCTTTGGTGCATTACATCGCCTTGAGTGTCGACTTGAGGGAACAAGAGCAGCTTTTTGTTATAGTATTGAAACTGTTTGCAGCTGAATTGGGCTGAATAATGTGCAGTAAAATGTCACATAGCATATAATACAAAGAAAATCTACACTGTTTTAAATCTACACTGTTTTAGTGAATATCGGGAATTATCTCATTCATGTGGACCTGAAAGTATTATTTTTCATGAGCACAAGCACTCGTGAATAATAAAACTTTCAGGTCCTCACTCATGAGATAATTCCTGATATTCACCCCAAAACTGTAGATATCCTCTATTTCTCCCCTTAGTGATATTGAATATATTTTCATTTTTTTAATTCACTTTCAAAAAATATCCTAGTAAAAGTATTTCCATTAGTTCCTTGAATTCTGAACCCTATGTTACATGTTACTAACTCTGTGCACCTATTAAGCCTTAGTCAGCATATATTTTCATGCAGTGTGTGATATGGCAGTGTATAACTCATTCTGTGCAATGCCTCTTGTTAGTCAGTGTATGTCAGCTCACCAACAAGGTTAGCACTCTTTTCTCTTTGGTTATAAGCAAGATCAGGGCCAGAAAGAGGAAAGTTGGACCCTGGGGTTAATTCTGTGACAGGCCCTATTTCCAAAGTGTCAGGATCCAAATGCGAGTGCTGAATGCATGAGTCATGATAAAGGTGTTGGGGGAGGGGTGGTCTTCCCCAAAGAAAATTTTTAAAATCAATTATTAAATGGAAACTTTTAGTAGCTTTAGGGATAAAAAATTACATTATTTTTGGCCGTCAAAATGACATTTTTGGGGAGTATGTTTCAAATTTCCAAGTTCAGTATCCAGTGACCTAGAGTTATAGCTTTCGACTGCTTGAAGTGATAATTATATATACTGATTTAATAAAGTTATTACTTCAAGAATCATGCAGTCCAAAATTACAACTGCTGATCAAGTGCGAAGCTCCATTTATGGTACAGCTCCCTTCTTAACTGTTGGCACAGGAGGCAGAACCTTGGGGTAGGGGGCTAGTCCAAACATGACATGAATGCCCGTATTTTCATTTCTTGGTTTGGTATGTCCTTTGAAAGGAAGTATCAAACCAAAAAATTAAAATACAGTCTTTCAGGCTATGTTTAGACTGGGGAGGAGGCATAACCCGACAATTCTGGACTCCTGGGCTAAACTTGGGCTCCCCAAAGTTCCAGGCCCTTGGGTTACTCCAGGACCCCCACCCTCTCCCCAGCCCTGAGTAAGATCATTTCTATTGTGTGACTAACCCTGTGCATTGCAGAGCCTTAGTCACTGTACATATTCAAGAAGTGTTTGTCAAGACATTTACCAATTTTTTATAACCAGAAAGTGTGACTAATCCTATGCCATGCACAAGGTTAGTTGCACGTTCGTGTTATAAAAAAAAATAATTTATTTATTTATTGGTGTTTAAGGTCACATACTTATGGACAATGGCTAATCGTGACCCTGACAGTTTTACGGGTGGAGGAAGCCAGAATACCTGGAGAACCCCCAAGCATCGAAAAGCAACTGTCAGCTCTTCAACATTCTAACTCTGTTCAAGCTCCGCTCAAGCAGAGTTACAATGGCTGAAGACATGAGCATCAACAGCGTGCAGTCTGTCTTAATACACGGTGTCATCGTGCCCCCAGGTAGGCAACCGGGATAAAGTGCCTTGCCCAAGGACACAATGCAGGTCGTCCCAGACAGGGATCGAACTTGGGACCTCCAGCATAGAAGTCCAACAGTCTACCACTGAGTCACTGTGCTCCCCAATTTCATAAATAACTGAGTAAATAACTCTGTGCACTGTACAGGGTTAGTGTAATATCAACTCTTTACCCAATGTAATAGCCAAAACCAGCTAGTACTGTTCTCAAAAGGCAATAAAACTCAGCTTATGACCCTTTATTGAAATGAACTGTGGGAAGATTTTTCTCAGTGAATTCCAAAAATGAAAACCTATTCTATTTTCAACAAGAGCTATTACTGAAGGTAATTATACCCAAACTGCAGTGCCAGATCGATGAAGCATAAATGAATTAAAAACAAATTAAGGACCCAAAAATCATGAAAAACTGACAAATAAAGGACTGTAACTCTGGTGAAAAATATGCAGGCAACTTTTTTATAACATGTGCAGGAGCGGCTTGTCATAAGGATCCCTCATACCAAATTTCATTGAAATCCATCCACTGACTGCCGAGATATCATTGTGGATGGATAGACACATGGATAGATGGATGGACAGGTGGATGCATGGACAGATGCACAGATGCACGTAATCCAGTATACCATCATTCTCTTCAAGAGTGTGGGTATAATTAATACTTGCTATGTATGTTTGTGTGAACAAACTAGTATATTTGGAGTGACTTGCTTAGCAAGTAAATAATTATCATGAAATAATTTTCAAAACATTAATTATGGAGTTTATTTATTCATCTATTTATTTTAGTTTTTTTAGTTTTATTAACAATATTTTTTATCAAGTGTGTTTTATATTTGCAAGTAAAATACTTAAAAGAGCTAGGCAATAGTAAATTAAAATATCGGACTTTGAGGGCAATGAGATGCCATCTGCAATGCATTAGCATTGCACATGGCACCTTGTTGCACTCAAAGGGAAATACATGATTAATTTGTTCTTGTTTACAATCACAGATTCTATGTGGAACTAAAATCTTTTATTTGGCAACATAACAAATTAATTTAGGACCAAACAAAAATTCCACTTTGCACAAAAAAAATTTGGGGCCAGAGTGAACGTATTTGTGGAATTGTGTTTTTTTTTCCTTATGATAACTGTTACATGAACAAGTAAATGTCCTTTAATATACTGCTGCTGAACAATATACACCCCCACTCCCCCCACCCCACAACAGAAAAAAAGACTAGAGATGGTCTGCGCCTGGTATACCCCCACTTTGGCAAACCATCTAATGTGGGTGACTGAAAAGGGCCATTCAATTTTTCTAAGTAAAAAAAAATCCAATATGGCTGTCAGTCGGCCATCTTGAAACTGAGTGGAAAAAGAATTATGTCATGCACTTTCCTCCATCATGTTTATCATTTTTGTGAATTTTCATGAAAATGTGGCTAAAACTGTGGAAGTAGTTCGCTCCACAAGTTTACATAAAAAAATCCAATATGGCCACCAGTCAGCCATCTTGAAACCATGCAGGAACAAATTTTTTCCTGCACTTCCCCTCATCATGTTTATCATTTTTGTGAAGTTTCATGAAAATGTGGCTAAAACTTTGGAAGTAGTTCGCTCCACAAGTTTACATGTGCAACAGACCGACAATGATGACAGACCAACCGACCGATAAGTTGACTCCTATATACCCCTGTAAACTTTGTTTTGTCGGGGTATAATTAATTCTGTTTAATCTCTGAAAACAAAGCCTTGATTAAATATTCTGAATGCAACTGAAAAGTGAAGCATACTTTCAGCTCCACCACCAACTAGATATATTTAAACATTTCCCTTGTTTTTGATATTAAATCCTAAATAATTTATTTAGCATTAGAATTTATTTATAAGATATAGAAGTGAATGTTTGAAAGTCTCAGGGTCTGAATCATCCAGGAGCCAAATAGTCCAAGGTGTATGTCTGAAAGTCTTGAGGTCTTAATTGTCCACATTTGAGATCTGAATTGTCCATGGTTCAAATTGGCCCATTAGACTCAAAACATCCAATGTGCAGATTTGAAAGTCTCCAGGTGGGACTCATTCACAACCGTGCTCAAAAGTGTCCAGGGTCAGAATCAAAGCTTTTTTATTCTAACTTTTATTCAATGTGAGCCAGTCTGGATATGTGACATTTGTCCCCTAATATGAATAAACACTTTCTGGCATCCACATGAACTATGTATTTAATACCAATTAGGCAATTTAATTCTAACATCCTTTTGACATCTGAGGTGAAAACAATGAACTTCAACAAGTTTAAATGCCACCTTGAGAACTGGTATCTGGCATCCTCCATAAAGGAGAACCAGGTGACTAGTTGACTTCTTCAATTCTTTACCTGTCACAACACCTCAGATGTATTCTATTGTTATAGGCAAATAGTGCCTGACATATGTTTTTTTCATTTTGCAAATGCAGTTTTGTTCAAGTAAACAAAGAGTATTAAAAGGCTTGGCGCTTTTATGATTTTCAGTTTGATCAAAATTAATTTCAATTCTTTTTCAATACCCACAAGACTTTAATGCCCATTTTTCGATAATTAGGCTTCTCCCTCTGGTAAAGACTATTGTTTTTCTATGGATGATTATTAGGCTTTTCCCTCTGGAAAAGACTATTGTTTTTCTACGGATTATTATTATTATTTTTTTATTTTTTTATTTTTTTTCCACACATTTTGTCCGTACGATTCAGAAGCCATTTTCGAACCGATTTTCACGAAATTTTGCACACGCATAGAGGGGCACAAAATCTAAAAATGTACCGAAGCGGAATTTTTGATTTAACCCTTATTTCGTCAGAATTGGCAAAAAACTGCCAAAATTGGGGTTTATCGGCACTTTCTCGAAACATGTCTTGTAGATTTTTTTTTATACATTCGTCATTGCTAGACCTGTCTGTGACACGCACTTTGGTACACATGACATATCAGGCGATGCATATGGTAACCCTCCACAGGCTGCCAAACATCGAAATTTTGATGAAATAGGCCGGTTTCAGGCCCCCACTGCACCCAAACAATACACGAGAGATAAACATAACTTCCTTTATTGGGAGTGGAATTCACCGTGGATCATTTTTGTCAGTAATAAGGGTGTTCAGAAAACCAAGCGTTAACCCATTTTGAGCTGGTTAAACAGCAATACCTCCATAATGCTCAAAAGTTCGTGTTTTCCGTGGATTTCTCTAAACGAGTCTTGTAGATTTTCAAGAAAAAATGGTCACTCTCAGGTCTTGGTGTGACATTACAAGTTGCATGGATAAAATATTCCGGTCAGCATTAGTTAACCCTCCCCGAGCTGCTAAACGTAAAAATTGTGATAAAATGGGCTGTTTTTAGACAATAACAGCACCCAAACGGTATACCAGAGAGAAAGGGGCCTTCATTTATCAGACGCAAAATTGATCGGAAAATATTTTTGAAAGTGGTAAGGGTATTCAAAATTTGACGTCTTAACCCATTTTGGGCTGGTTAAATAGAGATACCCATTAAAATCTTAAAATACCCATTTTCTGTGGATTTCTCTATCAACATTTTGTAGGTTTTCAAGAAAAAATCGGATATTTGCAGGTCTTGGTGTGACATTACAAGATGCATGAACAAAATATTCCGGTCAGCATTAGTTAACCCTCCCCGGGCTGTTGAAGGTCAAAATTGTGATAAAATGGGCTGTTTTTGGACACCAACAGCACCCAAAGGGTACACCACGAAGAAAAGTGCCTCCTTTTATCGAGCGCACAATTTATACGGACACATTTTTGTAAGCAGTAAGGGTATTCAAAAATCGACGTCTTAACCCATTTTGGACAGGCTAAAGCGAGATATCCCTTGAAAGCTTTAAATTCCCATTTTCTGTGAATTTCCCTAACGGTAACTTGTAGGGTTTCAAGACAAATTGACTTTTCGTAGGTCTTTATGTGACATTACAAGCTGCATGGACAAAATACTCCGATGAGCGTTTATTAACCATCTACAAGCTGCCAAGCATCGTAATTTTGTTAACATGGGGCTGTTTTCAGACACGTACAGCACCCAATGTATACATGAGAGATAAACATAATCTCCTTTGTTGGAAGTGGAATTCACAGAGGACCATTTTTGTAAGTAATAAGGGTATTAAAAAAACCAAGCGTTAACCCCTGTTGGGGAGGTTAACACGGATACCCATCGATAGCTTAAAAAATCGTTTTCCCTGGATTTCTTTAAAACATTTTGTGGGGTTTCCAAGAGAAAATGGCCATTGATAGGTCTTGGTGTCATATGACCAGTTGCATGGATAAATTATTCTGGTAGGCATTTGTTAACCCTCCATGGGCTGCTAAATGTAAAAAAAAATTGAAGAAATAGTCTGTTTTTGGACCCCAACAAATGGAAATGCCACAGAGAAACGCAACTTCTTTTACCGGAAGCAAAACTGATAGAGAAACATTGATCTTGATATTAACCCATTCTACCATTAATGATGGGTTTTACCTAAACTTTTTTTTTTTATCAAACCCAAACCGAGTCATTTGAGACTACTTTACTCACCTTTCTCATAACATCAATGAGGGAACTTCAGTGAGACAGTTAAAAACAATTCATCAGACACTGTGGGGTCATGAAATATCATGGAATCTAATCGGGAAAAGCCATGATTCTCCAGAATCATAAAGTCTAGTTTATTTTTTGGGTTTTTTTTTTTTTTTTTTCCACCACATTTTGTCCGCACGATTCCGAAGCCATTTTCAAACCGATTTTCACAAAAGTTTGCACACTCATAGAGGGGCACAAAATCTAAAAATGTACTGAAGCGGAATTTTCGATTTAACCCTTATTTCGTCAGAATTGGCAAAAAACTGTCAAAATTGGGGTTTATCGGCACTTTCTTGAAACACGTCTTGTGGATTTTTTTTAAACATTCATCATTTCTAGACCTGCCTGTAACACGACCTTTGATACACACGACATATTCGGCGTTGCATATGGTAACCCTCCACAGGCTGCCAAACATCGAAATTTTGATGAAATGGGTCGGTTTCATGCCCCCCACTGCACCCAAACCATACATGAGAGATAAACATAACTTCCTTTATTGGAAGTGGAATTCACCGAGGATCATTTTTGTCAGTAATAAGAGTGTTCATAAAACCAAGCATTAACCCGTTTTGGACTGGTTGAACAGCAATACCCCCATAAAGCTAAAAAATTCATGTTTTCCGTGGATTTCTCTAAACGAGTCCTGTAGATTTTCATGAAAAATCTGTTACTCCCAGCTCTTGGTGTGGCAATAGAAGTTGCATGGACAAAATACTAAGGAGAGCATTTGTTAACCCTCCATGGGCTGCTGAAAGTCAAAATTGTGATAAAATGGGCTGTTTTTGGACGCCAACGGCACCTAATGGGTATGCCACAAATAAAAGTGCCTTCTTTTATCGAGCCCTCACTCTATACAGAAACATTTTTGTAAGTAGTTAGGATAGTCAAAAGTCGAAGTCTTAACCCTTTTTGGGCAGGCTAAAGAGAGAGACCCCTTAAAATCTTAAAATTCGAATTTTCTGTGGATTTTTTCTAAAAACATCTTGTAGGTTTTCAAGACAAATTGACTACTCGCAGGTCTTTGTGTGACATTACAAGTGGCATGGACAAAATATTCCGGTGAGCCTTTATTAACCCTCCACAGGCTGCCAAGCTTTGTAATTTTGTTGAAATGGGCTGTTTTCAGACGCACACAACACCCAATGTGTACCTGAGAAATAAACATAATCTCCTTTGTTGGAAGTGGAATTCACCGAGGACCATTTTTGTAAGTAATAAGGGTATTCAAAAAACCAAGTGTTAACCCATTTTGGGGTGGTTTAAGAGTGATTTCCCTAAATGCTTAAACAATCATGTTTTACGTGGACTTCTCTAAAAATGTCAAGTAGATTTTCAAGAAAAAACTGGTCCGTCGCAGATCTTCGTGTAACATTATAAACTGCAAGGACAAAATATTCTGATAAACATTTGTTAACCCTCCACAGACTCTCAAATATCAACACTTTGATAAAATAGGCTGTTTTCAGCCCCCCACAGCACCCAACTTGTAGCTGGGAAATAAACATAACCTCCTCTCTTGGAAGTGGAAATCACCGAGGATACTTTTTGTAAGTAATAAGGGTATTCAAAAAACCAAGCCTTAACCCGTTTTGGGCTGGTTAAACAGCGATACCCATCAAAGGCTTAAAAATTCATGTTTTCCCTGGATTTCTTTAAAAACATCTTGT
Source organism: Pictodentalium vernedei (assembly GCA_031216915.1). Taxonomy (NCBI): domain Eukaryota; kingdom Metazoa; phylum Mollusca; class Scaphopoda; order Dentaliida; family Dentaliidae; genus Pictodentalium; species Pictodentalium vernedei. The sequence continues at coordinate 220,816,885 of CM062295.1, read as the reverse complement.
AGATTTCAAGAATAAATGGTCATTCATAGGTCTTAGTGTGCCATTACAAGTTGCATGGACAAAATATTCCGGTCAGAATTTGTTAGCTCTCCACCAGCTGCTGAACATCAAAAGTTTGATAAAATGGGCTGCTTTGAGACACCAACAGCACCCAATGGGTATGTAAAGGCTAAACAAAACTTCTTTTACTGCATGTAGAATTCACAGAGGATCAGTTTTGTATGTAGTTTAACCCATTTTGGACTGGATAAGGAGAGATGCCCCTTAGAAGCATAAAATTTACATTTTCCGTGGAGTTCGCCAACTGCTTGTTGGCGATTTTCAAGAACAATTGGACATCGGCAGGTCTTGGTTGGTATTACAAGTTGCATGGATAGAATATTCTGCTAATCATTTGCTAACCCCTCTACAGACTGCTAAACGTCATAATTTTGATAAAATTGGCTGTTATCGGGCTCCAAATGCATATGTAATAGATAATCATATCCTCTTTTATCAGAATCAGAATTCACGAGGGATAATGTTTGATAGTATTAAGGGTATTCAAAAAATAGGCCGATAAAATCGTCAGATGTGTACCCATACGCACAACTAGTAGAAAGCTGTATGACGGAGGGCCACCATGGATGCCGACATTATGTACACCATACATGGTAGTGGTACATATAGAAATGGATTGGAGGAGTGTCTAATTTGTTGGATAAAGGGTTAATATCTCCAGATCAAATTATCAGATTTACATAAAAAACTATGCAGAACAGCACATCAGTAACCTGAGCATATATATGAAGTAACATGACAATCGGATTGATATTTTTTGAGTTATCTCATGCCAAAGGGATTGGAGGAATTTTCAATTTGAAGGATAAAGGGTCAATATCTCAGGATCAAAATAACAGATTTACACCAAAAACTATACAGCTTGGCACATCTGTAACCTGAACACAAATATAAAGTAACTTGACAATCCAAGCAATATTTTTCAAGTTATCGAATGCCAAAGGGATTGGAGGAATTTTCAATTTGAAGGATAAAGGGTTAATATCTCAGGATCAATTTATCAGATTTACACCAAAAACTATACAAAGGGATTGGAGGAATTTTCAATTTGAAGGATAAAGGGTTAATATCTCAGGATCAAATTATCAGATTTACACCAAAAACTATATAGCTCGGTACATCAGTAACCTGAACACAAATATAAAGTAACCTGACAATCCAAGTAATATTTTTCAAGTTATCGAATGCCAAAGGGATTGGAGGAATGTTCAATTTGAAGGATAAAGGGTTAATATCTCAGGATCAAACTATCAGATTTACACCAAAAACTATACAGCTCGGCTCATCAGTAACCTGAACACAAATATAAAGTAACTTGGCAATCCAAGCAATATTTTTCAAGTTATCGAATGCCAAAGGGATTGGAGGAATTTTCAATTTGAAGGATAAAGGGTTAATATCTCAGGATCAAAATTACAGATTTACACCAAAAACTATACAGCTCGGCACATCAGTAACCTGAACACAAATATAATGTAACTTGACAATCCAAGCAATATTTTTCAAGTTATCAAATGCCAAAGGGATTGGAGGAATTTTCAATTTGAAGGATAAAGGGTTAATATCTCAGGATCAAAATTACAGATTTACACCAGAAACTATACAGCTCGGCACATCAGTAACCTGAACACAAATATAAAGTAACTTGACAATCCAAGCAATATTGTTCACGTTATCGAATGCCAAAGGGATTGGAGGAATTTTCAATTTGAAGGATAAAGGGTCAATATCTCAGGATCAAAATAACAGATTTACACCAAAAACTATATAGCTCGGCACATCAGTAACCTGAAGACAAATATAAAGTAACCTGACAATCCAAGCAATATTTTTCAAGTTATCGAATGCCAAAGGGATTGGAGGAATTTTCAATTTGAAGGATAAAGGGTTAATATCTCAGGATCAAACTATCAGATTAACACCAAAAACTATACAGCTCGGCACATCAGTAACCTGAACACAAATATAAAGTAACTTGACAATCGAAGCAATATTTTTCAAGTTATCAAATGCCAAAGGGATTGGAGGAATTTTCAATTTGAAGGATAAAGGGTTAATATCTCAGAATCAAAATTACAGATTTACACCAAAAACTATACAGCTCGGCACATCAGTAACCTGGACACAAATATAAAGTAACTTGACAATCCAATATTTTTCAAGTTATCGAATGACAAAGAAATGGATACGGACGCCGGACGGACGCTCCAACATTTCGGGTTTATGGGCTACCAAAAAAACATTTTGTATGTCCAAAACCTTATTTTACCCAGTACCCCACCCCCTCCACCCTAGAACTTATATTCAACCCTAACCCCACTCCTCACCAAAGCACCACACCCTAACCCTACACCACCCTGACCCTAAACCCTAAAAGCCCACCCCAGACCCTAACCCCCCCACCCACCCCCGGAACCTAACCCCCAACCTTAAGCCCTACTCTGGGGCTACCCCTAAGCCTAACCCCCACCCCACACCTGACACAACCCCACCCTAGCCAAACCAATAGGATAAGGAGCTATTTTTTGGTTTAGGGTCTACTAAAACTAACCCCCCCCCCCCGACCCCAACCCTAACACCCTCCCATGACCTAACCCTCCCCAACCTTAAGCCCTACTCTGGGGCTACCCCTAACCCTAACCACACCCCACTCCTAACCCTAACACTACCCTAATTTGGAGGTAGGCCCTAATAATAATATCCCCTAAACCCCCAATGTTGGCCCGGGCAGACCGCCAGACGGCCGGAAAGACGGCCAGACAAAAAAACTATACAGCTCGGCACATCAGTAACCTGAACACAAATATAAAGTAACTTGACAATCCAAGCAATATTTTTCAAGTTATCGAATGCCAAAGGGATTGGAGTAATTTTCAATTTGAAGGATAAAGGGTTAATATCTCAGGATCAAATTATCAGATTTACACCAAAAACTATACAGCTCGGCACATCAGTAAACTGAACACAAATATAAAGTAACTTGACAAGCCAAGCAATATTTTTCAAGTTATCGAATGACAAAGAAATGGATACGGACGCCGAATGGACAGACCGACGGATGGACGGATGGATGGACAAACGGACAAACAAAAAAAAACTATACAGCTCAGCACATCAGTAACCTGAACACAAATATAAAGTAACTTGACAATCCAAGCAATATTTTTTCAAGTTATCGAATGCCAAAGGGATTGGAGGAATTTTCAATTTGAAGGATAAAGGGTTAATATCTCGGGATCAAATCGTCAGATTTACACCAAAAACTATACAGCTCGGCAAATCAGTAACCTGAACACAAATATAAAGTAACTAGACAATCCAAGCAATATTTTTCAAGTTATCAAATGCCAAATGGATTGGAGGAATTTTCAATTTGAAGGATAAAGGGTTAATATCTCAGGATCAAATTATCAGATTTACACCAAAAACTATACAGCTTGGCACATCAGTAACCTAAACACAAATATAAAGTAACTTGACAATCCAAGCAATATTTTTCAAGTTATCAAATGCCAAATGGATTGGAGGAGTTTTCAATCTGAAGGATAAAGGGTTAATATCTCAGGATCAAATGATCAGATTTACACCAAAAACTATACAGCTCGGCACATCAGTAACCTGAACACAAATATAAAGTAACTTGACAATCCAAGCAATATTTTTAAAGTTATCGAATGACAAAGAAATGGATACGGACGCCGGACGGACAGACAGACAGACAGACAGACAGACAGACAGACGGACAATGGATGGACGAACGATGGATGGCCACCCCGGATGACGGCATTATATGTACCATACATAGTATGGGTACACATAAAAACCAAGCCTTAACCTGTTTTTTCCTGATTAAAGACAGACAGCCCATGCCATGTATGCTGCCAACATTTCATGTAAAATCGACACCCCCACTAAATCTACTGCGAGGTGGGGTGTCAGACCCGACCACCTGACCTCATAATATAATACTCCTCCGTCGTATTTAGCAGCATGGATTTCCCCAAGAAGCAAAGATAAAAATACGTCATCGGAAAATAATGCCAATTCTTTTATTTAGTGTGCATTTTGTCCGTGTACAAAATTTCTCACCCACATATACCTAAAAATGATTCAATGATACGATTGGACATATTTCTCTCATAAAACATGCATAAAACGTGAAAAAAACTTGATTTATTAGGCTTTTCCCTCTGGAAAAGACTATTGTTTTTCTACGGATTATTATTATTTTTTTTTATTTTTTTTTTTTTAGGCTTTTCCCTCTGGAAAAGACTCTTGTTTTTCTTCGGATTATTAATTTTTTTTTTTTAGGCTTTTCCCTTTGGAAAAGACTATTGTTTTTCTACGGATTATTTTTTTTTATTTTTTTTTTTGGGGAGGGGGGGGGGGGGGGGGGGGGGTCCACACAGTTTGTCCGCACGATTCCGAAGCCATTTTCGGACCGATTTTCACAAAATTTTGCACACGCATAGAGGGGCACAGAATCTAAAAATGTACTGAAGCAGCCAGGCTAAAGAGAGAGACCCCTTAAAATCTAAAAATTCCCATTTTCTGTGGATTTCTCTAAATACATTCCATAGGTTTTCAAGAAAAATTGCCTACTTGCAGATCTTTGTGTGACATTACAAGTTGCATGGACAAACTATTCCGCTGAGCGTTTATTAACCCTCTACAGAATGCCAAGCATCATAATTTTGTTGAAATGGGCTGTTTTCGGACACACACAGCACGCAATGTATGCCCGAGAGTTACACATAATCTCCTTTGTTGGAAGTGGAATTCACTGAGGACCATTTTTGTAAGTAATAAGAGTATACAAAAACCCAAGCGTTAACCCCTCTTGGGGTGGTTAATAGCATTACCCATCAAAAGTTAAAAAAAATCATGTTTTCTGTGGATTTCATTACAAACATCTTGTAAGTTTTCAACAGAAAATGGCCGTTGATAGGTCTTGGAGTCACATTACCGGTTGCATGGATAAAATATTCCAGTAAGCATTTGTTAACCCTCCATGGACTGCTAAATGTCAACATTTTGAAAAAATAGTCTGTTTTTGGACACCAACAACAACAAATGGGAATGCCACAGAGACACATAACTTCTTTTACCGGATACAAAACTGATATGGAAAAATTTAGTAAGTAGTAAGGGTATTCAAAAATCGAGGTCTTAACCCATTTTCACCTGGTTAAGATGTACCCCTTAAAAGCTTAAAATTCTAGTTTTCTGTGGATTTCTCAAAAAAATCTAGGAAGTATACAAGAAAAATTGGCCATTTGCAGGTCTTGGAGTGACATTACAAGTTGCATAGACAAAATATTCTGGTAAGCGTTAGTTAACCCTTCCGAGGCTGCAAAGCATAGAAATTTTGAGAAAATGGGCTGTTCTTGGGCACACATTGCATGCAATGTGTACCTGCGAGATAAACATAACCTCCTTCTTTGGAAGTGGAATTCCCCGAGGATCATTTTTGTAAGTAATGAAGGTATTCATCAAACCAAGCATTACCCCGTTTAGGGCTGGTTACAGATCTATACCCCTCAAAAGGTTAAAGATTTATATTATTCGAGGATTTCTCTAAAAACATCTCGTATATTTTCAAGAAAAAATGGCCATGCTCAGATCTTAATGTGACATTACAAGTTGCATGTACAAAATATTCCTCTAAGCATTTGTTAACCCTATGCAAGTTCTCAAACATCAAAATGTTGATAAAATGGGCTGTGTTTGCGTACCCACAGCACCCGAAGTTGAGAGGAGAGATCAAAATAAGTGGAAGTAGAATTCACTGAGAATTATTTTTGGAAGTAATAAGAGTATTCAAAAAACAACACTTAACCCGTTTTGGGCTGGATAAACAATTATACCCATCAAAAGCTTAAAATTCATGTTCTCCCTGGATTTCTCTGAAAACATCTTGTAGATTTTAAAGAAAAAATGACCATTCACAGTTCTTGGTGTGAGATTACCAGTTGCATGAATAAATATTCCTGTTAGCACTTGTTAACACTCTACAAGCTGCCAGACGTCAATATTTTGGATACATTTGAGATACAATGGACCATTTTCAAATAGACACAGCACTCAGTGGGTATGTGTCAAAGAAACATAACTCCTTTTGTCGGTCATTGACTTGTTGGACGACGATATTCACATTAACCCACTCCACCGTTAATGATGGTTTTTACCTAAACAATTTTTTTATCAAACTGTGTCATTTGAGACTACTATACTCACCTTTCTCATAACATCAATGAAGGAACTTCAGTGAGACAGTTAAAAACAATTTATCAGACACTGTGGGGTCATGACAAATCATGGAATCTCATCGGGAAAAGCCATGATTCTCCAGAATCATAAAGTCTAGTTTTTTAGGCTTTTCCCTCTGGAAAAGACTATTGTTTTTCTACGGATTATTATTTTTTTTGTTTTTTTTTGGGGGGGGGGGGGGGGGGGGGGGGGGGTTTGGGTTGTTTTTTTTTTTTTTTTGTTTTTTTTTTCCACACATTTTGTCCGTACGATTCAGAAGCCATTTTCAAACCGATTTTCACAAAATTTTTCACACGCATAGAGGGGCACAAAATCTAAAAATGTACTGAAGTGCAATTTTCGATTTAACCCTTATTTCGTCAGAATTGGCAAAAAACTGCCAAAACTGGGGTTTATCGGCACTTTCTCGAAACACTTCTTGTAGATTTTTTTTTATACATTCGTCGTTGCTAGACCTGTCTCTGACACGCCCTTTGATACACACGACATATCAGGCGATGCATATGGTAACCCTCCACAGACTGCCAAACATCGAAATTTTGATGAAATAGGCCGGTTTCAGGGCCCCACTGCACCCAAACAATACACGAGAGATAAACATAACTTCCTTTATTGTGAGTGGCATTCACCGAGGATCATTTTTGTCAGTAATAAGGGTGTTCACAAAAACAAGCGTTAACCCGTTTTGGGCTGGTTAAACAGCAATACCCCCATAAAGCAAAAAAATTCAGGCTTTCCGTGATTTCTCTAAACGAGTCTTGTAGATTTTCAAGAAAAAATTGTCACTCCCAGGCCTTGGTGTGACAATAGAAGTTGCATGGACAAAATACTGCGATGAGCATTTGTTAACCCTCCACGGACTGCTAAAAGTCAAAATTGTGATAAAATGGGCTGTTTTTGGATGCCAACAGCACCCAATGGGTACGCCACAAAGAAAAGTGCCATCTTTTATCGAGCGCACAATCTATATGGAAACATTTTTGTAAGTAGTAAGGGTATTCAAAAGTCGAAGTCTTAACCCATTTTGGATAGGCTAAAGAGAGAGACCCCTTAAAATCTTAAAATTCCCATTTTCTGTGGGTTTCTCTAAAAACATCCTGTAGGTTTTCAAGAAAAATTGACTACTCGCAGGACTTTGTGTGACATTATAAGTTGCATGGACAAAATATTCCTGTGAGCGTTTATTAGCCCTCTAGAGGCTGCCAAGCATCGTAATTTTGTTGAAATTGGCTGTTTTCAGACACGCACAGCACCCAACGTGTACCTGAGAACTAAACATAATCTCCTTTGTTGGAAGTGGAATTCACCGACGACCATTTTTGTAAGTAATAAGGGTATTCAAAAAACCAAGCCTTAACCCGTTTTGTGGTTGTTAATAGTGATACCCATCAAAGGCTTAAAAATTTATGTTTTCCCTGGATTTCTTTACAAACATTTGGTGGGGTTTTCAAGAGAAAATGGCCATTGATAGGTCTTGGTGTCACAATACCAGCTGATTGGATAAATTATTCCGGTAAGCATATGTTAACCCTCCATGGCCTGCTAAATGTCAAATTTTTAAAAAAAATATTCTGTTTTTGAACAACAACAACATCAAATGGGAATGCAACAGAGAAGCGTAACTTACTTTACCGGACGCAAAACTGACAGGGAAACATTTTTGTAAGTAGTAAATGTATTCAAAAATCGAGGTCTTAACCCATTTTTGACTGGTTAAGGAGATATACCCCTTAAAAGCTTAAAATTCCAGTTTTCTGTGGATTTCTCAAAAAAAAATTTCAAGAACAATTGACCATTCTTAGGTTTTCGAGTGACATTACAAGTTGCATGAACAAAATGTTTTGTTTTGTTAACCCTCCAGAGGCTGCCAAGCATAGACATTTAGAGAAAATGGGCTGTTCTTGGCAACCATAACACCAAATGTGTACCTATGAGATAAACATAACCACCTTCATTGGAAGTGGAATTCACCGTCGATCATTTTTGTAAGTAATGAAGGTATTCACAAAACCAAGCATTTACCCTTTAGAGCTGGTTACAGAGAGATACCCCCAAAAGGTTAAAAATTTGTGTTATCTGATGATTTCTTTAAAAACATCCCGTAGATTTTCAAGGAAAAATGGCTATTCTCAGATCTTAGTGTGACATTACAAGTTGCATGTACAAAATATTCCTGTAAGCATTTGTTATCCCTATGCAGGTTCTCAAACATCAAAATATTGATAAAATGGACTGTGTTTGCATACCCACAGCACCCGAAGTTGGGAGCAGAGATCAAAATAAGTGGAAGTAGAATTCACTGAGAATTATTTTTGGAAGTAATAAGAGTATTCAAAAAACAACACTTAACCCGTTTTGGGCTGTATAAACAATGATACACATCAAAAGCTTAAAATTCCTGTTCTCCCTGGATTTCTCTGAAAACATCTTGTAGATTTTAAAGAAAGAATGGCCATTCACAGTTCTTGGTGTGACATTACAAGTTGCATGAATAAATATTCCTGTTAGCACTTGTTAACCCTCTACAAAATGCCAGACATCAATATTTTAGATACATTTGAGATAAAATGGACCATTTTTAAATTGACACAGCACTCAGTGGGTATGTGTCAAACAAACATAACTCCTTTTGTCGGTCATTGAATTGTTGGACGACGATATTGACATTAACTCACTCAACCGTTAATGGTGGTTTTTACCAAAACAATTTTTTATCAAACTGTGTCATTTGAGACTACTATCTTCACCTTTCTCATAACATCAATGAAGGAACTTCAGTGAGACAGTTAAAAACAATTAATCAGACACTGTGGGGTCATGAAAAATCATGGAATCTCATCGGGAAAAGCCATGATTCTCCAGAATCATAAAGTCTAGTTGTTGTTTTTTTTTTCCACACATTTTGTCCGCACGATTCCGAAGCCATTTTCGGACCGATTTTCACAAAATTTTGCACACGCATAGAGGGGCACAAAATCTAAAAATGTACCAAAGCGGAATTTTCGATTTAACCCTTATTTCGTCAGAATTGGCAAAAAACTGTCAAAACTGGGGTTTATCGGCACTTTCTCGAAACACGTCTTGTAGATTTTTTTTAAACCTTCATCATTGCTAGACCTGTCTGTGCCACAACCTTTGATACACATGACATATCAGGCGATGCATATGGTAACCCTCCACAGGCTGCCAAACATCGAAATTTTGATGAAATGGGCCGGTTCCAGGCCCCCAGAGCACCCAAACGATACACGAGAGATAAACATAACTTCCTTTATTAGAAGTGGAATTCACCGGAGATCATTTTTGTAAGTAATAAGGGTGTTAAAAAAACCAAGCGTTAACCCGTTTTGGGCTGGTTAAACAGCAATATCCCCATAAAGCTCAAAAATTCAGTTTTTCCGTGGATTTCTCTCAACGAGTCTTGTAGATTTTCAAGAAAAAATTGTCACTCCCAGGCCTTGATGTAACAATAGAAGTTGCATGGACAAAATACTGCGGTGAGCATTAGTTAACCCTCCACGGGCTGTTAAAAGTCAAAATTGTGATAAAATGGGCTGTTTTTGGACGCCAACAGCACCCAATGGGTACGCCACAAAGAAAAGTGGTTTCTTTTATTGATCGCACAATCTATACGGAAACATTTTTGTAAGTAGTAAGGGTATTCAAAAAACAAAGTCTTAACCCATTTTGGGCAGGCTAAAGAGAGAGACCCCTTAAAATCTAAAAATTCCCACTTTCTGTGGATTTCTCTAAATATACTCACCCAAAAAAGAAAGTGTGCATTGCAGAAATTGATCAAACTCCCAAAAAATAATTTCGTAGGTGTAAAGAGTGTTAACCTGTTCATGAATAAGTCATATTGAACACAAAAACAGCTTTCCCCGTTAAAATTGCATTAACGTTAAATGACGTGCTGCACGTTTGTGAAAAGGCATGTCTTGCACGTGGAGAGTCTGAAAATTCATGCAGCAGTGTGAATCCGTGGGTATTTAAACACTAAAGTAAGGCCTTCCTATCGTTCACATTCAAACTTGCGCTGCTGTTAAAATGACTCCACATTAGCATGCTAAGATTGACAATGAATCAACGTCTCATCTGATTTTGACGTTACGTCATCGTCGTGCTCGACTGCAGTGGTGTAGACAACATCCCTTACACTGGTGGCAATGTGTTTTATTCACAGATGAATGTCGTTTCCATCTTTCATCATCAGATGGCCGCCAGAGAGTGTACAGACATCGAAACGAACGCTACGCAGATCCATGTGTCGTGGAGTGAAACCGTTATGGGGGAGGGTCTCTCATGCTGTGGGGTGGCATCACTGCCCATAACAAAACTGAGCTGGTCATTATTGATGGCAATCTCAATGCAGCCAGATATCGTGATGAAGTGCTTACACCTGTTGTTGTCCCATTTCCGCAACGTCACGGCCTCGGCGTCATTCTACAGCAGGACAATGCCCGACCCCACGCAACTCGTGTTGTTCAACAGTATCTGCAGCAACAACAAGTGGATGTTCTTCCCTGGCCCGCAAATTCACCCGATATCTCATCCATTGAGTGCGTATGGGACGAAATGAAACATGAACTACGCCGGCTTCCCCTTGCACTGTCAACGCTTGTGGAACTCCAAAGACAGCTTATCAGAATATGGAACAACATCCCACAACACTTCCATGCTTACTTGTTCGCTTCCATGAGGCATAGATGCACAGCAGTAGTCGATGCAGACGGAGGTCATACCAGATATTGAGTGTGTGACTTTTGTGTTTGACCCTTAGTGTCTTTGACTCTCCATGGCACCAAGAGTATTCGTCGTAGCGTAATGAAATTTCTCGTGTTGATCACAAATTGATTCATCTGTGATTGAATAAAATTTCCATGAATGAAAATGATATATATCTTTTTTAGTGTTATTTTTTAGCATGCACACTTTCTTTTTTGGGAGAGTATACATTCCATAGGTTTTCAAGAAAAATTGACTACTTGCAGGTCTTTGTGTGACATTACAAGTTGCATGAACAAAATGTTTCGTTTTGTTAAACCTCCAGAGGCTGCCAAGCATAGACATTTGGAGAAAATGGGCTGTTCTTGGCAACCATAACACCAAATGTGTACCTATGAGATAAACATAACCACCTTCATTGGAAGTGGAATTCACCGTCGATCATTTTTGTAAGTAATGAAGGTATTCACAAAACCAAGCATTTACCCTTTAGAGCTGGTTACAGAGAGATACCCCCCAAAAGGTTAAAAATTTGTGTTATCTGATGATTTCTTTAAAAACATCCCGTAGATTTTCAAGGAAAAATGGCTATTCTCAGATCTTAGTGTGACATTACAAGTTGCATGTACAAAATATTCCTGTAAGCATTTGTTATCCCTATGCAGGTTCTCAAACATCAAAATATTGATAAAATGGGCTGTGTTTGCATACCCACAGCACCCGAAGTTGGGAGCAGAGATCAAAATAAGTGGAAGTAGAATTCACTGAGAATTATTTTTGGAAGTAATAAGAGTATTCAAAAAACAACACTTAACCCGTTTTGGGCTGTATAAACAATGATACACATCAAAAGCTTAAAATTCCTGTTCTCCCTGGATTTCTCTGAAAACATCTTGTAGATTTTAAAGAAAGAATGGCCATTCACAGTTCTTGGTGTGACATTACAAGTTGCATTAATAAATATTCCTGTTAGCACTTGTTAACCCTCTACAAAATGCCAGACATCAATATTTTAGATACATTTGAGATAAAATGGACCATTTTTAAATTGACACAGCACTCAGTGGGTATGTGTCAAACAAACATAACTCCTTTTGTCGGTCATTGAATTGTTGGACGACGATATTGACATTAACTCACTCAACCGTTAATGGTGGTTTTTACCAAAACAATTTTTTATCAAACTGTGTCATTTGAGACTACTATCTTCACCTTTCTCATAACATCAATGAAGGAACTTCAGTGAGACAGTTAAAAACAATTAATCAGACACTGTGGGGTCATGAAAAATCATGGAATCTCATCGGGAAAAGCCATGATTCTCCAGAATCATAAAGTCTAGTTGTTGTTTTTTTTTTCCACACATTTTGTCCGCACGATTCCGAAGCCATTTTCAGACCGATTTTCACAAAATTTTGCACACGCATAGAGGGGCACAAAATCTAAAAATGTACCAAAGCGGAATTTTCGATTTAACCCTTATTTCGTCAGAATTGGCAAAAAACTGTCAAAATTGGGGTTTATCGGCACTTTCTCGAAACACGTCTTGTAGATTTTTTTTAAACCTTCATCATTGCTAGACCTGTCTGTGCCACGACCTTTGATACACATGACATATCAGGCGATGCATATGGTAACCCTCCACAGGCTGCCAAACATCGACATTTTGATGAAATGGGCCGGTTCCAGGCCCCCAGAGCACCCAAACGATACACGAGAGATAAACATAACTTCCTTTATTAGAAGTGGAATTCACCGGAGATCATTTTTGTAAGTAATAAGGGTGTTAAAAAAACCAAGCGTTAACCCGTTTTGGGCTGGTTAAACAGCAATATCCCCATAAAGCTCAAAAATTCAGTTTTTCCGTGGATTTCTCTCAACGAGTCTTGTAGATTTTCAAGAAAAAATTGTCACTCCCAGGCCTTGATGTGACAATAGAAGTTGCATGGACAAAATACTGCGGTGAGCATTAGTTAACCCTCCACGGGCTGCTAAAAGTCAAAATTGTGATAAAATGGGCTGTTTTTGGACGCCAACAGCACCCAATGGGTACGCCACAAAGAAAAGTGGTTTCTTTTATTGATCGCACAATCTATACGGAAACATTTTTGTAAGTAGTAAGGGTATTCAAAAAACAAAGTCTTAACCCATTTTGGGCAGGCTAAAGAGAGAGACCCCTTAAAATCTAAAAATTCCCACTTTCTGTGGATTTCTCTAAATATACTCACCCAAAAAAGAAAGTGTGCATTGCAGAAATTGATCAAACTCCCAAAAAATAATTTCGTAGGTGTAAAGAGTGTTAACCTGTTCATGAATAAGTCATATTGAACACAAAAACAGCTTTCCCCGTTAAAATTGCATTAACGTTAAATGACGTGCTGCACGTTTGTGAAAAGGCATGTCTTGCACGTGGAGAGTCTGAAAATTCATGCAGCAGTGTGAATCCGTGGGTATTTAAACACTAAAGTAAGGCCTTCCTATCGTTCACATTCAAACTTGCGCTGCTGTTAAAACGACTCCACATTAGCATGCTAAGATTGACAATGAATCAACGTCTCATCTGATTTTGACGTTACGTCATCGTCGTGCTCGACTGCAGTGGTGTAGACAACATCCCTTACACTGGTGGCAATGTGTTTAATTCACAGTTGAATGTCGTTTCCATCTTTCATCATCAGATGGCCGCCAGAGAGTGTACAGACATCGAAACGAACGCTACGCAGATCCATGTGTCGTGGAGTGAAACCGTTATGGGGGAGGGTCTCTCATGGTGTGGGGGTGGCATCACTGCCCATAACAAAACTGAGCTGGTCATTATTGATGGCAATCTCAATGCAGCCAGATATCGTGATGAAGTGCTTACACCTGTTGTTGTCCCATTTCTGCAACGTCACGGCCTCGGCGTCATTCTACAGCAGGACAATGCCCGACCCCACGCAGCTCGTGTTGTTCAACAGTATCTGCAGCAACAACAAGTGGATGTTCTTTCCTGGCCCGCAAATTCACCCGATATCTCATCCATTGAGTGCGTATGGGACGAAATGAAACATGAACTACGCCGGCTTCCCCTTGCACTGTCAACGCTTGTGGAACTCCAAGGACAGCTTATCAGAATATGGAACAACATCCCACAACACTTCCATGCTTACTTGTTCGCTTCCATGAGGCATAGATGCACAGCAGTAGTCGATGCAGACGGAGGTCATACCAGATATTGAGTGTGTGACTTTTGTGTTTGACCCTTAGTGTCTTTGACTCTCCATGGCACCAAGAGTATTCGTCGTAGCGTAATGAAATTTCTCGTGTTGATCACAAATTGATTCATCTGTGATTGAATAAAATTTCCATGAATGAAAATGATATATATCTTTTTTAGTGTTATTTTTTAGCATGCACACTTTCTTTTTTGGGAGAGTATACATTCCGTAGGTTTTCAAGAAAAATTGACTACTTGCAGGTCTTTGTGTGACATTACAAGTTGCATGGACAAAATATTCCGTTCAGCGTTTATTAACCCTCTACATAATTTTGTTGAAATGGGCTGTTTTCGGACACACACAGCACGCAATGTATGCCCGAGAGTTACACATAATCTTATTTGTTGGAAGTGGAATTCACTGAGGACCATTTTTGTAAGTAATAAGGGTATTCAAAAACCCAAGCGTTACCCCCTTTTGGGGTGGTTAATAGCGATACCCATCAAAAGCTAAAAAAAATCATGTTTTCCGTGGATTTCGTTACAAACATCTTGTAAGTTTTCAACAGAAAATGGCCGTTGATAGGTCTTGGAGTCACATTACCGGTTTCATGGATAAAATATTCCAGTAAGCATTTGTTAACCCTCCATGGGCTGCTAAATGTCAACATTTTGAAAAAATAGTCTGTTTTTGGACACCAACAACAACAAATGGGAATGCCACAGAGATACATAACTTCTTTTATCGGATGCAAAACTGATAGGGAAAAATTTAGTAAGTAGTAAGGATATTCAAAAATCGAGGTCTTAACCCATTTTCGCCTGGTTAAGATGTACCCCTTAAAAGCTTAAAATTCCAGTTTTCTGTGGATTTCTCCATAAAATCTAGTAAGTATTCAAGAAAAATTGACCATTTGCAGGTCTTGGAGTGACATTACAAGTTGCATAGACAAAATATTCCGGTAAGCGTTAGTTAACCCTCCCGAGGCTGCAAAGCATAGAAATTTTGAGAAAATGGGCTGTTCTTGGGCACCCATTGCACGCAATGTATACCTGCGAGATAAACATAACCTCCTTCTTTGGAAGTGGAATTTCCCGAGGATCATTTTTGTAAGTAATCAAGGTATTCATCAAACCAAGCATTAACCCGTTTAGGGCTGGTTACAGATCCATACCCCTCAAAAGGTTAAAAATTCATATTATCCGAGGATTTCTCTAAAAATATCTCACTCATATATTTTCAAGAAAAAATGGCCATGCTCAGATCTTCATGTGACATTACAGGTTGCATGTACAAAATATTCCTCTAAGCATTTGTTAACCCTATGCAGGTTCTCAAACATCAAAATATTGATAAAATGGGCTGTGTTTGCGTACCCACAGCACCCGAAGTTGAGAGGAGAGATCAAAATAAGTGGAAGTAGAATTCACTGAGAATTATTTTTGGAAGTAATAAGAGTATTCAAAAAACAACACTTAACCCGTTTTGGTCTGGATAAACAATTATACCCATCAAAAGCTTAAAATTCATGTTCTCCCTGGATTTCTCTGAAAACATCTTGTAGATTTTAAAGAAAAAATGACCATTCACAGTTCTTGGTGTGAGATTACCAGTTGCATGAATAAATATTTCTGTTAGCACTTGTTAACACTCAACAAGCTGCCAGACGTCAATATTTTGGATACATTTGAGATACAATGGACCATTTTCAAATAGACACAGCACTCAGTGGCTATGTGTCAAAGAAACATAACTCCTTTTGTCGGTCATTGAATTGTTGGACGACGATATTCACATTAACCCACTCCACCGTTAATGATGGTTTTTACCTAAACAATTTTTTTATCAAACTGTGTTATTTGAGACTACTATACTCACCTTTCTCATAACATCAATGAAGGCACTTCAGTGAGACAGTTAAAAACAATTTATCAGACACTGTGGGGTCATGACAAATCATGGAATCTCATCGGGAAAAGCCATGATTCTCCAGAATCATAAAGTCTAGTTTCCTTTTAAGATCCTTTCCAGACTGACATGAATTTTCATGCTTTTTCAACAATTTCTGCGCTTTCCCTTTTAATGACATGTTTACATGTTTAACAAAAGTAGCCTTACCTAACACATAATTCTTAATAAGATTATCACCTTGCATTTAAATGACAGAGGAAACCAAAAAATTATATTTGGATGTGGCTTTCATAAGGCACAATACTCTGCTAAACTGAAAAAAAAATATTGACTTTCAGATTTTGCTTGAATGTGAAAGAGTAATTTAAAAAACTACTGTGTGCAAAGTGTTAGGCACCAGAAGCAATATAGGTTATTAGGCTTTCCCAAACCCAGTTTGGGAAAGACTCTTGTTATTCTTCTTTTTCAAAATTTTTCTTCTCTCTATTTTTTTTTTTTTTTTTTATTCTTTTTTTAATTTCTTTTTTCTCCCTAAATTTTGTCGGTTGAACTGCTCAAAAACAAGCTGTACGATTTTGACCAAATTTGGCACACTTATGTAATGACATAAAATCTAGTGAAATGCAGTATCGGGATATCTGTGAAAATACGTATTTTCAAAATATTCTGCCAAAACCTTCAAAATTTCACCATTTTTCGAATGTTTCAAAATTGTTTACGTCCATTTAGCTCAAATTTTCCACACATTTAGAGCATAATATGACACACCACAATCACCACTCAAATCTTTCAACATTAACCCCCAATGGCCAAAAATGACATGAATATAGATTTTTTCTTCAAAATTGACCAAATTCAAGGGCAAATTTCTCTAATAACAAGGTTGTTCTAACAATTATTTTAGTTTGGATAGATGCAACATTGATTGCGGAAGAAAGTTACTGTTTACTTTTTAATCCCAGATTTAACCCTCAAGCACAATGAGGGTGAGGATAAGAGTACCATTTGAAAATGCCAAAATTAGCCAACTTTGGTTGCTTTTTCAATCATTTTGGAAAGGGATGATTTCAAACACTTTTCATGTACGTATTCACAATTGACTACCAAGCATATTTGCTGTGTAAGTTTGGTTGTAAAGTTTAACCCTATCCCATTCTGGTTGCATAAAAGTAGGTACCCTCCCAAAAATCTCCAATTTTTTCAGAATTTGGTAAGTTTAGGTGGCGATTTACTCCATTTTTAATTGCTTGAGCTCTGAATGTTTTCTGTAGCTGCTTGCAGCAGTCAAAGTGTGACAAATTTTGTTCTATATGTTATTATTAAAAGTTTAACCCTTGTCAGATCTGAGACTTCCCATAAGGGTACTGTCGGAATAATTGTTATTTTCGCCAACTTCAAGGGAAAATTTCTCTAATTACAAGGTAGTTGTGACAATTATTTTGGTATGACTAGATGCAACAATGATTGTGGAAGAAAGTTACTGTTTAGTGTCAGATTTAACCCTCAAGCAGAATGAGGGCGGGAATAAGCGTACCATTTGAAAATGCCAAAATTAGCCATTTTGGGTTGCTTTTTCTGTCATTTTGGAAAGGGTTAATTTCAAAAACTTTTCATGTACATTCACAATTTACTCCCGAGCATATTTGGTGTTGTAAATCTGATTGTAAAGTTTAACCCTATCCCATTCTGGTTGCATAAAAGTAGGTACTGTCCAAAAAAATCCATTTTTTCAGAATTTGGTAAGTTTAGGTGGCGATTTACTTCATTTTAATTGCTTCAGCTCTGAAAGTTTTCTATATCTGCTTGCAGCAGTCAAAGTATGACAAATTTTGTTCTATATGTTATTATTAAAAGTTTAACCCTTAGCAGATTTGAGACTTCCCACAAGGGTACTGTCGGAATAGTTGTTATTTTCGCCAAAGTTTACATGCACTTTCTCAGCACTGGAGCCATACCGTCTTAAAACCTTTTCCATGAGAGGATTGGGTCTTCATCCAAGAACAATTTTGATTTTATATATTTTATTCAAAGTTTTAACCTTCACCCAGTTTTTGGGCCTTGTATTTGAGTGCCCTAAAATTCTTCATAAAATTGGCTAATTTGGAGCTCACTTTTCTTCCATTTTCGAAAGGAATATCGAAAAATGATTTACATGTTCGTATTTACAACTGCCTACCGAGCATATTTGCTGTTGTAAGTTTGGTTTTAAAGTTTAACCCTATGCTCGTTCTGTTTGCATAAAGATAGGTGCAGTCCAGAAAAACTATCGTTTTTGAGAATTTGGTAAGTTTAAGTGACGATTTACTCCATTCCTAATTCATTGAGCGCTGAAAATTTTCTATGGCTGTATGCAGCAGTCATAGTATGACAACTTTTGTTTTATATGTCATTATTAAAAGTTTAACCATTGGCAGATTCGAGACTGCCCATATGGGTACGGTTGGAATAATTTATATTTTCATAAAATCACTGAATATTGATAAGCGTGCAGTGGTAGTTTGGAATAGAATATCCGAAAATGCTTTTGAAATTCGGATTCAGAGTTCAATTCCAAGAGTATTTTCTGTTATAAGGTTGCTGTAAAGTTTAACACCATCCCTGTCTCAGATGCATAAAGATTGGTGCCGTCGAAAAAAAACTCTCATTTTTTCAGAATTCCGTAGGTTTAAGACAATTTACTCCATTCCTAATTCATTGAGCGCTGAATGTTTTCTATGTCTGCATGCAGAAAGCATAGCATGACAACTTCTGTTTTATATGTTATCAAAAGTTTAACCCTTGGCATATTTAGGAGTTACCATGTGGGTATAGTCGGAATAATTGTTATTTTCATAAAATCAATCCCTGAGTATATTGGTAACCGTGCAGTGGCCTTTCGGTGGTGCTACATGAAGCCGCAAATAGTTAAGGTTGAAAAGTTCATCAAATAGACAGATATAATGCCTAACTCAGCCAGAGACAGGTAAATAATGAATGGAAAAGTCGTTGAATTGAGAATAAAGTAGGGATGAATCATGCCCTCGGTTTCCACCTGATCCACGGTATTTCCACGTGGTCTCGGCACTTGACAAAGATACTAAACTGTCGAGCAGGGACAGTAGAAAACATTCTGAGAATTTCAAGTTGCTGCCTTGCATGGTCATGACATAATTGGCGTATATCCGACATTGTATCTGTTCAATTTGAATGTCAAATTAGCAAGATGACGGCTTTTTCTCCACCGGATCGAGTTGTCAGTTTCTGCCAGGACAGTCTAAAATAAGCAGTTTAACTCAAAACTTTCTGTCTCATATGAATGTGCGAACTGTCCGAAAAAAATTGATTTTCGGTGAATTTTGCAAACATCTGTACTCATTTCCTCTAATTGTAAGGTTGTTGTAGCAATTATTTTGGTATGGATAGATACAACAATGATTGCAGAAGAAAGTTTCTGTTTACTTTTTAATGTCAAGATTTAACCCCCTAGCACAAGAGGGCAAGAATAAGAGTACCATTACAGAATGCCAAAATTAGCCAACTTTGAATGCTTTTTGTCTATAATTTGTCTATCATTTTGGAAAAGGTTAATTTCAGTCACTTTGCTTTGCTATATGTAGTCTGCATTTTCACATTGAAAAGTTGGGAAAGCCCGTAATTTGTCCAACAAATTACAATTCTCTAGTTTAAATATGTGATTAATTAAGACAAATTTTCTGAAGGTTGGTGATTAATTATTTTTAGTAGTCAGCAGTTGTACCTTAGATTTTGTTTTATTTACAAATTATTGGAGAAGGTCATTAGGTATTCTTCAATGATTATAAACAAGGTGCAATGCTACCGGTATCCCCTGCTAAGCGGAAACCATAAAAATTAAAATTTTCTAAGTTGAAAAAAATGGAAAAAGTCTCATAATTCTAGAAAAAAATGGTCAAAACTTGTTAACTTGTGAATAGCCTTTCCTCCACAGTGGTCTATTAGGATACCAAAGATCATTTAGTTTTTAGTTTAAACGGTATTTATTTCCAATTTCGATGAGTTACATTCAATAACGATAAAGTGTATGTAGATCCGACAGTAAGCTATAAGCTTTTACAAGGTTGTTTCCACTCGTGAATCATTTACAGATACAGAGGATGGGATGGTAACTACATGTATACATTTATTAGGATATAAAATACTGGAAGTACTATTAATCGTCAAAGGGTATGAAGAAAATTAGAAATAAAAGTAAATTTAAATTTCATCCAAGGTATTAAGTTTCAAAGTAGAAAAATTCTTTGCGTTATATTGAATTCCACAGCATGGTTAGAGAATCTGAGGTAATCTTCATGTAGTGGAAGATACACCTTCAATGAAAAAAAAGAAAAGAAGATTTACATGCCTACCGTTTTAATGCTGTTGCATCTTACTGGATACAAGGCTTCAGGGTCATACATGTTAGGATTGTAAATACCATACACACCCATTCATTCCGAGAGGTAGACCCGCGAAACCTGTACTCACCACAAATGACCACATCCACAACGAGTCCGGCACACACAACAGACAAGCATATATGGTTTAACTGTATTGTTTAACTGGCCATACCTTGGATGAACAGAAGTATAGAAGCTAAGAAAGTGTCCTGTGTCAGTTGCTGTCACGAATGGCTGCCTTGCCCCCGGGTTTCTGGCAAGTGTGTTATCATGAGGTCGTCAATGAGTAGGGGGTCTTATTGGAAACACTGGGGGGCAACTGTGTTTTTAAAATTGTACATAGATATAATCATCACAGTCAGGGTGCTAATAACAGATAATTCTGAGTCGATAACTGATATTCGAGTGGAGAGACATGAATTCAGGTGGGATAGTCCGGTGAACCTTCCAGAGTTTAAAATGAACTTATGTACTGTTTTAAATATTAGTTGATTATCCATGTTACTGTACAGTTTAGTCCCGTACAACAAAGTATTGCAGTCAATAGTGTAGGTAAGTAGTCCAAGCATATTCTTTAAATCCAACATCTACTGACTGAGATATAAAGGTCCAAAGTTGTTAGAGATGGAGGGATTGATGAACAGAGACAGGCGGATGGATGGAATCCATTTCTATATCCCCCGCAAATTTTGTTTTGGCATGGGATAATAAAACAAATAAAGATGATTAAAATGTGATATCCTGTTGGCTAAATGTGATGCAATGAAATGAATTATGAAGTCTTTAGCATGGTACTCTCACTTTTCTTTAAAGTCATGATAGTGGCTTCCAGCACTTAACCAGTTAAGATATTTTATGACGAGATAAAAAAAGTTGCCCGAAGTAAGCAGAAGTAAACACAACCGTGTGTTATAATTTCTGATGAACATGGATTTAATTTACAACCTTCACTGCAAAAAAAATTACAACAAAACCATATCATGTGGTCCCCTTATTGGAATGAGCTCTTTGGGGTTGTTCCAATGAGGAGTCACATGACATGATTTTTTTGTAATTTTTAAAGAAATTTGAAAAAAAATAATTAAAATGACAAATTTTCATATCAAGTGTACTCAGTAAGGGTTAACGTTTGGCGATTTAATAATGACACCATGATTTTTCTGTCGCTTGTATTTCACCCAGCTTAATGTCTTTTGATTATTTTTCTGAGAAAACATGTTAAATAGAACATCTTAATTAGTTTCCCAGATCATAGTGAAATTTTCAAAAATTCCCCCATGAAAATTTGAGTGGGAATCCCAGTGGGATCCCAGTGGGATCCCAGTGAGATCTCAATTGTAATCTTGGTGTGATTTGGTGGGAATTTTGGGCAGGTTCCTATGGGATCCCACATGGAATCCCATTGGATCCCACATGGGATCTCAAGGGATCCCACCCAAAATTCCCACTCTCCCAGTGGGATTATTCAAGATGACACTGATAATAACCGTTCATATGGAGTTATACATTCAGCAAATTTCAAGTTTTATTGTCACATGAGAAAGAGAATATGTAATGTGTATTCATTTCTCGTATTATGAGTTTTATCTTAATTCTCCTTGGTAAGATTCATAAAGAATGTAAGAGATAAACACTCGTCGAATATCTTCTACACAATGGTTACTATGATTTGAAAGGATTTACAAAACATTTCTTTAGTTTAAACAATATTTATTACTGAAAGTGACAATTGTATACATCGCACAAACTGACAAAAAGGAACAACTCATGAAATTAATGGTATACAATGTAACAGAACAGAATTCAAGAATAAATGTAAGGGATTCAACAATAAGCTATAAGCTTTTGGAAGTTGTCTCCCTTGTTGAATAGACTATTTGACAAGAAAATAACATGAGGCATTTGCTGGCTAATATTGTTTAAACCAGTAGGAAAATAACAGGAAGAAGAAAGTAGAGATAGAACAAGAGAAGAAACAAAGAAAAGACAAAGATGGGGGATGAAGCCAACTTGAATTATAAAAAAGAAGAAAAAAAAGGAATTTCCTTGGTGAGCTTATTTAAGCAGACATGAATTGGGGTGGTAGATGAGTAATGTACTTATTTAGTGACGCGAAAAAAATTAATAGCTGGTGACGACTGATTCAAGCTTTATACCTAGTCAGATGCACTCATACCAATGGAGGTCACGTAATCGCTGCAGCTAACTGAAACGTTTGCTAAGTACAATGAAATCCTGGACAACTTCAAATATAAAGTGGTTTTCTGCATTATCAAGAAGTTCCAAACCAAATAGAAGAGAACTAGGATCAAGAGAAGATGGGAGTAATTCAATTGTAGTACTGCGCGCAAGTTCATGTATTGGAAAATATAACAAGAAATGCTCGACTGTCTCGCAAAGACCACAAACACAGAGAGGGGAAGGCGATAAGCGGTTATTGTATAAATGTGCATTGAGGTTGCTGCAGCGCAAACGTAACCTACAGTGGTAAATCTGACCTGCCCGCGATTTAGCTCCGCCATAAAATGTTGGTGGTCGTAGATTGCCATCATTTATAAAGGTCGTAAAATTACTCAGGGATGAGTTTTCTCTGGTAGATAATGGTAAGTTATTCCACTGACCAGTCATATTTGGGAGAAACAAAGATTGGTGTAGTTTCGAGTTACAAAAAGGAACTTGATGATTCTGGTGGGATCGTAGGTTACGACTTTGACTGGTTAACGAAACTGTGGTGGAACTTTGTTAGCAATATATTGAGGCATCAGATTATGGTACATTTTGAAGAATTGTTTCAATCTGTGTTTTCGGCGTCTTTCTTGAAGAGAGTCCCAGTGGGTTTTGGTATACAGGAAGGTCTTACTGGCACTTACAGTTGCACCGGTAACAATCCTGGCTGCTGCAATCTGAATTTTCTCCAGATCAGCAGGCTTGGAAGCCGTACAATTGTCCCATACTGTATTACTATATTCCAGGAGGGGTCTAATAAAAGCAAAATAAATTTTTTCCAGCACATTACAATCAAGAATGAATTTGTGACTCCTCAGTATGTCTAAATGGGACCAGGCCTTGGGGCAGACATTGGCAACATGATCATTCCATGTACAAGTATTGTTTAGAATCACACCTAGATGTTTATGGTTCTTAACTTCAGAAATTTGCGTATTACCAAAGAATAATGGTGGATGAAGAAGCGGTGTAATTCTACGTGACATAAGCATGGTCTCTGTCTTTTGGGGATTGAACTCGACCAACCAAGTCTTAGCCCAATGTTCAGTTGTGGCTGAGTCTTGACTGATTATAGCTGCGGCTTGGCCTGGGTTTTCAACTACAAGATATAATGATCTGTCATCCGCAAATAGTCGTATACTGCTTATTAGGTTTTCTCTAATGTTGTTAATATATATAAGGAACAGAAGGGGACCAAGGATCGACTCTTGAGGGACTCCAGAGTAAATGGGTTTCAAGGATGAAGCCTCAGAAGCTATTACAACCCGCTGGGCCTAGTTGGAAAGGTAAGATTTTAGAAACGTAAGAAGGTCACTGGACACACCAATCTTCTCGAGCTTGTGAATGAGACCAGTGTGCCATACTTTGTCAAAGGCTTTACTTACGTCACAAAAAACTACGCTTACCCCTTTACCTTTATCTAGGGCTCAGCAGAATTCATCATACAGGTCAGTTAGTTGAAGTACAAAGATTTAATTCTTTGAGTAGACGTGGGCTTAGCAGGTCAGGACCAGCTGCCTTGGAGACATTAAGCGATTTCAGCGCTTCGTGTACTTCACAACAGTGAATGGTTATGCTGTCGATTACATGTGGGGCCCTCGAGACTAGATTTGGTAGGGAGGCACCCGAGTCGTCCACAGTCGAGATAGAGCTGAAGTATTCATTGAATACTTCTGCTTCCTCCTTATTTGTTGGATATGTTTTGTTTTGATGGGTAATTGGTGGGATTCCTGATGTATTACTGCCAATGTATGATTTAAGGGTTTTCCACCATTCCGATGGTGATGTTTCCCGACTATTCAGAGTGGACTGTACTTTGGACATATATGTAGCCTTAGACTTCCTAATAGCTGAGACTACTTCATTTCTCTTTTGTTTATATTTCACCCACGCAAGCGAAAGGTCAGTACGTTTAGCTATACAATACAGCCTTTTCCTTTGTCTTAAGAGTAGCCGTATCTTGTTGTGCATCCATTTTGGTTATGTTAGTCTTTCTGTAATTATTTTGTTGGGTATAAAACAGGATGCAATATCAAGAAGCTTGCTAGTGAAATCTGAGACAATCGTATCCAAACACAAAACATTGAAAATAATGTCCCAGGTTTCAGAGGTAATAGCTGCATTTAAAGCTTCATAATTACCAGAAGGGGGCTGACTTTGCAAATTCGGCTTCAAGGGAAACTGGACAGTGGAAGCGGATCATGTCGGGTACAAACAGATCTAATTCCTCGCATGCCTTTACACTGATTGTTTTACTTACAGCAAATATATCAATAATTGAAACAGAGGATTCAGTAATAGCAGGTTGGCTTATTCACAAGCTGTCTTAAGTCATAATATTGCATAATGTCTGGAAGGGGTCCCCTGGTACCGCAGGTTTGATTATCATTGAAATCACCAGTAATGATCAGATCAGAAGTAGATGTATCTGATGCTTTATCGATCGAAGCAGTGATAATATACCATAACTCTGCAGGACTATTTGGGGGACGGTATAAGACACCTAATAGTAGCGATCTACCCCATTTAGTGAACAACTCTGCCCACAGACACATGATACGTGGTAATCCGAGATCAAGTCTCTGTCGAAAACTGATGCCATCTTTGACATATATTACAACAGCTCCTCCCCTTGATGAGTGATTGAAGCGAAGTGGATCCTGAAATCCTGGGATTAAGATTCCAGCTGTTGGATCATCATCATACAGCCATGTTTCAGTGAAGGCCAGGATGTCGTGGGATGAGGATTCGCACTGGATTATGTCCAGTTTAGGTTTCAGGCTCTGTATGTTGAGATGGAGAATTTTAAGGAATCTTTTATGAACCAAAATAGGAGATGTTATTAAACATGAAGAGGGATGGTGATTCTGATTTTTGCAGATCTTTATTGTTAAACATACATACAGTACACGTAAAAAAGCTGCAGGAAAACCACTACAAACCATGTATCTTTCCCCTCCCACACTGACAAGACCAGAAGCCGTCATTACCCTCCACACAGCTCTCACTGAGAGCCTTCCAGAAAATGATGTCAGACTCCAATCCAATCAGTGCAGGAGCAGCAGTACACACAGTTTACCCCAGCTATGTTACAACCTACCCTGACCTGTACTGTATTATTCTTCTTCATTTAAGCCTTTACAAAACAAGCCGTAAATAAAACAAGGCATTCATAATATGGTATTTCTTCATTCAATCCCTCAACCCAGAGCTCCAGGCCCCACACCGGAACAAGCTTGTAGAGCTCCATCCAGGGTGTGGGCTAGAGCACTGATCTGGAGGGGAAATGATTTATTGCTTTCTTCAGAAGAGCATTTGGATTTTTTACCGGGGTGGGGATGACGAGGATGTCTTGAGGCCCAGGATGTGTGAACATTTAAAAGAGAATATATAAGGATAGGGATAAGGGGTGACGATTACAATTTGTTCTTACAACCTTGCTCAAGGTTCTAGTATAAATTGCAGGGGTGAGAACACTACCCCACCTAACCCAGTTACGTGTATGTGCTCCAATCAGATCCTGTCCCGCTTGGGACTCAACAACATGTTTAAAAGTGATACAAAAAGTCTTTCCAGAGTGGGTTTGCATTACTACAAGGTCAGAAGTAAATCACTTCCACTGCCGGACACCTGGTCGTGAGGAGACTTCACATGGATTTGGATCTTGTAGCTATTATGACCTACAAAGGCCGTTGGCCTCATATTTGAAAAATATGACGCCTATAGACTTTTCAGGAGAAACACTATACTACATTATAGAATAACAACATAAGCATATTATACCATACTGGTAATTTATGACACCATTAGCTCTGAGTAACCTCACAGTAACTGCGTGTGTATCATCACATGGTGCTTGGCTATTACCATACATTGGTAGGGCAAAACGATATGTAGCTCAACCAGGAGATAGATAGGCAGTTTTTTCCTTACACGAAAAGGCAAATAAAAGCTGAGGGGAACCACGTGGTTGTTTGTGATGCAGTTTTAAGAACTAATTATTTACGTCCCCCCCCCCCCCCCCCCCCCCCAGACCTTTTAAACCGGACCCCAAGTCACATCATCGTCTCAGTCTTGGGTTATAAAGAAAAGTTAATAATGGGATGTTGCGAGAACCAAGCAGCATTTGCAATCTGTAGATGTACACTACTGTATTGTCCAGGTCTTAATTGTTCCTCCCAAAAATTTTATGCTGAACTGATCTATCCTTCAACAACAGGGTGATGAGTGTCACCACTCTAGGAGCACAGGGTCAAGGATTCATAACTGCACCACGGCTCAAGTGTGAACATCCCCCAATGAAGACCCCTATTCTATGACCCAAAGAGTAGTTCCTAGTGGTAAACACTGTGCCAAAAAAAAAGAGTTACTGGGAATAGGAGAACATGGATTAACTGGAGATAGCCGTCAGGGAGTGTAATAAAATATGTGGAATTTTTACAGGCAAGTGACTACCTGTTAATATACTTCAATGGACACTCGATTCTATGCATTTATGCAGCAGGTATTGAACAATTAACCTCTTACGTTTTCACCTATGCCTTCACTTCCGGATAATATTGAAAACAGAGACAAGAATAATGAAGAAAGGGTACTAATATTAAAAAAAAAAAAAAATTAAATAAAAAACCAATAGCTGTGTGCATTATTCAAATTATGTACAGACATATTCACACGCACGTACACGCACAGACCCACACGTACATTTGTAAACTGTGGAGACTATAGGTCAACGCAGGATTTAACACCAATCTGACACACTGGTGGGCAGCGAACACAAGGGAGCCCCTAGAGGATTGACACCATAAACTTACTGAATGCCATTTTGTGACTTTCGTGAAACTTCGTAGAACTGTTGCCCTCATATTTTATTAATTATGCTTTATCTCAATACAATAGGCGCCCAAAGAAAAAGGTTTCTTTGATGTTCATCAGTTCTGTTATTACATACATTTTACTTTTTGTAAATATAACTGACCACAAAACACTAAATATTAAACTTGGCATCACTTGAATATGCCTGTATTAATTAAATCATCATCGAGTGCATTAAAATCCAAATTAATTTTAAAAAAATTCCACATAAAAATTCAACTGAGTTGACAAATCCCACTGGGATAAAAATTACACTTCATCCCACACAATCTCAGTCATTTTTTTTTTGATGTCCATCTCGGAAAACCAACAAGGAGTATTGTCATTTCAGTTGTCAAAAGTTAGCTTAATTTTTTCTTCCAGGTGTTTGTGTTGATATATATATTGTTTTAGTGTTGTTTTAGTGTTGTATAGATGTGATTTGTAATAAAAGATAGTTATATTAGTGTTTAGTTTAGTTTTTCTGTCGGATATAAGTGGCATGTTCCCTATCTCCGTGCGGGTCATTTTCGGTGTTTTGTTTTGTTTACGTTTTTGACCGCTTTTTCAAAATTTAAGTTTCTCATTTTAATTTTGGCTATGGTTGCTATGGACGGTAAGTGTCTCTTGACGTGGGAGGTTCAGGCAAGCAAGGTAGAGATGGTTAGTATAGGTGTAGATGTGGGGGCAGTGGCTGAGGTCAGCACAGGGGGGGGGGCTAGTGAGTTATCAACGGATGGCCAGCAGTCAGGTGTGTGTAAGCACTGTGATATGGTGTATGTGGATGGGCGTGGGCTGGGGGAGTCGGGGATGTGTGCTATCTGCGTAGAGTTAATGCAGCTGTTAGAGGCCTATGTAAAGTTGGAAGAAGAGGTGTAGGAGGTGAGGGGGAAACTGGGGAAGGCAGGAAAGTCTGGTGTTACCCCAGTTAGCGTGGCATTCGATGGGGGTTGGGAGGTTATGGGTAGTAGGAAGCGGACTTTTGATGTGGATAGTGGGTCTTTTGGGAATAGGAAGGTGCGTCGGGTTGAGGGTAGGGGAGAAGTAGAGGCTAGAGTGTCAAATTCCTCAGGCTAGTAGCATGAATCGGTGGGCCAAAAGGCGTATTCGTTTCGAATCGGATAGTGAGGGAGATATGAATGGCCATGTGGCATCTGTCAGGGCAGGAGTCAGAGAGAAGGTTAGGAAGGTGCTAAACGAGGACAAGGAGGCTTGTAGTGAGAGTGGGCAAAATGGAGTGCAGTGTCCAAAAAAGATTCAGTGTGTTAGGTAATTTCGAGAATTCTGAGGAAAAGGTGGGGTCTGAAGAGGTGGAGGTAGGCTTGGAGGTTAGTGTGGCGGAGTGCAAGACTGCGAGCCAGTCCAGTGGGAGCAGAGGTGGTAACAGGGGTAGTAGGACAGGAAAGAGGCAGTTGGTGATTGCAGGGAATAGTATACTGCAGGGGTTAGACAGGGTGGTGTGTGGGCCCCGACAGTGTCAACAAGACCAATTTGTGCTTTCCGGGGGCTAGGATGGAGGACCTAAGGGACAGAGTGGGTGGATTAGTAAAGGGTCAGGCCCAGACCCAGTGGTTGTTGTACACGTGGGGACCAACAACATCAGGGAGAGAAAATCAGTTCAGGTTATTGAGACTTACAAGGACTTAATAACTCAACTGAATGCCAGCTGAGGTGGTGGGGGCGAGCGTAATTCGCGGATCATTTGGGCCAATGAGGAATTGGGGAAGTATTGTAAGGAACTTGGGATACCCTTTGTAGACAATTGGGGATCATTTTGGGGCAGAAAGGACCTATATGGAAGGGATGGTCTCCATCTTAGCCCAAGGGGTACAGAGGTTTTAGGAAGAAATATGTTGCAGGTGGTGGAGCCTTTTTTGTATAGGGAGGGGAGGGGGAACAGAGAAGGGAGGAATGAATGCAGAAAATGTGTTACGAACCATAGTTGTAAAAAATTGGATAAGGGGGATAAGGAAAAGGGACCAAAAATCCATTTCAATAGGAATAGCATCCCAAAGAAAGCACAGGTACCCAAAATAGGATATACAAACATACAGGGACTAGATAATAATGGGACCAGTAGGCGGAAGCCAATGAATCTTGATACCCTGAAAATGGGTTATAGCAACATCCAGGGTCTCCACCGGAAAGTAAGTGAAATTGCTACATTGATCGAGGCAGAGGAGTTTGACGTCATGGGCTTAAGCAAAGTGTGGATAAGACACGAGGAACGGGTAGACCAAGTAAGGGGTGGTGCATGTGGATAGGTGTAGGATGAACGGAAGGCCAGAAAAAAGGGGGAGGAGTAGGCATGTACATTAAAGATGGTTTAAAACCGTCGCTGATCACAGACCTGGAAAAGGTCAGCACCTCGGCTGATGTATCGAAAGAAATTGGATGGGTGAGGATCAATCTGAGAAACAAAAGTATTGCCCTTTGGGTTGTGTAGTGTGCGGTGGAGGGAAGCAAACCTGAGTGAAATGACTCGATATACTCAACACTAAGGGCCAATATGACAGAGCTACAAAACAAGGGGCTCGGTAAAATTCTGATGGGTGACTTTAATGGCCACATAGGTGATGAGGAAGAAGGCATAGAGGGTGGGGACAAGAAAGTCAACAGGAATGGAAGGAAGCTGTTGAACTTCATAAACGAGCTTGGTATGAAGATTCTGAACAGGGACGCGAGGTGTAAGGAGAAATGGACCTGGGAGAGGAACAACAGAAAATCAATAATCGACTACATTCTCACAGATAATAATTTATGGAGGGAGGTGATAGGGGTAGAAGTGGATGATGAGGGTAAAATGGAGGGATAGTGATCACAACTTGATTACTGTGACGATCAGGGCCAAAAATCTAGTAAAAAGCAAAGGAAACCTTAAGGAGAATTCAAAAAAGATGCTGACTGGGCGAAGTTCAATGAAAAATTGAAACCAAAGCTTGCAACCATACCCAAGGGGGGCAATGTCCAGAAGATGGCCGACGCCATAGTTTCGAGCATATTGCACGTGGAGGCAGGGAAGGAAGGTGTAGGAAAGGTCAGGGTGCCACCATGGGAACTTGGGTACAGAGTAAATGAAAAACTGAAAAGGGCCGTAAAGGAAAGAAAAGCTAAATGTGCTGCATACAGGGGAAGTAGAAAACTTAAGGGGGCGGAAAGCAATGAGGCCACATTAGCAAAGGAAGAATACCAACAAGCACGAAATAAAGTAAATAAGATTAAAGACAATAATCGGAGAGTGCGAAATAGCAGTCTTATCAGGATGATAAGAACGACAGGGAGGTCGAGTTCGAACCTATTTTGGAAATGGGTGAATAAACGTAACAAAGGAAGTAACCCACAGAGTATTAAAGTAAATGGCAGAGTTACAGATGACCAAGATCAAGTCGCATCAGAACTAGTCAAGCACTGGGAAAAGGTGAACGATAAGCGATGGGGCATGGGGAGCCCACCTAAGTGTCCGAATCAGGTCGAGGAAAACCTATCGAACATCGTGTGCAATGAAATTAAAACAGAGGAGGTGCGAAATGTGATCTCAAAATTAAGGGATGGAAAAGCGAGAGGAGTGGATGAAATTCCAAACGAGTTTATCAAAAAAGGGGAGGGGAATTCGTGGAAAGCCTAACTGTCCTATTCAGTCTAGCCATAGAAAATCAAGAGGTCCCAAAGGAGTGGGGAGAAAGCAAAGTGACATTTATTCACAAAAAAGGGGAAAAAGACGTTTTGGATAACTATAGAGGGATCAGTAGCAACATTGGAAAAGTTTTCTGTAAAGTCCTGTATGGGAGACTAGAGGAGGTGATTAAAGAGAAGGGCTTTTTGGGAGAAATCCAGAATGGCTCCAGGAAGGGAAGGCGAGTTACTGACCATCTTTTCACGCTATCCTAAATGATAGAATCCACGAAAGCAAAAAAGAAAAAGCTGTTTATAGCCTTTTTGGATGTCAAAAAGGCATATGATAGAGTATGGAGGGAGGGTATGTGGCACAAGCTGGAGGCTCTGGGCTTAGGAGGCGAATTTGTTGGAATTATGAAAACATTATATAAAGACGTACAGTGTGAACTTACCCTGGAAAACATTACAACAAAACGTGTGCCTATGGAGATAGGCCTAAAAAGGGGTGTATCCTTTCGCCAATCGTGTTTGCACTGTACATCAAAGATTTAGAAGATGAACTCCTGCATAGCGAGGAGGGGGGTAGCAGTTAGGGGACTTGAAGATCCCAGGGCTATTTTTTGCAGACGATATGGTGCTAGTGTCAGAAAGCGATTAGGGGCTAACGAAAATGCTTGGAAGTGTTGGGAAATATGGGAGCAAATGGAGACTCGAACTTAATGAAAGCAAGAGCAAAGTTATACCTGTGGGGTGCAAAGTGGACCCCACTCGAAGGTGGAGAGTGGGTGAGTTCTGCATTCTGGAAGGTAGCAGCAAACTTCTCAGTGTAGGGGAGACAGGTGATTATGAGTATTTGGGGATAAATATAAACATTACTGGAAGAGGCATCTACCGAAACCACACAAATAAATTGATTCTGAAGGGGAAGCGAATCCTTTACCAAATGAAACTTACAGGGAGAAACAGTTTCAATAAGGTTTTCGTGGGGAAAACCATTTGGGAAATGGTGGGTCTGCCAAGTATAACATATGGTACGGAAGTGGTACCCCTAAACCAGATGGCTGTAAAGAGCTTGGAAATCCTGCAGAACGACGAAGGCCGATGGATAACGTGGTCGAGTAATGCTGCAGCGCTAGAAGCAATCAGGGGTGAGCTTGGGTGGATGAGGATCAAGGAAAGGATAGACTTGTTGAAACTCGGTTATCTTAATTATTTGGTAAATCTCCCCGACAGCCGATGGTGTAAAATAATGTTCCTGAGAATATTCAACTCAAATGTCAAGACAGGGTGGATGGTCCAAGTGAGGGAGCTACTCATTGGAGATCTCGGACCTGGACGTTGGTGCAAACAAGGAGAAAAAAATCGTCAGAGAAAGGGTCATGGAGGATTGTAACCGTAATTGGCGAGAGGGGGTCAAATCAAATAGGTCTTTGGATGGTCAGCGTGATAAAGAGAGGCCAGATTTTGAAGAGTACCTTGATGGCACCTTTGGGGGGGGGGGGGGGGGGGGGGGGGGGGTCACTGTTGTTCAAGATGAGGTCGCGATCCCTGGAGCTGAGGGGAAAAATTGGGAAAGACAGTGAAAGGGAGTGCCAGATGTGTAATTTGGGCATGGTAGAGACCCTGGAACACTTTCTTCTAGAAAGCCCAAAGTACCAGTCTAAAAGAATAAGATTCACTGGGAGTATAATGGGGAAGTGTGATGGGAGAATGAAGGACATGTGGTTAAGGGGAGACTCAAAGGAGAGGGCCAATATGCTAATCGGAGAGACTGGGAAGAATGGGGCAAGGGATGTCATCAAGCATTTCGTCTCAGTGTTGGGAGGAGAGGAGAAGTATGGGAATAGGGAGGCAGTTGGGAGTACAGGGGTAAGCAAGGCCTTCTCGTCCGAGAACCGCGATAAATCAGCGGCTGGCCAAAGTGTTATTATTATTATCATATGATTATCACACTGATATCCCAGTGGGATTGTGAAATCTCACTGGGATATTTATATCATATTGAGATCTTGCTAAGATCCCACTGGGATCTCAGTACAATTTTCTATAGAGTTGTTCAGCAAATCAGGATTTAACACTTAGGGGCTTAAATAACATTTTTCTAAATACCTTGTCAGTTGTTTCTAGGCTGCCAAGACTTGACAAGAATCAACTGCAAAGCCACAGGAGGCAGACTTTCAAAGTACAGTGAAAGCCTGTTAATGGAATACAGTATTTACTTGTTATTTTGGGAAGGTTAAAAATAATTAATTTTCTGAGTGTCCCAAAACTTCGAAAATTAAGAAAATTCTTTGCTTGTCTCAGCCTACAGAGAAAAAATCAGCCAGATTTACAGTGCCCAGAATGCCATGTGGAGGTTGAAACATTTTAGTTTTGATTTGGTTGGTGTTGTAAGTTACTGATGTAATTTGATTTTGCTACACATTGGCGAATAACTGAGAAGTAAATAAGAAATAAAGAATTAGTAGATTGTAATTCTTGTTTGTTGTTTTCCTTCCTTCCTCCCCACGAATTTAGAGTGAATTCAAACAGTTCATAATGTCAGAACTTCAGAATGGTTGTTGTTGTCAAAAATAACCAACAGACATGAGTAACATAACTACAACACTGATATTACAGGTACCATTCAAACTAGCCCACGCTAAGAAGAGAATTGAACAAGGTATGCACAGGTAATTCCCAATTCAAATGAGCTTGTACTTGAAACAACACAAGAACCGGTGGAAACTCAAGCTTCTATCAGAAAAATACCACCCTTGTTTAAATGAGTTGTTATCACCTAACTGTTTTATAAAAAAACAACAATGTTTGACGTGAGCAGTTGTCTGTGTGATTTAAATGAAAATAACACAAATCTGTATCATTGCTGTTAATTCTTTATTTTTTTAATTTGTTCTTTTTCTTTGCTTTTTTTCAAACTGTGGTGTAATTTACCTTTAGGACAACTAATTGTTCAGCCCATCAGTGCTATTCACATTCGTTGATGCTTTGTATAGATTGGAAGTTTTTTAATTAATTGTGGGTTGTTGGGGACTTTCCTACTTTGTTGACACATGCTTTTCACACTTGTCAATGCTTCTTACCTGCAGGGGAGAAGTATTCTTATAAATAGCTGTAAATTCAGTAACTCAAGGTGGATTTAAATGAAAACCAACAAAAGTCAGTATTATTGCTGTTTAATTCTTTATTTTAAAAAATTTGGTTTTTTTTTTTTGCTTTTTCAAACCCTGGTGAAAATTACCGTTAGGACAACCAGTTCTTTGGCCCATCAGCACTACTCACTCCAGTCATGCCCCCCTGGGGAGTACAATATGATTTCCAACCAATGCAAATTGTTGTGAGTAATGATGCACGAAGCTGACCATTATGCCGGGAGGGGGATTAATTGTGTATAACTTGGAACTTCTGCGTGCGCCAAGTAGCAATAACACAACTATCATTTTAGTAAATGTTATAGCTTTATGCCCTCACTTTTGGTTTGTTGCTCGCTTCACAATACATCCACTCCCGAACTATTCTATCTGTGATATCCACTATTATTTTGTTATTCAGTTTGATATTTGACTTTGAATAAGCAGTCCATTCCTTCAGAATATGAATTGCTTTCTTAGCCTGTTTTCCTTATTTTTCTTTACTATTTTCTTTTGCCTGTTTCTTCGAGGTTGCCCTCTCCATTCTCATCCAAACACTCGTATAACGCAACCTGAATTCAATTCGTACCACTGCGAAATGATCTCGTCATTGAAAGTTACCAATTTCTGGGCATCATGCATACGTGTGTATTACCACCCACAAATTACATAATGTATAATCTTGAGTCTTACCGCGCCCGAATTGGTACATTCAATACTGTAGTTTATGCTCGTGGCCTGAAAAGAAGACTAACAAAACATCAGTCCCTTGAGCTCTAGCGTATATTTACATGTGGTATATGCGTATTGAGGTTCAGGTCAGCCTTACTGTGACATCAACCTTGTTTCATCTCTTATTCAACGAATTTATCATTCCCTGCCAATGCAGTATTGATCTTTGTACGAATGTTGAAAGACCCAATCTCCGACCGACATCAAATATACCAGCTGCAACACCATCTTCTTCAGCCATCTGTTATTTTGTATATTTTTTGACATTGGTATTGGCTGTGGTTTTGTTATTGTCTGGAGACATTGAATCAAACCCTGGACCAGGTTCTGTGAACACAGAAAATACCCAGACGCATTAAAAATCTTTCATCTGAACATCCAAAGCCTGAAGCCTAAAGTAGACATAATTGAGTATGAATCATTTTCCCATGACATCTTAGCATTCACTGAGACCTGGCTTCAGTTCTCGGACCTAACATCAGATATTATGATCCATGGCTTCCAAGAACCCTTATGGTTTAACCGCTTGTCGAGGGGGGGGGGGGGGGGGGGTTGCCGTCTACGTGAAGGACGGCTTGTGCTTTCGGCAAAGAACTGATCTTGAGGTGAATGACATTGAGTGCATCTGTTTGCAGCTACTATTAAACTTTGTCAGTAATGCAAAGGAGACAGCTCATACAAGCTAAAAGCTTACTGCTGAATCCTTTCAACAAATCTCGTTCTTGACTCTTTACGTTAATGAATAATATAGTATTGTGCACTCTGTATGAATATCATGTTGTAGTTTATTATATGTATGCATCATATTTTTTTCATGAATAAATATTGTTTAATCTAAATATGATACAATGAAAATTATTCAATTAACAGGAGTATTCAGTTAACAGGGATTGTGTCAATTTCCTATATTCTAGAAATAAACTTAGCATTTATTCTATTATATCTTGTTTGACAGAGCTCCATGAGCTCTGTCAAACAAGATATAATAGATTAAATGTCTGTATTGGATGTACCGAGACCAAATAAGTCTTGTGTTGTTTGGTAGAGTTTCAAAACATTGTTCCAATGAGCCAAATACTTTGAAGAAGTCAAATTCAATGTATTTTTTTAAACAACAGTTCAAAACTCATTACTGATCTCCCTAGATGTGTTTTTATCAGGGTTCTTACACTTTTGTGAGGAAAATAAGTTCCATTGATTTTCCAGACATTTCAGCTGATCCCCTATACCCATTTGAGTACAATTTCCAAAAATCTCACAATGGAAAGAATTTTAAGAAAACAGTAACAAAAGGCAATTTATTTGTTTTCTAAAAACATTTGCGAGATTACTAGATCTTCATACTGCTGTAGACAAAAGACTATATAATTACTAAGGTTTGTAACAGTGGTTTTGTTTTTATTCAAACGATTTAAGAACTTTCATCTCACGAGGTCTAAATTACAAAATTTCAAACAGCAAATTATTCCCATAATTAGGAATTTAATTGCTTCAATTTTATTTGACAGATCTCACTGTAGAACAGGACTTAATTGGTTAAATACCAAGTTGTATAGTGAGAAAAATTGCAGACTGAAATATATTTCATTATTTCAACATCACTGTTGGGGGGGGGGGGGGGGGGTAAAGTTTGTTGAAAAAATGAATTTCCATATTTTTTTCAATACCATCAAGGCTTGACTGACTTTTTTTTCATTCTTTTCAATATCCTTTCCAGATGAAAAAAAAATTTCAATACTTTTTCAAGAATTTCAAACTGCACAAGAACCCTGTGTTATTTTATTTTCATCCTGGGCAAATAAAACTAATCAGGCTAAATTTAAATATCGATTCACAGAGGCACAACATCTACAAAATGACCTGGAAAGAAATTATTGTGGAAAAATGTATCACTTTTCCATTGCTGAAGTCACATTTTCCGAAGCGTTCATTTTTTATTCCTTGAGAAGATGATCCATATCTCGTTTCGAAGAGAATGATCCATACCTGGGTACAACTTTCATGAGATCTTATCCGGATATGAAAAATCATTTGTTTCGCTGCTCATATTATTTCGCTATTCAATTGTATGTTTTGGGCAGTAAATGAATAAATAATGGAATTCATTTGAATATTCAGAGTTTTGTATCCCATACTGACCCATTTGGTAATGTATATGTGTGACAAATATGTGGAAATTATCAAACTGCATGGTCAAATTTCGAAAATTTTAGCTTTCATTTGCGAGTTGCATGATTCTAGAATACACAGTTCCATTTGGGGGAAATGTTTTGTTTACCCATGCCGACCGATTCAAAATTTGTCTTCTGCTCATATCAATAATCCAAGTTAGCATTTTGTACCAGTAATGTGGTGCAGTTTACTTTTTGACTACTCACTTTGTCCAAAAAAAGAAAAGGAAAATTTTCTTCCAAAACATAGCTTATAATCCCTCATTGCAATGAGTGTATTATTCTCTTTCCAATGATGGGTCATAAGCTGTGTTTTGGAAGAAGAAAATGTTTTTCGAAAACTACATGGTATTTTTTTCTTCATAACGCTGGTTGGTAGGGCTGCTACCTTGGTAATAGATTAACAAATCGGACAGATGTTTTTCTTGATGGGTTTTCGATATAATATAATGATTCATGCATGTCTTGTCGTTGACTACGCCCATGTAGTGCCCAGTGAGGTGGTGTAATTCCCTCCGCTTCACATCGGGAACTACCCCACCTCACTGCACACTATATGGGCATAGTCAACTCAAAGCCATGCACTATTCCTTAATTATTTTGCACATGAATGCAACTCCATAAACTTGGGGCTACTTCTCTAATAACATTATTAATTGATCTTGCTTCACCAAATTTAACCCTTTACCTAACATGGAAAGCAGACGACACTTGCAAAAAAAATTCTTGAATAACTAATTTTTTGTCTCAAAGACATAGGTTATGACCCCTTGTTGGAGTGAGCTTGATGAGCTCATTCCAACGAGGGATCATAACCTTTGTTTTTGAGACAAAAAATGAAAAAATAATGAAAATTAATTGGCAATTTTTCAGAATAGCGCTGGCCGGTTTTGTGCGTTACATTGGGTAAAGGGTTAACTAATGCTCATAAATGCCTAAATTCGTGATGTAGATTTTTTTTTTTTAATTTTTCCCAAAATTGCAACAAAACCACATCATGTGATCCCCTCAATGGAACAAGCTTGATCATTTTTTTTCTGTTCAATTTGTAACTATTGTGGATGGCATGGCCTGGCCAATTCATTTTCTGAAAGGTAAATGTGTGAGTTTAATGATGGGAAAAATGATCAGATCATGTGAGAAATATCTCAACTTGATGTTAAACATTTGTCATTTTCTATTTCCCAGAACTTTTACAATGATGCACACTCACCTGAAGTCCTGCATATGGATAATTTAAAGATGAACATTTTCGAACACATTTTTCTACAGATAGTGAATGCCTAACGTACCGACCGATCCCATTCATAGCACGCTGAGCCTTGTCTACGTAACAGCCAATGTATTTTCTTTCTATCGAAGCAATTCCTGAAAAAAATATTCATCTTTTTAGCACACCTACTATGAAATAAGGTGATCTCATGCTTTGACCTGGCATGTCCAATTTGTGAGTTTGTCTTCAGCACAGTTACTTTGATTCCATTTCTATAAAGCTTTTATATTGCAGTTCTGCATTGTTTAGCACAATCCTAACACCGTTTAACCCTTTCCTCAATATAACGGCCAAAACTGGCCAGCTCTATTCACAAAAATTGCCAATTAATTTTCATTATCTTTTTCCTTTTTTGTCTCAAAAATATAGGTTATGACATCTCTTTAGAACGAGCTTGTTGAGTTCATTCCAATGAGGGGGTCATAACTTATGTTTTTGAGACAGAAAAAATGAAAAATATTAGTTATTCAAGAATTTTGTTTGCAAGTGTCTTGTGCTTTTCATGTGAGGTAAAGAGTTAACTCATTGCATGCTGATGGCGGGTTTTCCTACCCAAGACATTAACCTCTTACCCAATGAATTGCCCGCATCCACCCACGTAATATGCAAA
This sequence comes from Pictodentalium vernedei, assembly GCA_031216915.1. Taxonomy (NCBI): domain Eukaryota; kingdom Metazoa; phylum Mollusca; class Scaphopoda; order Dentaliida; family Dentaliidae; genus Pictodentalium; species Pictodentalium vernedei. The sequence goes on along the minus strand of CM062295.1, from coordinate 220,777,716 downwards.
TTGAGCAGTTGAAAAAATTTAATTTTTCAAAATATTTCAGCAAAACCATATCACGGGACCCCCTCAATGGAACGAGCTCAATAAGCTTGTTCCAATGAGGGGGTCACCTGATATGGTTTTGTTGATATTGTTTGAAAAATTATATTTAAAATAATAAATTTTTTGATCATGTCTGTGTTGGGTAAAGGGTTAATTCTCTTGCAACAGCAGTAAGTATAACTTGGGCACTTTTAATACAATTTTCTCAGTGGAAATTGAATGGATTTTTTCAGCAATGATTTCCTAGTAATAATTTTTAATAATTCACTCACATAGTGCTTTTACCACAAAACAGTGCTCTAAAGTGCTCACAAAATAAACTGGCATTTAAAAGAAAGAATTCAGCAGTCAAGGGCTATCTGAAAGAGATGAGATTTTAAATCTTTTTGGAAATTTTCAGTGTTGGGGGATTTCCTTAAATTCAGAGCGAATGCATTCCAAAGTGAGGGAGCTGCAAAAGTGGATGATCTTTTTCCCATACTGGATCTTATTCGGGGCATGACAAGAAGATTCTCTGAAGATGATCTAAGATTTTGTACCAGTTTGTGTAATGTGGCAATCTGTTTTGAGTAGGTAGGGGCATTATCTCTGTGGATGATGTTGTGTGTCATCATTAATACTTTATATCTGAAGTGAGACTCTTCAAGGCAATGCAAGGATTTGAGGACTGGTGAAATGTGATCAAATTTTTTTGTGCCAGTAATCATCTTGGCTGCTGTATTTTGAATGCGCTGAAGCAGGTTAATAGATTTCAGTGGAAGTTGAAAATAAAGAGAGTTGCAATAGTCCAGTCGAGACAGGACCATAGACTGTTTAACAGTTTTTAGTGTGTCTTGATCAAGTAGTTTCCTGATTTTGTTGATGTTTCTTATCTGGAAGAAGCAGATTTTGCTCACTTTAGTGATTTGGTTAGTTAGATTGAAGCTATTATTAAAAGTAAAACCAAGGTTCAGAGCATTTTGAGGTAAATTTAGATGTATTTTTCATGAAATCTAGTCATGGTGGCTTCACAGCAGCAATGACCAGAGTTGATGAAAAATATCTTGAAAATACTCTGCAGGTTAAGATTTAATCACTAGAGAAACAGAATTTACTGCACCCAGTAAATTCAAGTCTGTGTGAAAAGGGTTAAAGTATCAGGAATAAACTATACAGAAAGAGAATTTATGGAGGCTTATTTTCAGAAGTAAAATCTTTTTAAACAAATCAGAAATGGGTTTTCGTTAACAGTATTTACAGATATTCATACTGGAATCAGAACACTTTATAAGAAACCAGAAAAGGCATACATGTGACCAGCATTCAAAGGGTTCGATACTCGAATCAGAAATGGACATTTTTGGCTATGTCCACTAATTTGAGTGATGAAATATATTCATAAACTTTAGAAATGCATTAAGGTGTAATAAAATTCATTTCCCAGTATTTCTGAATAACACACACTTGATGACTTTGGTGACCTCTTTCAGGCAGACACCTAGGTGACCTCCATGACCTTGACCCATATTTTGAATTTCCATCAAGTGTCGACTCATTTGGTGTTAGTTCCAGGTTCATTCATCATACCACGATTGAGATATGAGCATGACCCACTTTCAAAAATGTTGGCTACGCCCACTTTTTTAACATACAAATGTATGTATGGACCTCAGGAATGCTTTCGGGGGGGGGGGGGGGGGGGGGGGTCAAAAAATGTGATTTCCAGCAATTATGAAAAATACACTTAATGACCCCTAGGTGACCTCCTTCACCCTGACCCATATTTTGAATCTCCATCAAGTGTTGACTCATTTGGTGTTGGTCCCATGTCCGTAGGCCATACCAAGCTTGAGATATTGGTGTGACCCGCTTTCAAAAATTTTGGCCACGTCCACTTTTTTACGTCAAAATGCATGTGTACGTCAGCAATACTTTAGGGGATCAAAAATGTGATCTCCAGCAATTCTGAAAAAATGCACTCAATGACCCCTAGGTGACCTCCGTGACCTTGACCCATATTTTGAGTCTCCCTCAAGTGTCGACTGATTTGATGTTGGTCCCAGGTCCATACGTCATAGCACTCCTGAGGTAGGGGCCTGACCCACTTTCAAAAAATTTTTGGCCACGCCCACTTTTTTATGTCAAAATGCATGTGTGTATGTCAGGAATACTTTAGGGGGTCAAAAAATGTGATTTCCAGCAATTCTGAAAAAATGCACTCAATGACCCCTAGGTGACCTCTGTGACCTTGACCCATATTTTGAATCTCCATCAAGTGTCGACTCATTTGGTGTTGGTCCCAGGTCCATACGTCATTCCACGCCTGAGATATGGGCATGACCCACTTTCAAAAATTTTGGCCACGCCCACTTTTTTTTACGTCAAAATGCATGTGTGTACGTCAGAAATAGTTTAGGGGGTCAAAAAATGTGATTTCCAGCAATTCTGAAAAATGCACTCAATGACCCCTAGTTGACCTCCGTGACCTTGACCCATATTTTTAACCTCCATCGGGTGTTGACTCATTTGGTGTTGGTCCCAGGTCCGTAGGTCATTCCATGCTTGAGATATGGGCGTGACCAACTTTCAAAAAATTTGGCCACGCCCACTTGTTTACGTCAAAATGCATGTATGTACGTCAGGAATACCTTAGGGGGTCAAAAAATGTGATTTCCAGCAATTCTGAAAAATGCACTCATTGACCCCTAAGTGACCTCTGTGACCTTGACCCATATTTTGAATCTCCATCAAGTGTCGCCTCATTTGGTGTTGATCCCAGGTCCATACGCCATACCACACCTGAGATATGGGCGTGACCCACTTTCAAAATTTTTGGCCATGCCCACTTTTTTAAGGCAAAATGCATGTGTGTATGTCAGGAATACTTTAGGGGATCAAAAAATGTGATTTCCAGCAATTCTGAAAAAATGCACTCAATGACCCCTAGGTGACCTCTGTGACCTTGACCCATATTTTGAATCTCCATCAAGTGTCGACTCATTTGGTGTTGGTCCCAGGTCTATATGTTGTTCCACGCCTGAGATATGGGCGTGACCCACTTTCAAAAATTTTGGCCACACCCACCTTTTTTTTACGTCAAAATGCATGTGTGTACGTCAGAAATAGTTTAGGGGGTCAAAAAATGTGATTTCCAGCCATTCTGAAAAATGCACTCAATGACCCCTAGTTGACCTCCGTGACCTTGACCCATATTTTGAACCTCCATCGAGTGTCGACTCATTTGGTGTTGGTCACAGGTCTGTAGGTCATTCTACGCTTGAGATATGGGCGTGACCCACTTTCAAAAAAATTGGCCACGCCCACTTTTTTTTCGTCAAAATGCATGTATGTACATCAGGAATACTTTATGGGTCAAAAAAACGTGATTTCCAGCAATTCTGAAAAATGCACTCAATGACCCCTAAGTGGCCTCTGTGACCTTGACCCATATTTTGAATCTCCATCAAGTGTTGCCTCATTTGGTGTTGATCCCAGGTCCATATGCCATACCATGCCTGAGATATGGGCGTGACCACTTTCAAAAATTTTGGCCACGCCCACTTTTTTACGTCAAAATGCATGTGTGTACGTCAGGAATACTTTAGGGGGGTCAAAAAATGTGATTTCCAGCAATTCTGAAAAATGCACTCAATGACCCCTAGATGACCTCCGTGACCTTGACCCATATTTTGAACCTCCCTCGAGTGTCGACTCTTTTGGTGTTGGTCACAGGTCTGTAGGTCATACCACGCCTGAGATATGGGTGTGACCCACTTACAAAACACCCCTGCAGACACCCCTGATACCCCAGGAATCTGAAAAACATAGGTGGCTGAGATATTGTGGCTGTCTATCAGCATGCCAAAAATCAACGAGATAGGGCAATTCGTTTTCGAGTTATCTTGCAGACAAAAAAGTGATGAGAAGACAGAGGACAGGAGAAGAAGAAGAAGAAAAAAAAAAAAAGAAGAAAAAAAAAGAAAGAAAAAGAAACTGTGCAAAAACAAATAGTCTGTGTGTTTCACACAGACTAATTATACTATCTACATTTTGCAGGGAAATTGGTTTGGTGGGAATAAATCCAAAGCCATTTTCAGTTGTCAGAATTTGCATTTAGGTCAGCATTGTTGATCCAAGTCCTTTCATTGCAGGTCAGTTGGTACACTCCCATACTGTTTTGGGTTGTGATTACTTCCATTAACCTTCAGAGTCTAGTGTATTTTTCTGTCATTTTTTAGGCTTTCCCAAACCCAGTTTTGGAAAGACTCTTGTTATTCTCCTTTTTCAAAATTTTTCTTCTCTATTTTTTATTTTTATTTTTTTTCCACCTCAAATTTTGTCTGTTGAACTGCTCAAAAACATGCAGTGCGATTTTAACCAAATTTGGCATACTTATGTAATGTCATTAATTATAGTGAAATGCAGTATCGTCATGTCTGTGAAGATGCATATTTTCAAAATATTCTGCCAAAACGGTCAAAATTTCACCATTTTTCAAATGTCTCAAAATTGTTTACAGTTATTTAGCTCAAATTTTCCACACATTTAGAGCATAATATAATAAACCACGGATACCACTCAAATCTTTCAACATTAACCCCATTGGCCAAAAAATGACATGAATGTAGATTTTCTCGATAAAATGACATGAATGTAGATTTTTTCGATAAAATTTCAAGAGCAAATTTTACTAATTACAAGGTTATTGTATCAATTATTTTGGTGTGTTACTGGTTACTTTTTAATCTCAGATTTAACCCTCAAGTACAATGAGGGCAGGAATAAGTGTACCGTTTGAAAATGCCAAAATTAGCCAACTTTGTTTGCTTTTTCTATCATTTTGGAAAGGGTTAATTTCAAACACTCTTCATGTATGCATTCACAATTGACTACCAAGCATATTTGCAGTTGTAAGTTTAGTTGTAAAGTTTAACCCTGTCCCATTCTGGATGCATAAAGGTAGGTACCGTAAAAAAAATCCAATTTTTGCAGAATTTGGTAAGTTTATGTGACGATTTACTCCATTTGTAATTGACTGAGCTCTAAATGTTTTCCATAGCTTCATGCAGCAGTCACAGTATGACAAATTTTGTTCTATATGTTATTATTAACAGTTTAACCCTTGGCAGATTTTAGACTTTCTATAAGGGTAGTGTCGGAATAATTCTTATTTTCGCCCAAATTTACATGCAATTTCTCAGAACTGGAGTCATATTTTCTCAAAACATTTCCAGTGAGAAGATAGGGCATTCATCCAAGAACAATTTTGCTGTTATATGTTTTATTCCAAGTTTTAATCCTCATCCAGTTGTCAGGCCTTGAATCGGAGTACCCTCAACTTGTACATGTTCATTCAAATATGAAGATTCCAGATTAGTCCATTAGTTCAGACACTCAGTCCATGATTGATGTTCACACATTAAGAGCATAATATGATACACAAAAATCACCACACAAATATTTCAAAATTAACACCTATTGGCCACAAATGATATGAATATATCATTTTATCTTCAAGATTTACTAACTTCAAAGGCAAATTTCTCATAATTGTGAGGTTGTTGTAACAATTGTTTTTGTATGCATAGATGCAACAATGCTTGCAGAAGAAAATTACTGTTTAGTTTTTAATCTCTTCTTTAACCCTCAAGCAAATGAGAGTAAGAGTACAATCCGAAAATAGAAAAAATAGCTAACTGTGGTTGCATCTTACTGTCATTTTGGAAAGGGTTAATTCTAAACACTTTGTTTTGCTATAGGTAGAGATGCCTAATGAACAAATCCTCTGCCGTAAGTTATGCTTTGGGGCTTAACCCAACATAAACATTCGCCATGTAAAGAATAGTACTGTCAGAAAAAAATTGATTTTCAGTGAATACTGCAAACATCTGTACTCATTTCAGTAATTACAAGGTTGTTGTAGCAATTATTTTCATATGGATACATGCAACAATGATTGTAGAAGAAAGTTACTGTTTACTTTTTAATCTCAAGATTTAACCCCCAAGCAAAATGAGGGCGTAAATAAGAGAACCGTGAGAGAATGCCAAAATTATCAAACTTTGGAGCTTTTTGTCTATTATTTTGAAAATGGTTAATTTCAAACACTTTGCTTTGCTATATGTAGTCTGCATTTTCACATTGGAAAGTTGGGAAAGCCCGTTAATTTGTCCAACAAATTACAATTCTCCAGCTATTTTTCTTTTTCAAAATTTTTGTTCCGTATTCTTCTTTTTTGAGGCTTTCCCAAACCCAATTGCTATTCTTCTTTTTCAAAATTTTTCTTCTCTATTTTTTCCCAAACCCAGTTTGGGAAAGACTCTTGTTATTCTTCTTTTTCAAAATTTTGCTTCTCTCTTTTTTTTTTCTTTTATTTTTTTTTATTAGGCTTTCCCAAACCAAGTTTGGGAAAGACTCTTGTTATTCTTCTTTTTCAAAATTTTTCTTCTCTATTTTTTGTTTTTATTTTTTATTTTTTTTAGGCTTTCCCAAACCCAGCTTGGGAAAGACTATTGTTATTCTTCTTTTTCGAAATTTTTCTTCTCTATTTTTTTTTTTTTTTTTTTTTTGTTCCTCCCTGAATTTTGTCTGTTGAACTGCTCGAAAACAAGCTACGATTTTGACCAAATTTGGCACACTTATGTAATGTCAAAAAATCTAGTGAAATGCGGTATCGTCATATCTGTGAAAATGCGTGTTTTCAAAATATTCTGCCAAAACCTTCAAAATTTCACCATTTTTCAAATGTCTCAAAATTGTTTACAGTTATTTAGCTCAAATTTTCCACACATTTACAGCATCATATGATACACCACAATCACCACTCAGATCTTTCAACTTTAACCCCCACTGCCCAAAAATTGACATGAATATAGAATTTTTCTTCAAAATTGACCAACTTCAAGGGCAAATTTCTCTAATAACAAGATTGTTATAACAATTATTTTGGTTTGGATAGATGCAACAATGATTGCGGAAGAAAGTTACTGTTTACTTTTTAAACTCAGATTTAACCCTCAAGCACAATAAGGGTGAGAATAAGAGTACCGTTTGAAAATGCCAAAATTAGCCAACTTTGGTTGCTTTTTCCATCATTTTGGAAAAGGGTTAATTTCAAACACTTTTCGTGTACGTATTCACAATTGACTACCGAGCATATTTGCTGTTGTAAGTTTGATTGTAAAGTTTACTCCTATCCCATTCTGGTTGCATAACCCTCCAAAAAAACTCCAATTTTTTTCAGAATTTGGTAAGTTTAGGTGACGATTTACTCCATTTTTAATTGCTTGAGCTCAGAATGTTTTCTATAGCTGCTTGCAGCTGTCAAAGTATGACAAATTTTGTTCTATATGTTATTATTAAAAGTTTAACCCTTGGCAGATTTGAGACTTCTCATAAGGGTACTGTCGGAATATTTGTTATTTTCGCCAACTTCAAGTGCAAATTTTTCTAATTACAAGGTAGTTGTAATAATTATTTTGGCATGGCTAGATGCAACAATGATTGTGCAAGAAGGTTACTGTTTACTTCTTAATCTCAGATTTAACCCTCTAGCACAATGAGGGCGAGAATAAGAGAACTGTTTGAAAATGCCAAAATTAGCCATTTTTGGTTGCCTTTTCTATCATTTTGGAAAGGGTTAATTTCAAACACTTTTCATGTGCGTATTCACAATTGACTATCGATCATATCTGCTGTTGTTAGTTTGGTTGTAAAGTTTAACCCTATCCCATTCTGGTTGCATAAAAGTAGGTACCGTCCAAAAAATTCCAAATTTTCCGGGAATTTGGTAAATTTAGGTGGCGATTTACTCCATTTTTAATTGCTTGAACTCTGAATGTTTTCTATAGCTGCTTGTAGCAGTCAAAGTATGACAAATTTTGTTCTATATGTTATTATTAAAAGTACTGCCTGTTCGCCAAACCCATTTCTGCTAGGCACTGCCTGTTCGCCAAACCCATTTCTGCTCTTTTTGTTTCAAATACTGTATATTACAACAATGTAGGGTGAGGCCATTTATAGGCACTGCCTGTTCGCCAAACCCATTTCTGCTTACGAGAAATAAAATATTGTTAAAAAAAAAAAAATTATTAAAAGTTTAACCCTTGGCAGATTTGAGACTTCCCATAAAGGTACTGTCAGAATAATTGTTATTTTCGCCAACGTTTACATGCACCTTCTCAGCACTGGAGTCATATTGTTTCAAAACTTTTTCCATGAGAGGATTTGGCCTTCATCCCAGAACAATTTTGCTGTTATATATTTTATTCAAAGTTTTAACCCTTCACCCAGTTTTTGGGCCTTGAATTTGAGTGCCCTAAAATTCTACATAAAATTGGCTAATTTGGAGCTCACTTTTCTTCCATTTTCGATAGGAATATCAAAAAAATGATTTACATGTTCGTATTTACAATTGCCTACCGAGCATATTTGCTGTTGTAAGTTTGGTTTTAAAGTTTAACCCTATGCTCGTTCTGTTTGCATAAAGATAGGTGTAGTCCAAAAAAACCCTCGTTTTCAGAATTTGGTAAGTTCAAGTGACAATTTACGCCATTCCAAATTGATTGAGCGCTGAACGTTTTCTATGGCTATATGCAGCAGTCATAGTATGACAACTTTTGTTTTATATGTCATTATTAAAAGTTTAACCGTTGGCAGATTTGAGACTGCCCATATTGGTATGGTCGGAATAATTTTAATTTTCATAAAATCACTGAATATTGATAAGCGTGCAGTGGTAATTTGGAATAGAATATTCGAAAATGCTTTCAAAATTCGGATTCACAGTTCAATTTCAAGAATATTTTCTATTGTAAGGTTGCTGTAAAGTTTAACACAATCCCTGTCTCAGATGCATAATGGTAGATGCCGTTGAAAAAAACTCATTTTTCAGAATTTCTTAGGTTTAAGTGACAATTTACTCCATTCCTAATTCATTGAGCGCTGAATGTTTTCTGTGGCTGCATGCAGCAAGCATAGCATGACAACTTCTGTTTTATACGTCATTATCAAAAGTTTAACCCTTGCCATATTTAGGAGTTCCCATGTGGGTATAGTCGGAATAATTCTTATTTTCGTAAAATCAATCCCTGAATATATTGGTGACCGTGCAGTGACCTTTCAGTGGTGCTACATGAAGCCGCAAATAGTTAAGGTTGAAAAGTTCATCAAATAGACAGGTAAATAATACAGGTAACAGGTAAATAATAAATGGAAAAGTCGTTACAGGTAAATAATAAATGGAAAAGTGACAGGTAAATAATAAATGGAAAAGTCGTTGAATTGAGAATAAAGTAGGGACGAATCATGCCCTCGGTTTCCACCTGATCCACAGTATTTCCACGGGTCTCAGCACTTGACAAAGATCCTAATCTGTCTGGCAGGGACAGTAGGAAACATTCTGAGAATTTCAAGTTGCTGCCTTGCATGATCAGGACATAATTGGAATATATCCGACATTGTATCTGTCGGATATATTCCAATTATGTCCCGATCACTTCAACATGACTGTCCGCATGGGGGAACCATGACGCCGTGTACTAAGGCATACTGCACGTCGATGGTGCACATATATTCAACCAATTATAACCCTGCCTATGCTACAGTGCTGAGGCACTATGTTGGGGAGCTGGCAGCTGCTTGTCATTGCTCTGTGATTCTCTCTGAGTACTCCAACTTCCTCCACCCATACAACTGTCACCGACATAATATGACCTTGGCTGTTAATGTGTCGTTAAAATAAATCCAGTACCAGTTTTGCTCGTACAAGTATTAGTACCGTCAGACAAAATTCATTTTCTGATTAATTTCGTACTTTTCTGTACTCATGCACCTTCCCCGAGTAAGATTGGTATACCTTTTCAATCTCAGATTTAACCCTCAAGCACAATGAGATTGAGAATAAGTGTACCATTTGGAAATACCCAAATTATCCAACATTGGTTACTCTCTACTATCATTTTGGAATGGGTTAATTTGAGACACTTTGCTTTTCTATATGCAGAGATGTTTAATAAATAAATCCGGCTTTAGTTATGTTCTAGGACTTAATGAAACATGTGCTTTGGCCACTTGAAAATAGCACTGTCTGCAAAAAATGACTTTGAGTGAATACTCACTTGTCTAAAAACAAAAAGGAAAGAGCTCTTTGAGCTTTCCATAACTGCTTTCAAAAATCAATGGGGAACAAATTTTGTGTTATATGTTTTGGTGTTCCGTGTTATCCAACACCAATTTGGCCGTACAAATATGAATACCACCAGGAAAGAAAGCACATTTTTCTCAGTGGTAGACTGTTTGACCTCTATGATAGAGGTCCGGAGTTTGAATCCCTATCTGGGATGACCCACGTAATGTTCATGCGGCAAGGCTCTTTATCCCGGTCGCCAACATGGGGGCACGATGATGCCATGTACTAAGGCGTACTGCATGTCAATGGTGCCACATGTCTTCAACCGCTGGTACCCCTGCTTCAGTGGAGCTTGAACATAATTAGAATGTTGAGCTGACAGTTGCTCGTCGATGCTCGGTGGTTCTCTCTGAGTCCTCTGACTTCCCCACCCGTGAAACTGTCACAGTCACGATTAGCCATTGTGGATAAGTATGTGACCATAAACACCAATAAACAAATACCGCCAGGGGAAACCCTCTGTGAAATCCTTCTATCAATAAATAGCAAAGTAGTAATGTAATGCAAGAAATATTAACAAGCTGTTCAACATCCCTTTAATCAACTCATTTTGACTTGAACTGTACCCATCATAGTGTATACTAGCTCTCTAGATGGTTTAAACCATATCAAATAAACAACTAATTTGTGTGTGACAGTAACTCATATTACATGTATTTCATTGTATCTGAAACAGATATGTTGGAAAAATTGTGAAATCATGGAGTAGGAAGCTTACCCTCGTTTGTTGAAAAATCCCACACTTTCACAAACAGACAGAATGATAGAGAATAAATTAATTATTGATATTTAAGGTCCTTTCAGCATCTACATCTATATCATGACCATAATATAGGTATGTATTCCAGTCCAGGTATTCATTGCATAGGCGTACAGGGCTATTTTTCAGGGAGGGGAGAGGGGGGATGAACCCTTTGAGCCCGAAAATGTTGAATCTCAGGAGGAAATGCCAAATGTGGGTATGGGAGGGAGGAGGGGGTCTCCCCCCATTTGATTACCTGGAGAGAACCACCGAGCAATGGCAAGCGACTCAGACTCCCCAAAAAGCAGGGTTAGCATTGGTTGAAGACAAGTGCACCCTCAAAGTATCCTTAGTACACATCGCCATTATGTCCCCCCATAATACTGTAGGCCACTGAATCAACTTGTACACGGAACACCAAAACATTGGTTGAAGACAAGTGCACCCCTCAAAGTATCCTTAGTACACATCGCCATTATGTCCCCCCATAATACTGTAGGCCACTGAATCAACTTGTACACGGAACACCAAAACATTGGTTGAAGACAAGTGCACCCTCAAAGTATCCTTAGTACACATCGCCATTATGTCCCCCCCCCCCCCCCCCCCCCCCCCCCCCCCCCCCCCACGTGGGAAATTAAATTGGGATGAAGTGTGTTGCTCAAGGGCACAATGTGATTGCCACAGGCGGGATTCGAACCAAGGGACTTCTTGGATTGCAACAATCATCTCTACCTTTCTGAGCCCCCGTGCTCCTGTAATATGCAGTAATAGAACTCTTTATATGTACTTGTGTGATTCTAAATGAATAATATTAACGTGGGTACGGTTCCACTGAATCAACTTGTACAGTATAAATGGTCAGTTTACTTGCAACTTCTAGGTGATGAGATAGGAAAACAACATTTTGTGTGGAAAACCAAAATGTTTTGTGGTCATTTCTGGCAACTAAATTGTCAAAAATTTTCTGGCATATTGGCTGAAAAATCGGCTCCTTCCTGACTCAGGGGGTAGGTCGGGGCACAGTCCTTCATGAAACCCCGGCCCGTACGCCCATAATTCATATGTACTAATTTTTTCCAAAGCAGAAGGGACATCGCTTGTTTTGCTTTCTATGAAAAATATTCTGTAATTATTGAAGAGCAAATTTTGTGTTAAATGTTTTGGTGTCCTGTTGTATCTCAAACATCTGTTTTGGCTGCATAAAAACTAGTAGCATCACAAAAACTTTGATTTCCATTAAATTTTCTGTTTTCAAAACTGATCGATAGTTTTGTGTACAATACAGTTTGCCTTTTCACATTAAAAAGGCTGGGAAAGCCCGTAATTTTGTCCAACAAATTACAATTCTCTAGTTTTTATTATTTTTTTAGGCTTTTTTTCCCTCACTGAATTTTGTCTGTTGAACTCCTCGAAAACCAAGCTGTACGATTTTGACCAAATTTGGCACACTGATGTAATCTCATAAAATCTAGAGAAATGCGGTATCGTCATATCTGTGAAAACGCGTATTTTCAAAACATTCTGCCAAAACTTTCAAAAGTTCATCATTTTTCGAATGTCTCAAAACTGTTTCCAGTTATTTAGCTCAAATTTCCCCACACGTTTAGAGAATAATATGATATACCACAATCACCACTCAAATCTTTCAACATTAACCCCCACTGGCCAAAAATGACATGAATATAGATTTTTTCTTCAAAATTGACGAACTTCAAGGGCAAATTTCTCTAATAATAAGGTTTTTGTAACAATTATTTTGGTTTGGATAGATGCAACAATGATTGCGAAAGAAAGTTACTGTTTACTTCTTAATCTCAGATTTAACCATCAAGCACAATGAGGGCGAGAATATGAGTACCATTTGAAAATGCCAAAATTAGCCATCTTTGGTTGCTTTTTCTATCATTTTGGAAAGGTTTAATTTCAAAAACTTTTCATGGTATTCACAATTGACTACCAAGCATATTCAGGCTTTCCCAAACCCAGTTTGGGAAAGACTTTTGTTATTCTTTTTTTTCAAAATTTTTCTTCTCTATTTTTTTTTTATTTTTAGCTGCGACTAGCAGCTCTATAAGTGGCGATGTCGGTCTGTCTGTCTGTCGGTCGGTCGGTCGGTCTGTCTGTCTGTCGGTCGGATCGGTCTGTGACCAACGAGTTTCAAAACTCAATAACTTTTGAAATACTTGATGGAATGACTTTATATTTGGCATGTAAGTGTATCTTATTGATGTCTAGCCACTGTTCAATGCATGTGTTGTTCCAAATATTTTTCTTGGCGTTATGGCCCTTGATGAACTTAGAATGTCGGTCAGTCTGTCTGTGACCAACGAGTTTCAAAACTCAATACCTATTGAAATACTTTATGGAATGACTTTATATTTGGCATGTAAGTGTATCTCATTGATGTCTAGCCACTGTTCAATGCATGTGTTGTTCCAAATATTTTTCTTGGAGTTATGGCCCTTGATGAACTTGTGAAATTTTGTGAAATTGCACCACCCGTCGCAGCTACGGCGTCGATGTCGCGATTTTTTTTTTTCGATTTTTTTTTTCCCTCCCTGAATTTTGTCTGTTGAACTGCTCAAAAACAAGCTGTACAATTTTGACCAAATTTGGCACACTTATTTAATGTCATAAAATCTAGTGAAATGCGGTATCGTCATATCTGTGAAAATGCATATTTTCAAAATATTCTGCCCAAAACCTTCAAAATTTCACCATTTTTGAAATCTTTCAAAATTGTTTACAGTTATTTAGCTCAAATTTTCCACACATTTAGAGCATAATATGATACACCACAATCACCACTCAAATCTTTCAACATTAACCCTCACTGACCAAAATCTATCACCAGATCTAGCAAATTTTACTGTCATTGTTACTTCATTTAACAGTAGCTTAAATGGACAAAGATGCCAGCTGGATTGTGTGCCATCACTACCAGCGTAATACAAGTGAACTGAATCTCACCATGGATGAAAGCTATCATCACATGATCAGTCAAGATTCTGTTGAATTTTGTGATGTGCAGGTGACCCTGTACCATATCCGGTCTATAAATACACAGAACGCCAAGATGTGCGAATGCATTTGTCAGTATGGCACACATGCCAGCGTGGAAGGAGAGAACGAGAGAACCAGCAACCTCTTGTTTGATCTTTCTACGATGACATGAGAGCTGTATTAAGTGCCAATTATACACCTCTCTCTGACACACAATCTCATGCAATCGCAGCACTCATGCTATGTAATCACGATGGCATGAGTGTTGGTGATACACCTCTGACACTCATGATGGCATGAGTGCTGATTATACACCTCTCATGATGACACGAGTGCTGATTTTTCACCTCTCTCTCACATAGAATCAATCCATTAATTTAAAAATTCAAACATCACAGACAGAAAATTTCAAACTTTAAAACTCTTTATCTTTCCAATTTATTTAAGGTTTAACGACACTTTAACAGCCAAGGTCATATCGTGTGGGTGAGAGTTTTATGGTTGGAGGAAGACGGAGTACCCAGAGAGAACCACCGAGCAATGATGAGTAGCTGCCAGCTTCCCAAAATTGTAACTCCACACTGCAGCACAGGCAGGGTTAGATGGGTTGAAGACTTACGCACAAACGGCATGCAATATGTCATCATGGACAATCGGGGTTAAGTGCCTTACCCAAGGACAAAACGAAGGAGTCCAAATCGATAGCTCAGACAGTCACCCATCCAAGGACTAACCTGGCTCAACGTTGCTTAACATCGGTGATCTGACGAGAACCGGTTACCGCAACACCTCCATTTTTCCAACTGATAATCTATTCATCAGCTGTCACCAGTTTCCAAATTGATCAGGGTCAGAATGCAATGTTTCGATTGATCAATTCAAAAAATGCATCATGGATCCATGATGTCGAGTGGAAAAATAGTCCATGAACAGAAATCCATATGGAATTAAGTGTTCTGTGCAGATTTCTAAATATGGAACTGGAAGCAAAGTTATAGGCATGTAACAAAGTGTTTATAAATCAACTAATTCACACAAGTTGTTATATATTTATTTAGTTATTTATTTTTATATTTATTAGGGTTTAACAACACTTACAACAGACAGGATCAGCTCTGGCGGAAGTTTTACAGGTGGAGGAAGCAAAAATACCTGGAGAGAACCTCCAAGCAATGGCAAGCAACTGTCAGACTCTCCAACATTCTAACTCCAGACAAGCAGGGTTAGCATTTGTTGAAGACAAGTGCACTACCGACGTGCAGTACACCTTAGTACACTGCCCCACCATGGTATAAATTATTGTAGGAAATTTGAACCAGCATCAAGCAATGGCTTAATATATAAGAAACACTGAGAGAATGCAAATGTTACTAAAATTCTTAAGTTTGGTTCAAGAGCAGAGTACCTAAGCACAAAGTTGCCACATTGGTTTTCTTATATATTTTGTCACATAACAGAACTTAAGCTCATGCAGGAATCAGAATGATTCTCAGAAGGAAATCAATAAAATTATCTTCGATTCTTGGAACTGTTCATTTGATTCTCATCATAGATTCTCAAACTGTCCCTTAAAAGCCTGAAGAATTCTATTTATGTTTTGCTACATCATAACAAGGTAACAGTTAGATTTATTATATGACGCGTCCATTTTGTTCACTTTAAAACATTTGATATTTTGCTTTCATATTAATCAGTGATAAATAAAGCCTTCCATCAATTTTATTGGTCAATTTCCAAACTAGACAATTTGATTGGCTGAACAAAATACAACTGAGCCACATTTTCATAATCTGTATAATTAGAGTCGGGAGCTTTCGTTGGTCAATTTCAAAACTGGACAATTTGATTGGCTAAACAAAATACAACTGGGTCACAATTGCATAATTTCAGTAGGGAGAATTTACATTATCTGGCCTATTTAGGGTGGGTTATATTGTATTAATCTTTTACCTACAAGAAAAATGGAATTCATTTTTTTTTTTATATTTTCACTTTTTGCTTCCAAAACTTAGGTTATGACGCCTCATTGGAACGAGCTCGATGAGCTCGTTCCAATGAGGGATCATAACCTATGTTTTGGAATCAAAAAATGAAATTTTTTAATTATACGAGAATTTTTTTTCCAAGTGCCATTTGCAACTCAAGTTTGGTTACAAGGTTCTGTAAGGTGATGGGTTTAAAAAGTCATACTAAGTGGCTAATTTGTGTGTGTGTGTGTCATATGATAAATAGAATATGAAATGAGTGTTTTTCTCATATAATATTTATGAAATTCATCCGAATTTTCCGTTTGGGCTCGCCAGAGGCTCTCAAAAATGGAAAATATTCTTAAGACTCGTTTCATAAATATTATACGAGAAAAATACTCATTCCATATCCTCTATTTATCTTAGAACAAGAATATATTTCCACCCATACAAGAGTAAACATCTGGGCAATATATACAAATCCCTAATGAGGGTAGCAACTGCACATGCAATCATTTGATTCAGAAACAGAACATTTTTACCTGCACTCATGAAACTGATTACACATGTCAAGGCCCCTGTTTTTGATAACAGAAATTAAATGAAAAATAAAAAACCAACTCAATGAAATAAATAGACTAGATCATTTTTTACCAAGATGATATTTTTATATAGACCTATCATGTGTTAAACCTGAAAAATAAAACAAACAAAAAACACAAAGCTGAAACACTGCTATAAAAGTCAGTGGCAATAGAACAAGTAGAATAATGAATGGGGATTACATCATGCATAGCACAAGAATGCTATACCATGATGGCATGATTTTCATTCATAAAAAATCAACTCATAGATGCTGAACGACTGTCAAAATGTATGCAAACAAGTCAAGAAAGGGAGGAATACTGTAAGATAAATTGGTTTGTTATTACCACAAGCGGGTTTTCTTGATCTCGCTTCTGGGTCATATATCCACTCATCCTAACAGACTCATCGACATATGCCCACAGACGATGCACCATCTCAGAAACCCACATAAATAATAACCTCTATGTAGCATAGCAGTGGTGTCTAATGAAGTCTTGCTGCCTGCACAGGCAGCCAAACCTTCAAAAGAAACCACTGACAAGGTTCTGTAAATTCCATCAGCAAGGGCCACCAAAAAACCTGTACGTTGGGACATGTATTCTAAATGTACATGCAAGACAACAGACTCACAAAAATTGAAACTAGGTTCTAAGGGTTAAACTGTAGTAAATATATAAACATAAGATTTATTTTCATTAGGAAATATTATCGGGTTGCACCCACAAGGACAAGAGTGTAACAGTACTCTCAAATCCATATTAACCCTTTGAACACTAGAAGCCGTTTTTCTGGCCAGGAACATGATACGTCGTAACGCCATTAAATAGGATAGCTGTTCAGTAAATGTGTTGAGTACACCATCAATATTTTCAGCATGCAGCCCCGGGGCTGCACGTTGAAAATATTGATTGGTCTACTCCAAATAATGAATATGGACTCTTCTAATTGCTGCCATCGAACTGGCAAGGAATATACCACTAGAGTTCAAAGGGTTAAGAACTAAAAATTGATTCTCACAGCAGTTCATTAGAATCAAAACTCATTTTCACAAATAATGACAAATTTTAAGGCTTGTGTAATGAACAAATTTCAGTTCAAATATAGTCTATTGTATTCACCTGTTGAAAACACAGAATTTTTATGAGATCCTCCACAAAGTTCAGCGTGATTCCCACTGCATGGCTTTGAACAACTTGCATCCTTATCCTTTCCATAAAGGTCATAGCTATTACCACATACGCAACTTGTGCCTGCCTATGAAGATAAAAATGAGAAGAAAAAACAGAAAAAAAGTAAAGGAATTACAAGACAGACACATTTTTATTCATTTATATTCGTGAACTAGAGCTGGTTACTAGGGATATCTAATCCCCAAAAGAAACACCCTGACACATCAAAGAGAGCAGAAACCAGGAAAATTTGTACGTTAGAGTTAGAGGTTACTTTGACTTTGACCTTTGGCACAATGACCCAAAAAATAAATAGTGTTCTTCCTCTCATCATACCCAACCCACATGTCAAGTTTGGTTTCGATTGACCCAGCCAAACTTTAATTAGAGGGTGGAAAAAAGGAAAAAATTCAAGTCAAAGGTCACTCTAATGTTGACCTAGGGCACAATAACCTCAAAATAAATGGGGTTCCTTCTCTCATCACACCCAACCCAAATGTCAAGATTGGTTGCAATCACCCCTGAATAAGAGTTCTTCCACACATCATACCCAACTTACATACATACAATCGGCAAAGCGAAACTTCATTTAGAAAGCGGAAAACATCTTCGTCTACTATGGCTATATGTTCCTTGAAATTTTTTCTGGGGAATAAAAAGAGAGAAAATTTAAAACTGTGCAGGTTGTTTCATAGTCTAGAAAATTGTATAAAGAACATTTAACCCCTCTGCACACTGATGTTGAAATATCAAAATTTCAAACTGCAAATTTTTCTCATTATGCAACCAGGAATTTAACTAATTTCACTCTTAACCTGCTGAGTATTTTCTAGATATTTTTTATAAAATCTAGTCAGGGCTGCTGTAAAGCAGCCATGACTAGATTTGATGAAAAATTAATCTAAATGTAACACAAGAAATCATTAAGGAAAAAATACATTCAGTTTACATTGGGCAAATACAATTAAATGTGCCCAATTTATACTTATTTAGTGACAAGAGAAACACTGTGCTGGGCAGGAATATGCACCAGCAGCATGCAAAGTAGTAATCTTGTTTCACAGACCTAACTGAGCTCTGTCAAAGAAAACTGAAGTGATTAAATTCTTAGTCGCAATATGGGGACAATTTGCTGCTTAAAATTTTGATATTTTAACATCAATGTGTGCAGGATTAACTGACCATTGGAAATAATTGTAGAATAAGACAAAGCACAATGAGGAATGGGTACAGGGGACTGAAAGCAATGACCCGAGGGGGAATTTTTTGTGTATTTCAGATGTGTGTGAAATATAGGAAAAACTCCATCAAGGGTCATCGATTCCTGTCTCCTGTACTCTTACCAATTTGAAGAAATATGAAAGACGATTCTTGTGAATAATGCTGATAGGTAAAGACTTAAACTTCTCAATAGATGTGTAACAGATCTAATTTAAACAAAACTTTTTACGAAAAATTGCCTGAGCTTTGACATAACCCTTTACCTGACATCACAGCCCAAACTGGCCAGTGCTATTCACAAAAAACAACATTCAATTTTCATTATTTTAATTAATTTTGTCTCAAACACATAGCTTATCTCTTTGCATGCTGTTGGCAGATATTCCTGAACAGGTCAGGAACTCTCTTGCCACTAAGTAAAATATGAGCACACTAAATCAAATTTTCACCTACAAATTGTACTAACTTCTTGATCTGTGATTTCTTGATTCAAACTTGAATGGATTTTTCATCAAATCTAGTCATGGCTGTGGTTAAGCAGCCATGTCTAGATTTGGTGAAAAATACTTTTAAAATACTCAGCGGGTAAAGAGTTAATTGTGACCCATCTTGGGAACGAGTTCATTGAGCTCATTCCAATGAGGGGTCATCAACCAATGCTAATCCTGTTTGTGAAGAGTTAATACACTGGGGAGTCTGATAGTTGCTCACTGCCTGGTACTCCAGCTTCTTCCACCCATAAAACTGTCTGACATAAGGTGACCCTGGCTGTCAGAAAAGTTGTTAAACCCCAATAAATATAAAAATAAATAAATAAATAAATGAGGAATCATGTTTCTGACACAAGAAATGAAAAAAAAAATTAGTTATTCAAGACTTTTATTTGTAAGTGTCATCTGCCTTTCATGTTAGGTTAAGGGTTCGAACGAAATGGTTTCGCGCGCCAAAGGCGCGCAGGGACGGTATGGGGGACAAGCCCCTTTTGACCCTCATTGGCTGTATGATTTTGGTAATGTCGAGGCGTGGCAGAGGAGGAAAAGGAAGGAGGCAGAAGGTTTATCCCATTCTGGGTTTTTTCTGGCTCTTTTTCTTAGGTGGAGGTTGGCATGGGGATGGTGATGATGATGAGGCTGGTGGTGGTATAGAAGTATGCTCGTGGTGTCCTGAGAATTCCCTTGCTTCCCTTGATTCTTTTAAAATTTCTTCGGTTATGGCGGATGTAGCTTTTGCCGATTCCATTACTTTGAGAGCTCTTTGAATGATGGCGTCTATATGAAGTGGTGGCTGTTCTTCTGCTTCGTCTTCTTCCACTCCCGGGCTTTCCGGTAGTGAAGGAAGAGGGGAGTGAGGGGTGGGAGGCGGTGAAAAGGCAGCTTCCAGTTCCTTCTCAGTCTCCACTGGATGTTCCTCATCCAACTGTACCGGCTCAGGAACCGGCAGTTGATTGGGAGTACCAGTGGGACTAGGAGGGGAACTGGCGGCTGCCTCCAGAACCTTCACCCCCTCACTCAACTCTTTCTTCCTGTTCCGGAAAGCCTCCAAGCGCCGGGCGTCCCAGCACTTGGTTGAAAGACTCTTCTTCTTTTTCCTCTTCTCAGGGCCTCCGTGCCTCTTCGGGTGAGGACCAGTGGGAGAGGGGATCCTCTCTCCAAAGGTGCTACCTCTCCCCGAAGAGGATAGTGTTTCTCCTTTTTCTTCAACTCTCTTTCAAATTCCAGTTTCAGGTAGACACTCATGCCTACCTCCTGGACAGTCCAAGAGACAGGACATGAGATGTCCAGAGCGGAGATGGTCTTCTCCAGTCTATCAGGTAGCTCCATGGTAGATGTGCACACTTTGCAGTCAGAAGTGTCGGCGTGAATGAAATGAAGAAAGTGGTTAAGGGTTAAAAACTTTTCCAGTATACATACAGTATAAGGGTTACTGCAAAACCTAAAAGCTCAGAACTGCAATATGAAAGCACTACATCCAAAAGGTTCAGCAAAAACTAACTTTAAACACAAACTCTTTTAATATTGGATGCAGACAGAAGTTCTTGAGAGTATTATTTATTTATTGGTGTTTAAAGTCACTTTCAGTTTCATGGTTATATCGTGACAGCAACACAGGGATGAAGTCAAGCATGTTTAGCCAATCATTTATATCTGTGTTGCCTATTTTAGAGGACTTCCACTCCCAGGCATTGTTCACCAGCTCCTAGAACTTGCTTACCATTGTAAACAAGCATGGCTCTGCTTCCCAGGATTCTTATGGGGCTAAAAAGTATAAATTAATTGATTTTTGGTAGAAAAAAACAAAAGTTCAATTCCATGTGATGGCCATTACCTGCAATCAAAGTCCAAAAAGGGAAATAACTCTCAGAGAAATACCTGACACAGCTTGTTCACAATCCCCTTCATGATAGGGCTGCACTGTATTCAAATTTCAATACCGGTATTGGTATTGAAAATAATAACACAATATACCGGTAATCCGGTATATCAAAGACTAGTTCAGAATCCGAATGAAGTTACCAGTACCTGTGATTGACAGTCACTGATACTGATGATTTCGTTCAGATTGCTGAACTAATTAACAAATTGAGGGACAAAATTTTTACACAAATCCACGAATCGATTTGCCGAAACCTCCCATGAATCAATTTGCCCAAACCTCCCAGTATGCAAATCTTAGTAGATTCGAGTGAAAACAAATACAATTTATGATTGTGGAACCAGGGTGGAACACTTGTTACTTTTTGCGTTATCACTCTGTCATGACTGCAATACATGTATAAATCCAATTTATCCAGCCGCTGTATAAGTCATATTTTTTCCCTAAAAAAGTGATCCCCAAATCAGTAGGATAGACTATCCAATTTTGGGGTGAAAAACTTAAGCAATGTTCTGGACAGCTGAGCTCGTAAACAGTTCACAGCACATGTATACATATACTTGTTTTCATTAGTCGAATAAAGATTGACTGACATGGACTTCATAACAGGAGTTGTCAGTCTGGGAGGAGTTTCAAGTAGTATTCATCTGTTTTCTATGATTGACTTGACATGAAAGACTATAGTGACTATGTTTTTCCCAAATGATATAATACCAGTAATGACCGGTTTACAGGTATATCGTGCAGCCCTACTTCATGATATCATCACCAAGCAGCTATATATTAAATTAGCAAAAAATATTTTGGTCAGTTTTCTTTAAAATGTGTGACAAGAAATGGTAATGAGTAATGAGATGACAAGAAATTCTAAGTACAGCAAGGGCAAAAATAGTTGGTTCGTTATCTCATTCATGGTATCATCACCAAAAAGCTAAATGTTTTATTTGGGAAAAATATTCTGAACAGCCTTCTTTAAAATGTGATGATAAGAAAAGAAATGGAGATGGACAGAAGCATGGATAGAAGGACAATCTGAATGACGGATGGAACCCATTCCTATATATGGGTATGTCAAATTGCATATATGGCTCTCAGTGCTTCCCATGGTTTGCTTCACTTAGCCTGATAACTTATTCTACTGCCCTAATCAGCTCTCTTGCAAAATAAAGCTATTCTTGGGTTCACTCAGCCCAATAATTCCTTCTAATGCCCTAAACAGTCTATCACCAAATAAAATCACTTTTGTGTTCAATTAACCCAACAACTCATTCTGACACTCACTGCCAAAACACCCCAATTCGAGTTCCAACTTTTCTTTAAGTTGACAACAGCTACCAAATCTTTCCAGCTTTCTTAAATACCACACAGAAATGCCCACAAGGCAGTTGAGCGATCTCTCTTTGAATGGCCTGATAGTAATTTGATAGAATTTTATTGAAATGTCTAGTGTGAGACAATATCCTGTTGCTTCCCATCAGGTTGTCTGCCATCTTAACATATCCAATTCACTATGCCCAATTTGAAGGGGGTCTGTTGTTACCTATTGCACTGTCATGTCTTTTGCAGCATGGATAAATTGTCAATAACCTGAGGCAATGTTTGATTAATAGCTTGCCTGAGCTACAAACCAAAGAACATTTATTTACTTATCTACATACCAATTTGGAATCCATCTTGACATACAGGGGTTAATGACTGATGTCTTGGTCCTAAACAACCCAGGACTACGCACTAATTGCCCTGAATTCAATGAAACTAACTGAAACATAAACTCTTACAATACTGACCACAGATGCCAATGTTGCTGCAGTCATGACATTACCGTACCTTTAGTTTGGAAGATGAGATAATAAACATATTATCAAAGTGTAAATAACAAGAGAGTTGTCTGTCCCAATAGGACTATGGATAGCCTCCCTACCCAAGCTCCCACCCCCTTTCTACGTAAAGTGAAATACAAAAGTACTGTAAGTTGAAAAACCCCAATAACTCAGTCAAAATTAGTTCGACTGATGTTGATACGACAGGTTCCTATGCTGTTTAATCCCTGTGCAAAGTTTTTTTTTAAAACATGTACCAAGAGGCCCCGGGGGCCTGAGGACGCACTCCTGACATGTTAGTCTAAATATCAAACCAGGGACTTGACTTGAATAAGCTGCATATGCCCCTCCTAAGAAAAGCATATACCAACTAGATGAAGTGATTGTGCCCACACAATACACAGAATTTTCCTCTATTTTCAGTTCCTGCACTTTTATGTCCCAAAATTGAGATAAATGCATAAAAAACAGATTTTTTTTTATTTTTGTTTGGAAATTTTCAAAGTCCCAAACAAAATATTTTCAGTCTTAAATTTTTTCTTCTTCTTAAAATTGACCAAAACGCATAAAAAAACAAAAAAATAATTTCCGGATTTTAGTCCAAAAAGTCCCACCCGGCCCCCAAATTTTCAGTGTAAAAAAAAAAAAAAATTGTCTTTAAACTGACCAAAGTACATAAAAAACCCAAAAAATATTTTCTGGATTTTGGTCCAAAATTTTCTAAGTCCCACCCGGTCCCCAAATTTTCAGTGTAAAAAAAAAAAAAAAAAAAAAAAAAAAAAAAAAATTTGTCTTAAAATTGACCAAAACACAAAAAAAAAAACAAAAACTAATTTCCTGATTTTGGTTCGAAATTTTCTAAATCCCACCCGGCCCCCAAATTTCCAGTGTAAAAAAAAATATTTTTTGTCTTACAATTGAACGAAACGCATAAAAAAACCAAAAAACTTGATTCCAGATTTTGGTCCAAAATTTCTAAGTATGCACTGAGACCACAAATTTTCAGCCTAAATATGAACCTACTGACTTGACTTGAACAAACGTGAATCCCCCCCCCCCCCCCCCCCCAAAAAAAAAAAGATGCTGCATATCAAATATCAAAAGATTCTTATTTGTAGATCTGAAGAAGAAGATTTTTAAAGAATATTCCTCATACTGCACTAATTTAAACATTTGGGCTCCCATAGAAAGCCCAAATATGGCCCCAGGGAAATGATTTCAATCAACATCTGAAACAATCTTCCACTTCCAAAGATGTTATATGTGAAATTTGAAAGCTTTTGGAGCAGTGGATTGGGAGAAAAGTAGTCTTAAATGTTTTTCCCAATACCCACAGTGTTAACTCAGCACTTTTTCAAAGTCCCAGAAAAGTACCCCATGATCGATAGTAATTTTTTTTACCATTCCATTCTGTTGGTCCTAAGGAAGCTTCAAACGAAATAAGAATTTTCAGTGCCATGTAGTTTTGAAGATAAGGGCGTTTTAATTTTTTTCTCTATTTTAGCTCCTGCATTTCCCGTGGGGCGATGGGAAAAAAAATTTGGTTCAAATCTGCTTCTCGGTTTGGAAAGTAAAAAGATTTATAGTAATTTATATATTTTTTATACTTACCAATGACCCAGACTTAGCTGGTGCTAACTCTTTAATTTCAGGGCCAAACACAAATTTTGCCCCCCAATCCCCAAAATTTGCATCAAAATAAAAAAAATCCATGTCCTATGTGGTCCATACTTTTGTCCACTGCGTATGCGCAGTGTCAAGGAAGTACCGAAATTGGTGCCAAATCTTCATTCTTACAACCAGTGCCTGGTAAGTGTTATGTAATCAGCGGGGAGGTATGAGTTTCCAACTCATGGGAGGGCCATCCCCATCTGGGTCATTGGTAAATATAACAAGAGCACCGCTGGGCATTGCATCATACGCCCGTGAACTGTTCAAATTGTACCATTTTAACACATTTGCAATTTTTTTAGAGTGCGAGAAATTTATACTGGCATATATATATATGTTACGGTCAGACTTTGAAATCAGTGATTTTGTGAAATGACTAAATTTTTCAGTCATTTGAGAAAAACACTAACAAGTTTAAAGCCAATCGAAAAACAAATACTAAAGTTATCATCCGGAAACCAAATGTTTGACGAAGAATTCTAAGTCCAACAGGGGCCATAATTCAGGCAAAAATTGTTCAGACCGACCCCATATTCGAACTTGACCTGTATTTTGTTGTGATTAAACCACATAACAAGTGTGGAGCCGATCGGAAAACAAATACTAAAGTTATCATCCGGAAACCAAATATTTGACGAATTCTAAGTTCAACAGGGGCCATAATTCAGGCAAAAATTGTTCAGACCGACCCCATATTCGAACTTGACCTGTATTTTGTTGTGATTAAACCACATACCAAATTTGGAGCCAATCGGAAAACAAATACTAAAGTTATCATCCGGAAACCAAATATTTGACGAATTCTAAGTCCAACAGGGGCCATAATTCAGGCAAAAAATGTTCGGACCGACCCCATATTCGAACTTGACTTGTATTTTGTTGTGATTAAACCACATACCAAATTTGGAGCCGATCGGAAAACAAATACTAAAGTTATCATCCGGAAACCAAATATTTGACAAATTCTAAGTCCAACTGGGGCCATAATTCAGGCGAAAAATGTTCGGACCGACCCCATATTCGAACTTGACCTGTATTTTGTTGTGATTAAACCACATACCACATTTGGAGCCGATCGGAAAACAAATACTAAAGTTATTGTTCGGAAACCAAACGGACGGACGGACGGACGGACGGACGGACAGACGGACAGACAGACAGTTTGGAGCCGATCGGAAAACAAATACTAAAGTTATCATCCGGAAACCAAATATTTGACGAATTCCAAGTTCAACAGGGGCCATAATTCAGGCAAAAATTGTTCAGACCGACCCCATATTCGAACTTGACCTGTATTTTGTTGTGATTAAACCACATACCAAATTTGGAGCCAATCGGAAAACAAATACTAAAGTTATCATCCGGAAACCAAATATTTGACGAATTCTAAGTCCAACAGGGGCCATAATTCAGGCGAAAAATGTTCGGACCGACCCCATATTCGAACTTGACTTGTATTTTGTTGTGATTAAACCACATACCAAATTTGGAGCCGATCGGAAAACAAATACTAAAGTTATCATCCGGAAACCAAATATTTGACAAATTCTAAGTCCAACTGGGGCCATAATTCAGGCGAAAAATGTTCGGACCGACCCCATATTCGAACTTGACCTGTATTTTGTTGTGATTAAACCACATACCACATTTGGAGCCGATCGGAAAACAAATACTAAAGTTATTGTTCGGAAACCAAACGGACGGACGGACGGACGGACGGACGGACAGACGGACGGACAGACAGACAGTTTGGAGCCGATTGGAAAACAAATACTAAAGTTATCATCCGGAAACCAAATATTTGACGAATTCTAAGTTCAACAGGGGCCATAATTCAGGCAAAAATTGTTCAGACCGACCCCATATTCGAACTTGACCTGTATTTTGTTGTGATTAAACCACATACCAAATTTGGAGCCAATCGGAAAACAAATACTAAAGTTATCATCCGGAAACCAAATATTTGACGAATTCTAAGTCCAACAGGGGCCATAATTCAGGCGAAAAATGTTCGGCACCGACCCCATATTCGAACTTGACTTGTATTTTGTTGTGATTAAACCACATACCAAATTTGGAGCCGATCGGAAAACAAATACTAAAGTTATCATCCGGAAACCAAATATTTGACAAATTCTAAGTCCAACTGGGGCCATAATTCAGGCGAAAAATGTTTGGACCAACCCCATATTCGAACTTGACCTGTATTTTGTTGTAATTAAACCACATACCACATTTGGAGCCAATCGGAAAACAAATACTAAAGTTATCATCCGGAAACCAAATATTTGACAAATTCTAAGTCCAACTGGGGCCATAATTCAGGCGAAAAATGTTCGGACCGACCCCATATTCGAACTTGACCTGTATTTTGTTGTGATTAAACCACATACCACATTTGGAGCCGATCGGAAAACAAATACTAAAGTTATTGTTCGGAAACCAAACGGATGGATGGACGGATGGACGGACGGACGGATGGACAGACGGATGGACAGACAGACAGACGGACAGATGGACAGACGGACGGACAACGCCATACTATAATACGTCCCGTTTTTCAAACGGGCGTATAAAAATATATAAATTACCATAAATTTTTCAACATTTTTATACTGTACCAATGACCCAGACATAGCTGAATAGAAAAAAAGGCTGGAGGGCCTAGGACATAAAGGAAAATCCAATAGGCTCAATTACATGTAAACAGAATTATTCCCTCAAGGAGAAAAGGAGAAACAGGATTTACATGTATCTTTCTTCTTGATACAAAATAAGAAAGACACAATACCATTCCGTAATTGAGCACAATAACATCAATGATATCTATTAACATCCAGTATAACCCATTATACTAAATCTTTAATAGAAAGCCAATAAATAAAGATAGTCCAGAGAATGAGACTCTTCATACTCATTTAAAAGTGTTCGAGGATTTATATTAACGCTCGTATGACACGTGACATACACAAATGCTTCACACCGAGCTACACTTTAAAAATATTACATAAATGAGATAAACATTAGCTTTACACTTTAAAACCATCCCACCACCAACTTGGAATTACTGACTCCAGTGGAGGTATTCCCTTGCTTTTCACTATAAAGCAGGTGACATAAGGGAACACCATCCCCCCCCCCCCCCCCCCCACCTTCCCCTTGCTCTGTGTTAATCACCCAGAATGAAGAGGGCAACAGGACAGAGTCACTGCTGGAACAGAAAGCCTGCATAACTATAGTTGCAACTGTTTAGTGGACGACATTCTGAGCAACAGATAACAGACGTAAATAATGCAGGTCGCCAGAAATAGACTCAATATTTCTGAGGTAAAAATTTGTGAACGTAGAAGGCAGAGACCAGTATGCAGCCTTAATCAAATTGGTAATAGCAATACTATTAGCATAAGCCCAAGATGTAGACAGTGCCATCACTTCATGCGCTGAAATCTTAAGCACAGACTGCTGAGTAGATGAGAAGATAATTTTTCATAAGCTGTACGAAAAGTCAATTGAATCCACCTTGAAATAGAATGGACCGTAATGTCCCTTCTATTAGGCAGAAGAGACAGAAAGAAACGTTTTCGTCCCTTTCAGATAAACTCAGATCTACATTTGTAAATACGCATAGCTCTAACTGGACACAGCAAAGGCCTATGTCCATCTGAGGACGGAAGAGCCTTAATAACAATAAGGGTACTTATTAGGAGCCTAATTCTTAGCCAAAATTCCAACATTAGTAGTCAAAGTAAGAGTATTACCAACACTACGATAGTGAGAATCATCAACAGATAGAGCATGAAGCTCACTAACTCTTCTAGCAGAAGAGAAGGCTAAGAGAAAAGCTGTCTTATAAGATAAGTATTTGAAGTCTATCGTGTCAAGGGGTTCAAATGGTGCTTTTTTTAGCTTCAGAAGAGCCCAAACTAAGTTCCACTTAGGAATTAACCTAAGGGTTCTAGGTCTATTTATCGAAAAAATTTTAACTAACTTTGATAAAGAGACATTAGATCCAATTTGTAAGCTATCATGATGAGCATAAGTGTCCGATAGCACTGACCTATAGCCCTTAATAGTTATTGGCTGCTGTTTTATCTCGTCAAACAAGTAGACCAAAAAATTAGCAATGTCTGGAAGGAGGGATCATAAATATTAATAGAATGATCCCTACACCGAGAGAAAACCTTCCACTTAGCAGCATAATTTAGCGAAGTGGAGGTCCTCCTACAGTTAGAAATTGTGTCCACTGCTCGTCCTGTAAAATGCTTGCCATGCAAGAAGGACCGCACAACGGAAATGCGTGAAGGTTGAGACCTTGCGGGTTTTGATGCAGTGTGCGCGATTTCCCCTGTGAAAGAAGGTCCTCCCATGGAGGAAGCTTCCAAAGAATGTCCCACAGCAGATACCTGAGTAGATTTATCCATGGTCTCTGGGGTGACAGAGATGCTACCAACAGAATCTTGCAGTGAGTTTGCTTGATTTTTAGTAATATCTGTTGAATCAATGGAGCTGGAGGATACTCGTATCCTATCATTCCGTCCCAAGAGATCGAGACAGCATCTACTGCGAACACTCGAGGACCTGGGCATGGCGACACATACGTCTGCAACTGATTGTGGAGATGCATCGCAAACAGGTCTATCATAGGACAATCCCATTGGTAGCAGATCTGATTAAATACTCGTTTGTTGAGAGTCCATTCTGACGGCAACATACGACCTTTCCGAGAAAGTGAGTCTGCTAGAACGTTGACGCCCCGGAATATGATGGACCAACAGATGAACCTGATGCTCTAGGACAAACAGAAGGATTCTTTCCGTTAAGTTGAACAATGGAATGGAATGAGTGCCTCCCTGGTTCCGAATATACGCTACTATGTCGAATTGTCGGACAGAATTTGAACATGTGAATTCTGAATAATGTTCATCCAATGATGTAGCGCAAGCAAAATTGACATCATCTCTTTGATGTTTATGTGCTTGTTTAGGAACTGCGGATCCCAAAGCCCCTGGCACCTCGAATCTGTTGGGCTCAAAGTTGCGCCCCAACCTGTTTGACTCGCATCCATCATAATCGTAAAAATTGGATCTGGCAGTTGCAGTGGCACTCCCTGAGTTAAACACTGAATATCTGCCCAAGTCTGAATCTCTTGTTTGATTTGACAAGACGATGTTCATTTCGAGTGATTGAATCTTCACACTCCAATTCTGAGAAAAAAATATCTGGAGTGGACGAGTGCATAGGTGCCTCATCGAAATAAGATCCGCGGCGGCTCCGCACAAACCTATTAGTCGCATGAATTCTCTTGCTGTTACTACATCTGAGTGAAGACAAAAGCGAGCGTAACAACTGACTAATTTCGCTCTGGGTAACGGCAGATGAACCAGATTGTTGTGCATCTCGAAGTTCATTCTCAAGTGGATGAATAACGTCGGAGCAGTTGAAACAGACTCTGAACATCGTTCTAAAGCGTTAATCTGTTGCCATACGTCTGAAGAATGTCGTCCAAGTAGGCCGACGTTACCGCAGACGAATGAACTCAGAAATGAGTCATTACCAAGTTCATTATTCGAGTGAAGGCCCAGGGCGCTAGATTCAGACCGAAGCACATTGCTCGGAATGGATGAACGACTCCTAGGACAGCGAAGCGAAGGTACTTTCTGAATGCCGGATGTACCATGACGTGAAAGTGCGCATCCTTGAGATCTATGCTCGCAGCGTAATCGTTCACGTAAATGCTCGCCCTTACTGATCAAATGGTCTCCATATAAAATTTTGGAGCTACGATCAGCTTTTTTATCCAGCTTAAATTTATAACTAGATGGAACGAGCCGTCTGGTTTTGGTACCAGGAACAGGTGACTAGAAACTCGCCCCAGAAGTCCCTGCCTTACTCCTCTCTGCTGAGTCCGTTTTTTTTTAAACGGACTTAAAGAGCAGAGAGTCCAAAGCTTTCTTAGTAATCTGACCATAGATTAGTGAAAGCTTACTATCAAAGAGAAGGTCTCCTGAAACCGGAGCGACTCGAAGAGAATTTTTCACCTTAGAATCCACTCTTGTGGATGAAGCCAGGGCAGCATCACGTCTGACTAACTCCAAATTTGCCACTGAATGGGTGGAGTTATACGTGGAATATGCTATGGCTCTCGAAAGAACTCTCAAGGAAGTTTGAACAACCTGGAATTCTTTTCCATCGAGATGTTGTGATAACGCTCTGGTAAGGTGATCTGCGTACGATAAGGCATCTAAACTGGCTCTGTTAGATGAGATTGTCATCTCCAACGTACTGGAGAGAATCAACATAGGCGCCGGCAATGACAACTCCAAGTCTTCTGCCTGGTCGTCTAAACGCAGAGGAACTCTCAGCACGCCCTGTCCTGCCATTTCAAATCTATTTCTACTGTTGATGAATGGCAGATGTAGAGCATGAGACAATAAGAAGTCAGTGACGATATCAGTCTCTTATCTGGTATCGTAGCTCTCTGGTCTGGAGGAACAACTTCTGGAAGGTGTTGCCGGATGAAATCTACGGCCACCTTATGTTGTTCGGAAAGGGAAAATTCCAGCTCCGCTGATTCCCTTTCACCATCCAAATGTGAATCTTGGTCATCCCTTCTGACACTGCAGGGGAGCGTACCGACCCAGCTTTCTCAGACAGTTCCTGATCTGAAAGAGTTTCTGAATGTTGCTGGGATGCTGTGATGAGTTGTGCTATCTGTGATAGCAAGTCCGTCATGGAGGCTGTGGAGCTGCGGTCTTATGTAGTTTAGCCGCTGGAAGCTCCTGGGACAGTAACTCTTGCATAATTCTTGTATGCAAACGTCCCGACTGGTAAGGCCTCATGTCCTTGGCTACTGGATGGAGTGACCTGGTTGGAATCCATGGTCAGCGAAGCAGGCTGGATATCTGCGGTCACGTAGCAAAGGTGCGGTAGTGTGTGCTAACGTTTGGATGAGGAAGCCAGTAGACTAGCCACGCCGGACTGTCTATGCGATGGAGCATCCCAGATGTTGCTGTAAGAGAGAGGGACCTCGCCCTCGCGGTCTGGGTAGACCTGGACGAGCTAGCTAATGGACTGTCTGGCTTCCTCCGTTCCATCCTCTGATCTGTCGTCGCCGGGTGTGCGCGATCTGAGTTTATAGTGCTCGGACTGCAATGGATGAATCCGGCGTCACATCACCCACTTTTCAAGTGATAGCTTCACTGGGCGAGCTAGCTGGCGACAAGGTCGTCAATCCTACTAAGGATCTAGGCACTTGTCGTATTTTGTTGAGAACTTTTGCCGCTAGCTCTTCATTTGCTTGCGATGATGGAAGAACACTTCCTGAAGACATCACAGAAACATCACCCTGTTCTTGTTCCTCTGAAAAAGAGACTGAAAAACTAGAGTGACCCTGTGGCGAAAGGACCGGCATGGACCTCTCACCACTAACAATATACCATGACACACGTCTCCAACGTTTGTCATCCCAATTGGCACACACTGAGCAAGAATTAGAGTGAGTACATTGACTACAGCAAATACAATGAACATGAGAATCAGAGGAAGACTTCCTCAATTTACAATTTGAACAATATTCTTTCATATTTTGAAAAAAATATTAAACAGCCATCGTACTCGCACTAATCCTTGAAATACAAAGATACATCATAATAATAATATAATCCATTACAAAAATTTCGAAAAATAATTCAAAAGAAAACTTTTTTCGAAAAAATTTCAAAATGAGTCCAAGTTCCCAAAGGGAACGATGAGCCCATATGGATCCCAAAAGGCCTAAGTGTGGACAAAAATTTTAAAACATATCTAAAAATTAATGTTACACTTACGGACAATATTAATGTATCTGGTTATGAACAAAACCTTATAGAAGACAAGGAATCACTGTCAGAAGTAACAGTTGTCAACGTAAACAAAAGTGAATAAAAACCGGAAACAAGACTCCAGGCACTGAAAATATGGCCCGAAATCAGTAACCAATTTTAAACACTATCCTATGTCAAACAGCAACTTCCACAGAAGAAACTGCAGTACATTGGATGGTAGATGCATGACCAAAGCGCCTAAACACCCCTAGGGTGAGGAAGTAACCATGGGGGAAACAAAATAAACATTCTGTTACTATGCTAAAAACACCCAAGAAATATCAGTAAAAAAATTAAAAAATTATGCCAAAAGCATGGGAGATTAGCTAGGGGGGTATCAAGGAAAGGGAGAGAGGAAACACTGAACGAACAGTGGATAGATATTTCATAGCAAGAATGAAAACATCAGGCCCATGCCCCGATATTAGGGAACCTGAAATAATTTTGCATAAAAATTATAAGTTACAGCCCTGAACACATCCTTCCACTGTTTCTTTCTCTCATCCTCGTATTTCATCCTTAGATCCACCATTTCTCTCATGATTTTGTGTCTGGCATCATTTTAACTGAGATTATAAGCACAGATATCAGTGCGATGTTACTGATTGAAGGGCCAAACAAAGAATAAAGATTTGGCACCAATTTCAGTACTTCCTTGACACTGCGCATGCTCAGTGGACAAAAGTATGGAGGACCACATAGGACATGGATTTTTTGGATTTTGATGCACATTTTGGTGATTGGGGGGGGGGGGGGGGGGCAAAATTTGTGTTTGGTCCTGAAATTTAAAAAGTTAGCACCAGCTAAGTCTGGGTCATTGGTACAGTATAAAAATATGGAAATTTTGGGAGGGGCAAAAATTCTTTCCCCTCCCATAACAATGCCAAATATAGCCCCACAAACTTCTTTTGAACAAATCTAAGTCTACACCTCAAATGGAAGCTGCACACCAAATATCAAGTTTCCGCTACTGCTGGTTCATGAGAAGAAGATTTTTTAAGATTTAAGAACACTTTTGGGCATGACCTACCAAGGGGCGAGGCAACTTGATTTGAACAAAATCAAATTGCGAGGTCATAACAAACTATTATCTCATATATCAATTAAATTGGTTCAGCGGTTTGGGAGGAGAAGATGCAAACACCATGTTCACGGATGACGATGGACGACGAACGATGGACGCCTAGTGATCACTATAGCTCTCCTGACTGAAAGTCAGGTGAGCTAAAAACAAGCAAAGTCAAAATGATGAAGTTTGCAAAAATACCTTCAAGTTGAAAAAAGGGCAATAACTCTGCAAAAAAAAAGGTCAAATGATCTCAAAATCACAGCTGCTTTGGTTCTGGGGCTGGTTAAACTTTGTGCTAAGATTTGAAATCATTGACAGGAAAACGAAGGAATACAAGCTCAGTTAAGTTGTATCTAGTGACAACAAATTCTAAGTCAAAAAAGACCCAAAAGGGCAATAACTCCCCTCAAATGAGTCCAACCAATCTTAAAATCACAGGTGGAACAGTTCCTACAGTGGTTAAAATCTGTGCCAAGTTTTAAAATGAAAGTGTCAATGAAAGTGTCAATGACACTGTAGCTTACCTTGACTTTATGCTACATTTGTGAGATTAGTCATAATTACCTCATCAATGCTGCATGTTAGTAAAATGTGTCATAATTATTGGTTTTATGTTGTCTACCAGGAAAAAAAAAAAAGAAATATGAGACTTGGAGGCCCTTCTAGGCAGCCAACCAAGATGGAAATATATTCTCATCTACGCATCATACTGTCATCCAGCTAAGTTTCAAGAAAACTGATCTAAAATGCAACATGTAGAGTGTGCTGAACAAATTGAAGATGGCTGCCATGGCAGCCATTGGGTTCAGCTTACCATGACTAACACAAGGCATTCTCATCTACTCATCATGCTAATTAAGGAAGCCAGCTAGGTTTCAAGACAATCAGTACATAAATGCAACTGGAGGGTAATCTGAATACATCCATGATAGCTGTCTGGACAGCCATTATGGGGTATAAGTAGCACTGAATGAATCAAAGTTCATCTAATATGCATAATTTCTGCACGAGAAAAAAGCCATATTATAATTGATGTATTCCATGTTACTAAACATTCATTCAAAAATTTATTCAAATCAGAACCTTCATATAGAAGTTCTGTACAAAAAACTGATTGTACCCAATTTCTGTACAAAATGGCCACTGGCAGCCATCTTGATTTTTATACCACACCCAAAAACACTCGTTCTCGTCCCAAGGTGATAACAAAGGTACCCAAGAAGTTTCATAAAGATCGGTTCATAAATACGGCCTCTAGCCTGAGCCATATAGAAGTTGTGTAAAAAAAAACTGATTGGACCTAATTTCGGTACAAAATGGCCACTGGCAGCCATCTTGAATGTCGGACTGCACACAGAAACACTCGTTCTTGTTCCAAGGTGATAACAAATGTACCCAAGAAATTTCGTGAAGATCAGGTCATAAATATAGCCCCTAGCCCGAGCCGTATTGACATGTGTACTTACTGTGTGTAAGTAGCACTGAAAAAATCAAAGTTCATCTAATTTACAGAATTTTCTGCATGAGAAAAAAAACCCATATGATATGTGATGTATTCGGTGTTACTAAACATTCATACAAAACTTCATTCAAATCAGAACTTTCAAACAGACGTTCTGTTAAAAAAACTGATTGCACTAATTTTGGTACAAAATGGCTGCTGGTGGCCATCTTGAATTTTGGACATCATCCAAAAATACTCGTTCTCATCCCACGGTGATAACAAAGGTACTCAAGAAGTTTCATAAAAATCGGTTCATAAATACAGCCTCTAGCACGAGCCGTATTGAATTGTTGACGGACAGATGGACGACGGGGCATGGCATAACCTCAAATTTGACTTAGTCAAAGTTGAGCGAAAAGTCAATAATTTGACCTTGAGGTCAAAGGTCAAGGTCATATGTGGGTCATGATAGTACGCGACACATTATCTCATGGTGATACACCCACATGCCTAATATCAAAAGCCAAGGTGAAAAGGTAAATAAGTATTGGTTGGTCACCAAGACTATTTTGGACGTCCTGTTCCTGTGACTCATCCCCCACCCCCGGACTCATTCTGCTGACGTGGAATTGTATTTCAACATAACTATGCACCGCATGCCGTTTCCCCTAACCCCCCTCCCTTCCCCTCCCCCCCCCCAAAAAAAAAAGAAGAAAATTACACGCAAATTCCCAAGTCGAACTACACTTGTGCAAATCTGAGGCTAAGTGGATTTTCGGCAGTTTACTGCTTGAATTCACTTTATTTAAAATGTCTTTGATTCATAATGATGTTCTGATCGGATTGTATCATAAGATACATAATTTTGAGAAACTGTCTATTCACATTTTCTTGAGTTCGGTATCAAATGGAGTCATGGCTGCTATTGGGAGTGCGGGTGGCGCAGTAGGTAGAGGTGCAGGCTGCAAGCTGAGAGGTCCTCGGTTCGAATCCCACCTGCGGCAACCACGTTGTGTCCTTGGGCAAGACACTTCATCTCCAATGCCCGTGTGGGGGCACGATGACGCCGTGTACTAAGGCGTACTGCACGTCGATGGTATGCATGTCTTCAACCAATCTAACCCTGCCTGTGCTGCAGTGCGGAGTTCCGATGTTGGGGAGCTGGCAGCTGCTTGTCGTTGCTCGGTGGTTCTCTCCGGGTACTCCGGCTTCCTCCACCCATAAAACTGTCACGGTCATGATTAGCCATTGTGCATCAATATGTGACCTTAAACATCAATAAATAATAATAACATGGCTGCTATTTTCCCAGCAACATTCAGCTGCTGTTTGCAGAATTTCATGTTATGGCCTGAATGTATTTCTCGTAAATATATTTCGCGAGAATCATGTTAGGTTCTTGTGATTCCAGACAAACTTTAAGCCCAGGTTTTAATTTTTATTGTTGAAGCAGCTTTTCAAGGATGTATTGATACAAAAAAATATGGGCTTCAACTTGAAATTTCAGTTCAGTTCTGACAAGCTGGCCTGAAATTGCAAGTTGAAGCCTATATTTTATTTCATTTATGTTTTATTGAGTAAAAAAGCTGGCCAATGTTTTTTGTATTGTGTGTGTGTAATTTTTTACCGCACATTTGAGATAACCTGATGTCAGTATCGGTTGGTCACTATTTTGCACCTCCTGCCAGCTGCTGTCATTTTTACTGAGAGAATAAGCAATAACAAGATTTTTTGTTCTCCCTTTTCATTCATTTTTCAAAGCAATAATTATTGTAGTATAACCCCCCTCCCCCGATTCGTTCTGATAATGTGGACTTGTATTTCGTCAAAACTATGTACAGCCTCACCCCCCCCCCCCCCCCCCCCCCTCCCAATTATACACGCGAATCCACAAGTCGATTCTCATACTGATTCTGGCAAACTACACTAGTGCGAATCTAAGTGGATTCTTGTCAGTTTACTGCTTGTATTCACTTTATTTAAGATGTCTTTCATTCACAATGATGTTCTGATCGAAGTGTATCATAAGATACATAACTTTGAGAGACTATCTATTCACATTCTCTTGAATTCGGTATAAAATGAAGTCATGGCTGCTATCAGCAGCCATGACTTGATTGATAGCTGCCATGACTTGATTTGATACCGAACTCAAGAAAATATGACACTTGTGGCAAACCATGGGTGGAACTGTTAACAACTTATTTCATGATATTCCCAGAAACATTCCGCTAGTCATCATCTGAGTTCCAGTCTGTCCTATGTGCCAGTAGGCACATAGTATGGAATGGAACTCAGGTGATGTAGTGTTTTAAAGTTGAAGCCCATATTTAATTTTTCTATTGAGAAGTGTAATGGGACGTTTCGCTCCCAAAACTATTTTTTGTGTGCATGTGTAATTTTCAGGCAAACAGTACACTTAATGTTCAATATGTAGTGATGTATCTGGTGCTAATTTGGGGGACATAGTGAATGCTGAATGATTTTACCAGTTATTCTGTTTAAAGTACACTTACAAGGATTTAACAAGGATTTTATTGATGTTGCTCCAAAACTAATGTCAGATTTATCATTCACTTTTGCGCGATTTCAGTCTGAAGCCGGAGATCATGCAAATTACGAGCACAATTCTTTTTTTTTTAATCACACCATGCGAACGGGAAGGCACAAGAAATCAGACCCATTAAGAAAATGTTTGGAAAACATGTGGAAAAAATTGTTGTTTGACATAAACTCGCTTTTGGGACCTGTGGCTGCAGCATTTCAAACATATTATGAGAGACAAACTGCTGCCGCAGTAATTCAAAAATGTTTTAAAAGACATCTTTTTTTGAAACATCTTGAAAGGAGAACAAATAATAGTAATACCATACAGGTTCTTTTGTCAGATAAAAATATTTTCAGTGGTACAAAGTATGTGCTTTGTGGAACAATTCCCAAAATTAAGGGCGAAAAATTAGATCATGCAGGTTTAAAAAAGAAAATTAAAGATCATGGGGGTAGGGTTGCAAACAATATTCCTTTACACGATAAAGGAATGTCAACCGAAGCATGTTGTTTTGACCTGCAATGGAGCACTGAAAGAGAAAAAGATTCCCATTTTGATAAGGCAAGCACTTCGAAAGGGTTTCCCCATCGTGTCCTTCCATTACATCCTGGACTGCATCGACAGTGAAAATTGTTTACCAACAGAAAATTATCAGTTAAATTTACCAAATGAAAGTGTCAATGACACTGTAGATCAACTTGTTTAAGACATGTACATTTATAGTATGTGACACAGCAATGACAAACATCTAGATAATGACCTGATAACAAAGGTACATGTAAAGTATTGTAACAGTGTACATAAATGCTTACCGTAGCCTGTAACAAATGTGTAGGTAAAGTATTGTAAAGGTGGGCGACAGTTAGATGCTAAACTAGAAAAGAAATCTTTCGAGTCCCAAAATGGGTCTGACTGAACCTAAAAATATTTGTTCTCATAGCACAGTGATAACAAAGGTACCCAACTCGTTCCTGTCACAAGGTGATAACAAAGGTACCCCCAAGAAGTTTCGTGAAGATCAGTTCATAAATACAAACTCTAGCCCGAGCCGTATTGACAGGTGCACTTACTGTGTATAAGTAGCACTGAACAAATCAAAGTTCATCTAATTTGCATAATATCTGCACAAGAAAAAAACCTGTATTTTATGTGATGTATTCCATGTTACTAAACATTCGTACAAAAATTTATTCAAATCAGAACTTACATACTGAAGTTCTGTACAAAAAAACTGATTGCACTATTTTTGGTACCAAAAGGTTGCTGGTGGCCATCTTGAATTTTGGACCACACCCAAAAAACACTCGTTCTCATCCCACGGTGACAATAAAGGTACCCAAGAAGTTTTGTAAAGATTGGTTCATAAATACGGCCTCTAGCCTGAGCCGTATAGAAGATGTGTACAAAAAACTGATTATACCTAATTTCGGTACAAAATGGCCACTGGCAGCCATCTTGAATTTTGGACCGCACCCAGAAACACTCGTTCTCATCACAAGGTGATAACAAAGCTACCCAAGAAGTTTCGTGAAGATCGGTTCAGAAGTTTCGTGAAGATCGTGAAGATCGGTTTCACGGCTCGTATTGCACATGTCAATACGAGCCGTATTGACATATGCACTTACTGTGTAAAAGTAGCACTGAATAAATCAAAGTTCATCTAATTTGCATAAATTTTGCACAAGAAAAAAACCTGCATTATATGTGATATATTCCATGTTACTAAACATTCATACAGAAATTTATTCAAATCAGAACTTTCATACAAACGTTCTGTACAAAAAAACGGATTGCACCAATTTTGGTACAAAATGGCCGACGGCAGCCATCTTGAATTTCGGGACTACACCCCAAAACACTCGTTTTCATCCCAAGGTGATAACAAAGGTGCCCAAGAAGTTTCGTAAAGATCGGTTTATAAATACGGCCTCTAGCCAGAGCCGTATTGGCATTTGCAGTTACAGTGCTGAAAGTAACATTAAATAGATCAAAGTTAGTCTAATTGGCCTAATTTATGCACGAGAAAAAAAAACCCATATTATATGTGATGTATCCCATGGTACTAAACATTCACACAGACAATTATTCAAATCAGCGCTTTTATATGGAAGTTCTGCGCAAAAATCTAATTGCACCTAATTTTGTACAAAATGGCCGCCAGTGGCCATCTTGAATTTCAGACTGGACCCCAAAACACTCGTTCTCGTCCCCACGGTGATAACAAAGGTACCCAAGAAGTTTTCGTAAAGATCGGTTCATAAATACGGCCTCTAGCCCGAGCCGTATTGGCATTTGCACTTGCAGTGCTGAAAGTAACACTAAATAAATCCAAGTTAGTCTAATTGGGATAATTTATGCACGAGAAAAAAAACCCGTATTATATGTGATGAATCCCATGATACTAAACATTCACACAGAAAATTATTCAAAACAGCGCTTTCATATGGAAGTTCTGCGCAAAAATCTGATTGCACCTAATTTTTGGTACAAAATGGCTGCCAGCGGCCGTCTTAAATTTCAGACCGGACCCCCAAAACACTCGTTCTCATCTCACAGTGATAACAAAGGTACCCAAGAAGTTTCGTAAAGATCGGTTCATAAATACGCCTCTAGCCCGAGCCGTGTATACAGCATGGAGGACGGACAGACGGATGATGGGCCATGGCAATGCAGCTGAGCTAAAAATGTGTCCATTTTAAAAGATACTACCCTTGAAAAAAATATTTTGGCAGAACACGCAACATGATCAGTGCCATGAAAAAAAAAATGAAGAATAAAAACACTGGTCAAACTTATCTCCCCTGGTCGAAACAGTTCTTTGTACTTTGTTTTAAAAAGAAAAAGTGAAATTCTAAAAAAAGGACCCCTATTAAATTTAAAAGAGACCTGGGAATTGTTTGTGTCACTTCACGAAAATTGGAAGCAGTTATCTCCTCGCTAAAAAGATAAATGTCACCAGCAATGGAAAAACGTAAGTTTAACCAAGAAAAGCTGTTTTTTAAACAAAATAAAAAAAAACATGAATTGCGTGAGTATAACCAAATCAAATCTCCCAACTACAAAAAAATTGTTAAAAAACCCCAGTTAAATTATTCTCAAGTGTTTAAACAACCACATGTTCAATGGATCACTGCCTTGCTCAAGAGGTGTGCTGTCTGAAATATTTGGTGGGGGCAGGGGGGTGGGGTGGTGATTGAGGTCGGGGGGGGGCGGGGTCATTGCATTTCCACAGAATTTCATAGACAATAATGTACACTGTGAAAATATTTAATAGTGCTTCTTTCCCTGTGGCAACCCCCGGGAAGTGAAGCAGTGCTTATTTACTATGGTAAAAAAGTTCTGCTTTACTGGTGAAATAGGACCCGATCACCAGTGCCTGGAATGGATGTCCTCTAAAATGGACACCAAAGAGGTAAACGATCAGCTAAACTTGACTTTAGACCTTTGTTGTGGTCACAATTTATTTATTTATTGGTGACCGGTGGGCACAATTAGCCATAGCTGATGAAAAGTGACCTTAAACACCAAT
This sequence comes from Pictodentalium vernedei, assembly GCA_031216915.1. Lineage (NCBI taxonomy): Eukaryota > Metazoa > Mollusca > Scaphopoda > Dentaliida > Dentaliidae > Pictodentalium > Pictodentalium vernedei. The sequence goes on along the minus strand of CM062295.1, from coordinate 220,736,500 downwards.
AAATAAACAAATAGCTAGTGTTTTATGCAAAGTGTCTAGTTTGTTCACACAATTTATTTGGTGTGTGTAGATAAGTGCAGGGTGGATTACAACCAAATCACACACAGAGTGAATTACCCCTCAAATTCAACTTTCAGGCGCTGATAAACAACAGACAAGCAAGCTAATTGTCTCTTGATGGATGTGTAGGTAAATCTGGTGGCCCTTCAAAAAATTAGTTTGTGTAAAACATTCACTTGACATACGATTTGGTAGTAGTCCACCTGTCACGTACTGTGTATTTTTACCCATTAGTAGTTGAGTGCTGATGCATATACAATCAAGAAATATTTTGTGCATATGTGAGCAGACCACCTGTTTTGAGTGCACATAATCTAATATATAAATGCGAATGTCTATCTGTCTATCTTTGTTCCGGGTCGACTTTCTCCACCGATCGATCTAAAATTTTGTACACAGTGGTAATTCGTCTCTGCAAGTAACGTGGGGTGGGTGCCGTGCCCGTGCCCGTGCCCATGTGGGGTGATCTTGACCTTGAAATTGAAGACCTTGACCTTTTATTTCGAAAACGGCTTGGCCGATCAGGCTAAAATTTCATATGTGTGGGTATATTGATCCATCGGTCATTTTGAATTTATCAGGGTGCCCATGGATGCAGGGTGACCTTGACCTTGAAATTGGTGACCGTGGCCTTTTATTTTGAAAACGGCTGGGCCAATCGGGCTAAAATTTCGAATGTGCGGGTATACTGACCCATCGATCATTTTGACTTTATCAGGGTGCCCATGCAGGGTGACATTGATCTTGAAATTGGTGACCTTGACCTTCTATTTTGACAACAGCTGAGCCGATCATATCTGAGGGTATATTGAAAAAAACATCTTCTCCCGTGCAATGCTGGGTATAAAATTGTTGATGTGCTGTGCCTGGGAGGTGGGTCCCAATTGGAAAACGTAAGTGGGTTTCTCCTTATTGGGGGTGGGGGGAAGAGGGTTTGCAGGGCCGTCGTGGGAATATTTGGGTTCTGGTCGAGGCAATATCGCGTGTTCTCCGGGTTACTGTCGAAGCATTTCCTATAATCCTAGTTGAAGTTGGACTAGGGTTCTAGGAAAGGTTTCAAAAAGGAAAGGTTCTAAAACTGAAACTGAAAGTTTGTAACTTCATGCGCTAGCAATACATCGAGATACATCGAGATTGCGGTTTTGTGAATGCACTCTAATAATAGTGTTACTTTTGGAAAATGGAGCCCGGCATTATTAGAAGCCCACTGATTTTTCCTAATCCAGGCTAATTGCCTTAAGGCAAGATTCTTTTACGTGTGGGCCCTTCACTGCAGTCAAAATTTGACGTGCAGTGAAGTACCCATATGTAAAAGAATCCTGCAATTAGGCAATTAGGGAAAATAGCTGGACCCCAATAATGCCAGGCCCTGGTGTTACTACACCAGTCCCCCCCCCCCCCTTCCACTCCCCCTCAACGATCCTGGGGTGTTATTATGCTGCATTCCATTCAATGATGGTTTAAATACTTGAAATTATCTACTGGCAATGGAATGAAAATTTATTTGTGTAATGACGCTTCGATTTGAGGGTGGGGAAGGGGAGTCTGTGGTTGAAACATATACGTTATCGCCTGCCTTTAACATACCACTCTCAGGTCTGACTCCATGGAATATTAGCAGAGATTTTCTATTCAAAAGTGCAAACAGAACCCAATCAACATTATAGTGCTTTGAAAGAGTGCCTGTGTGTATATTTTTTTTAAAAGATAATATATTCTGCCATTCATGTGTGCAAATGTTTATAGATACTTATAAAGCATAAAGTCAGATATCATTAATCACAAAATCCAATCGATATTAGTGCTTTGAAAGAGTTCTTGTGTATATATTTGTTTAAAAGATAATATATTCTCTTATTCGTGTGTGCAAATGTTTATAGATACTTGTAAAGCATTAAAGTCAGATATCATTAATAAAAAAAATTGCTTAATAAAGTATTGTTTGTTAAAATCATTTCTCTCATATAATCAGTCAGCACAGCTGACCGTCAATAAGATCATCACTGACAACTGCACTTGTTATTGTTGAAGTAATTACCATGGATACGAAAAAGGTCCCCTCAAAGCCAATTAGCTTATTCTATTGGGACAAGGGATTTCATCAAGAAGTTCGTCTCCAAGTGTTGGGAGGAGAGGAGAAGCGTGGGAATAGGGAGGCAGTTGGGGGTACAGGGGTAACCATGGCCTTCTCGTCTGAGAACCGCGACAAATCAGCGGCTGGCCAAAGTGTTATTATTATTATTTTAGACACCCTATTATGCAATCGACTAGTGGAAAGGAGAGAATATTTTAAATGGACTGTACACATAATGGTAAATTATGTGGGTGGTTGCAGTTGAATCATTAGGTAAAGGGTTAATATGGAAATAATGGATTTGCGATAGCTGACATTTGTCAATAATACTCAAATATATGCCTCCTATTTTCATATATTTTGACAAAAGAGCAACTGATAATGCATAATAGTCTTGAATACATTTGCTTCTCATAAAGCCTCATTGAAGTACCTAACAAAAAAATTATGAACAACATGTCTCAGTTTTTAATGCTTATTGACAGCATGACAGTGTTTTAATAGGAGTTTAAATAACAATGGGAATTGTCTTGTATCAACATTTCTATCTGATGTTAATGAATAAACAGGTAAATTTTGCATCTAACATGAGCAGTTGGTATTTGGTAATATTCATGTAGTTTCGAAAACATATTTGGTTCATGACTGAAGATGTCGGAAGTATATATATATATCTTCCATATTTTTGCACATTATATTCCATTTTCAATGAACAAAAAATTGGAACTTGAAAGGTAGAAAAAATCCTGATGTTGCACAATCAAAAATATTTACACCACAACTAAAAAGTTCTTCAATGAACACTCTGTTGTCATTGGATTCTCAGGTGATGTTATTTTCCCATGAATATCAGTTGATCATGTGATCTAACCCCATAAATACCAGTTTATCATGTGACATTTGAACATTGTGCATTGGTATTATGCACTACATTCGATTTTCCAGAATCTATATTTACATTCTGTGTTTTCTGTTTCATTTTGTGAAAAAAAGGTTTCCCAAACCTGAGTGTGAGTTGTATTTTAGGCACTGTATTGAGAGTTTACCGGAACTATTTTGGGCCAGAAACTATATTGTTTTGTTTCTGTTTTTGGAATAGAACTTGACCGAATTATGGTTATTCAAGGCGGTGGCTTGTAGATAAGTCAACTCAATATCCTGTCTGGACAAAAAATAATTGTATTTTATGAAAGGAACAAGAGATTGTCACTCAGAAGTGACTATGCCCCCAACGTGGCAATGACCTTGATCTGTGACCTTTATGGAGCAGACATGAAAATCTTCCTGATGGACAGCTGACCTTGGTCTGTGACCTAAACCTCAACTGAGGAAAAACAAATTGTGCACAACACATTGTCTCCCCATAAGCAATATGTATGTCAAGTATCAACAAAATCCAACAAAGCATCTCAGAGTTATGGAGCAGGCACGATAATCTTCCTGACGGACAGTTGACCTTGATCTATCACCTTGACCTCCAATGAACAAAAATAAGTTTGTTCGCAACACATCATCTCCTCATAAGCAACATGTATGCCAATATTCAACAAACTCCATCGAAGCATCTCAGAGTTATGGAGCAGACACGAAACTCTTCTTGATGTACAGATGGATGGAAATGACAAACACTACATGCCCCAGAAAAACTTTTTCAGAGGGATAATAAACATAAGAATTGAATAATGACTATTCAAAATCTATGAGGTGATGAAACAAATTGATAACGTGCAAATTTACCATGAACTGCTTCAGCAAATTTGTTTCATTGCCTCATAGATTTTGAACAGTCATAATTCAATTCTTAAATGAATGTTGTTTCTTATGATATACCAGTACATGTATTTCTTTATCATGAATGGTATTCAGCTGGTGAAGATTTCAATATCAGTATTAAAATACCATGTAGACTTACTTGATTCCAGTATAGTCACCCACAACTTTGTTCTGGGAGTATAATGATGCAATCAAACGAGCACTGACCTTGATCAGCCAACTCCATAAATAGTTCAATTTCATATATGCCTCAGTATATACTGACCTGGGTTCCCGCATACAAAAAGTGGCGTGATGCACATTTCTGAATGCACTGTTCTGTTGTTAACAGAAGAATGTTTGTCTGTATAAAGCCTCTCATTGCTCGATAACTACTGTCTTTGTAACAACCAATATACCTCCATCGTTTTAATTTGATTCCTGAAAAAAAATTAAAGTGTCAATGAAACTATAGCTTAACTTGACTGTGTGTAGTGTGTGATGAAAAGGATAATGTTCAATGTTTATGAAAGGATTATGAAATAAGACAAGATTTGTGATAACTGAGAATATGTTAATTTCTGTACCCTGTATGCTATGTTTTCAATAAGAATAATTTGAGGTGAAGACTGTACAAAAGTGAGGCCTGAGTTAATGTCGCCCTCACAGTTAATGTATGTCAACCAAAATTAACAAGTTACAGTAAAATAATTCCAAAACGAGTCAACCTACCAAGTTACAATGAAATCCCTTCATAAATATAACATGTAGACTTTACTAAAGGAATCTTGATTGCATGATCAGGTGGTGGTAACAGCTGACCGATTCTGACCAAACTAGGACAGTCTCATCTGGACATCATACTGAGTTATTCTTCCAAGTTACAATGAAATTGCTTCATAAATACGAACTGTAGACTATGCTTAACAAACGTAGGTCATGTGCCTGTGCAGCCATCACGGTTGACCAATCATGGCCAAAATACGACGTTCTCATCTAGACATTATACTGAGTCATCCTACAAATTTGCAATGATATCCCTTCATAAATGCAAGTAGTAGACTGTGCTAAAGGAATCATGGTTACATGCCCCTGCAGCCTTTATGGTTGACTGAACCCATCCAAAATAGGACGTTCTCATTTAGACACTATACAGAATCATCCTACAAAGTTACAATAAAATCCTTTCATAAATATGACCTGTAGGCTGTGCTAATGTTTTCGGGTTTTGGGTCCGAGCAGCCATCATGGTTGACTGATCATGACCAAAAGGAGACATTCTCATCTAGACATTATACAGAGTCATCCTACCAAGTTATAATTAAATCCCTTCATAAATGTGATCTGTAGACTGTGCTTAAGGTTTTGGGGTTTTGGGGCTTGCGTAGCCATCACAGTTAACCGATAATGACCGAAAGGAAATGTTCTCATCTAGACATGACCTCGAACCTGCACATGAAATTTCGTGATGATTGGCCATGAACTACGGAGTGTAGCCTGTGCTGAAGAAAATGTGAACAAACTCACAGACTTCCGCACATGTCATGGCAATTGCAAATCTTGACTTTGTCAAGTTAAGCTAAAAACCTTGCAATATGTTGATAAATAACCCTTCAATCACTATATTTCACTATTTGACATCCAAACATCCACGACAGGCATTTAATCTATTGTAGGTTATGTCAAACAAGATAGAATAAATGGTTACTTTATCTCTAAATGACAGGATGGTGACTAAATCCTTGTTAATTGGAAACTCCTCTTAATTGAATAATTTTAATGGACAAAGTGGATATTCAATTAATAGGGTTCCACTGTACTAACAGATAAGTCAATAAAGATAACTCCCAAATTAATTGTTTTAGTCTCAGCTGTACTATATTCAGTGTCTGTAAGACACATATGATGCCCAAGTGTGTTCTACCATATACATTCTGCTTGAAAACCATAAAAGGAGTTAGCTGGACAAACCATGTACCGTACAGGCGAATTTCCACAAAACAAATTGAACTGACTAAGTTCCACAACCTGTAATTATGTGAAATATCGAAGTAAATCACAATCCTGACAATATGAACACCCCTGGTATATGTACAAACATCCTGTGAGATGAAAAGGTCTTAGCTTGAAAAGTGTGAGAGGAGTTATCCAGACAAACAACATACCATTCAGGTGAATTTTTACAAATGAAAGTGTCAGTGACACTGTAGCTTAACTTGACTGTGTGTTGAGTTTGATGAAAAGGATAATTTTCAATGTTTATGAAAGGATTATGAAATACCATAACAATTGTGATAATTGGGAATACGTTAATTTCTGTTCCCGGTATGCTATGTTTTCAATAAAAATAGAAGTGTAGACTGTACTAAAGAATTGAGGGGTGGGATAGTGTGGCCCTTACTGTATGTCAACCAAAGTTACCGAGTTAATTTATTATTATTTCAAAACGAGTCATCCTATCAAGTTACAATGAAATCTCTTAATTCCGTCTTCTCCGTACGGGATTTCACGAGACTGCACAAGTTCGCTGAGAGGTCATGTGTTAGTTCACATCCTTTCACACTGCACACAAAAGATTTAGGACATCGCTTAAATCTCTTATTATTCATACAAACGAAAGTTATTTTCCACCACAATATTCAAATTATATTCTGTGGACAATTGCCCCTATGTAGAAGATACAATGGAAGGACAGGAGTTTTCCGGAGAACTGATGAAGCAAAAGAATTTGGCATCTGACTCTGTTGGCCTGCAATCAGGAATTTTGCCATTGACCAGGAATCTGCAATCAGAATTCCAGACTTCATCTGTGTTCAACGGGTCCTACTATTTAACGAACACAAACGAACATAAACGAACATAAACGAACAGAAGAGAAAATAATAGGAAATACAAGTTAAAAATGGTTGAGGGTGCATGTGCAGGTATATGTGGGTATATATTATTCGTTTGTAAAATTTTATTCACTTCTGATGAGTATTTTGATGATTAATAAGGTTTATAAAATGTACGACGGCACGAAATTCTTGTGTTCGTTAAGTAGTAGCCTGCTTGAAGCTGTCGACAAGATGCGACAATGGTGTGAAATCAATTAGCTGTCTATCTGAGGAAGAATGTCGCTGAGGAAAACAGCGAAATTTAGGTTTAAGAGGATGGCAAGCGCCTATTTTAATCGTGTGTAAAATTGTTCCACGTCTGATGAGTATTTTAGTGATAAATAAAGATTATAGCCATTATTTGGATTGACAAACATGTATCAAACTCTCGCTTTGGATTCCGAGGATGCATCACGGCAAGTCGGCGACAAACCATGATCTACCCTTAGAAAGCGGAGCAAGACTCGGATACATGTAGCATATTGTACACCCACATAATGATAATAATCTCAAGATCTTAAAATATCTTGGGGATAAGTCATTAAAGTCCAGTTTAAGCTTTCCTGAACACTTTCCCCGAACAAGCTCACCCTCCACCAACCCGGGCTCCCACTAACGAGAGAGAACAACCAGGCGCGTAGCAAGGAGGGGGGGAGGGGTTGTGGGAGGGGGGAGGGGGGTATAGCCATCAGATGCGCGAAAGGCGGGGGTGCTGGGGGGTCCTTCTCCAGGAATTTTTTTTCTGGGGGGGGGGGGGGGGGTTCTCCCCCAGGAAAATTAAAATCTAAGTCTACTGGCGGAAAACATTTGGAAGGGGACACAGCTAGATTTTGGGGAGGGGGTAAGTGCCCCCCCCCAGCCCCATGTGGCTATGACATTGGGGACAACCCTACCCATACTCTCCTAGAAACGCGACCAGAGAAAAAAATCCCTCCCCCCCCAACACTGACTCTCTCCAATGAGGGGGACACCCCAGGCTCTTTCCAGGAAGCGGGTTCCATGATACAGTAACCGCTTCGCGGTGATGTCTTCTACATACACCCCATCCCGTTTTTTTTTTTTATTTAAATTAAAAAAAAAAAATTAGCAATAAATTTTAAACTCCCCTCATCCTTTGCCCGGGCTTGGCACCGGTGGACTTAACAAAGTCAAATCAGGCGGATTTTGAGTTTTTATGTTTTCCAAACAATTATTATATTTACTTCTTTGGTAGATATATTCTGATTTTCTTTTCACTTCACTGCCTTACCATAATTATATTTGATGTGAACGAATGAGTTTTCCAAAATAAATTTAGGAATTCTGTCCATAAGATGCGACACAGGTGTGAAATTAATCAGTTGTCAATCCGAGTTGGATTATCGCTAAAATAAAAAAAAAAGGGGGGGGGGGGGAGATATAAGTTTAAAATGTTGGAGAGCGTAAATTTTAACCGTGTTATTTTTCTTATCTTTCTGGATTTCTGTTTTATCGTTGACAGTCAAGTCTTCTGATCTTTAACAGGGTTAAGTTGTTTTTGTAATAAGTGCAACTTGATTGTTTTTATAACAATAACTTTGATCTTGATAACAAAAAAATATCAGCCTGTTTGAAGTACAGCTGGGTTGTTCTGGCAATAAAAATTTCAAGCTAATGTGGATACTCAAAAGTATATAACATAGTCTGATTTCCTAAATTTTCAGTCTGATCTTCGATCTGATTACTACAATGTCTTCTCTAAAGTATCCTTGTGGGTTATGTGGTGACGAGTGTCATGAGATCAAAAGTATCGGGTGTGACTTATGCAGTCGGTGGTTTCACCCACAATGTGAAAGTCTCAGAGCTCAACAGTTTGGCTTCTTCGCAAAGTCCAGTCTAGACTTCTTCTGCAGTTCCTGTCTGATTCAAGAAGGTAAGTTTGACTGGGAATTAGCTCACATGCGGTTGATGTCTGCTTTAGGTGAGGGCAAGTTGGAAGAAGCTGTAAAACGTGAAGCAATTTTTTTATGCCTCTTCCCGCTTGTTCAGTTATCAGACGTCCATCGATACCACCCCATGAAGTCCTACAACAGGGATACACAGGCGTCCGGCCTTCTTGGATCACACTGGATCGAGTCTGTTCCCATTGCTGTGAGATCAAATGGCAATTGTCTATTCAATTCAGTGTCAGTGTGCTTAATTGGGGATGAGTTAATAAGCACCGAACTCCGGGTCAGAACATGTATAGAGCTGCTGCTAAATAAGTCATTTTATGATTCATTTCACAAAAACACCGAAATTCCTTTGGTCAGCCCGTCCCTAGATGATGACGTCAATATGTGTGCGTGCCAAAAAGGTTGGTCTTCAGCGTGGACCATGCATGCTGTTGCGTCAGTTATTGGACGGCCCGTAAGATCTGTGTACCCAACAGTGAATGGCCCAGCTGATGGAAATATCCGAATACTTAATACAGTTTTCAAACCAAGAGTTGGCACAAAACATAAGTCTATTTCGATATTGTGGGCAGGTGAACACCCAGACATCAAGATAGAATGGATTCCAAATCATTTTGTGCCACTGATTCCATCTCAGCCAGTGCCACCAGTAATTCATGTCATTTCTGATGTTTCCAATTTGGATTCCGGGCGAAGCGATGAGGTAATTGGTGTTTCGGAGAGCATATTGGAGGACAGTATGCATATCGAAGGAGATATTGAGTCACACCAGCAAGCTAACGTCACATCTGACCCGGGGGTAGAAATGAGTGGTGTTTCTGAGTTTACAGCGGAGGCACGTGAACGTGATGTTGAAATCGAGGTTCCGGAGGGTCAAACGAATGATGACAACGAGATTGATTCAGAAGGGAGGGGTGACATGTCTGGTACTAGAGGAGATTCATCTGGTGAATCTGATACAGATGACTCTTTTGGTCCTGATGTCACCTGTCTCTCTTCTACGGTTACACATCCATTTCGGAATCCGACAGTTAGCGGTTTGAATGGTAAATTCATCCCAGCTGTTGATCAACTATATGAACTGGCTTTGGTGGCAGAGAATGTCCTCCCTTCAGTCCCCTCAGGCATAAAAGAGAATGTTTATTTTTTGATCGATGACACGGAAAACAAAAGGCGGCGGTCTCTCAACAAAGTCACTTACCACCCAGATGATTGTGGTGCATGGAATCCAAAATGCAACACAGTCAAAACAACATATTCTATTCGCACTGTTAATGGATTGGTTCATGTGGAGAATAAAAATGGTTTATTTGGTAAGATTGTCAAAAAGTCTTTCGAACCGCTTGATCCCCAGCCAATCGAGTCGCAAGTTGTTTGCGTTAAGAGGAAATATTCGTCTCTGCAGCGTTTTAGTGGGTATCATACAACTTATTTCCGCGGCTTGTACTGTTTGTCAAAAAGAATAAAGAATTCTTAAATTTATTTTGGATAACTCATTTTTTCACATTAAATATAATTATAGTAAGGCAGTGAATTGAAAAGAAAATCAGAATATATCTGCCAAAGAAGTAATAGAATAACATTTTGAAAAAAAAAACAAACTCTAAATCTGCCTCACTTGACTCTGTTAAGTATGCCGGTCCCAAGCCCGGGCAAAGGATGAGGGGAGTTTAAAATTTATTACTAAATTTTTTTGGGGGAAAAGCACAACAAAAACTCTAAATCCGCCTGACTTGATTCTCTTAAGTCTGCCGGTCCCAAAGGATGAGGGGAGTTTAAAATTTATTGCTAAAAAAACATTTTGGAAAAAACAACAACTCTGAATCCGACTAACTTGACTCTGTTAAGTCTGCCGGTGGGGGTGGGGTGGGGGTGGGGGGGGGGGGCATTAAAATTTATTACCAAAAAAAAAAAAATTGGAAAGAAACCTCTAAATCCGCCTGACTTCACTCTGTTAAGTCTGCCGGTCCCAAGCCCGGGCAAAGGATGAGGGGAGTTTAACATTTATCTAGTCCAATACTATTAGCCTTCGCCTGTGCTCCGAATTTATTATTTTTTTATTTTTTAATATGTCACACCGGTGCGACATATTAAAAAAAAATAATAATAATAAATTCAGAGCACAGGCGAAGGCTAATATTATTGGGCTAACATTTATCGCGAAGCGGTTAGGCCTACTGTATCACGGAACGCGTTTCCTGGAAAGAACCGGGGGTGGATGGGGCTCGTTGGTGAGAGTCTGTGGGTGGAGGTGTCCCGGGATTTGTCGTTGCCACAGGGGGCACATGCCCCCTCCCCAAAATGTAGCTGTACCCCCTTCCAAATGTTTCCTGCCAGTAGTTAGACTTAGATTTTAAAATTTTCCTGGGAAATTTTCCCCATACCTCCCCCCCCCCCAAAAAAAAAAAAAATCCTGGGGAAGGACCCCCAAACCCCCCACCTTTTGCTCAGCTGATGGTTATAACCCCCACCCCTGCCAGTTATCCCCCCCCCCCCCCCACACACACACTCCCAGGAAACTTTTTCCTGGCTACGCGCCTGGTTGTCCTCTCTCGTTAGTGGGAGCCCGCGTTGGTGGAGGGTGAGCTTGTTCGGGGAAAGTTTTCAGGAAAGCTTAAACTGGGCTTTAATGACTTATCCCCAAGATATTGTAAGATCTTTAGATTATTATCATTATGTGGGTGTACAATATGCTACATGTATCCGAGTCTTGCTCCGCTTTCTAAGGGTAGATCACGGTTTGTCCCCGACTCGCCGTGATGCGTCCTCGGAATCCAAAGCGAGAGTTTGATGCATGTTTGTCAATCCAAATAATGGCTATAATCTTTATTTATCACTAAAATACTCATCAGACGTGGATACAATTTTACACACGATTAAAATAGGCGCTTGCCATCCTCTTAAACCTAAACTTTGCTGTTTTCCTCAGCGACATTCTTCCTCAGATAGACAGCTAATTGATTTCACACCTTTATCGCATCTTGTCGACAGCTTCAAGCAAGCTACTACTTAACGAACACAAGAATTTCGCGCCGTCGTACATTTTATAAACCTTATTAATCATCAAAATACTCATCAGAATTGAATAAAATTTTACAAACGAATAATATATACCCACATATACCTGCATATGCACCCTCAACCATTTTTAACTTGTATTTCCTATTATTTTCTCTTCCAGGGCTTGCCTTGAGTCGGGGCTGATCAGCCCAGGCCCCGAGATCAGCCCCGAGGAGCACTTGCTGGGGGCTTTTTTTCAAGCCCCGACATTTTCAACAAAAAAGCACTAACAATAACGGACAAAATGGAAAATCAGCCCCGAAAAGGCCCCGACCTCAATATGTGGGGCACTTTTTTTAGGCCCCGACCATTTTACTCAAGGCGAGCCCTGCTCTTCTGTTCGTTTATGTTTGTTTGTGTTCGTTAAATAGTAGGACCGTGTTCAACAACCTGCAATCGGGTAAACACAACATCACATCTCTTACTTGAATCACAGGGGCTCGTTACAAACAATGACTGAGGAATTAAATAATATTATAAGAGAAGCATAACTGGATACCCCTTAGTATATAATATAATATTATATGTTATTATATTATATACTAGGGGGGTATCCAGTTATGCTTCTTTTATAATATTATTTAATTCCTCAGTCATTAACGAGCCCCTGTGCTTGAATGATGGGGAATGCAGGATCGAGGTATCAGATGCACAATTGCACAGGGATTCGCACCCATTGGCACTGGTACCATTTTTCCAGACAAAGGAATTCCAGGACGGCACCATTCTGTCGCAGCTTACTCAATCGATTTCGGGACTGCAACAAACTTTTGCAACCATGTTCGATACGTTGTCTGCTGCCATTATGGGACCACCTTCAACAAAAACATCACGTCTTGGAGATGATGAGGAGCATATGTCCACAGCATCGGATTAAGGGGGGAAAAAGCCTGACGGAGAAGTGGATCGATGAACTACTACACTCCAACAAAATTACAAAACGGTGCCGGGACAGGAGTTCAGATCGCCAGTCAGAATCACTGGCTGACCAAGACAGCTACCTTTTGTTGATTTACAAGGAAATGAAATTCGAGGAGGAGGAGGCTGGGTCAGCTCTGGATGCTCAACTGGCGAAACAGTCTGACTGAAGGCCTCAGTGAAGACAGTCTGAAAACTGTTCAACAATGGTATACCTGACCTCAAAATGTCAACAATCCGCTGTTTCCCAAAGTTAATAGAGAAATTGGGAGAAATGAGAAATCATCAACACACTCCAGGGACATGAAGCTTCAGAGGGCCCAGTTAAAATTGACACAGGGCACTTATGCAACTCTTCCAAGTTCTTAATAATTTGGTGAAGGGGAAATCTCAGCAGTCATCACCTGACACTGAAAACAGCATTAAAATGTTGGTGGACTCTGTCAGCTTATCCATAGCAGCACACCATGACATGTCTATACGAAGAAAAAATTCTTCAAGCCAGATTTGAATAGCGGGTATGTTCCACTTTGTTTGGTGGCCAACAATGACTCACAGATGTTGTTTGGCGAAGATCTGGCAAAGTCCATCAAAGACATTAATGAGACAGACAAAGTCAGTAATGACGTCACAAACCACCATCACAAAGGCAGCAGTTTCCACTTCAAAGGCAACACCAAATGTGCTGGCAAAGGTAAAGCTATCTTTTTTCGGAAGGCCGGCCACAACACCAACTGCAAAAAGCCTTACTACAAAGCTGACAAACACGATTAAGCAAGCCACATACCTGTACCAGTTCTCCTGCCTTGACGATGACTTCACATGCCAACCGGACAATACACACGGCACCTACAGAACAGGTAAATACCAATTTTCTTTTTTGGTCATTATTTATCAATGGTCTCAAATCCAAGTTGCAGGGGCTAGTGAATAATTTCAGGGATGGTCAGTTGAAGTTCCATGTCCACAACTGGCAGAAAATCACAACTGACCATTGGATATTGAACAACATTACAGGCATTAACATTGAGTTGTTGGGCCAACCGACACAGTGCTCTTTACACTTAACTTCAGTCTTCAAAACTGATTAAGAAACTTTTGGCGAAAGGCATTATAAAATCAGCAACGTCCGATTGCAATGGAGAATATATTTCAACTGTCTTTATTCGACCTAAAAAAGATGGGTCATTCAGACTCATTTTGAACAATTTAATGAACATGTTGACAAGAAACATTTCAAAATGCAAAGTCTACAATCTGCCCTCAGTCTCACAACACCGGGCTGTTACATGGCATCTGTCGATTGGAAAGATGCCTATTATTCCTTACCAATAAAGGACAGTCACCAAACATTTTTTAGATTTTGGGGGGAAGGAACAAAATGCCAATATTTTTAATGTGTTTTATGCTCATCTTTGATCTCTTGGTCATTTAAATGCATCTTACATAAACGACTCCTGTCTGGTGGGTGAAGATTATGAAGATTGCTGCAATAACATTCGGGACACTGTTAATCTGAACCTCGAAGCTGGGTTTATAATTCACCCTGAGAAATCTCATATGGACCCCTCACACACACTTCAGTACTTGGGGTTCATTTTGGATTCCACTGCAATGACTGTCTCGTTGACACCTGAGAAAGCTACTGACATTCAAACGTTATGGATCCAGTTATTACACAGGGATAAGACTACAATTCAGAGTGTAGTTGAAATGGTAGGCAAAATGGTTGCAAGTTTTCTGGGGTTCCAGTTTGGAAAACACTTTATCGAAATTTAGACAATGCTACAACTCATGCACTAAAACAAGCATGTGAAATTTCAGCCATTTCATGAGCATCTCTCCAGCAGTCCAGGATGACCTGGGATACTGGATCAACCATACAACAAAATCCAATTCCCCCATTTCCAATGGAACCCCGAGATCATTCTGCAATCAGATGCTTCAAATCTTGCATGGGGTAGTATTTTTGGAACACAAAAAACAGGGGGAGGTGGTCAGACGAGGAAGCAGGCCTCCACATAAATGTTAAAGAGCTTTTAGAAGTTTGACTAACTTTGAAATCATTCAGCAACATGTTCACCAACAAGCATATTCAAATTCACAGTGACAATACAACCACAATAGCATATATCAATAACATAGGTGAACCAAACCAACTTGTAATCGTCTAAAAATATGTGACTGGGCTTTGAATCGAAATGTGTGGTTATCAGCGACTCATATCCCAGGTGTTCTTAATGTCAATGCGGATCACCAAAGTCGACTTCATCATGATAATACTGAATGGAAATTATATCCACTCATTTTTTGCAAACTTACTGTGTGTTGCATCCAGACTAAATTAAATTTTTTGCAAACTTACTCTAATATGGGGCATCCCAGAGATTGACCTTTTTGCATCCAGACTAAATTATCAGGTCGCACAATATGCTGCCGGGCAGCCAGACCCAGGGGCAGTTGCCACCGATGCATTTTCCTTCCCATGGTATCACACACTGGTCTACATCTTTCCACCATTTGACCTGTTGGAAAAACATTTACAAAAAATTGCCCGAAATGAAATGGAGGCTTTGGTGATGGCCCCGTTTTGCACCACGCAATCATGGTTTTCAAAACGCACTAGAAAACTTATAGACTGCCCTTTTCTTTTACCTAGGGAGAAATACACACTGACACTGTCCTACAAGAACAAACGTCACCCATTGATGAAGATGCAGCTGAGGCCTGCAGATTACCAGGAAAACCCCCCAAAGTAAGAAGATTTTGACACGAGCAGCTGACATCCTCATGTTGTCATGGCGACACTCAATGAAGAAACAGTATAAAACTTACATCACTCAGTGGCAAAAATTTTGTGGTGAAAGGGGTGTCAATACCCGGTCACCACCTATCGGTATGGTCTTGGAATTTCTTACTGTATTTTTGACAAAGGTTTACAATATAGTGCAATTAATACAACTCGCAGTGCAGTGTCAACTTTTTTGCTAACTGACAAGGGGAAAACTGTTGGCAGTCAGCCTTTAGTAATGCATTTTCTTCGTGGAGTTTTCCAACTCTGACCAGCTGTTCCCAAAAATGTGGGGGTCTGGGGCATACAACCAGTTTTGAACTGGATACAATCAATCACTATTACTGACAGCACATTGCTAAAATTGTTAACCATTAAGCTAGCTGTTCCTTTGGCCTTATTAATAGCACAGAGGGTTCAACCTTACATTTATTGAAAATACGTAATATTATAGTTTGACACTTATTTTTGGATACACATTACAGACTTAGTTAAAAAAAGTTGGCCGGGCAAACACATCAGACTCATAGAACTTCATCAGTTTCCGAATGATAAGAATTTGTGTGTATTCACCACATTACAAAAATATTTAC
The DNA here is from genome assembly GCA_031216915.1 of Pictodentalium vernedei. NCBI lineage: Eukaryota > Metazoa > Mollusca > Scaphopoda > Dentaliida > Dentaliidae > Pictodentalium > Pictodentalium vernedei. Next base: position 220,720,463 of record CM062295.1, on the reverse strand, counting down.
TGAGTACTCATCAGTTGAGAAAGGATATACAACAACTGTTCATAAGCTATGTACAGTCACAAAAACAATTTACAAAATCGACCATTGCACGTTAGATCAAAACAGGTCTTGCAATGGCTGGAGTGGACATGTCATTGTTTACAACACACAGTACAAGGTCGGCCTCTTCCTCATCGGCGGCACACAATTTGGTGCCGGTTTCAACTATCTTGTCTACTGTAGGCTGGTTCCGAAAAACAAAAAGCCTATTACCAAGTGAGGAGAATTTGCATCCTCCTTGTTATCCACATTCAAACAAAATTAGGTAAGATATAATATCTAGTGCCAGCACATGCAAAACTATACCCAAAATTATTCTCAAACACTGATATAATTAAGTTAGGTGTTTCCTGAGTTTTTCCACGGTTTTTTATTTAAGTAACTTCGAGGACTGCGTTAAACATTTCGTGGAATCCCGTATGGAGATGGAAATAAACAGAATTATATAGTTAAACTAGACTTTATGATTCTGGAGAATCATGGCTTTTCCCGATGAGATTCCATGATTTTTCATGACCCCACAGTGTCTGATGAATTGTTTTTAACTGTCTCACTGAAGTTCCTTCATTGATGTTATGAGAAAGGTGAAGATAGTAGTCTCAAATGACACAGTTTGATAAAAAATTGTTTAGGTAAAAACCATCATTAACGGTGGTGTGGGTTAATGTCAATATCGTCCTCCAACAAGTCAATGACCGACAAAAGGAGTTATGTTTGTTTGACACATACTGAGTGCTGTGTCAATTTAAAAATGGTCCATTTTATCTCAAATGTATCCAAAATATTGATGTCTGCCAGTTTGTAGAGGGTTAACAAGTGCCAACAGGAATATTTATTCATGCAACTTGTAATGTCACACCAAGAACTGTGAATGGCCATTTTTTCTTTAAAATCTACAAGATGTTTTCAGAGAAATCCAGGGAGAACAGGAATTTTAAGCTTTTGATGGGTATCATTGTTTTTCCAGCCCAAAACGGGTTAAGTGTTGTTTTTGAAATACTCTTATTACTTTCAAAAATAATTCTCAGTGAATTCTACTTCCACTTGTTTTGATCTCTCCTCCCAACTTCGGGTGCTGTGGGTACGCAAACACAGCCTATTTTATCAACATTTTGATGTTTGAGACACTGCGTAGGGTTAACAAATGCTTACAGGAATATTTTGTACATGCACCTTGTGATGTCACACTAAGATATGAGAATGACCATTTTCTCCTGAAAATCTACAGGATGTTTTTAAAGAAATCCTCAGATAACATGCATTTTTAACCTTTTGAGGGGTATCTCTCTTTAACCACCTCTAAAGGGTTAATGCTTGGTTTTGTGAATATCTTCATCACTTACAAAAATGATCGACGGTGAATTCCACTTCCAATGAAGGAGGTTATGTTTATCTCGTAGGTACACATTTGGTGTTATGGTTGCCCAAGAACAGCCCATTTTCTCCAAATGTCAATGCTTGGCAGCCTCTGGGGGGCAGGGGGGGGGGGGGGGGTTAACAAATGCTTACCGAAACATTTTGTTCATGCAACTTGTAATGTCACTCGAAGACCTGCGAATGGTTAATTGCTCTTGATTTTTTTTGGGGGGGAGAAATCGAGAAATCCACAGAAAACTGGAATTTTAAGCTTTTAAGGGGTATATCTCCTTAACCAGTCAAAAATGGGTTAAGACCTCGATCTTTGAATACATTTACTACTTACAAAAATGTTTCCCTGTCAGTTTTGCGTCTGGTAAAAGAAGTTACGTTTCTCTGTTGTATTCCCATTTGATGTTGTTGTTGTTCAAAAACAGACTATTTTTTCAAAATTTTAACATTTAGCAGCCCATGGAGGGTTAACAAATGCTTAAAGGAATAATTTATCCAATCAACTGGTAATGTGACACCATGACCTATCAATGGCCATTTTCTCTTGAAAACCCTACCAGATGTTTGTAAAGAAATCCAGGGAAAACATAAATTTTTAAGCCTTTGATGGGTATCACTATTAACAACCACAAAATGGGTTAACGCTTGGTTTTTTGAATACCCTTATTACTTACAAAAATGGTCTTCGGTGAATTCCACTTCCAACAAAGAAGATTATGTTTATTTCTCAGGTACACGTTGGGTGATGTGCGTGCCTGAAAACAGCCCATTTCAACAAAATTACGATGTTTGGCAGCCTCTAAAGGGTTGATAAACGCTCACCGGAATATTTTGTCCATGCTACTTGTAATATCACACAAAGACCTGCGAGTAGTCAATTTTTCTTGAAAACCTACAGGATGTTTTTAGAGAAATCCACAGAAAATGGGAATTTTAAGATTTTAAGGAGTCTCTCTCTTTAGCCTGTCCAAAATGGGTTTAGACTTCGACTTTTGAATACCCTTACTACTTACAAAAATGTTTGCATATAGATTGTGCGCTCGATAAAAGAAGGCACGTTTCTTTGTGGCGTACCCATTGGGTGCTGTTGGCGTCCAAAAACAGCCCATTTTATCACAATTTTGACATTTAGCAGCCCGTGGAGGGTTAACAAATGCTCACCGCAGTATTTTGACCATGCAACTTCTATTGTCACACCAAGGCCTGGGCGTGACAAATGTTTCTTGAAAATCTACAAGACTCGTTAAGAGAAATCCACGGAATACACAAATTTTTGAGCTTTTTGGGGGTATTGCTGTTTAACCATCCCAAAACAGGTTAACGCTTGGTTTTTTGAACACCCTTATTACTGACAAAAATGATCCTCGGTGAATTCCACTCCCAATAAAGGAAGTTATGTTTATCTCCCATGTATTGTTTGGGTGCGGTGGGGGCCTGGAACCGGCCTATTTCATCACAATTTCGATGCTTGGCAGCCTGTGGAGGGTTACCATATGCATCGCCTGATATGTCGTGTGTATCAAAGGGCGTGTCACAGACAGGTCTAGCAATTACAAATGTTTAAAAAAAATCTACAAGACGTGTTTCGAGAAAGTGCCGATAAACCCCAATTTTGGCAGTTTTTTGCCAATTCTGACGAAATAAGGGTTAAATCGAAAATTCCGCTTTGGTACATTTTTAGATTTTGTGCCTCTCTATGCGTGTGCAAAATTTCGTGAAAATCGGTTCGAAAATGGCTTCTGAATCGTACGGACAAAATGTGTGGAAAAAAAAAAACAAAAAAACAAAAAAACAAAAAAAAAAACCCCCCAAAAAACTAGACTTTATGATTCTGGAGAATCATGGCTTTTCCCGATGAGATTCCATGATTTTTCATGACCCCACAGTGTCTGATGGATTGTTTTTAACTGTCTCACTGAAGTTCCTTCATTGATGTTATGAGAAAGGTGAAGATAGTAGTCTCAAATGACACAGTTTGATAAAAAATTGTTTAGGTAAAAACCATCATTAACGGTGGAGTGAGTTAATGGCAATATCGTCGTCCAACAAGTCAATGACCGACAAAAGGAGTTATGTTTGTTTGACACATACTCACTGAGTGCTGTGCCAATTTAAAAATGGTCCATTTTATCTCAAATGTATCCAAAATATTGATGTCTGGCAGCTTGTAGAGGGTTAACAAGTGCCAACAGGAATATTTATTCGTGCAACTTGTAATGTCACACCAAGAACTGTGAATGGCCATTTTTTCTTTAAAATCTACAAGATGTTTTCAGAGAAATCCAGGGAGAACAGGAATTTTAAGCTTTTGATGGGTATCATTGTTTTTCCAGCCCAAAACGGGTTAAGTGTTGTTTTTGGAATACTCTTATTACTTCCAAAAATAATTCTCAGTGAATTCTACTTCCACTTATTTTGATCTCTCCTCCCAACTTCAGGTGCTGTGGGTACGCAAACACAGCCTATTTTATCAACATTTTGATGTTTGAGAACCTGCATAGGGTTAACAAATGTTTACAGGAATATTTTGTACATGCAACTTGTAATGTCACACTAAGATATGAGAATGGCCATTTTTCCCTGAAAATCTACGGGATGTTTTTAAAGAAATCCTCAGATAACATGAATTTTTAACCTTTTGAGGGGTATCTCTCTTTAACCAGCTCTAAAGGTTTAATGCTTAGTTTTGTGAATATCTTCATTACTTACAAAAATGATCGACGGTGAATTCCACTTCCAATGAAGGAGGTTATGTTTATCTCGTAGGTACACATTTGGTGTTATGGTTGCCCAAGAACAGCCCATTTTCTCCAAATGCCAATGCTTGGCAGCCTCTGAGGGGTTAACAAATGGTTACCGAAACATTTTGTTCATGCAACTTGTAATGTCACTCGAAGACCTGCGAATGGTTAATTGCTCTTGAATTTTTTTTTTTGAGAAATCCACAGAAAACTGGATTTTTAAGCTTTTAAGGGGTATATCTCCTTAACCAGTTAAAAATGGGTTAAGACCTCGATTTTTGAATACATTTACTACTTACAAAAATGTTTCCCTGTCAGTTTTGCGCCCGGTAAAAGAAGTTACGTTTCTCTGTTGTATTCCCATTTGATGTTGTTGTTGTTCAAAAACAGACTATTTTTTCAAAATTTTGACATTTAGCAGCCCATGGAGGGTTAACAAATGCTTAGAGGAATAATTTATCCAATCAACTGGTAATGTGACACTATGACCTATCAATGGCCATTTTCTCTTGAAAACCCTACCAGATGTTTGTAAAGAAATCCAGGGAAAACATAAATGTTTAAGCCTTTGATGGGTATCACTATTAACAACCACAAAATGGGTTAACGCTTGGTTTTTTGAATACCCTTATTACTTACAAAAATGGTCTTTGGTGAATTCCACTTCCAACAAAGGAGATTATGTTTATTTCTCAGGTACACGTTGGGTGATGTGCGTGCCTGAAAACAGCCCATTTCAACAAAATTACGATGCTTGGCAGCCTCTAGAGGGTTAATAAACGCTCACCGGAATATTTTGTCCATGCCACTTGTAATATCACACAAAGACCTGCGAGTAGTCAATTTTTCTTGAAAACCTACAGGATGTTTTTAGAGAAATCCACAGAAAATGGGAATTTTAAGATTTTAAGGGGTCTCTCTCTTTAGCCTGTCCAAAATGGGTTAAGACTTCGACTTTTGAATACCCTTACTACTTACAAAAATGTTTGCATATAGATTGTGCGCTCGATAAAAGAAGGCACGTTTCTTTGAGGCGTACTCATTGGGTGCTGTTGGCGTCCAAAAACAGCCCATTTTATCACAATTTTGACTTTTAGCAGCCCGTGGAGGGTTAACAAATGCTCACCGCAGTATTTTGTCCATGCAACTTCTATTGTCACACCAAGGCCTGGGAGTGACAAATTTTTCTTGAAAATCTACAAGACTCGTTTAGAGAAATCCACGGAAAATACCAATTTTTTAGCTTTATGGGGGTATTGCTGTTTAACCAGCCCAAAACGGGTTAATGCTTGGTTTTTTGAGCACCCTTATTACTGACAAAAATGATCCTCGGTGAATTCCACTCCCAGTAAAGAAAGTTATATTTATCTCTCGTGTATTGTTTGGGTGCGGTGGGGGCCTGAAACCGACCTATTTCATCAAAATTGCGATGTTTGGCAGCCTGTGGAGGGTTACCATATGCATCGCCTGATATGTCGTGTGTATCAAAGGGCGTGTCACAGACAGGTCTAGCAATGACGAATGTATAAAAAAAATCTACAAGACGTGTTTCGAGAAAGTGCCGATAAACCCCAATTTTGGCAGTTTTTTGCCAATTCTGAGGAAATAAGGGTTAAATCGAAAATTTCGCTTTGGTACATTTTTAGATTTTGTGCCCCTCTATGCGTTTGCAAAATTTCGTGAAAATCGGTTCGAAAATGGCTTCTGAATCGTACGGACAAAATGTGTGGAAAAAAAAAAAATAATAATCCGTAGAAAAACAATAGTCTTTTCCAGAGGGAAAAGCCTAATGAGACTTCTTCTGTCATAGGGAGGGACAGCAAACCACAACTCATGCTATTGAATATAAACACATATAAAACCTACACTTACAATAAATGCCAGTTGATATCAGATTGGGGCTTAATTGTACATGTACACATACATGCATGTTACCGTCCTCTTATTACGTTAAAGTATGACCTCTCGGTGAACTTGCGCAATCGCGTGTTATCCCTCCCTACGACAGAAGAAGACGGAATTACAGTCAAACAGTGCCTTGCCCTTCAGGTAAGTCTTGATTAACTAAACAATAAATATGGCCTGTAGACTGTGCTAAGGTTTTCAGACCTGTGTAGCCATCATGGTTGACTGATTGCAACCAAAACGGGACGTCCTCATCTAGACATTATACTGAGTCATCCCACCAAGTTACAATGGAATCTCTTCAATAATACGACCTGAAGTCTGAGTGAATGGCTTTTTAGTTTTGGACTCGGGCAGCCATCATGGTCAAAGGATCATGACCAAAATGGGACGTTCTCATCTAGACATTATCTGGAGTCATCCTGCCAAGCTACAGTAAAATCCCTGCATCAATAAGACCTCCCAAACCAAAATGCAAGCGTGCAACTAGCTAGTCCCTAGCGAGTCACTCACTAGTCGCTAGCGAACAAGCGCATCGCGCGCTTATGACTAGCTTGCAGCAAGCACGCACAGATTTCTGAACACATTGAAGCGTGCGACAAGCGTGTGGCAAGCGCGCGTCAAGCACACGACAAGCGCGTGACAAGCGCGCAAGCTCGCAACAAGTTTGCATCATGCGCGTCACAAGCACACAACCAGTTCGCAACAAGCGCATCACAAATGATCCACAAGCGCACAGTAATTAAGCTTTTCCCTCTGGAAAAGACTATTGTTTTTCTACGGATTATTATTATTTTTTTTTTTTTTTTTTTTAGGCTTTTCCCTCTGGAAAAGACTATTGTTTTTCTACGGATTATTATTATTATTTTTTTTTTTTTTTAGGCTTTTCCCTCTGAAAAAGACTATTGTTTTTCTACGGATCATTATTTTTTGGGTTTTTTTTTTTTTTGGTGGGAGTGGGGGGTTTCCACACATTTTGTCCATACGATTCAGAAGCTATTTTCGAACCGATTTTCACGAAATTGTGCACACGGATAGAGGGGCACAAAATCTAAAAATGTACTGAAACGGAATTTTCGATTTAACCCTTATTTCGTCAGAATTGGCAAAAAAAATGCCAAAATTGGGGTTTATCGGCACTTTCTCAAAACACATCTTGTAGATTTTTTTTATACATTCATCATTGCTAGACCTGTCTGTGACACGCCTTTTGATACACACGACATATCAGGCGATGCATATGGTAACCCTCCACAGTCTGCCAAACATCGAAATTTTGATGAAATAGGCCGAATTCAGGCCCCCACTGCACTCAAACAATGCATGAGAGATAAACATAACTTCTTTTATTGGGAGTGGAATTCACTGAGGATCATTTTTGTCAGTAATAAGGGTGTTCAAAAAACCAAGCGTTAACCCGTTTTGGGCTGGTTAAACAGCAATACCCCCATAAAGCTAAAAAATTTGTATTTTCCGTGGATTTCTCTAAACGAGTCTTGTAGATTTTCAAGAAAAATTTGTCACTCCCAGGCCTTGAGATGACAATAGAAGTTGCATGGACAAAATACTGCGGTGAGCATTTGTTAACCCTCCACGGGCTGCTAAAAGTCAAAATTGTGATAAAATGGGCTGTTTTTGGACGCCAACAGCACCCAATGGGTACGAAAAAAGGAAGGGAGCCTTCTTTTATCAAGCGCACAATCTATACGCAAACATTTTTGTAAGTAGTAAAGGTATTCAAAAGTCAAAGTCTTAACCCATTTTGGACAGGCTAAAGAGAGAGACCCCTTAAAATCTTGAAATTCTGATTTTTCTGTGGATTTCTCTAAAAACATCCTGTAGGTTTTCAAGAAAAATTGACTACTCGCAGGTCTTTGTGTGATATTACAAGTTGCATGGACAAAATATTCCGGTGAGCGTTTATTAACAACCCTTTAGAGGCTGCCAAGCATCGTAATTTTGTTGAAATGGGCTGTTTTCGGACACGCACAGCACCCAATGTGTACCTGAGAAATAAACATAATCTCCTTTATTGGAAGTGGAATTCACCGAGGGCCATTTTTGTAAGTAATAAGAGTATTCAAAAAACCAAGCGTTAACCCCTTTTGTGGTTGTCAATAGTGATACCCATCAAAAGCTTAAAAAATTATGTCTTCCCTGGATTTCTTTACAAAAATCTGGTAGAGTTTTCAAGAGAAAATGACCACTGATAGGACTTGGTGTCACATTACCAGCTGCTAGGATAAATTATTCCGGGAAGCATTTGTTAACCCTCCATGGATTGCTAAATGTGAAAATTTTGAAAAAATAGTCTGTTTTTGGACACCAACAACATCAAATGGGAATGCAACAGAGATGCATAACTTCTTTTACCAGACGCAAAACTGACAGGGAAACATTTTTGTAAGTAGTAAGTGTATTCATAAATCGAGGTCTTAACCCATTTTTGACTAGTTAAAGAGATATATCCCTTAAAAGCTTAAAATTCCAGTTTTCTGAGGATTTCTCAAAACTAAATTTCAAGAAAAATTGACCTTTCGCAGGTCTTGGAGTGATAGTTCAAGTCGCATGGACAAAATATTTCAGTAAGCATTTGTTAACCCTCCAGAGACTGCCAAGCATAGACATTTGGAGAAAATGGGCTGTTCTTGGGCAACCATAACACCAAATGTGTACCTGTGAGATGAACATAACCCCCTTCATTGGAAGTGGAATTCACCGATGATCATTTTTGTATGTAATGAAGGTATTCACAAAACCAAGCATTAACCTGTTTAGGGCTGATTACAGAAAGAGTCCCCTCAAAAGGTTAAAAATTCATGTTATCCAAGGATTTCTCAAACAACATCTCGTAGATTTTCAAGAAAAAATGGCCATTCTCAGATCTTGGTGTGACATTACAAATTGCATGTACAAAATATTCCTGGAAGCATTTGTTAACCCTATGCAGGTTCTCAAACATCAAAATGTTTATAAAATGGGCTGTGTTTACATACCCACAGCACCCGAATTTGAGAGGAGAGATCAAAATAAGTGGAAGTAGGATTCACTGAGAATTACTTTTGGAAGTAATAAGAGTATTCAAAAAACAACACTTAACCCGTTTTGGGCTGAATAAACAATGATACCCATCAAAAGCTTAAAATTCGTGTTCTCCCTGGATTTCTCTGGAAACATCTTGTAGATTTTAAAGAAAAAATGGCCATTCGCAGTTCTTGGTGTGACATTAGAAGTTGCATGAATGAATATTCCTGTTAGCACTTGTTAACCCTCTATAAGCAGCCAGCCATCAATATTTTAGATACATTTGAGATAAAATGGACCATTTTCAAATAGCCACAGCACTACATGAGTATGTGTCAAACAAACATAACCCCTTTTGTTGGTCATTAACTTGTTGGACAACGATATTGACATTAACCCACTCCACCGTTAATGATGGTTTTTACCTAAACAATTTTTTTTATCAAACTGAGTCATTTGAGACTACTATACTCACCTTTCTCATAACATCAATGAAGGAACTTCGGTGAGACAGTTAAAAACAATTCATCAGACACTGTGGGGTCATGAAAAATCATGGAATCTCATCGGGAAAAGCCATGATTCTCCAGAATCATAAAGTCTAGTTTTTTGGGGTTTTTTTTAGGCTTTTCCCTCTGGAAAAGACTATTGTTTTTCTACAGATTATTATTTTTTTTTTTTTTTTTTTGGGGGGGGGGGGGGGTTTGGGTTTTTTTTTTTTTTTTTTTTTTTTTTTCACACATTTTGTCCGTACGATTCAGAAGCCATTTTCGAACCGATTTTCACGAAATTTTGCACACACATAGAGGGGCACAAAATCTAAAAATGCACCAAAGCGGAATTTTCAATTTAACCCTTATTTCGTCAGAATTGGCAAAAAACTGTCAAAATTGGGGTTTATCGGCACTTTCTCGAAACACATCTTGTAGATTTTTTTAAACATTCGTCACTGATAGACCTGTCTGTGACACGACCTTTGATACACACAACATATCAGGCGATGCATATGGTAACCCTCCACAGGCTGCCAAACATCGAAATTTTGATGAAATGGGCTAGTTTCAGGCCCCCAGAGCACCCAAACGATACATGAGAGATAAACATAACTTCCTTTATTGGGAGTGGAATTCACCGAGGATCATTTTTGTTAGTAATAAGCGTGTTCACAAAACCAAAGGTTAACCCGTTTTGGGCTGGTTAAACAGCAATACCCCCATAAAGCTAAAAAATTTGTATTTTCCGTGGATTTCTCTAAACGTGTCTTGTAGATTTTCAAGAAAAATTTGTCACTCCCAGGCCTTGGTGTGACAATAGAAGTTGCATGGACAAAATACTGCGGTGAGCATTTGTTAACCCTCCACAGGCTGCTAAAAGTCAAAATTGTGATAAAATGGGCTGTTTTTGGACGCCAACAGCACCCACTTGGTGTACCACAGAGAAAGGTTCCTTCTTTTATCGGACGCAAAATTGATGGGGAAACATTTTTGATAGTGGTAAGGGTATTCAAAAGTCGAAGCCTTAAACCATTTTGGACTGGTTAAGGAGAGATACCCCTTAAAAGCTTAAAATTCCCATTTTCTGTGGATTTCTCTAAAAGCAACTTGTAGGTTTTCAGGTTTTCAGGACAAATTGACTATTCGCAGGTCTTTGTGTGACATTACAAGTTGCAAGGACAAAATATTCCGGTGAGCATTTATTAACCCTCTGGAGGCTGCTAAGCATCGCAATTTTGTTGAAATAGTCTGTTTTCAGACGCGAACAGCACCCAATGCATACCCTAGAGATAAACATAAACTACTTTGTTGGAAGTGGAATTCACCGAGGACCAAATTTGTTAGTAATAAGGGTATTCAAAAAACCAAGCATTAACCCCTTTTTGGGATGGTTAATAGCAATACCCATCAAAAGCTTAAAAAATCATGTTTTCCCTGAATTTCTTTACAAACGTCTTGTAGAGTTTCAAGAGAAAATGGCCGTTGAAAGGTCTTAGAGTCACATTACCAGTTGCATGAATAAAATATTCAGATACGCATTTGTTAACCCCTCATGGGCTGCTAAATGTCGAAATTTCTAAAAAAAATAGTCTGTTTTTGGACACCAACAACGTCAAATGGGAATGCTGCAGAGAAACATAACTTCTTTTCCGGACGCAAAACTGATAGGAAAATTTTTAGTAAGTAGTAAGGGTATTCAAAAATTGAGGTCTTAACCCATTTTCGCCCGGTTAAGGAGATGTAACCCTTAAAACCTTAAAATTCCCATTTTCTGTGGATTTCTCCAAAGAATCTAGTAAGTATTCAAGAGAAATTGACCATTTGCAGGTCTTGGAGTGACATTACAAGTTGCATGAACAAAAGATTCCGGTAAGCGTTTGTTAACCCTCCAGAGGCAGCAAATTTTGAGAAAATGGGCTGTACTTGGCCACCCATTACACCAAATGTGTACATGCAAGATGAACATAACCACCTTCATTGGAAGTGGGATTCACCAAGGATCATTTTTGTAAGTAATGAAGGTATTCATAAAACCAAGCATTAACCCGTTTAGAGCTGGTTACAGGGTGATACCCCTCAAAAGGTTAAAAATTCATGTTATCTGAGGATTTCTCTAAAAACATCACATACATTTTCAAGAAAAATAGGCCATTCTCAGATCTTAGTGTGAATTACAAGTTGCATGTACAAAATATTCCAGTAAGCATTTGTTAACCCTATGCTGGTTCTCAAACATCAAAATGTTGAAAAAGTGGGCTGTGTTTACATACCCGCAGCACCCAAAGTTAAGAGGAGAAATCAACATAAGTGGAAGTAGAATTCACTGAGAATTATTTTTATAAGCAATAAGCATATTAAAAAACAACCCTTAACTGGTAGAGTGCTGAATTATTTTTGGTCATCAAAATTTGTTCACATATGTTTGCCTTGTTACAATTTATGGGAGAGTGCCAATAGGCACTCTCCCATCAATTGTAACAAGGCAAATACTAACAGACTAAATAATTTCACTTCAAAGGTGGTATGAACAACATCCACAAAATATGAAGCCTTTAAGTGCTGGCACTGACACTTCAGAGTAAAGCCCAAATATGGGCTTCCAGCACTCTACCAGTTAACCCGTTTTGGGCTGGATAAACAATTATACCCATCAACAGCTTAAAATTCATGTTCTCCCTGGATTTCTCTGAAAACATCTCGTAGATTTTCAAGTAAAAATGGCCATTCAATATTTTGGATACATTTGAGATAAAATGGACCATTTTCAAATAGATACAGCACTCAGTGGGTATGTGTCAAACAAACATAACTCCTTTTGTCGGTCATTAACTTGTTTGACGACGATATTGATATTAACCCTCTCCACCGTTAATGATGGTTTTTACCTAAACAATTTTTTATCAAACTGAGTCATATGAGACTTCTATACTCACCTTTTTCATGACTCAATGAAGGAACTTCAGTGAGACAGTCAAAAGCAATTTATCATACACTGTGGGGTCATGCCAAATCATGGAATCTTATCGGGAAAAGCCATGATTCTCCAGAATCATAAAGTCTAGTTAGGTTTTTCCCTCTGGAAAAGACTATTGTTTTTCTATGGATTATTATTATTATTTTTTTTTTTTTTTTTAGGCTTTTCCCTCTGGAAAAGACTATTGTTTTTCTACGGATTATTATTATTATTTTTTTTTTTGGCTTTTTTTTTTTTTTTTTTTTTTTTCCACACATTTTGTCCGTACGATTCAGAAGCCATTTTAAAACCGATTTTCATGAAATATTGTACACGCATAGAGGGGCACAAAATCTAAAAATGTACCAAAGCGGAATTTTCGATTTAACCCTTATTTCGTCAGAATTGGCAAAAAACTGCCAAAATTGGGGTTTATCGGCACTTTCTCGAAACACGTCTTGTAGATTTTTTTTATACATTCATCATTGCTAGGCCTGTCTGTGACACGCCTTTTGATACACATGACATATCAGGTGATGCATATGGTAACCCTCCACAGGCTGCCAAACATCGAAATTTTGATGAAATAGGCCAGATTCAGGCCCCCACTGCACCCAAACAATACACGAGAGATAAACATAACTTCTTTTATTGGGAGTGGAATTCACCGAGGATCATTTTTGTCAGTAATAAGGGTGTTCAAAAAACCAAGCGTTAACCCGTTTTGGGCTGATTAAACAGCAATACCCCCATAAAGCTCAAAAATTCATATTTTCCGTGGATTTCTCTAAACGAGTCTCGTAGATTTTCAAGAAAAATTTGTCACTCCCAGGCCTTGGTATGACGATTGAAGCTGCATGCACAAAATACTGTGGTGAGCATTTGTTAACCCTCCACGGGCTGCTAAAAGTAAAAATTGTGATAAAATGGGCTGTTTTTGGACGCCAACAGCACCCACTTGGTGTACCACAAAGAAAGGTTCCTTCTTTCATCGGACGGAAAATTGATGGGGAAACATTTTTGATAGTGGTAAGGGTATTCAAAAGTCGAAGTCTTAACCCATTTTGGACTGGCTAAAGAGAGATACCCCTTAAAAGCTTAAAATTCCCATTTTCTGTGGATTTCTCTAAAAGCAACTTGTAGGTTTTCAGGACAAATTGACTATTCGCAGGTCTTTGTGTGACATTACAAGCTGCATAGACAAAATATTCCAGTGAGCATTTATTAACCCTCTACAGGTTGCTAAGCATCGTAATTTTGTTGAAACAGGCTGTTTTCAGATGCACACAGCACACAATGCATACCCGAGAGATAAACGTAATCTACTTTGTTGGAAGTGGAATTCACCAAGGACCAAATTTGTTAGTAATAAGGGTATTCAAAAAACCAAGCATTAACCCCTTTTGGGATGGTTAATAGCAATACCCATCAAAAGCTTAAAAAATCATGTTTTTCCTGAATTTCTTTACAAGCGTCTCGTAGGGTTTCAAGAGAAAATGGCCGTTGATAGGTCTTAGAGTCACATTACCAGTTGCATGGATAAAATATTCAGATAAGCATTTGTTAATCCTCCATGGAGTGCTAAATATCAAAATTTCTAAAAAAAAGTAGTCTGTTTTTGGAAACCAACAACATGAAATGGGAATGCTGCAGAGAAACATAAATTCTTTTACGGGACACAAAACTGATAGGGAAAATTTTTAGTAAGTTGTAAGGGTATTCAAAAATTGAGGTCTTAACCCATTTTCACCCGGTTAAGGAGATGTACCCCTTAAAAGCTTAAAATTCCCATTTTCTGTGGATTTATCAAAAAAGTATTCAAGAGAAATTGACCACTTGCAGGGCTTGGAGTGACATTACAAGTTACATGAACAAAAGATTCCGGTAAGCGTTTGTTAACCCTCCAGAGACAGCAAATTTTGAGAAAATGGGCTGTACGTGGCCACCCATTACACCAAATGTGTACCTGCGAGATGAACATAACCACCTTCATTGGAAGTGGGATTCACTGAGGATCATTTTTGTAAGTAATGAAGGTATTCATAAAACCAAGCATTAACCCGTTTAGGGCTGGTTACAGGGTGATACCTCTCAAAAGGTTAAAAATTCATGTTATCCGAGGATTTCTCTAAAAACAACTCATAGATTTTCAAGAAAAATTGGCCATTCTCAGATCTTAGTGTGAATTACAAGTTGCATGTACAAAATATTCCAGTAAGCATTTGTTAACCCTATGCTGGTTCTCAAACATCAAAATGTTGAAAAAGTGGGCTGTGTTTGCATACCCGCAGCACCCAAAGTTAAGAGGAGAAATCAACATAAGTGGAAGTAGAATTCACTGAGAATTATTTTTATAAGTAATAAGCGTATTAAAAAAACAACCCTTCACCCGTTTTGGGCAGGATAAACAATTATACCCATCAACAGCTTAAAATTCATGTTCTCCCTGGATTTCTCTGAAAACATCTCATAGATTTTTAAGTAAAAATGGCCATTCACAGTTTTTGGTGTGAAATTACAAGGTGCATGAATAAATATTCCTGTTAGCACTTGTTAACCCTTACCAAGCTGCCAGACATCAATATTTTGGATACATTTGAGATAAAACGGACCATTTTCAAATAGATACAGCACTCAGTGGGTATGTGTCAAACAAATATAACTCCTTTTGTCGGTCATTAACTTGTTGGACGACGATATTGATATTAACCCTCTCCACCGTTAATGATGGTTTTTACCTACACATTTTTTTTATCAAACTGATTCATTTGAGACTTCTGTACTCACCTTTTTCATGACATTAATGAAGGAACTTCAGTGAGACAGCCAAAAGCAATTCATCATACTCTGTGGGGGTCATGACATATCATGCAATCTCATCGGGAAAAGCCATGATTCTCCAGAATCATAAAGTCTAGTTTAGTCTGTATTTTGTCCGTATAGAAAATGCCTCGCCCACATATACCTAAACATGATTCAATGATACAATTGGACATATTTCTCTCGTAAAACCTGAAAAAGACTTGATTTATATTTATTTCATTTTAGGATTGCGCGTGTATATTCTTAGAAGATTCTCTGTGTGTTATTAATATACAGCGTCAGTCTTTGATCTCGTTTGGGACGAACAGTGATTAACACCTTTTCGACAAGAGCCATCGAAATTGAAAATAAAAAAAAATAATCAAATTTCACTAAAACCTTTTGCAGAATCATGTTTTTCAGAAAACTCTTTCGTGATTGCATGTGTCATTTTCAAAATTCCGATCAGAAATCACGAAATTATAAATATGTTGTTGTCAATAACAAAATTGAAAGCATGTCCGTCAAACTTGCATGACGTCAGAACTCGACTTGGGTGAAATACTGCAGTGATGCAGTGAAAGGTCGAGAGTAATAAACGCTGATATCGCAGTAGGCTTTAAACTGTCCATGGAATGGTCCTAAAATCATGTTTATATTTGCAGCTTTACTGCAAATAGGTTTCCCGTTGTTTCTTGTTGAAGTGTTGTTTCCGTCAAGGCCAAGTACCATAGAAAATTTGGAATACCAAGCAGTGGGCCTGCCCCATGAACACCTGGCTGTTATTAAAATTAATTAGCGGGGACATCTTCCCCCCCCCCCCCCTTCCTGCTGTTTTTTTAACCTAGGACACC
The DNA here is from genome assembly GCA_031216915.1 of Pictodentalium vernedei. Taxonomy (NCBI): domain Eukaryota; kingdom Metazoa; phylum Mollusca; class Scaphopoda; order Dentaliida; family Dentaliidae; genus Pictodentalium; species Pictodentalium vernedei. The sequence goes on along the minus strand of CM062295.1, from coordinate 220,704,283 downwards.
TGCCCCCTATTGTTTTTTTTACCTAGGACAAGTGACCCCCTCCCTGCTGTTTTTCACCAACTACACCTGCCCCCGTTTGTTTGCTAACGGGCCCCTCCCCATTGACCTTTCTATCTTTAGAAGCACCCGGGCCGACTGGGAGAGGGCGTGGTTGTGAGCATGGCTAGATTTCGCTGAAGGAAGGTACCCTCAAATCTGGGTCGAAAGTGGCGAAAATGACAAAAGGCTACTTCAACGTATGGTAACGGTATAAACTTCAGACGATCTGGGCGATGTACAGACGAAAGATCATACCTTGGAGCCGGTTAGGTAATTTGGCACCAAAAAAACTCTGATTTTATGCTCAATTGCTGCTCTACAGTAGTCTACAATAGTGCCCAATTCCATTCCAAACTGATAGAGTCGGGACGAATAGTACTCTCACTTTCCACGCGATGCATGGTGTTCTCCACGCGGTCTCGACACTTGCAACAGATGCCAAAATGTCGGCCAGGGTGCGTAGAACAAGTTCTGAAAATTAGAAGTCGCTGCCTTCGGCGGTCTGGACACAGTTCGTGTTTGTGAGAAGTGCAATTTTAATGTCAAATTGGCAAATTTTCGTTAATCGTTTCCTGCCAAAACACCTACTCACCGCCGATTTCTTTTCACTGCAACTTCTTCCGATTATCTAAGGTTTAAAGATAGTGTCAGGATCCCCCCCTGCCGCTACAGCCCCCCCCCCCCCATCCCCCCCCCCGCACTTCCTCACTTTGGCGGCGTTTTGGGTTGAAAGTCTCGAAAATGGCAAGAGGCTACATTAACGTACGGCAACGGTATAAACTACAAGTAGTAAGGACGATATTGAGACAAACAATCATACAATGCAGCCGCTTAGGCAATGAGGCACCGAAACCTGGGACTTTATGCTCAATCGCAGCCCCACAGTCGTCTACAACACTGCCCATGTCCATTCTGAACTGATAGAGTCGGGACGAATAGTACTCTCTCATTCCAAGCGATGCGTCAGCAGCGTGGTGTTTTCCAGGCGGCTCGGACGCTCCAAACAGATCCCAAAATGTCGGCCAGGGTTCGTAGAACAAGTTCTGAAAATTTCAAGTCGCTGCCTCCAGCGGTCTGGACACGGTTCGTGTATGTCAGAAGTGCTATTTTAATGTCCAATATGCAAATCTTCGTCAATCTGTTCCTGCCTGCCAGAAACCCAATCACCGCCAATTTCTTTTCACTTTAAACTTCTGACGATTCTCTTAGGTTTAAAGGTTGTGTTGGGATCCCTGGGTGTCGGTCTTAAAGAAGCAACTTCCATTTACAGAGAGAGGGGTGGGGGGGGGGGGGGGGGGGGGGCTCTAAAGGAGTCTGCGCCCATTCACGACGTCTTTTTTCGAACTGGCTTGAAAAGGAAGGACCAAATTCAAACAGTTACCTCCTCTCTTCAAAACGCTATATCCCAACCAATTCTAGGCAGATTTCCATGAAATTTTCCCTCATTGTTCATGGATAGTTGCGGCATCACTTTCCATGAAGAGCGATACGCATTTCGCATTTCGTCACGTCGAATTCGAAAAGAGCGCATGCGCATGGATTTCTCTGAAAACATTTTATAGATTTTAAGTAAAAATGGCCATTCGCACTTTTTGGTTTGAAATTGCAAGTTGCATGAATAAATATGCCCGTTAGCACATGTTAACCCTCTACAATCTTCCAGACATCAATATTTTGGATACATTTGAGATAAAATGGACCATTTTCAAATAGACAGAGCACTCAAAGGGTATGTGTCAAACAAACATAACTCCTTTTGTCGGTCATTAACTTGTGGGACGACGATATTGATATTAACCCACTCTACCATTAATGATGGTTTTTACCTAAACAATTTTTTTATAAAACTGAGTCATTTGAGACTACTATAACCACCTTTCTCATAACATCAATGAAAGAACTTCAGTGAGACAGTTAAAAACAATTCATCAGACACTGTGGGGGCATGAAAAAACAAGGAATCTCATCGGGAAAAGCCATGATTCTCCAGAATCATAAAGTCTAGCTAGGCTTTTCCTTCTGGAAAAGACTATTGTTTTTCTACGGATTATTATTTTTTTTTATTTTTTTTTTCCACACATTTTGTCCGTACGATTCAGAAGCCATTTTTAAACCGATTTTCACGAAATTTTGCACACGCATAGAGGGGCACAAAATCTAAAAATGTACCAAAGCGGAATTTTCGATTTAACCCTTATTTCGTCAGAATTGGCAAAAAACTGCCAAAATTGCGGTTTATTGGCACTTTCTCGAAACACGTCTTGTAGATTTTTTTTATACATTCGTCATTGCTAGACCTGTCTGTGACACGCACTTTGATACACACGACATATCAGGCGATGCATATGGTAACCCTCCACAGGCTGCCAAACATCGAAATTTTGATGAAATAGGCCGGTTTCAGGCCCCCACCGAACCCAAACAATACATGAGAGATAAACGTAACTTCCTTTTTTGGGAGTGGAATTCACCGAGGATCATTTTTGTCAGTCATAAGGGTGTTCAAAAAACCAAGCGTTAACCTGCTTTGGGCTGGTTAAACAGCAATACCCCCATAAAGCTAAACAATTTGTGTTTTCCGTAGATTTCTCTAAACAAGTCTTGTAGATTTTCAAGAAAAATTTGTCACTCCCAGGCCTTGGTGTGATAATAGAAGTTGCATGGACAAAATTCTGCGGTGAGCATTTGTTAACCCTCCACGGGCTGCTAAAAGTCAAAATTGTGATAAAATGGGCTGTTTTTGGACGCCAACAGCAGCCAATGGGTACGCCACAAAGAAACGTGCCTTCTTTTATCGAGCGCACAATCTATACGCAAACATTTTTGTAAGTAGTAAGGGTATTCAAAAGTCGAAGTTTTAACCCATTTTGGACAGGCTGAAGAGAGAGACCCCTTAAAATCTTAAAATTCCCATTTTCTGTGGATTTCTCTAAAAACATCCTGTAGGTTTTCAAGAAAAATTGACTACTCGCAGGTCTTTGTGTGATATTACAAGTTGCATGGACAAAATATTCCGGTGTGCGTTTATTAACCCTCTAGAGGCTGCCAAGCATCGTAATTTTGTTGAAATGGGTTGTTTTCAGGCACGCACATCACCCAACGTGTACCTGAGAAATAAACATAATCTCCTTTGTTGGAAGTGGAATCCACCGAAGACCATTTTTGTAAGTAATAAGTGTATGCAAAAAACCAAGTGTTAACCCATTTTGTGGTTGTTAATAGTGATACCCATCAAAGGCTTAACCATTTATGTTTTCCCTGGATTTCTTTACAAACATCTGGTAGGGTTTTCAAGAGAAAATGGCCATTGATAGGTCATGGTGTCACATTACCAGTTGATTGGATAAATTATTCCTCTAAGCATTTGTTAACCCTCCATGGGCTGCTAAATGTCAAAATTTTGAAAAAAATAGTGTGCTTTTGAACAACAACAACATCAAATGGGAATACAACAGAGGAACATAACTTCTTTTACCGGACACAAAACTGACAGGGAAACATTTTTGTAAGTAGTAAATGTATTCAAAGATCAAGGTCTTAACCCATTTTTGACCGGTTAAGGAGATATACCCCTTAAAAGCTTAAAATTCCAGTTTTATGTGGATTTCTCGATTTCTCCCCCCAAAAAATTTCAAGAGCAATTGATCATTCGCAGGTCTTCGAGTGACATTACAAGTTGCATGAACAAAATGTTTCGATAAGCATTTGTTAACCCCCCTGAGGCTGCCAAGCATTGACATTTGGAGAAAATGGGCTGTTCTTGGGCAACCATAACACCAAATGTGTACCTACGAAATAAACATAACCTCCTTCATTGGAAGTGGAATTCACTGTCGATCATTTTTGTAAGTAATGAAGATATTCACAAAACCAAGCATTAACCCTTTAGAGCTGGTTACCGAGAGATACCCCTCAAAAGGTTAAAAATTCATGTTATCTGAGGATTTCTTTAAAAACATCCCGTAGATTTTCAGGAAAAAATGGCCATTCTCATATCTTAGTGTGACATTACAAGGTGCATGTACAAAATATTCCTGTAAGCATTTGTTAACCCTATGCAGGTTCTCAAACATCAAAATGATGATAAAATAGGCTGTGTTTGCGTACCCACAGCACCCGAAGTTGGGACGAGAGATCAAAATAAGTGGAAGTAGAATTCACTGAGAATTATTTTTGGAAGTAATAAGAGTATTCCAAAAACAACACTTAACCCGTTTTGGGCTGGAAAAACAATGATACCCATCAAAAGCTTAAAATTCCTGTTCTCCCTGGATTTCTCTGAAAACATCTTGTAGATTTTAAAGAAAAAATGGCCATTCACAGTTCTTGGTGTGACATTACAAGTTGCATGAATAAATATTCCTGTTGGCACTTGTTAACCCTCTACAAGCTACCAGACATCAATATTTTGGATACATTTGAGATAAAATGGACCATTTTTAAATTGACACAGCACTCAGCGAGTATGTGTCAAACAAACATAACTCCTTTTGTCGGGCACTGACTTGTTGGACGACGATATTGACATTAACCCACTCCACCGTTAATGATGGTTTTTACCTAAACAATTTTTTATCAAACTGTGTCATTTGCGACTACTATCTTCACCTTTCTCATAACATCAATGAAGGAACTTCAGTGAGACAGTTAAAAACAATTCATCAGACACTGTGGGGGTCATGAAAATTCATGGAATCTCATCGGGAAAAGCCATGATTCTCCAGAATCATAAAGTCTAGTTTTTTTTTTTTTTTTTTTTTTTCCACACATTTTGTCCGTACGATTCAGAAGCCATTTTCGTACCGATTTTCACGAAATTTTGCACACGCATAGAGGGGCACAAAATCTAAACATGTACCAAAGCTGAATTTTCGATTTAACCCTTATTTCGTCAGAATTGGCAAAAAACTGCCAAAATTGGGGTTTATCGGCACTTTCTCGAAACACGACTTGTAGATTTTTTTTATACATTCGTCATTGCTAGACCTGTCTGTGACACGCCCTTTGATACACACGACATATCAGGCGATCATTGAAAATTGAGGTAATTTCTGTGTAGGCCTAATTCCGTCACGTGTTTTCCGCTCACTGTGGCTGAAAAACGACTGACTCAATTAGTATTTAATCTTTATCATATAAAAAAGAAGATACAGAATTCGCATCCAAAATATTTCCCTCCTTTTACCCCATTGCTGAAAATGTTTAAGTGCACATTAAATCTAATTTTGTCGATTTTTTGTAATTCCGTCACGATGGATTTCATGACCTCCGTTGTATTAAACGACCGTAGTAGGCAATAGGAAGTCGTGGATCTGGGTCTAGGCCTATAGTGTCGCCCCATATATGTAGGCCCTACTGCACCCATAAAAATGGAAGGCTAGAGGCCAACCACCACCACCACCACCACCACCACCACCACAGACTGAGTAGGTCAAACACATATTGGTCTATTAGTAGGACATGAGTAAAAGTTCATCTGTTAGTAGGCTTACCCCCAACCCCCCTCCCCCCCTGCTTCTCCGATGGAAATTTTGTTACCAGCAGAAGTATAATTCCAGAGGCTCTGAAAAGCCCTCTGAATGCATTTCTTTTGTGGTCCTCCAACTTGACTCCCCCCCAACCCCCCACCCCACCCCTTAGTAGGCGACGTTCCAGTAAAACAATAATTTGTAAATCTGAAAACTCTTGTGAACTGAATGCTTCTTGTTGGGGATAAAACACTCCAACATACAAGGATATCGCCCACTTCCCAGGACGTGTGTGTGTGGGGGGGGGGGGGGGGGGCAGGGGGGGGGTTCAAGGTGACAATACTATTACTATTTAATTCAATTCTGCTTTAGCAGATTAATACCATCTTCCACCCTCACCCCATCCCAACAGAAACACAAAGACCGTGACGTGGGTGATTCAGGCTTCGGAGATTGAGAATTTGAGTGACAATTTTACTTTAAAACAGTGCAGTCTGTTGACCAATGCACATCAAATGAAGGCAGTTGGGCTACAGATCAGATGCAAAATAGAACTTGGGCATAATGGGGCCTAAGTCAAAGCCCACTGTGCCCGTAATCTTATAAAATTAGTGGATACTGCCTTTCAATCTTATCAAAGAGGTACTATGATTATGAATGCTTCCATAGCGGCTGTACATTCACACTTGTGATGACCCATAATCTCAAACACAACTAGACTTTATGATTCTGGAGAATCATGGCTTTTCCCGATGAGATTCCATGATTTGTCATGACCTCACAGTGTATGATGAATTGCTTTTGACTGTCTCACTGAAGTTCCTTCTTTGGTGTCATGAAAAAGGTGAGTACAGAAGTCTCAAATGACTCAGTTTGATAAAAAAAATTGTTTAGGTAAAAACCATCATTAACGGTGGAGAGGGTTAATATCAATATCGTCGTCCAACAAGTTAATGACCGACAACAGGAGTTATGTTTGTTTGACACATACCCACTGAGTGCTATATCTATTTGAAAATGGTCCGTTTTATCTCAAATGTATCCAAAATATTGATGTCTGGCACCTTGTTAAGGGTTAACAAGTGCTAACAGGAATATTTATTCGTGCAACTTGTAATTTCACACCAAAAACTGTGAATGGCCATTTTTACTTAAAAATCTATGAGATGTTTTCAGAGAAATCCAGGGAGAACATGAAGCTGTTGATGGGTATAATTGTTTATCCAGCCCAAAACGGGTTAAGGGTTGTTTTTCAATACGCTTATTACTTATAAAAATAATTCGCAGTGAATTCTACTTCCACTTATGTTGATTTCAACTCTTAACTTTGGGTGCTGCGGGTATGCAAACACAGCCCACTTTTTCAACATTTTGATGTTTGAGAACCAGCATAGGGTTAACAAATGCTTACTGAAATATTTGGTACATGCAACTTGTAATTCACGCTAAGATCTGAGAATGGCCAATTTTTCTTGAAAATCTACGGGGATGTTTTTAGAGAAATCCTCGGATAACATGAATTTTTAACCTTTTGAGGGGTATCACCCTGTAACCAGCTCTAAACGGGTTAATGCTTGGTTTTATGCATACCTTCATTACTTACAAAAATGATCCTCGGTGAATCCCACTTCCAATTAAGGTGGTTATGTTCATCTCGCAGGTACACATTGGGTGTAATGGGTGGCCAAGTACAGCCCATTTTCTCAAAATTTGCTGCCTCTGGAGGGTTAACAAACGCTTACCGGAATCTTTTGTTCATGCAACTTGTAATGTCACTCCAAGACCTGCAAATGGTCAATTTCTCTTGAATACTTAATAGATTTTTTTGAGAAATCCACAGAAAATGGGAATTTTAAGGTTTTAAGGGGTACATCTCCTTAACCGGGCGAAAATGGCTTAAGACCTCAATTTTTGAATACCCTTACAACTTACTAAAAATTTTCGCTATCAGTTTTGCGTCCGGTAAAAGAAGTTATGTTTCTCTGCAGCATTCCCCTTTGATGTTGTTGGTGTCCAAAAACAGACTATTTTTTTCGAAATTTTGACATTTAGCAGCCCATGGAGGGTTAAGAAATGCTTATCTGAATATTTTATCCATGCAACTGGTAATGTGACTCTAAGACCTATCAATGGCCATTTTCTATTGAAACCCTACGAGACGCTTGTAAAGAAATTCAGGGAGAACATGATTTTTTAAGCTTTTGATGCGTATTGCTATTAACCATCCCAAAAGGGGTTAATGCTTGGTTTTTTGAATACCTTTATTACTAACAAATTTGGTCCTCGGTGAATTCCACTTCAAACAAAGTAGATTATGTTTATCTCTCGGGTATGCGTTGGGTGCTGTGCGCATCTGAAAACAGCCTATTTCAACAAAATTACGATGCTTAGCAGCCTGTAGAGGGTTAATAAATGATCACCGGAATATTTTGTCCATGCAACTTGTAATGTCACACAAAGACCTGCGAATAGTCAATTTTTCCTGAAAACCTACAAGTTGCTTTTAGAGAAATCCACAGAAAATGGGAATTTTAAGCTTTTAGGGGTATCTCTCTTTAACCAGTCCAAAATGGGTTAAGACTTCGACTTTTGAATACCCTTACCACTATGAAAAATGTTTCCCATCAATTTTGCGTCCGATAAAAGAAGGAACCTTTCTCGGTGGTACACCAAGTGGGTGCTGTTGGTGTCCAAAAACAGCCCATTTTATCACAATTTTGACTTTTAGCAGCCCGTGGAGGGTTAACAAATGCTCACCGTAGTTTTTTGTCCATGCAACTTCTATTGTCACACCAAGGCCTGGGAGTGACAAATTTTTCTTGAAAATCTACAAGACTCGTTTAGAGAAATCCACGGAAAATACAAATTTTTGAGATTTATGGGGGTATTGCTGTTTAACCAACCCAAAACGGGTTAACGCTTGGTTTTTTGAACACCCTTATTACTGATAAAAATGATCCACGGTGAATTCCACTCCCAGTAAAGGAAGTTATATTTATCTCTTGTGTATTGTTTGGGTGCAGTAGGGGCCTGAAACCGGCCTATTTCAACAAAATTTCGATGTTTGGCAGCCTGTGGAGGGTTACCATATGCATCGTCTGATATGTCGTGTGTATCAAAGGGAATGCCACAGACAGGTCTAGCAATGGCGAATGTATAAAAAAATCTACAAGACGTGTTTCGAGAAAGTGCCGATAAACCCCAATTTTGGCCGTTTTTTGCCAATTCTGAGGAAATAAGGGTTAAATCGAAAATTCTGCTTCGGTACATTTTTAGATTTTGTGCCCCTCTATGCGTGTGCAAAATCTCGTGAAAATCGGTTCGAAAATGGCTTCCGAATCGTACGGACAAAATGTGTGGAACCCCCCCCCCCCCTCCCCCCCCCCCCCCCAAAAAAAACCCCAAAAAACTAGACTTTATGATTCTGGAGAATCATGGCTTTTCCCGATGAGATTCCTTGATTTTTCATGCCCCCACAGTGTCTGATGAATTGTTTTTAACTGTCTCACTGAAGTTCCTTCATTGATGTTATGAGAAAGGTGATTATAGTAGTCTCAAATGACTCAGTTTGATAAAAAAATTGTTTAGGTAAAAACCATCATTAACGGTAGAGTGGGTTAATATTAATATCGTCGTCCCACAAGTCAATGACCGACAAAAGGAGTTATGTTTGTTTGACACATACCCAATGAGAGCTCTGTGTATTTGAAAATGGTCCATTTTACCTCAAATGTATCCAAAATATTGATGTTTGGCAGTTTGTAAAGGGTTAACATGTGCTAACAGGAATATTTATTCATGCAACTTGCAATTTCAAATCAAAACGTGCGAATGGCCATTTTTACTTAAAATCTACAAGATGTTTTCAGAGAAATCCATGCGCATGCGCTCTTTTCGAATTCGACGTGACGAAATGCGAAATTCGTATCGCTCTTCATGAAAAGTGATGCCGCAACTATCCATGAACAACAAGTGAAAATTTTATGGAAATCTGCCTAGAAATGGCTGGGATATAGCGATTTGAAGAGAGGAGGTAACTGTTTGAATTTGGTCCTTCCTTTTCAAGCCAGTTCGAGAAAAGACGTCGTGAATGGGTGCAGACTCCTTTAGTGCCCCCCCCCCCCCCCCCTCTCTGGAGTAAGTCCACCACTTAAATGTTACAATTGTGTGTGACTGGTGGAGAGTTGGCTGTAAATGGAAGTTGCTTCTTTAAGACTGCCACCCAAGGATCCCAACACAACCTTCAAACCTAAGAGAATCGTCAGAAGTTTAAAGTGAAAAGAAATTAGCGGTGATTGGGTTTCTGGCAGGCAGGAAAAGATTGACGAAGATTTGCATATTGGACATTAAAATAGCACTTCTGACATACACGAACCGTGTCCAGACCGCTGGAGGCAGCGACTTGAAATTTTCATGACTTGTTCTACGAACCCTGGCCGACATTTTGGGATCTGTTTGGAGCGTCCGAAGCACCTGGAAAACACCACGCATCGCTTGGAATGTGAGAGTACTATTCGTCCCGACTCTACCAGTTTAGAATGGACATGGGCAGAGTTGAAGACGACTGTGGAGCTGCGATTGAGCATAAAGTCCCAGGTTTCGGTGCCTCATTGCCTAAGCGGCTCCATTGTATGATTGTTTGCCTCAATATCGTCCTTACTACTTGTAGTTTATACCGTTGCCGTACGTTAATGTAGCCTCTTGCCATTTTCGAGACTTTCGACTCAGAACGCCGCCAAGGTGGGGAAGTGCGGGGGGGGGGGGCTGTTGCAGTGGGGGGCGGGGGAGGGATATCCTGACACTATCTTTAAACCTTAGATAATCGGCAGAAGTTGAAGTGAAAAGAAATCGACGGTGAGTAGGTTTTTTGGCGGGAAACGATTAACGAAAATTTGCCAATAAGACATTAAAATTGCACTTCTCACAAACACGAACCATGTCCAGACCGCTGAAGGTAGCGACTTCTAATTTTCAGAACTTGTTCTACGCACCCTGGCGGACATTTTGGCATCTGTTGCAAGTGTCGAGACCGCGTGGAGAACACCACGCATCGTGTGGAAAGTCAGAGTACTATTCGTCCCGACTCTATCAGTTTGGAATGGAATTGGGCACTATTGTAGACTACTGTAGAGCAGTGATTGAGCATAAAGTCGGAGTTTTTTTTGTGCCAAATTGTCTTAACTGGCTCCATGGTATGATCTTTCGTCTGTACATCGCCCAGATCGCCTGTAGTTTATATCGTTACCATACGTTGAAGTAGCCTTTTGTCATTTTCGCCACTTTCGACCCAGATTTTAGGGTACCTTCCTTCAGCGAAATCTAGCCATGCTCACTACCACGCCCTCTCCCTGAGGCCCGGGTGCTCTTAAAGATAGAAAGGTCAATGGGGAGGGGCCCGTTAGCAAACAAACGAGGGCAGGTGTACTTGGAGAAAAAACAGCAGGGAGGCACGTGTCCTAGGTAAAAGAAACAGCCGGGGGCAGGTGTCCTAGGTAAAATAAACAGCAGGAAGGGGGAGGGGGCAGATGTCCCCGCTAATTAATTTTAATAGCAGGAAGGTGTTCATGGGGCAGTTGTTCTATCTCACTGGTCAGTGTTCCAAATTTTCTATGGCACTTGGCCTTGACGGAAACAACATTTCAACAAGGAACAACGGGAAACCTATTTGCAGTAAAGCTGCAAATATAAACATGATATTAGGACCATTCCATGGACAGTTTAAAGCCTACTGCGATATCAGCGTTTCTTACTCTCGTCCTTTCACTGCATCACCGCAGTATTTGACCCGAGTCGAGTTCTGACGTCATGCAAGTTTGACGGTCATGCTTTCAATTTTGTTATTGACAACAACATATTAATAATTTCGTGATTACTGATCGGAATTTTGAAAACGACACACGCAATCGCGAAAGAGTTTTCTGAAAAACACGATTCTGCAAAAGGTTTTAGTGAAATTTGATTATTTTTTTTATTTTCAATTTTGATGGCTCTTGTCGAAAAGGTGCTAATCACTGATCGTCCCAAACGAGATCAAAGACTGACGCCGTATATTAATAACACACAGAGAATCTTCTAAGAATATACACGCGCAATCCTAAGATGCAATAAATCATGTCTTTTTTCAGGTTTTACGAGAGAAATATGTCCAATTGTATCATTGAATCATGTTTATGTATATGTGGGCGAGACATTTTTTATACGGACAAAATACAGACTAAATAAAATATTTGCCATTATTTCCCGCTGACGTATTTTTGTCTTTGCTTCTTGGGGAAATCCATGCTGCTAAATACAACGAAGAAGTGTTATCTAATGAAGTCAGAACCGTCAGGTGGTCGGGTCCGACACCGCACCTCGAAGTAGATTTAGTGGGGGGTGTCGATTTTACAAGTCATGTGGGCAGCGTACACGGCATGGACTCTCTGTCTTTAATCCTGTAAACAGGGTTAAGGCTTGTTTTTTTGAATACCCTTATTTATTTATTTATTTATTTATTTATTTATTTATTTATTGGTGTTTAAGGTCACATACTTATGCACAATGGCTAATCATGACCATGGCAGTTTTGTAGGTGGAGGAAGCCGGAGTACCCGGAGAGAATCACCAAGCATCGACGAGCAACTGTCAGCTCCTCAACATTCTAACTCTGTATAAGCTCCGCTCAAGCAGGGTTACAGAGGTTGAAGACATATGTACCATCGACGTGCAGTATGCCTTAGTACACGGCGTCATCGTGCCCCGATGTCGGCAACCGGGCTAAACTGCCTTGCCCAAGGACACAACGTGAGTCGTCCCGGACGGGGATCGAACTCGGGACCTCTAGCATAGAAGTACAACAGTCTACCACTGAGCCACCACGCTCCCTTGAATACTCTTAACACTATCATACATTATCCCTCATGAATTCTGAGTCTGATAAAAGAGTTTATGTTTACCTATTACATACCCATTTGCTGCCCGAAAACAGCCGATTTTATCAAAATTTTGACATTTAGCGGCCTGTAGCGGGATTAACAAACGACTAGCGGAATATTCTATCTATGCAATTTGTAAGACCTGCCAATGTCCAATTGTTCTTGAAAATCCCCAACAAGCAGTTAGCGAAATCCACAGAAAATGTAAATTTTAAGCTTTTAAGGGGCATCTCTCCTTATCCAGTCTAAAATGGGTTAAGTTTCATTCTTTTAAATACCCTTACTACTTACAAAACTGATCCTCTGTGAATTCTACGCGCAGTAAAAGAAGTTATGTTTCTCTGTTACATATCCATTGGGTGCTCTTGGTGTTTGAAAACAGTCCATTGCTTACTGGAATATTTTATCCATGCAACCGGTAATGTGACTCTAAGACCTATCAATGGCCATTTTCTGTTGAAAACTTACAAGATGTTTGTAACGAAATCCACGGAAAACATGATTTTTTTTAGCTTCTGATGGGTATCGCTATTATAAAAAGGGGTTAACGCTTGGGTTTTTGAAAACCCTTATTACTTACAAAAATGGTCCTCAGTGAATTCCACTTCCAACAAAGGAGATTATGTGTAACTCTCGGACATACATTTCGTGCTGTGTGTGTCCGAAAACAGCCCATTTCAACAAAATTATGATGCTTGGCATTCTGTAGAGGGTTAATAAACGCTCAGCGGAATATTTTGTCCATGCAACTTGTAATGTCACACAAAGACCTGCAAGTAGTCAATTTTTCTTGAAAACCTATGGAATGTATTTAGAGAAATCCACAGAAAATGGGTCTTTTTAGATTTTAAGGGGTCTCTCTCTCTTTAGCCTGCCGAAAACGAGTTAAGACTTCGTTTTTTGAATACCCTTACTACTTACAAAAATGTTTCCGTATAGATTGTGCGCTCGATAAAAGAAAGCACTTTTCTTTGTGGCGTACCCGTTGGGTGCTGTTGGTGTCCAAAAACAGCCCATTTTATCACAATTTTGACTTTTAGTAGCCCGTGGAGGGTTAACAAATGCTCACCGAAGTATTTTGTCCATGCAACTTCTATTGTCACATCAAGGACTGGGAGTGACAATTTTTTCTTGAAAATCTACAAGACTCGTTTAGAGAAATCCACGGAAAACCTGAATTTTTTAGCTTTATGGGGGTATTGCTGTTTAACCAGCCCAAAACGGGTTAACGCTTGGTTTTTTGAATACCCTTATTACTTACAAAAATGATCTCTGGTGAATTCCACTTCCAATAAAGGAAGTTATGTTTATCTCTGGGGGCCTAAAACCGGCCCATTTCATCAAAATTTCGATGTTTGGCAGCCTGTGGAGGGTTAGAATATGCATCGCCAGATATGTCACGTGTATCAAAGGTCGTGGCACAGACAGGTCTATCAATGATAAAGGTTTAAAAAAAATCTACAAGACGTGTTTCGAGAAAGTGCCGATAAACCCCAATTTTGACAGTTTTTTGCCAATTCTGACGAAATAAGGGTTAAATCGAAAATTCCGCTTTGGTACATTTTTAGATTTTGTGCCCCTCTATGCGTGTGCAAAATTTTGTGAAAATCAGTCCGAAAATGGCTTCGGATTCGTGCGGACAAAATGTGTGGAAACAAAAACAAATCCGTAGAAAAACAATAGTCTTTTCCAGAGGGAAAAGCCTAAAAAAAAAAAAAAATAATAATAATCCATAGAAAAACAATAGTCTTTTCCAGAGGGAAAAGCCTAACAAACAAATCTGGTTTCAAAATGCGCGCGTGCACTCCTGTGGCGTTTGATGACGTCAAATTTACCGCATTTTTTTTGACTCTTTGACCATGAATGGTGATTTCGCGTCGGTTCAAAATATTCATTGTTATGTCTTACTCGAAGAAATTTTTGGCTCGACATGAAGACTGTTAAGTTGTTAACAACTGCGTCGGGACGATGACCAACATATTTATACAAACAACAACACATCACGCATCGAGCTGATGAACTAACGTCTGCAAAGTTGGAGTTTCGAATAATACCAGCGTCCAGTTGACTTCGGAACTTGGAAGTTCACATATTTGTTCAACGTGGAATAACTACAAATGTCTGGTGAGTATTTTGGGGGGAATTATCGAAGCCCTATATTTCTGTTTTAGTTTGATCAAACACTAAATTTGAATTTAGTGTAATTAGGCTGTCGAACTCTTGCAAACCACTAGCCATCGTCGACATTGTGCGTGTGTCGGTGGTTTCCTGAATTTCAAAAGTGAATGTTTATTTCCTCAAGTGCAGTTTGCAAGTTCACGAAGGTCTGTTGGCTTTCAATACAAGATGTCGCGATCCCCAATTTACGTAAATGTACACATGATACCTATTTTTCTTCTATTCTCGCGGGGCCCCATGGGCAAGCATAGAAATTAGACAGAATGTTTTGATAATTTAGTTGCAACTTGCACGTGAAACGAAAGTCAAAACGGTGTATTAAATTGTTATAAATGAAACCAATCACAGTTACACAGCATCTCCACAATTCAAATACAATATTATACATTTAATTTCAAAATCTTTGAGAGTGCCAAAGCTTACTATTCTCACAAGTGAAGTGAAGTGTCACTGTCATGCCACAGGAAATCAACAACAGAATGACCTGAAGTAGTCTTTGAAATGGACAACTGATATTGATAATGCCTTGAAATGCAAATGTCAATAAATGACGCTTCAGTTTTACCATACCATGTCAATTGCACAAGAAAGCTTTTTTATTGGACAATTACTGAATTAGGTTGAATTAAATTAATTGTTTGCCCCTCCCATTTTATCACCAAGTATCATCATGCCGACATGCGTCTTCAAAGATCATTAAACCCCACATCGTCCGTCGTGAAGGTGGTGTTTGGGTCTTTTAAAATTATGCCCTCACTTTCGAAGAAAATGGGGGTATACTGGATTACATACCTCTGTGCATCCGTGCGTCCGTGTGTGAGTCCATCCGAGAATATTCATAACTTAAGTATTATTTTCTATAATATTTGTTGGTCACAGGTATGCCCACACTAGTTATTTTTTTTTTTATTACTTCTTCACTTAGAAATTGTGTCTGTCCGAGCCAAATTTTGTCTGTTCAGCCTGTATCTCGGGTATCAAATGTTCTATTGTAATGAAATTTGACGTGAACACTGCTTATGGTATAGGCTTTAAAAAGGGATTCAACGATATTTCTCACATTCTTCTTTTTAGAGTTATCCCCCTTTTTAGGCTTTTCCCTCTGGAAAAGACTATTGTTTTTCTACGGATTATTATTATTTTTTTTTTTTTTTTTTTTTTTTTCCACACATTTTTGTCCGTACGATTCAGAAGCCATTTTCGAACCGATTTTCACACAATTTGGCACACGCATAGAGTGGCAAAAAACTAAAAATGTACCAAAGCGGAATTTTCGATTTAACCCTTATTTCGCCAGAATTGGCAAAAAACTGCCAAAACTGGGGTTTATCGGCACTTTCTCGAAACACGTCTTTAGGATTTTTTTTAAATATTCATAATTACTAGACCTGCCTATGACACAACCTTTGATACACACGACATATTAGGCGATGCATATGGTAACCCTCCACAGGCTGCCAAACATCGAAATTTTGATGAAATGGGCTGGTTTCAGACCCCCACAGCAGCAAAACGATACCCGAGAGGTAAACATAACTTCCTTTATTGGAATTGGAATTCACCGAGGATCATTTTTGTGAGTAATAAGGGTGTTCAGAAAACCAGGTGTTAACCCGTTTTGGGCTGGTTAAACAGCAATACCCCAAAAAAGGTCAAAACTTCATGTTTTCCGTGGATTTCTCTAAACGAGTCTTGTAGAATTTCAAGAAAAATTGGTCACTCTCAGGTCTTGGTGTGACATTACAAGTTGCATGGATAAAATATTCCGGTCAGCATTAGTTAACCCTCCCCGAGCTGCTAAACGTAAAATTTGTGATAAAATGGGCTGTTTTTAGACACCAACAACTCCCAAACGATATACCACAGAGAAAGGGGCCTTCATTTATCGGACGCAAAATTGATCAGAAAATATTTTTGAAAGTGGTAAGGGTATTCAAAATTTGACGTCTTAACCCATTTTGGGCTGGTTAAAGAGAGATACCCATTAAAATCTTAAAATACCCGTTTTCTGTGGATTTCTCTAACAACATCTTGTAAGGTTTCAAGAAAAATCGGCTATTTGCAGGTCTTGGTGTGACATTACAAGTCGCATGAACAAAATATTCCGGTCAGCATTAGTTAACCCTCCCCGGGCTGCTGAAGGTCAAAATTGTGATAAAATGGGCTTTTTTTGCACACCAACAGCACCCAAAGGGTACACCACAAAGAAAAGTGCCTTCTTTTATCGCGCGTACAATTTATACGGAAACATTTTTGTAAGTAGTAAGGGTATTCAAAAGTCGACGTCTTAACCCATTTTGGGCAGGCTAAAGAGAGATATCCCTTGAAAGCTTTAAATTCCCATTTTCTGTGAATTTCCCTAACGGTAACTTGTAGGGTTTCAAGACAAATTGACTATTCGTAGGTGTTTATGTGACATTAAAAGTTGCATGGACAAAATACTCCGGTGAGCGTTTTTTAACCATCTACAAGCTGCCAAGCATCGTAATGTTGTTAACATGGGACTGTTTTCAGACACGCACAGCACCTAATGTATACATGAGAGATAAACATAATCTCCTTTGTTTGAAGTGGAATTCACAGAGGACCATTTTTGTAAGTAATAAAGGTATTCAAAAAGCCAAGCGTTAACCCCTGTTGGGGAGGTCAACAGGGATACCCATCAAAAGCTTAAAAATCGTTTTCCCTGGATTTCTTTACAAACATTTTGTGGGGTTTTCAAGAGAAAATGGCCGTTGATAGGTCTTGGTGTCATATGACCAGTTGCATGGATCAATTATTCTGGTAGGCATTTGTTAACCCTTCATGGGCTGCTAAATGTAAAAAAAAATTGAGGAAATAGTCTGTTTTTGGACACCAACAACATCAAATGGAAATGCCACAGAGAAACGTAATTTCTTTTACCAGACCCAAAACTGATAGGGAAACATTGATATTGATATTAACCCATTCTACGATTAATGATGGGTTTTACCTAAACATTTTTTTATCAAACCCAAACCGAGTCATTTGAGACTACTATACTCACCTTTCTCATAACATCAATGAAGGAACTTTAGTGAGACAGTTAAAAACAATTCATCAGACACTGCGGGGTCAAGAAAAATCATGGAATCTAATCGGGAAAAGCCATGATTCTCCAGAATCATAAAGTCTAGTTTTTTTAGGCTTTTCCCTCTGGAAAAGACTATTGTTTTTCTACGGATTATTATTATTATTTTTTTTTTTTTTTTAGGCTTTTTCCTCTGGAAAAGACTATTGTTGTTCTACGGATTATTATTTTTTTTTTTTTTTTTTTTTTTTCCCCACACATTTTTGTCCGTATGATTCAGAAGCCATTTTCGAACCGATTTTCACACAATTTGGCACACGCATAGAGGGGCAATAAATCTAAAAATGTACCGAAGCGGATTTTTCAATTTAACCCTTTTTCGCCAGAATTGGCAAAAAACTGTCAAAATTGGGGTTTATCGGCACTTTCTCGAAACACGTCTTATAGATTTTTTTTAATCGTTCATCGTTGATAGACCTGTCTGTGACACGATCTTTGATACACACGACATATTAGGCGATGCATATGGTAACCCTCCACAGGCTGCCAAACATCGAAATTTTGATGAAATGGGCCGGTTTCAGGCCCCCAGTACACCCAAACGATACACGAGAGATAAACCTAACTTCCTTTATTGGAAGTAGAATTCACCGGAGATAATTTTTGTCAGTAATAAGGGTGTTAAAAAAACCAAGCGTTAACCCGTTTTGGGCTGGTTAAACAGCAATACCCCCATAAAGTTAAAAAATTCATGCTTTCCGGGGATTTCTCTAAAGGAGTCTTATAGATTTTCAAGAAAAAATTGTCACTCCCAGGCCTTGATGTGACAATAGAAGTTGCATGGACAAAATACTGCGGTGAGCATTTGTTAACCCTCCACGGCTGCTAAAACTCAAAATTGTGATAAAATGGGCTGTTTTTTGGATGCCAACAGCAACCAACGGGTACGCAACAGAGAAAGTGGCCTTGATTTATTGGACGCAAAATTGATCGGAAAATATTTTTGAAAGTGGTAAGGGTATTCAAAATTCGACGTCTTAACCCATTTTGGGCTGGTTAAAGAGAGATACCCATTAAAATCTTAAAATACCCGTTTTCTGTGGATTTCTCTAAAAACATCTTGTAAGTTTTCAAAAAAAAAAATCGGCTATTCGCAGGTCTTGGTGTGACATTACAAGCTGCATGGGCAAAATATTCCGGTCAGCATTAGTTAACCCTCCAGGGCTCCTCAACGTCAAAATTGTGATGAAATGGGCTGTTTTTGGACACCAACAGCACCCAATGGGTACACCACAAAGAAAAGTGCCTCCTTTTATCGAGTGTACAATTTATACACAGACATTTTTGTAAGTAGTAAGGGTATTCAAAAGTCGAAGTCTTAACCCATTTTGGGTAGGCTAAGAGAGATATCCCTTAAAAGCTTTAAATTCCCATTTTCTGTGAATTTCCCTGACAGTAACTTGTAGGGTTTCAAGAAAAATTGACTATTCGTAGGTCTTTATGTGACATTTCAAGTTGCAGGGACAAAATACTCCGGTGAATGTTTATTAACCATCTACAAGCTGCCAAGCATCGTAATTTCGTTGACATGGGCCGTTTTCGGACACGCACAGCACCCAATGTATACACGAGAGATAAACATAATCACCTTTGTTGGAAGTGGAATGCACAGAGGACCATTTTTGTAAGTAATAAGGGTATTCAAAAAACCAAGCGTTAACCTCTGTTGGGGAGGTTAACAGGGATACCCATCGAAAGCTTAAAAATCGTTTTCACTGGATTTCTTTACAAACATCTTGTTGGGTTTTCAAGAGAAAATGGCCGTTGATAGGTCTTTGTGCGTGGATAAATTACTCTGGTCGGTACTTGTTAACCCTCCATGGGCTGCTAAATGTCAACAATTTTGAAGAAATAGTCTGTGTTTGGACACTAACAGCATCAAATGGAAATGCCACAGAGAAACGTAACTTCTTTTACTGGACACAAAACTGATAGAGAAACATTGTTGTAAGTAGTAAGGATATTCAGAAATCGAGGTCTTAACTCATTGTCGACTGGTTAAGGAGATATACCCCTCAAAAGCTTAAAATTCCCGTTTTCTGTGGATTTCTCAAAAAAATCTAGCAAGTTTTCAAGAAAAATTGACCATTTGCAGGTCTTTGAATGACATTACAAGTTGCATGGACAAAATATTCCGGTAAGCAATTATTTACCCTCCAGAGCCTGCAAAGTATAGACATTTTCAGAAAATGGGCTGTTTTGGGGCACCCATGACACCCACTGTGTACCTGCGTGATAAACATAACCTTCCTCATTGGAAGTGAAATTCACTGAGGATCATTTTTGTAAGTATTGAAGGTATTCACAAAACCAAGCATTAATCCGTTTAGGGCTGGTTGCAGAGCGATACCCCTCAAAAGGTTAAAAATTCATATTTTCTGAGGATTTCTCTAAAAGTCTCTCGTAGGTTTTCAAGACAAATATTGGCCATTCTCATTTGAGACTACTATTCTCACCTTGTATGAACACAAAAGTAAGTGTATATTTATTTATTATCAAGAATAACCGCCCATAAGTTCCACTCTCTCTGTGTCCCGCTTCATCAGTCAATTCCACGGTGTCCCATGCCAGCGGTCGATTTATCCAAACAAACTTACCAAGGGTACCACCTCCTCCCTGCCTCTTTCTCCAACCAAACACACATTGAAAGGTACGCCTCACCTTGTATTCCACACTGCCCTGCATGGTATCATTTATTATTTATTTATTGGTGTTTAAGGGCATATACTTATGCACAATGGCTAATCATGACCGTGACAGTTCTACGTGTGGAGGAAGCCGCAGTACCTGGAGAGAACTACTGAGCAACGACGAGCAGCTGCCAGCTTCCCAACATCGTAACTGCGAACTGCAGCACAGGCAGGGTTAGATTGGTTGAAGACATGCGAACCTTCGACGTACAGTACGCCTAGGTACATGGCGGCATCGTGCCCCTATATGGACAATCGGAGTTAAGTGCCTTGTCCAAGGACACAACATGGGAGTCCGAATTGATTGCTCAGACGGCCACCCATCCAATGATTAACCGGGCTCAACGTTGCTTAACTTCGGTGGTCTGACGAGAACCGGCTACCACAATGCCACCGCGCCCCGCCACTGCATGATAAGAAAGCAGTAAATAATGTTAGCTACAATGGGATCATTTACTTATAATATCAAATAGTGTTGACACTGTAGCATTTCCCGACAGTGGATCCAGGTATAAACTAGTCTGTAAAACAGCTATACACTGCCCCGCCTCCGCCCCAGGGTGACGACGTGGCAGTATATATCCATCTTACTGACGCTATGTTGTGCCTCAGGAACCTTACAATAAAAGGTGGAGGTCCCCAACATGGGAAGGGGGGCAGGTATATTTACTACTCTGTAAGGCGGTTATCAAATGCAGTGGTGCATGGCATCAACATTTCCCCGGCAGTGGGGCTAGATATATACTAGTTTGGAAGACGGCTATACTCCCTCTTCTCCATCGCAGGGTATATTTTATCTACACATATGTACAAACAACACTTCCTATTTACGTATGTAATTATTGCAGTCTATAAATTCATGTTTGTTGTTCCATGTATGGATATCTTCATTATAATAAATAAAACTAATCCTGCCGGGAAAACCAATTGGAGAGAAATTTACTTCTGCTATTAACAGACAGGTGATAGGTGAGCTCTACAAGGTGTGAAAAAATGACATAATCATGCATAACAACTGTAGTCTAATAGGCGATAGTTGATACAGGGACTATACATGACATGCTTAAGAATTTAAAGTTCACATTTTCTGTGGATATCTTCAGGTGGTTCTTACAGATTTTCAAGAACGAATGAACCCTGGAGAAGAATTATTCTCGCAAGCCTTCATTAACCCTCCACAAACTGTCAAATATCAAAATTTTAGGTAAATTTGAGATACAATGGGCTATTTGCATTAGACGCCGATTCTCAGACGCTGATATTAATATTAACCCTCTCCACAAACTATTCGCAGGTCTTTGTGTGACATTACAAGATGCATGGACAAAATATTCCGGTGATCGTTTATTAACCCTCTACAGGTTGCTAAGCATCGTAATTTTGTTGAAATAGGCTGTTTTCAGATGCGCACAGCACCCAATACATACCCGAGAGATAAACGTAATATACTTTGTTGGAAGTGGAATTCACCGAGGACCAAATTTGTTAGTAATAAGGGTATTCAAAAAACCAAGCATTAACCCCTTTTGGGATGGTTAATAGCAATACCCATCAAAAGCTTAAAAAATCATGTTTCCCTGAATTTCTTTACAAGCATCTCGTAGGGTTTCAAGAGAAAATGGCCGTTGATAGGTCTTAGAGTCACATTACCAGTTGCATGGATAAAATATTCAGATAAGCATTTGTTAACCCTCCATGGGCTGCTAAATATCAAAATTTCGAAAAAAGTAGTCTGTTTTTGGACACCAACAACATCAAATGGGAATGCTGCAGAGAAACATAACTTCTTTTACCGCACACAAAACTGATAGGGAAAATTTTTAGTAAGTTGTAAGGGTATTCAAAAATTGAGGTCTTAACCCATTTTCACCCGGTTAAGGAGATGTACCCCTTAAAAGCTTAAAATTCCCATTTTCTGTGGATTTCTCCAAAAAATCTAGTAAGTATTCAAGAGAAATTGACCATTTGCAGGTCTTGGAGTGACATTACAAGTTGCATGAACAAAAGATTCCGGTAAGCATTTGTTAACCCTCCAGAGACAGCAAAGTTTGAGAAAATGGGCTGTACTTGGCCACCCATTACACCCAATGTGTACCCGCGAGATGAACATAACCACCTTCATTGGAAGTGGGATTCACCGAGGATCATTTTTGTAAGTAATGAAGGTATTCATAAAACCAAGCATTAACCTGTTTAGGGCTGGTTACAGGGTGATATCCCTCAGAAGGTTAAAAATTCATGTTATCCGAGGATTTCTCTAAAACATCACATAGATTTTCAAGAAAAATTGGCCATTCTCAGATCTTAGTGTGAATTACAAGTTCCATGTACAAAATATTCCTGTAAGCATTTGTTAACCCTATGCTGGTTCTCAAACATCAAAATGTTAAAAAAGTGGGCTGTGTTTGCATAACCGCAGCACCCAAAGTTAAGAGGAGAAATCAACATAAGCGGAAGTAGAATTCACTGAGAATTATTTTTATAAGTAATAAGCGTATTAAAAAAAAAAAACTTAATCCGTTTTGGGCTGGATAAACAATTAAACCCATCAACAGCTTAAAATTCATGTTCTTCCAGGATTTCTCTGAAAACATCTCGTAGATTTTTAAGTAAAAATGGCCATTCACAGTGTTTGGTGTGAAATTACATGTTGCATGAATAAATATTCCTGTTAGCACTTGTTAACCCTTAACAAAGTGCCAGACATCAATATTTTGGATACATTTGAGATAAAACGGACCATTTTCAAATAGATACAGCACTCAGTGGGTATGTGTCAAACAAACATAACTCCTTTTGTTGGTCATTAACTTGTTGGACGGCGATATTGATATTAACCTTTTCCACCGTTAATGATGGTTTTTACCTAAACAATTTTTTTTATCAAACTTAGTCATTTGAGACTTCTGTACTCACCTTTTTCATGACATCAATGAAGGAACTTCAGTGAGACAGTCAAAAGCAATTCACCATACACTGTGGGGTCATGACAAATCATGCAATCTCATCGGGAAAAGCCATGATTCTCCAGAATCATAAAGTCTAGTTTTTGGGGTTTTTTTTTTTTTTTTTTTTTTTCCACACATTTTTGTCCGTACGATTCAGAAGCCATTTTTGAACCGATTTTCACACAATTTGGCACACGCATAGAGTGGTAAAAAATCTAAAAATGTACCGAAGCGGAATTTTCGATTTAACCCTTATTTCGCCAGAATTGGCAAAAAACTGCCAAAATTGGGGTTTATCGGCACTTTCTCGAAACACGTCTTTAGGATTTTTTTAAACATCCATCATTACTAGACCTGCCTATGACACAACCTTGATACATATGGTAACCCTCCACAGGCTGCCAAACATCGAAATTTTGATGAAATGGGCCGGTTTCAGACCCCCACAACACCCAAACAATACCTGAGATGTAAACATAACTTCCTTTACTGGAAGTGGAATTCACCGAAGATCATTTTTGTAAGTAATAAGGGTGTTCAGAAAACCAAGTGTTAACCCGTTTTGGGCTGGTTAAACAGCAATACCCCCAAAAAGCTCAAAACTTCATGTTTTCCGTGGATTTCTCTAAACGAGTCTTGTAGATTTTCAAGAAAAATTGGTCACTCTCAGGTCTTGGTGTGACATTACAAGTTGCATGGATAAAATATTCCGGTCAGCATTAGTTAACCCTCCACGAGCTGCTAAACGTAAAAATTGTGATATAATGGGCTGTTTTTAGACACCAACAGCACCCAAACGATATACCACAGAGAAAGGGGCCTTCATTTATCGGACGCAAAATTGATCGGAAAATATTTTTGAAAGTGGTAAGGGTATTCAAAATTTAACGTCTTAACCCATTTTGGGCTGGTTAAAGAGAGATACCCATTAAAATCTTAAAATTCCCATTTTCTGTGGATTTCTCTAACAACATCTTGTAGGTTTTCAAGAAAAATCGGCTATTTGCAGGTCTTGGTGTGACATTACAAGTCGCATGAACAAAATATTCCAGTCAGCATTAGTTAACCCTCCCTGGGCTGCTGAAAGTCAAAATTAAGATAAAATGGGCTGTTTTTGCACACCAAGAGCACCCAAAGGGTACACCACAAAGAAAAGTGCCTTCTTTTATCGCGCGTACAATTTATATGGAAACATTTTTGTAAGTAGTAAGGGTATTCAAAAGTCGACGTCTTAACCCATTTTGGGCAGGCTAAAGAGAGATATCCCTTGAAAGCTTTAAATTCCCATTTTCTGTGAATTTCCCTTACGGTAACTTGTAGGGTTTCAAGACAAATTGACTATTCGTAGGTGTTTATGTGACATTAAAAGTTGCATGGACAAAATACTCCGGTGAGCGTTTTTTAACCATCTACAAGCTGCCAAACATCGTAATGTTGTTAACATGGGACTGTTTTCAGACATGCACAGCACCTAATGTATACATGAGAGATAAACGTAATCTCCTTTGTTTGAAATGGAATTCACAGAGGACCATTTTTGTAAGTAATAAAGGTATTCAAAAAACCAAGCGTTAACCCCTGTTGGGGAGGTTAACAGAGATACCCATCAAAAGCTTAAAAAATCGTTTTTCCTGGATTTCTTTACAAACATTTTGTGGGGTTTTCAAGAGAAAATGGCCGTTGATAGGTCTTGGTGTCATATGACCAGTTGCATGGATCAATTATTCTGGTAGGCATTTGTTTACCCTTCATGGGCTGCTAAATGTAAAAAAAGATTGAGGAAATAGTCTGTTTTTGGACACCAAGAACATCAAATGGAAATGCCACAGAGAAACGTAACTTCTTTTACCGGACGCAAAACTGATAGGGAAACATTGATATTGATATTAACCCATTCTACGATTAATGATGGGTTTTACCTAAACATTTTTTTATCAAACCCAAACCGAGTCATTTGAGACTACTATACTCACCTTTCTCATAACATCAATGAAGGAACTTTAGTGAGACAGTTAAAAACAATTCATCAGACACTGTGGGGGTCAAGAAAAATCATGGAATCTAATCGGGAAAAGCCATGATTCTCCAGAATCATAAAGTCTAGTTGACTTAGAAATTGCAGGAAATAGACATTATTTGTCTGTTCAGCCTGTATCTCAGGTATGGGTTATCGGATTTCAGTGAAATATGGCATGCAGTTTGTCCATGACAAAGGCTTCTGCCTCATAGCATAAAACTTCCAAACACCAAACAATTTACCATACCTTTTGACTTAGAAATTGTTGAAAACTTTCGAAGAAAATAGGGGTGGGGGGGGGGGGTATACTGGATTGGGGTTATCAGATTTCAGTGAAATATGGGGTGCAGTTTGCCTATGACAAAGGCTTCTGCCTCATTGCATAAAACTTCCAAACACCAGACAATTTACCATACCTTTTGACTTAGAAATTGTTGAAAAGTTTCAAAGAAAATGGGGGGGGGGGGGGGGTTATACTGGATTGCATCCGTCTGTCTGTGCATCCGTCCGCCCGTTCGTTCGTACGTACGAGAATATTCATAACTTAAGTATATCATTATGGAATTAAATGAAACTTACTTTGCTATTAAATTGTAACATTGCCCAAGACTAGAATGAATTTTGGTGTTGTCAGATAATTTTTTTTATTTTATTAGATACTTATACCCCACTTTTGAAGAAAATGGGGGTATACTGGATTGCATGCTTCTGCCTCATTGCATAAAACTTCCAAACACCAAACAATTTACCATACCTTTTGACTTAGAAATTGTTGAAAACGTTTGAAGAAAATGGACGGTGGGGGGGGGGGGTTCCGTCCGTCCGTCCGTCCGTCCGTCTGTGCATCTGTCTATCTGTCTGTCCGTCCCTATGAGAATATTCATAACTTAAGTAAATCATTATGGAATTAAATGAAACTTAGTATGCAATTAAATTGTAACATTGCCCAAGACTAGAATGAATTTCGGTGTTGTCAGATAATTTTTTTTTATTTTAATAGATAATTATACCCCCACTTTCGAAGAAAATGGTGGTATACTGGATTACATGCATCCATCCGTGTGTGAGTCCATCCGAGAATATTCATAACTTTCATAACTTAAAGTAAAATATTATTTTCTATAATATTTGTTGGTCATAGGTATGCCCACACTTAGCGGTACACCACATGGGGGTATGCACCAAATGACAGTCCAGCTCGTTATCCCAAACCACTGGTCCAATTTTAATGAAATTTCACATGAATAGTGGTTATATAGGAGCATCTGTGTTTTTCTTAAAATTGGGTTCCTGCTCATATTGAGGAGGGGGTGGGGCCAAAATGCTCCAATTTTTAAAAAAATATTCTTCTCACGAACCAGCTGTAGCAGAGACTTGATATTTGGTATACAGCTTCCTTTTGAGGTGTAGACTCGAGTTTGTTCAAGAGAGGTTTGATGGGCAATATCTGTCGTCGTTGCAGGAGGGGGGAAGAATTTTTGCCCTACCCAAAATTTATATTTTCCAAACCGAGAGGCCGATTTGAACCAAATTGGATATGAATTATTAGTGGGTCATAAGTACCTGATTTAAAAAAAAATTCCAAATGCCCCGTGGGAACCCCACTTACCAGGAGCTAAAAATAGAAATATTTTCAAACTCCCATATTTCCCAAACCACACCAAACAGAGAGCTGTTATTTGGTGTGAAGATTCCTTAGGACCAGTAGAATGGAATGATAAAAAAAGATTGCCATCGTTTTATTTGGGGTGTTCTGTAGAGGGCATCGAAAAAATGCTGAGTCAGCATATTTGCAAAAATTATTAAAAATCTTTTCTCCAAAACCAATTATTTATTTATTTATATTTATTTATTGGTGTTTAAGGTCACATGCTTATGCACAATCGCTAATCGTAACCGTGACAGTTTTACGGGTGGAGGAAGACGGAGTACCCGGAGAGAACCACTGAGCAAGGATGATCAACTGTCAGCTATTCAACATTCTAACGCTGTTCAAGCTCCGCTCAAGCAGGGTTACAGCGGTTGAAGACATGTGCACCATCGATGTGCAGTACGCCTTAGTACACAACAGCGTCATCGTGCCCCCATGTAGGCAACCGGGATAAAGTGCCTTACCCAAGGACACAACACAGTGTCGTCCTGGACAGGCATTGAACTCGGGACCTCTGGTCCAAAACCAATGGTCAGAATCTTTTGATATTTGGCTTACAGCATCCCTTCCTTCCAAATATTTGTGCAATAAAAAATGCTATTTTTAGGGGCTTTAATATCACTACCAAATAGGTACCAGAATCAGTCTCAGTGCATTGATTGAATTAACAAAATTGTCTCTTGGAGTACCCACCGACCTTCCACCCAACCAATTGATGGGAGAGGGACACCTCCTCCCATACCCACCCCACCTCAGGCCTCTGGCCTTTGTGGAAATAAAATGTACCTGTCTCCTGGGACAGGTAGAAATTTGAGAACATTTCGATCCTTGGGTACCACAGTCCACAGGGGACATAACTCTGTTTGCACCCATACTATTTTTTAGCTCACTTGAGTGAAGCTCAAGGGGAGCTTTTATAATAATGATCACTTTTCTTCCGTCGTCTGTCCAGCATAAACTTTACATCATCGACTTCTCTTAAACTAATGAACTGAACCAAGTTTTAAATGCAGGTACCTCATCATATGTCAGTTAATACAAGTTTGTTCAAATAAAGACGACCATGCATCCCCCCGCAAGGGGCATAACTCTGTTAGACCCCCAATCGGCATCCTTTGATATTTGGTATACAGCATCCTTAGGAGGGGCAGACCGAAGTTTGTTCAAATCAAGACCCTGGGTGTATATTTGGGCCGCCTATGTGCAATGTGACAAAATGTCCTTGAAAATCTTTTTCAGATCCACCAGTCATAATCTTGTGATATTTGTTGTACAGCATCCTTGCAGAGGTCAGATTCAAGTTTGTTAAAAAAGACCCAGGATTGATATCTGAGCCCAAATTTGAACTTTGGACAATAAGAGGAATATTCTTTAAAATCTTCTTCAGATTCCCCTGTCAGAATCATCTGATATTTGGTATGTAGCAACCTTAAGGGACAGGCCTAAGTTTTTTTCAAATTAAGTCCCCGGGTTTCTATTTCGGCCGTCCTGGAAATGAGATGGGTGCAAGTGCAATTGCGCCCGTCAGCAACCGTGTTTTCTATTTTACGAGAGCTAAAAAATGCACTCGTTAAAAAAATATTGTGAAGCACTAAAAAATACTGTGCGGGCAATATAAATGTGTGTCATTTTGAGAAAGTAGCACACTGTGGCCAGTGGCAAGTTACTGTCATAATTCAGCAATTCCTTATACATTTGACCCTTTGAACACTAGTGGTATCTGCCATGCCAGTTCAGTGGCATTGGCAGCAATTAGAAGAGTCCATATTCATTATTTGGGGTAGACCAATAAATATTTTCAACATGCAGCCTAGGGGCTACACATTGAAAATACTGATTGGTCTACCCCACACATTTACTGAACAGCCATCCTATTTAATGAAGTTATGACATATCATGTTCCTGGCTTGGAAAGCGGCTGCTCGCAAGCCTGAAAATAAGCAATCTGTCATTTGCAAAATGAGGTCTCCAGAGTGTAAATTTGCTGATGCTATCAAATACAGTTGACCAGTTTATCCTCTGGGTTCCTCTTTTTGTTTAGGTTTGAGAACCTCCGGAGGGTGAATTTGGTAGCATAACCAAATTCACCCTCTGGAGGCCTCATTTTGCAGATGATAGTCTGCTTATTTTCTGGCTTGGCCGCTCAGGTTCAAAGGGTTAAGGTTTCTGGGGTCTGGTGACCGTATTCCCTCGAAAATTCATATACTAACATTTTACGGGAGCAATTTACTCTCGTCTCTGATTTCGTGGGAGCTTAAAACTGCACCATTCAATCTTAATCATTTCCAGCACTGATTTGGGCTTCTTACCCAAGCCCAAATTTTACTTTAGTGCAATATGAGGAATACTCTTTCAGAATCTTCCTCAAATCCACCAGTCAGAATCTTTTCATATTTGGTTTTCAGCATCAATATTGGGGGTGCATCAGATTCAAGTTTATTCAAATCAAGCTTCTCGTGTGAGTGCAACTTTTAACTCAGTGCAGTATGAGATTTGTTTAAAATTCTTATTCTGCACTACCAGTCAGAAACTTTTGATATTTGGTGTGGGGGTGGGGAGCTCAGACTGAAAGTCCCTGAGTTCATATTTGGTTTAAAATGGGGGTTTCATTATGAGAGTCCAAATTTTAACTCACTGCAGTATGAGAATTATAAAATTCTTATTCTGAACTAGCAGTCCAGGCTTGTCGATTTGAGGTGAATGGCCATTTGGCTTGTGTGGAAGTTACCTAAAATGAAAAGCACACAAATGAAAAGTGTTTCGCGCTAAATTGTCGTTGAGCCACGCAAAATTTTCACCAAGTTGAATGATCCAGTATGAATGAATGGTGGAATGATGTTATTTGCCAACAGAGCAGCTATACTTAAGGCATATGGAAACACCTATGCTGATGATTGGTTGATGCTCCACATCCTTTTAAACTTGCTCTTCTTAGGATGTAGCATAGGTACAAAATCAGGAAATGTTAATAATTCTATTATTCATGTCTCTGCTACAAATAGTGATTGTGGGTGACATACTCTTCTGCAGCATGTTAGCCCATGCCAAGATTTGGCTAAATTTGCAACTAATTTGTATCTGAATTGCTGCAACACAGCCTCATTATTGTTCCAAAGGATTAATTTTTATTCATCAGTATATTGCCCATAGGAGCAAGAACTTGAATATGATACAACAGTTTATATATCAGAATAATTGCAACATATATATATGTAGGTTACCTAATTGGTGACCTCAATCAAATACAGGGGAATGAAGGATGAGTTACAAAAGCTCAGACCAGGTGAATTATAAATGGGTTACACAAAATTTTGAAAACAGCCTGCAGTCAGAATATTTTGATATTTGGTTGAAAGTGTCCATAGAGGGTTCACATTGAAATTTGTTGGAATTAAAATCAAGTCCCTGTGTTTATTTGGATTTCCTTTAGTAGCCGAAATTTTAACTTCGTGCAATATAAGGAAAATTCTTTTAAATTGAATTTCAGTTCTTGCAAGGCATGG
This sequence comes from Pictodentalium vernedei, assembly GCA_031216915.1. Taxonomy (NCBI): domain Eukaryota; kingdom Metazoa; phylum Mollusca; class Scaphopoda; order Dentaliida; family Dentaliidae; genus Pictodentalium; species Pictodentalium vernedei. Next base: position 220,673,763 of record CM062295.1, on the reverse strand, counting down.
CATGGGATAATTGGGATTCTCAAAAGAAATCTCATGAATCCATAGGTACACTGAGACTTGAAAGTACATTTCATCTTTGAAACAAAGATGTTTGTCAGTTTGTGATTTGGGTTCTTTAACTTCTTTATAAATTTTGCAAGCTCCCTAAACCTTATTTCTTAATGCACGCATTTTTCATTCAATATTTCTTGCTATAGGCATTTTTCATACATTCATCATGATTAATGTGTTTTTCTTCTAAAGTATTATTCAGCACTCAGACATATTACTTTTCTTTTCTTTTCAGAAATGGTCAACAAAAAGTACCCTGCTATAACAGCAATGATGATAAATATCTAGCTTGAGGAACTGCTGAAGCCAGTGAGACACAATGCAGGTTTAGCACCCTACTTCTTGAAACTGTGAAATACTGGAAAATTAACAAAATGGTTTCCAATTTCCAGGCCTTGAAAATTCCTAGGGCAATGGAGGTTTTCTTCAGACTGAACTGGAAAGTCTTGAAAAATATTATTTTTGTTGCTCCGTGTGCATGCTGTGCACTCTTTTGAGTGTCACTGTTTCCATTCTTTTTCGATGAGTCAGATGAACACAAGCTGAAGGTGTCACAAACTTCTCTTTTTAAATCATAGAACAAACAAACAACCTCTCCCACCAATCATCAAATTTACAATAGTTGGAAATTCAAAGCTCTGACTTTGAAAAAGTTGGAAATTTCATAAATTTCATAAGTTGCTAGTGGAAATTTTCCAAACATGATGTCTAAAATTTGGCTAAAATGTAGAGTTTTTGGACTGAAAAGTAGTGAATGTTCTCCAAATATTGATTTAAAAGTAAAAAATCCTCCCCCCACCTCCAATTGATTACCAAGAACCCCCAGTTAGATAATTTAGTCAAGGGGTGTATAAAGGGGAATTTTTATGTAGGTGGGGTGGGGGCAGTGCTAATTGTTGCATTTCTCTCTCAGAAATTATGTGGTAGTAATGCAAATTTACAGGTGGGAACACTCCCCCCCCCCCCCTCCCTGCAATCAAAGTCCTCTTTAGGGCTGTCACGATTTTTTAAATTGAGGAATCGATTAATCGTCACAAATAATTGATTATTCGTACCTAGATGACCTCCCAGCCCCCGCCCCCCCCCCCCCCCCCTCTCTTTTAAATCGTTAAAAATGAAATTCAGGTCAGTTGACCTAGCTTAAGTAAATAATGAAGACAATCCTCTTTTAGGTACATTCAAAGCTTTGTTGTTCTGAACTTTTGAACCGTCAGTGTAATAATCAAGACCAGACGTCAGTTGTGAACTGCGACCAGTCTTAATTATTACACTGACAGTTCAAAAGTTCAGAACATCAAAGCTTTGAATGTATCTAAAAGACAAATGCTTCTAATGGCTGCTTGAGGTTTAATATCAACGTTCTTGATCTTTTTACCTTAAAATTTAGAAACAATAGATTTTTCATGAAATTTTTTTTTTAATAATTAAATGTCTAAAACGGGGTAAAATTTACCGATTCTTCGACAAAGAAAAATACTAATCAATTTCGGCGTGACCAATCGACAATCGATTAATCGTGCGTGACAGCCCTAGTCCTATTTGCAGCATCCATGTCCAGAAGCTGATATTCTCCATTCAAACTAAACTGGATGGCAAAAGGCCATAAAATAATATTTTGCCGTGGTGTATGTTTTTAAGGATGTACCACACCAAAAAATTATTTTATGGGCTCACCAACAAAGTTTGGACAAATCAGTACTGAATATGGTGTACAGTTTGTCATGTTAAGATTTGGTATTCTACCCGTTCAATAAACATTCACATGCAACTGAAAAGTACTAGAAAATTTGTGTCATTCAGTCCTGGAAAAGTACTTGAAATTTTTACGTTTAGTGCTGTATAAGTTTGGGAGTTTAATTTACTCTGGCAAATTGTGTGCAAACCATGGAATATTCAATAAAAATGTAGTGATCAATTAGTGTTTTACGTTGATGTGCAGAGTTGTGCATCCTACAGGTGTCAGATGACATCATTTGTATATTAGGTTGTAGTGGATTTAGTACCAGAGGCAATTTTTAAACTGGTTTGAAAATGCTTTGTTAAAAAAAAGTAACCTTACCTAACCTGCAGTTGCCCTAAAAGTATCAGGCATTTGCCTTAAAAACTGCCAAAAATTTTTAAACGCCCATACTTATCTTGGATTTGCCCTGCAGATACCATTCCCTTACCTTGAAAATTGCCAAGTGCCATGGAAAAACTCATAATTCTTTATTACTTCTTCAAAAGTAGAGCATATGCTTAATCCTCACAGGAATAACACTGTTCACTTAATTTCATTGCAAAAGATAAGAACAGGTGCTTCAGGCAACCAACCTTTGGGGTAAGTCAGATTGTAGGTGCCTTGTTAGTTGTTTCTAGGTATTGCTTAGCTGCCGTTATAGGCAACCAAGACTTAAGTAGAAGCAACTGCAAAGCCACAGATGTTTACTATAAAAAATTTAGGAAATAAAAGTTAAGCATTATTTCATTTCTGTGTAATCCATGGGTATACCAATTTCATTACTAGTAGGGGCTTGTCAATGAAGGGAGGGCATTTGGGGGTTTATTAGCCCCCAAGCCTGAAAAAAAACAATAAGAATGTTACTAAGGTAACACATGCCCCCCCCCCCCCCCCCCCAAGTCGGGGGGCATAAAAACAACAATGGAATCTTATATTCAGTCTTTTCCATGGAAGTGACTGGACTTCCATGGGCAGAAACCATGGAATTTGTCCGAATACTCCGTGGTGAAAGTCCTTGGAAAACCATGGAATATAAGGCACAAACTTTCTCATGGAAACTATCTGAACTTTCCATGGTTTTCATTTTTCCTTGGTCAAAGCGGACCACGGAAAGTTGTCCGAATACTCCGTGGAATTAATTTCCAAGGAATTCCATGCAATTTTCCGTGCAATCCACGGACATTTTAAATGCAGGGTAATCACTTAATGACAGTTTTTGTAAACAATCGGATTGATGTTAACAGTTAATCAAGTTATGTTATACATAAAGATGACCTCTACAAGGGTATTGATTTTTTAATTGGATAATAAAATATTTTTTTTATTTTAAACACATTGAGTCACTTTAACTGGTTGAGTGCTGGAAGTCAATATCATGGCTTTCAAGAAACATGAGGGTACCATACTAAAGTCTTCATATTCTTTACACAAATTTCTTATTCAGTCATAAGCAAATACAATTGTGTTCATATAGATTTGCAAGATAGATTTTAAACATCAATATCAGATTTTTGAGTGTCTAAGCCCGTACAAATGGGTTCAATCTGTGCAATAAAATACATGTAAGCAACATTAAAATCAAATGTAAACCTAGTTCATTCCCCATAATTATATATATCTTAGATAAAGATATGAATCAAATTAGCATCTCTCATTGATTAGTATTAAACCATGAATCATGCAGTAAAGCTACTCTTCTTAACCTTCAATGACTGGCAATTAGATGTCACTACCCTTCATCTTAAATGGTACTATGTGGCAGCATTTTTATAATTATTTACATGTGAATAGCCCATGGGAACCCCAGGAAGTGAAGTTTACTGTGATAAATAAATTCCGTTTTACGGTTAAAATAGGACCCAGTCACCACTGCTGAGGATGGAAGTCCTCAAAAATGAGCAAACTGGGTCTAAATGATTGACTAACCTTGACTTAAGGTGAATGTAAAGAGAAACAATTGAGAGAAAATCGCCGTTTTCAAAATCTTTTTATTGATAGTTTATGATGCAGGTTTGGTGCAGTGGCATTCTATACCATAAATAAGATATGCAACACGATGAGGGGTCATAAGCTATACTTTGAAGCAATTTTTTTTTTCACTTTTCTATAGGTGAAGGCTTAAATGGGTGTGCAACAGTTTCTGCACTTGATATATATATATATATATATATATATATATATATATATATATATATATATATATATATATATAGGGTAGCAGAGTGTGTTTCAACTAACTGGACCAAGTGACTGCATACTATGACAATACTGGATGTGCTACACTAAGATGGTATTAGCAGATGTAGTTTAGATGTTTAGTTGTCCTAAATTCACACCTGACCACAGTCTGTACATATCTAGCAGCTTAGCAATGATTTCTAGTCAAGACTTGGCTGCATGTTAAGGCATCCAAGACTTGACTAGAAACCACTGCCTGGGTAATTTGTCTGTTGTCAGAAGGACCTGATGATGAGATCATGTGAAGGGCACCTGTTCTGAGGTTGTAATAGTTGGTGAAAGGCTGTTAACCCTTTACCTAACAAATCGGCTACATCCGCCCGCGTAATTCACAAATTAAGCTGTTGAAAATTTCAAAAGTTTCCAAAAAGTGTCAACAAAACCACATCATGCGACCCCTCATTGGAACGGGCTCGCCGAGCCCATTCCAATGAGGGGTCACATGATGTGGTTTTGTTGACATTTTTTTTAAAGTTTGAAAAATATAAATTAAAATAATAAATTTTAATATTGTCGGCGTTGGGTAAAGGGTTAAGGGTCAAGTGGGTTTATATTTATCCTTGTTGCTTACTGCATGCTTGCGCACTTGTCGTGAGCTTGTGCGCTTGTCACGAGCTTGCGCGCTAGTCGCGCACTTGTCGCTCGCTTGTCATGAGCTTGCACGCTTGTTGCGAGCTTGCACGCTAGTCACGAGCTAGTCATGTGCTTGTCGCGAGCTTGGACGCTAGTCGCGAGCTAGTCACGCGCTTGTCGCGAGCTTGCACACTAGTCGCGAGCTTACTGTATGCTTGTGCGCTTGGTTTATATTTATCCTTGTTGCTTACTGCATGCTTGCGCGCTTGTCGCGAGCTTGTGTGCTAGTCGGGTGCTTGTCGTGAGCTTGCGTGCTTGTCACGAGCTTGCACGCTAGTCGCGAGCTTGCGCGTTTGCCGCGAGCTTGCATGCTTGTCGCGAGCTTGCACGCTAGTCGCGGGCTTGCGCGCTTGTCACAAGCTTACTGTATGCTTGCACGCTTTTCACTCGCTTATTGTCAGCGATTTGCGCGCTTAAGCACGTGTATGGAACCGCGCGACTAGCGAGTGACTAGCTAGTCACTCGCTTGCAATATATGCTCGCAATTTTGGTTTGGGCTGCAGACTGTGCTAAAGGTTTTGGGGCTTCAGGCCCCTGTCGCTGCCACAGTTGACTGATTGGGATCAAAAGGGAACGTTCTGATCTAGACATCATATCATATGGAGTCATCCTACCAAGTTACAATGAAATCCCTCCATAAATACAACCTGTAGACTGTGCTAAAGGTTTTCAGATTTTTTCCGTCACAGTTGACAGATCATGACCAAATGGGGAAGTTCTCATCTAGACATCATACAAAGTTATCCTACCAAGTTACATTGAAATCCCTCCATATTAAATACGACCTTTAGACTTTTCTAAAAGATTTTGGATTTCGGGCTTGGGCAGCCGTCACTTTTGACAGATCATGACCAAAAGGGGAAGTTCTCATCTAGACATTATACAGAGTCATCCTACCAAGCTACAATACAATGAAATTCCTTCATAAATACGCTTTGTGGACTGTGCTAAAGGTTTTGGGGTTTGGGGCTTGAGCAGCCATTGCAGTTGACTGATTGTGACCAAAAGGGGACATTTTCATCTAGACATGAAACTCACATCAAACCTGCATATGAAATTTTGTGTTGCTCAGACAAAAACTACAGGGTGTAGCCTGTGCTAAAGGCAAATGTGAACAGACTCAGAGACTAACAGACTCACAAACTAACAGACTTCTGCACACGTGATGGCAACAGCTTACCGTATGATGGGGCTACTTTGCCAACTCACAGAGAAAAAGATTTTTATCAAGGTTTTTTTTTATTTTACACACTATGGAGTGCTACTTGCTGAATAAAATAATACTACAATATTCAGAGTTATTGTTCTTGAATTTTTTTTTTGGAAGTGCGCTTGTGAAATTTAAGGTCAAGTTGTTTACATGTGTACTGGATTCAGAGGATTTTGATGAGCTGAAAAAAAGACGAGAAAAAGTCTTATTCTGAAGAATTTTTTGAGTGAAGGGCAAGTTGTTTTTTTTTTTATTTTATCTACAGACTAGCAATTCAAAATGAATTTTAAGACTTGGTTTGAATTTATATTTTTTTATGCCAAAAAGGTTGCTGGGGCTACATTGCCATATAATCTGGGGCTACTTTGCCAGCCTGGCAAAGTAGCCCCAGTTTAAGTATTTGAGGTAAGTATCATCTAATGCACAAAAAGTGTGCAAGAACTTCACATAAAACATCTGTTGGGTGGAATTTTCCCCCAACTACATAATCTTGGTACATAATCATTTGAAATGTCAAACAACCTTTAGTCGACGTGCCGTCAACTTATACCCGTATTAGTTCTCGTGGTATAATTATTGCCTGACCAGTTTTGTAGAAATTGTACTCATCAGAGGCTTTGTGTTGTGCTGAGCATGGCGGCGCTATATATACCTTTTCCAATTGGGGTAAAAAGGGGCTAACACTAGTGAGTCAGAAGGAGGCTGTAAGGGGGTAAAAAGGGGGTATCTGATTTGATGTGAAGATTATAATAGCAGGGAAGATAACTAAAAGTTGGTGGTGAATAGGGATAGAGATACAAATCCACAGGCCCAAGTGATGCCAACTGTGAATTTTTTTGCAAAATCAGGAATGATACCACTAGATTGCTCAAAATGGAGACTCAATCTCAGGAAAGTTTCCTGAAAAAATGCGGTGAATGGAACATCATCTGATCTGGCCTGAAAGCTTCAGTAAATTGTGGAAACTGAGAACGGATGTCACCAAGACTCTGATACAAGACGTTCTCATTACAACCCGTAGGGAGATACTTCAAATCATCTTGGAGGATTTCCTCACGAGCCTCCAGCCTCAATGCACTTCAACGATGAAGGCCATTCTTGGAGTGACTTGATATATAGAATTATCCAAGTCCTCAGATCAGACCCTGAGAGTGCCGCCTCCACACTGGGTTACATTGAAGTTGAATATATATGACACAGCACATATCATGTAGGTCCCAAAAACTGTGCAACAACTGTACTTACTACTACTTCTATGTACTGTGAGTATTTAGTGGGCTTTAATGACAATTTTGACAGCCAGGGTCACACAGTGTCAGTAGGTCTATGGATGGTGGAAGTCAGAGGACCCATAGGGTACTACCACAGGGCTTATAATTTGGCAAGAATCCAGAATCTGATTCTTGTAAAATTTCTCGCAAACTGTTAATATATCATAGTAATGAATAGCTTGATTTTCATTTAGATTCTCGTAAAACTGAATGGATTTTATGCCCTCAGGCTGAGTTTCAAGTAGTGGCAAGTAACTGCCAGGCTCCTCAATGCACTAATTCTGCATGAACAGGGTTTGCAGCAGCTGAAGACAAGTGCACCATCTGACCTGCAGTTCATCTTAGCACACAGTACTACCATCATAGTACCATGCCCCTTGTATATACTGAACTAGCAAATGCAATGAATATTGACAGAAAGAAATCTTTATTGTTTAACAGGAAGTGGTTATCAGGTGCGAACATATTGGAAGATGAACAATGGGGAGATCACTCTGTCAGCTGGGTATAGTTTTTCACTGACTGTATATACTGTGTACCCAGTTTATCTATGATGTGTCAAAACTTATAAAATTCTCAGATACTTGTAGAACATAGGATGTTGTCATATCTTCGCCCTTCTCTCTGGGAGATGTGGATTGACTTCCTTCAAAAATTATTACCAATTCAATAATAAATATGATTAGCCTAGATGATTGTCGATGTACACTTCTGCCAGATAGAGATGGGTGATATGCCAAAAAACAAACCAATACCGATATCATGGGAATACCAAAACAAGAGGCCCCAAGGGGCCTTAATCGCTCACCGACCAAGGTGGTTCAAAGAAGTATTTGGGGTCACATTCAGTTAGACATGGTTCATCAACACTACAAAGGAATGAAGTCAAGAGAGGCAAATTTTATGGAAAAACACTAAGGAATGGATTTGAACAACCCTAAATGTAACATGCCCTCCCACCCTACCCCTGCCCATAGAGCACAAATATTAAGCTTTGGACACACATTGAACAAACTTGAATCGGATCCCCCTTGAGATGTCATCTAATCTACCAAATAGGAAAGAATTCTGACTGGTGGATATGAAGAAGGTTTTTAAAGAAATCACCTCACATTGCACTAAGTTAAACAATGGGCTCAGTAGGTATATTTGGCGGATTCTGTATCACTTTTCCAAAAAATGTACAAGTACACGTACATGTACCGCCATAGGGATTCAGTGTTAAATCGTGTACAAGTGTACAAAATGTCGTTTTTTCATGGTGATACAGAATCCGCAATTGTTTTGAGGCTCACAGATCGCACTTTTAACGTTCAAATACCCGTTGGCGAACGCGTACTTTCGACAAATCGCTCAAAAGTGGAAAAATGTAAGAAATTTTAAGAAAATATAATTTACAAATTTTTCTCTACGTTCCCATCGCAGATCAGACCATCAATCTATCATTGGTGAACGCGAGCAAAAACGTTTTGCGGATTCTGTATCAGCATCAAAAAGCGGTTTGCGGATTCTGTATCACCTACATTCACCTACGTTCACCAACGGGTGTTCGAATGTTAAAAGTGTGATCCGATCGGCGACACCCATTTGCGGATTCCAGATCAGGAAAAATCGACCTCAAAACGTTTTTTCGACGTTCGCCACTGGCGAAAGGTGAGCGTAAAGCGCCATTACTCATCGAGGATTTTTTAAAATTTTGTTTTAAGACCGATTTGGGCCTCCGGTACATGGAAAAAGGGGGTTTGCGAGTTTTTATCACCTACGTTCGCGATCGCGTTTCGGACGACATAGGGTGCGATTTGATCGATGAAAAACGATTTGCCGATTCACCTCATGAGTTTTGTGAGGCGAATCGTGATAGAATCGGTTTTGAGGAATTTTTCAATTTTGTACTCAGTGTAAATAAATAGCTTTTTTCATTCAATAGAGTCGACTATAAAATTGAGTCCAATAAATTGTATTATAATAGACACTCATGTTTTGTTTTGGTGTGAATGAAAGGTTTTCGTTCAATAGAGTCGACTATAAAATTGCGTCTGATAAATTGTATTATAATAGACACTCATGTTTTGTTCCGGTGTGAATGAAAGGTTTTCGTTTAATGATGACAGTGAAAACTTGAGTTTTAGAAAATTAGAACCGATGGAAATCATCTGTGGTTCATGTTTTGTCACAGTGAAATTTGTAAGATAAATTTTAATAAAACAGTTCGTAGAATTGTTTCATTCAAATAAAACAGTTCGTAGAATTGTTTCATTCAAATAAAAATTCCATTATAAAACCTTTTTCACTTAGATGAATTTTAAGAGATAAAATTGTATTATAATAGACACTCATGTTTTGTTTCGGTGTGAATGAAAGATATTTCATTTTAATAATAGACAATAAAAGCGCGTTTCCACTCAATCAGGTTTAAGAGGTAATTGAATTTTAATCTACTCGTGATAATGTTCGGAGATATGAATGAACCCTTTTAACGGATATAATTATTCTCAAACGCGTTAAATCAGAAACCGGTTTCTTATGCACTAAAACTTTCAAACTTTTTCAAAGTTCTCCAGTTCGTCACGGAGTGAATAATCGGTGATGCGATCTTTAACGCGTTCGAGGGCAAAACGCATTTATAGAGGTTTCATCATGTAAAATGTTTTTCCTCAACTGGTTTTAGTTATTATATTAAAGACAGAAGATTTTTATTTACTTAAAACATAAAACATAAAAATAATTATACATTTAATTTTGAAAATAATAAAATAACTCACGTTAGCATACTCTAAAGGAAATATTAATAATTTAAAAACGAAAAATGTTTTTACACATCACAGATTCCAAACGTAGAGATCAACTTTTAAATGAATATGAACGTGCTAAGAAGAGTATTCAATCGGCTGACAGAAGCAGACGACTTGGAGAGATGGAATTGAGGCACGAAACCACAAAAATATTTAAACCCGTGACGGAGGTTCAGGAACGAAGCAAGAAGGAGATAGTGAAGAATTGAGACCCATAAAAGAGAGTTCTTTGAGAATGGGTTCGTTGCCCGGCAGTTTTACAAAACAGTATTCCTTTCAATCTACACCGGATTACGCTCCCGTGAGAATCGAAACCGATGTGAGTGAGAGCGATGATACAGCTTCGACTATCACCACTGATAGCGTTGCGTCATCCGAGGATGGTGGTAAGAGAGATCTGTTGTATGGAATTTATAAGGATTCTGACGGTAGAACTTTTGTGGACGACACCGAAGAGCGAGAGGATGATGATAATTTAATCGTCGGTTCGAATAGGTACAAATTAACACCTGGATTGCGCAAATTGCTCCTTCTCGACAAGCCTGGAGATTACACGGATCGGGATTTCGACAATTACGGCGACATTCTGGTTCAGACCCATGCCATGAAGAGAAATAACGATGCCAGAGAAACGAGACCCAAAGCCAACAGAGGTTACAAGTGGACGAAGGTGGTGAAACCCATATGGGATATGAATAAGAAGTTCGTCGAGTCGGTGACTGGGAAAGGAGTGAGAACCACTTTTCTTCCGAGCGATTCTGACGCTCTGTCTCAGAGATTGAGATTGTTGATGGCAAGTCGACGCGCTGGTAACACAGGATTAGATAATGAGATAGTGAGCATATGTGATGAATTGTTGAGGCAGAAGGTTTTGAATAAAAACCATTATAAAAGGCTGATGAACGAATTGAAGGATTGATATATATAATAAGTAGAGAGAAACAAACAAACGACAATATATAAAATAAAAACAGTAAACTTTACATTAGAATAATAAAAGTATTTAAACAACAAACGATTTACCAGTGAAAAACAAAATATATATTATAAAATTAAAATATGTTGGTGATAAAGAACAGGGGATACATCAGAACTTACGTTCAAGGCGGTTCTGGCATCATCAATTCTATAATGCGAGCGTTCACGAGCGATGCAGGTAGAAAACTCACATCGACCGCGTTTGAGGTCGGTAAGAAGATGGCTTTGGATGCTGGTAAGAAAGCCGCTTCCGAGGCCAGTGGTAGGATAGCTTCTGTGGCTGGCAAGAGGGCAGCCGAAGCATTGATCGACAAGTTGATCAGTCCACCGGCGAAGCGAGCTACATTAGAGCGAACGCCGTAAAGTTGGAAAGATTTTAAGGATGCTGTGGTACCCATACAAGATTTAGCCAAAATGACGAGTGGATCTGGATTGAAGAGAACTCGCAACGGTATAATATAAATAAATAATAATATTTATAAAAACTGAGTTTGAAAAAACATAAAAATTGTGTTTGAAAAAATCTAAAATAACAAAAAATAAACAAAGATGAACATTAAAGATATGTCTTGGAACGACGCTGCGACCAAGAGGTTGAATAACGAGTTCTTTCCCAAAAGCATAAGAGGCTTGATAGTGGGAAAATTGAATTGTGGAAAGACCAATCTGTTGATGAATCTGTTGTCGCAACCCGACTGGTTGGATTACGACAGATTGTTCGAGTTTGGCAAGAGCTTGTTTCAACCCGAATACAGATTGCTTCGAGAGTGCATGGATCGTAGATTGCCCAAGGACGTCATAGCCAGAATCTTTGACAGTAGGGAGGAATTCGACAAAAGTGAAGCTTCTCTTTTGACCATTTTGGAGGGTGCGCGATGGAATTGATGAAGAGAAATGCGTCTTCGAACGTCGAGTGTCGATTTTATGAGAACGCTAGCGACGTTCCGGATCCTAGAGAATTGAAATCGGAAGATAAGAATCTCATGATTTTCGACGATCTGCTTTTGGAGAGACAGAACCAATGCGAATCGTATTATGTTAGGGATCGTCACAGCAACATGGACTGTTTCTACCTGTCGCAGAATTATTTTCGATTGCCCAGACAGACGATAAGGGAGAACGCTAATTTACTGTGTCTCTTTCGCCAGGATCTCAAGAATCTCAATCACATCTACAGCGATCATGTCGCAAACGACATGTGCGCAGTGGAATTCAGGAGATTCTGCAAGAGGGTTTGGGATGGAGGACTTTACAATTTCGTCGTGATCGATATGACTAGCGAATTTAATCGTGGAAAATATTGGTGTGGATTTGACAAGTTTTATGTTTCTGATGATAATAAGACAGAGAGCGAAAATAAAATTAGAAAATAATAAATCTTCAAATAATTTAGTTTTGAAAAAATAAAAATAAAATTAAATATAATGTTTGAACAAGGAGAATTGTTAGAACAGATAGCCGAGAATACGGCTGCAAAACAATCCATTCAAATCATGGTGAGTGGTGATTCGACTCGATTCGCGACGAAATTCGAACCTTCCATCGAATTGAATAGAGAGAAAAGATACGAGATGGCGTTGGTGAATCTGAAGACTTATTATTCCTTTCCCAACATCACCGAAAAGAATAACTCGTTGAAGTATTCCGACGGAGTCGATTGGTTGGAGATTCGAATTCCCAAAGGAAGTTACGACATAGACGATTTGAACAATTACATTCAGACGCCAATGAAGACGGATGGAAAGGGAAGCAACAAGATCTTTACTCTTTATATATATATAAAAAAAAAGTTTTTTTAATTTTAATTTTCTTTAATGTGAAAAAAGCATCGTATTAATTCAATTTTTTCACGTTAAGGAACATAAAAAAATTGATTAATTTCATCAAAAAAAAATTTTTTTTGAAGGAATTAAAACATATATATATAAAAACAATTTTAAAACTTTTTAACAAATTATTATTTAAATACAAAATTCGAAAAAAATATTCTTACAAAAGAAGCAAACAAATAAAAAAATGGAAAATTTAAATGAGAAAACCGTACCTCAGTTAAACGAGATTTGTAAAAAATTAAAAATTCCACATTTCAGAAATCATGGAACCAAATAAAAAAAAAATTGAATTCATACAGGAATATCGTTGCAAAACGATGGAAAGAAAAAAATCGAAAGATCGGAAGCGAATAAACTTAAACAGACTCGAATTGCAGAAAAAAATAAGCCGATGACAGTAATGCCCGATGATTGAAAACGAAAAGTGGAGCATGATGAAATTAGAAAGATCATGCATGAGGAGATACGTAGTTTGCTCGATGAAAAGGCAAACAAAATGTCGATAGGAATGACGTCAAAAAATGCATCGGTTGTGAAAAATGAGAAGAAAAAGATAGTAAAAGGAATCGAAATGCCGACGTCGAAAAAAAACGAAAACGGGAAAAATAAGAAGACGATTAAACGAAAAGCCGTTGAAGAACTTCAAGTTTCAAAAGAAAAAAAAAAACTAAAACGAAAATGAGTGATGCACTTCAGAATCTAGACAAACGAGATATATCGAACTAAATTCAATGAGCAATCGACGAAGGGAAAGGAGAAGAATATATAGCATGACTCATCACGGAAGTATTCCAATCGAAGCCCGTAAAACGGGAGAGTGCAATCAAAGGCATTTTTAAAACTTTCAAAGTGGTTCCCTCGTTCAAGAAAGTCAATCCGAAATTGTTCATGGAACGGGTGAAGAAAAAAGTATTGGATTTGTTTCGCGAGGACATGAACGTGGGACAAAAAATTAAGATGATACTCCATTGCATGATGAATAAAATCGATGTGAAGTCCGGCGAGAGCATCGTGACAAATGCATTTTTCAGATCTAACGTCGAACCCATACTTCGAGGTTCAGATTTATCGGACGTTTTCGAAAAGATGAAAGACAAGATGTTGACGTCTCTCGCGAATTATCAACGTGAAGGTAGTAATTGGACGTTCGATGAGGTGTTGAAACTCAAAATTCATATAACTGAAAACGATTCGTTGAAAGGGTCTTCCTACATGGAATTACTGTATTTCTTAGCAAAAAAACACTCCGTGGTCAATGTGAGAAATAAAGATGATCAGTGTTTTAAATGGGCAGTCACCTCCGCTTTATACCCTGTCAAAATGAACTCTGATAGAGTTTCTCGTTAGGAGGAGACTTCTAAAAATCTTGATTGGACCGGAGTGACTTTTCCAACGCAGTTAAAACACATCAAACGTTTCGAGGCTCAAAATCCCATCGTAGCGGTGAACGTCTTGGGATACGATGATGAAAAACGAACGATCTATCCTCTCAGACAGACTTCGTATCTCGAAAGAGAAAAGACAATTATTTTATTATTGATTTCGAATGGTGACAATCATCATTATTGTTGGGTTAAACATCCGAGCCGATTACTGTCGAGACAAAATAATAAACATAAAAGAAAGATATGTTTATGTTGCAACTGCATGAACGCATTTCGAAGCAAAAAATCGTTAGCGAAACATCAGGAATATTGCAACGAAAATCAAGGTGGCGCCATCGAAATGCCCAAACCCAACACCATCGTGAAGTTTGAAAATCACAATAGAAGGTTAAAAGTATCATTCGTCGTGTACGCCGATTTCGAAGGCTTCACCATGAAAATGAGTTTCTGCCAACCCGACGCTCTTCGAAGATATCAAAAACACACGCCTTCGGGCTATTGTATTTACGTGAAATGCGCTTTCGACTCACAACACGATATGGGTCCCTTCACCTACACGAAACGGTGTGAAGACGACGACGTGGCTCAAAGGTTCGTGGAAGAGTTAGAATCGAAAATTCAAATGTTATACGATAAATTCAAAACTCCGGCGAAAATGATCATCATGCGAGAGAAGCAGGACGAAAATAACAGAGCCACCGAATGTCATATATGCAGACAATCGTTCGATGAGGATTCGAAGGAAAATAAGAAGGTCAGAGACCATGATCATTACACGGGTCTGTATCGTGGTCTGGCTCACAGCAAGTGTAATTTAAAATATTGAGACGCTGTTTTCTATCCGGTGATATTTCACAATCTCTCGGGTTATGACAGTCATGTGTTCGTGAAAAATCCCGGCATCTCAGGCGGAGAATTAAATTGCATCGTGAACAGCAAAGAAAGATACATTTCCTTCACGAAATGCAAGGTTATGGAGAAGAAAAGAGTAATCGACGGAGAGACGTTGGAAGAAAAAATGAAATTCATTCGTAAAAGCATACGTTTCATCGACAGTTTTAAATTCATGTCGACCGCTCTGGAAAAATTAGTCGATAACATGAGCAAGCAAGGATAAATTTAAAATCACGAGCGAACATTTCGGAGAACGAGTAGACGTTATGTTGAGGAAAGGAGTCTATCCTTACGATTACATGAACGATCTAAAGAGATTCGACGACACCGCACTACCTTCGAAAGAAGTTTTTTATTCGAAATTATACGAATCCGACATTTCCGACGAGAATTATGAACACGCCAAAAACGTGTGGAAATCATTCGATATGAAAACCATGAGAGATTATCATGATCTCTATCTGAAGACTGACGTCCTGCTCTTGGCAGACATGTTCGAAAATTTTCGAGATGTCTGTCGTCGAAATTACGATCTGGATCTGGCTTGGTATTTCACCGCACCCGGTCTGGCATGGGATCCTCTGTTCAAGACCACCGAAGTCCAATTGGAATTATTATCCGACGTGGACATGTTGCTCATGTTTGAAAGGGCTGCGAGAGGTGGCATCTCTATGATCTCCCACAGATATTCTGAAGCTAACAATCCCTACATGAAAGAAGGTTTCGATTCGAAACAGTCGAATAAATACATACAGTATTCGGACGCTAATAATCTGTACGGTTGGGCTATGAGTCATCCTTTACCAATTGGAAATTTCGAATGGGTGACGGAACTGGAAGAGATGCAAAAATGGAGAGACTATCCTTGCATTTTAGAAGTTGATTTGAACTATCTGGAAGAATTACACGATCTACACAACGATTATCCGCTAGCTCCCGAACGAATGGAACCGATCGACGGAGACGAGGAAAAACTCATTCCCAATTTATTTAACAAACGTAAGTACATCGTCTACAGCGAGAATTTGAAACAATACGTTGATTACGGGATGAAATTAGTCGACATACATTGCATCAATCGATTCGACGAAGAGCCTTGGATGAAAAAATACATCGATCTCAACACGAATCTCAGAATTCGAGCCGAGAACAATTTCGAAAAAGATTTCTTCAAACTCATCAACAACTGCGTGTACGGTAAATCGATGGAAAACATCAGGAAGAGAACCGACGTTCGACTTGTCACGTCTGAGAAAAGAGCTAAAAAATTAGTGGCGAAACCCAATTACAAACACCGAACCATATTCAACGAAAATCTAGTGGCCATTCACATGCAAAAGATGCACCTGAAGTTCGACAAACCGTATTATCTCGGACCGATCATCTTAGATATCAGCAAGCGATTGATGTATGAGTTTCACTACGATTATGTGAAATGAAAATTTGGTGATAAAGCCAAACTACTGTTCACCGACACAGACAGTTTAGTTTACAAGATAGAGACGAAAGATGTCTACCAAGATATATGTCCAGATGTGACCGCGTGGTTCGACACGAGCAATTATCCCGTCGATCACCCGTCCAACATTCAATCGAACGACAACAAGAAGGTGTTGGGTAAATTTAAGGATGAGAGTGGTGGTAAACAAATTGTTGAATTCGTGGGCTTGAGACCCAAACTGTATGCTTATCGTCTAGAAGATGAAGAGATCAAGAAGTGCAAAGGGGTTAAAGCGTGCATGGTGAAGAAAAACATCTCTTTCCGAGAGTATAAAGATTGTCTGTTAGGAAGTGGTCCGGTGTATAAGACTATGAAATCGATTCTAAGCGAAAATCACGATTTGTATACCGAAATAGTCAACAAGATTTTGCTGACGGCCGACGACGATATGAGATTCATGTTAGACGATAAAATAAGCACTTTGGCACTCAGACATTGGACTTTGGATCTAATTTTAGACGATAGAATTTCAGATATGATTGAGGATGATAGGATTCCAGATATGATTAAGGATGATAGGATTCCAGAAAATCAAGAGGAATTAGACGGATTCAAGATTATGGAAGTCGATAGAGACATCGAGAGAGTTAGTTTAAAAAGAAAAAGAAAAATATAAAAAAAATAACGTCATTTTAGTGAATTATAATAAAATAAATAATTTAAAAAAAATATACACATTTATGAATAAGAAAATAGAGATATCCGTGGAAGGTGTCGTCTTACCTAACGAACCCCTATCCAACATCGATCTGTCGAATGAGGCGAAGAATTTGAAAATCAAAGATTTTCTAGGTGTGTTTTCCAGAGATGCCTTGCCGAAGAGAAGACCTCGACAATCGGAATGCGAAATTTTAAATCTAGACGATTTATCGGGTGAAGGCACTCACTGGGTGGCATGGTTCAAGAACGGGAAGAAGAAGAATTATTTCGACAGCTACGGAATCTCGATGCCGAAAGAAATAAAGAACTATTTCAACAAATCGATGGTTCATTACAACACGGAATGAGTGCAATCACCAGATCAAGTGTTTTGTGGTCACCTGTGTCTCTATGTTCTCAAGAGATGCTCTGAAGGAGATTGGTTTCAAGACATTCTCAATGATTTACATTAGAGAGAGATTTTTTTATAGTATATAAAGATAAAAAATTATTTTAAAAAATTTAATCGAATAAAAAAAAAAAAAAAAATAAGTGAAATAATCCATTTTTAATAAACTGCGTTTGAAATATATTTTAAAACAAAAACCTCAAAACAACATGCCAGTTGATAAATTTGGTAGAAGTGACGACGAAAGTCGACTCAAAAAGAAGAGGAAGACGCTCGAAGTCAGCTATGGTTACGACGTTGCCAACTTGGACGAACGTTACGTTCGGAGATACGACATCGAGAGGAACCTTTGAACATGAACGATAAGAAGCTCTACAATCTTCCAGAGCCAATAGATCACGCAGATGCTGCGACTAGAAAATACGTCGACAGGGGGAACGTGGATTTCGAACGAATCATGCTAGATAATTACGTGGATAAAGCCATGACTGACGATCTCGATCTGAAATCTAAACGTTTGGTGAACGTCGCGAATCCCATAGATTCCACCGATGCCGCGACCAAGAAATACGCGGACGACTCTCACGCGTGATTCAGGGAAATCTGAGAAGTAAATACGTTCAGAGAACGATGCACTCGGAATTGAACGCCAATTCTAACAAGATAATGAACGTGGCCACTCCCACGAATCCCAAGGACATGGCGACCAAACACTACGTAGATCTGGAACAGAGAAAGTCTGACAGACGAGAAATGAAATCGGATCTGAATGTGGGATTCAACAAGATATTGAATCTGTCGAAGGTTGACAACGCAGATGTGGACTCAACTGCGGTCAACAAGGGCTACGTAGATTCTGCCGTGATACGATCACAAGAATACGTAGAATCGCAAGTGGACGATCTCTACTTGAACAAACAACCTGGTAGAACCATGGAGGGTGGCATCAACATGAACGGTCACAATTTATTCGGTCTCGATCACGATCCCGAATTCGATTCCAGCGCAGTCAGCAGGAAGTACGTGGATGACAACTCAGTCTGGAGAAAGGGTGACATCATGGAAGGTAAACTAGACATGGGTGGACACGCGCTCACGAATCTACCGGATCCTGTGCACATGTCGGATACCTGCAACCAGATTTCGGTGGTGGAGAAAGTCAAATATGATAGGCAATTGATCACCGTGTGGGCTGAGGAGGCTGGCATGTTAGAGGAGGGAAAAGCCAAGTGGTCTTTCGGAAACGGAGGTAGCGGATCGCATCATGGTCAGGTGGGATATCCCATGCTGCTGGGAGGTGAAATCATTCGAATGAGTCTAGCTTCCACGGATTTGAATAACAGAGCGGTCGTCAATCTCATGGTGAAGGGAGTAGAGAGCGATAAGAGATACAGCGTCGAAAAGACTGAGAATCAACACACGAATCTTAGCACGTTCGGCACGCCTCTCAAAGTGAACGCCGGAGACAGGATTAATTTTGTTATGAAAACCAATAATAACGAAGCCGCCACTTCCGTGGTGAGCCTACTGATCGAACTAGATCCTTTGAACAAACAGTGAACGCGTGGAAATAATTAATTAAAAAAAATAATGAGTGATTATTAAAAACAAAAAAAAAAGTAATGAGATTTAGAAAGATGTTCAATCTCTCTAGATCTCATTACTTTTATTTTTTGGGGTTTTTTTTTTTGATAACTTTTTATTATTATATTTTTATACGATTTCTGAAATGTTTTTTTCTTTAGTAAAAGAATTTTGTCACTTATGACGATGATTAAAATTACATCTCTTTTTTAATTTTCTCTCCATTTATGATTACAATTTATACACTTTGCGAATACAGTTGTTGGTTCATCACCAGATCTAGTTGGTTGAGATTCGATTTTTATTTGACGTTTCTTACATTTGCGACATTTTAAAATTTTTTTTTTTATAATTTCTTCGTTAGATCTTATGAGATCAAACTCTTCTTTTTCTTTTAAATGATATTCGTTAAAATCACAATTATTCCATCCTTTTTTGGTGTTACGTTCTTCGTGTTCAATTTGAATCCATTTTTCCAAGCAATTTATTTTAACGTTGTAGTGATCTGAAGTGAACAGATGATTTGTTGTTTTCGTGTCAAAAACATCCATTTTGTTTTCGAGATTTTGGTTTTTAGCTCATCTTTGGCGAAGCCAAATTTGAGCTTATGCCATGGCCCATCGTCCGTCTGTCCGTCAACAATTGGATATGGCTCGGGCTAGAGGCCGTATTTATGAACCGATTTTTACGAAACTTCTTGGGTACCTTTGTTATGACTGTGGGACGAGAACGAGTGTTTTTGGGTGCGATCCAAAATTCAAGATGGCTGCCAGCCACCATTTTGTACCGACGATGCAGAAATCTGTTTTTTGTACAGAATTTCCATATGAAAGCTCTGATTTGAATAATTTTTTGTATGAATGTTTAGTACCATGGGATACATCACATATAATACGGGTTTTTTTCTCGTGCAGAAATTATGCAAATTAGATGAACTTTGATTTTTTCAGTGCTACTTACACACAGTAAGTACACATGTCAATACGGCTCGGGCTTGAGTCTGTATTTATGAACCGATCTTCACGAAACATCTTGGGTACCTTTGTTATCACCTTGGGACGAGAACGAGTGTTTCTGGGTGCGGTCCAAAATTCAAGATGGCTGCCAGTGGCCATTTTGTACTGAAATTAGGTCTAATCAGTTTTTTGTACACAACTTCTATACGGCTCAGGCTAGAGGCCGTATTTATGAACCGATCTTTACGAAACTTCTTGGGTACCTTTGTTATCACCATGGGATGCGAACGAGTGTTTTTGGGTGTGGTCCGAAATACAAGATGGCCACCAGCAGCCATTTTGTACCAAAATTAGTGCCATCAGTCTTTTGTACAGAACTTCTGTATGAAAGTTCTGATTTGAATAAATTTTTGTATGAATGTTTAGTAACATGGAATACATCACATATAGTACAGGTTTTTTTCTCGTGCAGAAATTATGCAAATTAGATGAACTTTGATTTATTCAGTGCTACTTATACACTGTAAGTGCACATGTCAATACGGCTCGGGCTAGAGGCTGTATTTATGAACCGATCTTCACAAAACTTCTTGGGTAGCTTTGTTATCACCTTGGGACAAGAATGAGTGTTTCTGGGTGCGGTCCAAAATTCAAGATGGCAGCCAGTGGCCATTTTGTACCGAAATTAGGTCCAATCAGTTTTTTGTCACAACTTCTACACAGCTCATATTTGTGAACTGATTTTCATGAAACTTTTTGGGTACCTTTGTTTTCACCTTGGGACAGGAATGAGTGTGTTTTGGGGTGCCTTTGTTATCACTGTGCTATGAGAACAAATATTTTGGGGTTCAGTCAGACCCATTCTGGGACGCAAAGATTTCTTTTCTAGTTTAGCATCTGACTGTCACCCACCTTTACAATACTTTACCTATACATTTGTTACAGGCAACGGTCAGTATTTATGTACAGACCGTTACAATACTTTATATGTACCTTTGTTATCAGGTCATTACCTAGATGTTTGTCACTGCTGTATCACATACTATACATGTACATGTCTTTGTCTTTGTCTTGACACGTTGAGCTACAGTGTCATTGACACTTTCATTTAATTAATCTTACATCCTCATTTTTAATGTTTATTAATTTTTTTTCACACACGTCTCTCATCGAATGATCGACATCTTATTTCCATCTGATTCGAATTGTAATTCTCTGTCCAACAGGACCAGGGCGAAGGCTTCGGTTTTTCTCGGCACGTTCCTATCGAATTGCATCTTGATCTGAATGTCTAAGACGCTACTCTTGAGTCGTTCACTCTGTTTACTAATGTCGAATATGAACATGGGATACATCAACTTGTATTCGCTGGGAGATATGTTAGGGTTGCTCATCAATTCGTCTAGACCGTGATACTTCTTTCTAAAATCAGCGGCGTCGCCGTACAGTCTGCAGAAATCGTTCTTGTCGAACGACGCGTTGTAATCGATTGCTGGATATCTCGTGGCGTTCAGAAACACTTGCATGTTTCTCAAACTGCAGTGATCGAACAGCGACGCATTCTTTCCCTGAGACCCATCCCTATCGGTCTGAAACGCAACCACGATGAAACGCGGTCTCTCAGAAGCGGATTTCACCATCAATCTCCAATCGAAGTGATTCGCGGAGAGTGGAATGCTAGCCGTGTCGCACTGTCTCATTCTAAATCCCACGGGTAATTTACTGTTGGATTCTATGATCTTGTAGAGACGCGTTTTTTCCACGATCGAAGGCTCCACGTGCGGAACGAACCACGATATCTTGTGTAGAGTTATCTTACCCGCATCGGTCGCAGTGAGTCTCACTATTGCATCGTCGTTTCCTTTTTGAATCAACGTCAGATTGTGTTTGAATCCATACATGATCTTGTTGTAATCGTCCGCGAATCCGAAGATGTGTTTCAAAGGTATCCTGAACGAAAACGTTCCTTTAGGTCTGGACGTGTTGACGACATAGTCGAATATCACGACGGCACCAGCGCTAGCAGGGCCGACGGTGTCATTCACCCACAACTGATTAAGTCCTCTGGATTTCAAAAAATCATCCGGATACGTCAAGAGTCCGAACATCGTGGTGGCCTGACCGGGATGAAACACAGATTCTATCTCTTGTCCGGATAGCATGTATTTTATATTACTGAATAGATGCATGATGCCATTATTGGCTAGAGTAACCGTGTCGTCGTCGGCATAGTCGGTCCCATCTTCCTTGGTGAGACGTCCCTGCACCACTATGTAACTCTCGCTAGGATGAACGAATAGATCTTGAGTTTCGACGTTGATTCTTATCTCTCCCGCATTGTTCAAACTCGTTCCGGTTATCGGTTCGTATTCGTGAACCTCATATTCTTGAATACTTTCATCTTTCACTATGCTTTGTGCAATATCTAGTATATTTGTCATTTTTGAAGGGTTTTTTTGTTTATTAATTAGCTTGCTTTTTTATCTAAAAATAGTTTTAATTATTTTTGTATTATTATTTTTCACTCCTATATATATGTAAACAAGAAAATGTTGAAGAGGGTAAATAAAAAAAAATTTTGTTTTCTTTATTAAAACTTCGTCTTCTGCAATTGTTGTTCATAAAACTTTCCGATTATCTCTTCTCCATCCAAAGCTTCGATTTCGTAAGTCACCGGATCAGTGTGAAATATTTTGATTATCACGAAGATTTCCGAGGTCCATCAAGGAGTATAACCCTTTTTGAAGTGCTTCTTATAAGCGTAGATTCTCACTCAATTGCCAAACGCAAATTTCGGCGTTCCAAACTTCTTCCTGATCTTAGATCTCTCAGGATATAGATTCGCGTAGACCCGTTTTTCGTTTCGAGGATCGCTAGCTTCCACGGGAGTCATCTTAATCGATCTGTATCGCATGTTGTTGTAATCTTTGACCAGACCGTTCAGAGTGTATATGTATTTCTTGGTCGAATTCGGCGTGAAGTATCTGTGCATCTTTTCCTTCATCGTTCGATTCCAACGTTCCACGATGCTGGCTTTCTCTTCGTTTTCGATCGAGTAGAGGTCGACTAATTGACGAACGTGCTTGTTGTAGAATTCCTTTCTCTTGTCCACCCACAATTTATTTGGTTTTCGAGAAGACGAGTCGAACACGCTCTTCAGAGCCTCGGCGACGCAAGGTCCCGATTTATTCTTCAAAGCTCTGATCCAACCGTATTTGGAAAAAACGTCGATGACCATCAATAGATATTTGACACCCTCGTTCCACCTCGAAAACGATCTCATTTCGACCAAGTCGGCGGACCAAATGTCATCCAAACCCTTCATGAACACCCTTCTCTTTCGAAATTTATGCACAATGGGTTTGTGTAACTCCTTGGCCAATTCGCTCGTCAATAATCGTTTCTTCTTCTTTTCCGATGCGCTTTTATTTTTTTGAATGCCCCATCCGAATCAACGTTTCGCACCCTTCAGATTACCGACCAGCGAACGTTTTATCTTCTCTCTCCCGGTCGGATTCGATATACCTCTCAATTTCGCCAACATGTTTTTATCACAGACGTCGTTGCGAGTCTTGGTGTCGGGATGTCCGGCGTAGCACAGATCGTGATCATACGCGACCACGTCCACCCTATTCACGGGTTTTCTCCAAGATTTAGGAGTCAGATCGGCATTGAGTCTCTTGTTCAATTTCGTTCCGGGTCCTGTGAAACTGTGACCAGGCAGATGCATTTCGAAAGGTAGATTATTAATCATTTTATTCACGATGCCTTTACCTTTGCTCGTGTTCTTTTTTTGACGAATAAAGTCTTGATCGAACCACCGAACCACACACGTCGCAAATTCCGCGAAGCATCTGTCTGTCGTTTTTAGTTCGTACTTCTCGAGAATTACTCATCTCGGTAACTCTCTTACACTTTACGCAATACATTTTTTGAGAGTTATTTAAATTAATTTCGTTTTTATTTTACATATAAATTTAATATTTCTTTTTAAAAATTCTGTTCTTATTATATATATTTTTTTTTCAATCGCTGCTCTTGAGTTCTATCATCCTACTGAATTCCTCCCTGTCCTCTTTCCTCCCCTTTTCCATGAGAGAATCCTTCATCTCTTCCTCGATGATCTGACGAGTCTTGATTCTCACTGCTTCTTTCATGGTATCGTATTTCGTTTTCTCGCCCAATATCGTGAAGTATTCTCCATCCGATATCCTACCGTCTTTCAACGCCATCGAGATCATTTCGGATATCGTGTCGATCTTGGAGTCAGCCAAGACACGAATCTTGTCGTGTTTCCTTGCCTTCAATATAATTTCCTACTCATAAAGTTTCCAAGCGTGCTAAACAATCCGGCGGCGAGAGCCACTCCTTCTATGGTCAACACGTGATCGGAATACCGACCGCGGTCGACAACAATCTGATGCCGGCCGCGTGTAAACCCATGGAAATCGTGATGAGTGTCGTGTCGACTGCGTTGACGAATTTCACGAAACGCAAATACTTCTTCTTGAGAGAATGACGAGAATCTCTCTCTCGAGTCAGATACGATTGGATTCTACTGATTTGATCGATGCGATACCTCTCTCCTCTTTCTTTTTCTTTTAGCGACGGTGCCGTTGGCAAAACGCCGTTCGGATTCTCATCCTCGTCGTCCACTAACGTCGGATACAATTTCTTTCTGGTTCTCATTTTTGTGTTTTTTTTTCATCCCTTGTCTTCTAAACTCAGACTTCTACGCGCCAATTTCAGTTCTTCCGAAACTGTGGGCTTGTCTCGATCCTTACAGAAGACTAATCTCTTCCAAAGCACAATCACTTCGTCGATTAAAATGCATTCGAACGCCGGTTCAAAATACTTGACGACCATATCTTCCCTTTCCATCGTCAGACACGAATGATCCTCATGATCGAAGTCTAGATGATCCCAACATCCGACGCATCGTTCTAACAAGATGGAACGTAGTTCTTCGTTCACACAGATTGCGTATGCTCTCATCAGCATGTTTAAAAGAAACCTTACTCTAATAGTCTGGGAAGCGTTCATGATTTACGTATTTTATTATCTATTCGATTCGATATTTATTTTTTTAAATAACTATTTATTTATATTTTTTTCTCTCCTATATATATCAATCACTTTTTTATTTCCTCTCGACAAAACTGATTCTATCACGATTTGCCTCACAAAACTCTCGAGGTGAATCGGCATGATGGGTTTTCGCCGATCAAATCGCACTCTATGTCATCCGAAACGTGATCGCGAACGTAGGTGATACAGAACTCGCAAACCCCCTTTTTTCCATGTACCGGAGGCCCAAATCGGTCGTAAAACAAAATTTTAAAAAATCCTCGATGAGTAACGGCGCTTTACGCTCACTTTTCGCCGTTGGCGGACGTCAAAAAAATGTTTTGAGGTCGATTTTTCCTGATCTGGAATCCGCAAATGGGTTTCGCCGATCGGATCGCACTTTTAACGTTCGAACACCCGTTGGTGAACGTAGGTGGTCCAGAATCGGCAAACCGTTTTTTGATGCTGGTCTAGAACTGGCAAAGCATTTTTTGCTCGCGTTCACCAACGATAGATCGATGGTCTAATCCGCGATGGGAACGTAGGGAGAAAATTTTTAAATTACATTTTCTTAAAATTTCATACATTTTTTCACTTTTGAGCTACGTGTCGAATGTATGCATTCGCCAATGGGTATTTGAACGTTAAAAGTGCGATCTGTGAGCCTCAAAACAATTGCGGATTCTGTATCACCATGAAAAAACGACATTTTGTACACTTGTACACGATTTAACACTGAATCCCTATGGCGGTACACGTACATGTATGTGTACTTGTACATTTTTTGGAAAAGTGATACTGAATCCGCCAAATATACCTACTGGGCTCAAATAGGGAGCCAAAATATTAACTCAGGGACCCAATTTGAACAAACTTGAATCTGACCCACCTAAAGATGTTGTATACCAAATATGAAGGGATTCTGATTGGTGGATCTGAAGAAGAAAATTTTAAAAGAAATTCCTTCTTATTGCACTTAGTTAAAATTCAGGCTCTCATAGGTAGCCCAAATTAATAACCCCGGGACCAGGTTTGAACAAACTTGAGTCTTACCCTCCAAGAGATGTTGTATACCAAATATGAAAGGATTCTGAATGGTGGATCTGAAGAAGAAGATTTTAAAAGAAATTCCTTCTTATTGCACTTAGTTAAAATTCAGGCTCTCATAGGTAGCCCAAATTAATAACCCCGGGACCAGGTTTGAACAAACTCGGGTCTTGCCCTCCAAGAGATGTTGTATGCTAAATATAAAAGGATTCTGACTGGTGGATCTGAAGAAGATTTTCAAAGAAATTTTCTTATATTGTACTAAGTTAAAATTTCGGCTCCCATAGGGAGCCCAAATATCAACCCATGAACTAGGATTGAACAAACTTGAATCTATCCCTCCTAGAGATGTTGTATACCAAATATGATAGCATTCTGACTACACGGTTTGAAGAAGATTTTAAAAATAAGTCGGAACAGGATCCAAAATTTTCAGGCTGTAAATTGTCTTTTTCCATCTCAAAATTGAACAAAATGCATAAAAATCCTCTCAAAATATCTGAATTTTGGTCCAAAATTTCGGAGTTCAAACCTGATCCCAAATTTTTTTTTTCATCTCAAAAGTGAGCAAAACGCATAAAAAACAATGTTTTTTTTAACTTTTCATCCAAAATTTTCAAGTCTGAACTCTAAATTTTCAGGCTAAAATTTTTTTTTTTCATCTCAAAATTGAACAAAAAACGGCTAAAAGTTTTTTTTTTAAATTCTGAATTTTGGTCCAAAATTTTGGAGCCGGAACCAGACCAAAAATTTTCAGGCTAGAAATTTGGGGGTTATTTCATCTCAAAATTGAACAAAACGCATAAAAAATCCAAAACAAAGTTTTTTTCTCAAATTTTGGTCAAAAATATCTAAGTCCGAACCAGACTCAAAATTTTCAACCCAGGGACCCAATTTGAACAAACTTGAATCTGACTCCTCCTTGAGATGATGCATACTAAATGTTAAAAGGATTCTGTCTGGTGGATCTGAAGAAAAAGAGTTTTAAAGGAATTTTCTCATATTGCACTAAGTTAAAATTCAGGCTCCTATAGGGAACCCAAATATTAACAAGAAACTCAGTTTGAACAACCTTGAATCTGGCCACCCTAGAGATGACGTATACCAAATATGAGAGGATTCTGACTGGTGAATCTGAAGAATATTTTTAAAGAATATTCCACACATTGCACAAGGTTAAAATTTGGGCTCCCATAGGGAGCGCAAATATAAACCCAGCGACTCGATTTGATCAAATTGAATCTGACCCCCCCATCCCCCTATAGATATTGTATACCAAACATGAAAGGATTCTGAGTGGTCAATCTGAAGAAGAAAATTTTTAAAGAAATTTCCTCAAATTGCATCAAGTTAAACTTTGGGCTCCAATAGAGAGGCCAAATACTAACTCAGGGACCCGATTTGAACAAACTTGAATTTGACCCCCTAGAGATATTGTATACCAAATATGAAAGCATTCTGACTAGTGGATCTGAAGAAGAAGATTTTTAAAGAAATTTTCTCATATTGCACTAAGTTAAGATTCAGGCTCCCATAGGGAATCCAAATATTAACCGAGAAACTCAAACTCAATTTGAACACACTTGAATCTGCCCCCCCCCCCCTCCCTAGAGATGACGTTTACCAAATATGAGAGGATTTTGATTGGTGAATCTGAAGAAGAAGATTTTTAAGAATATTCCACGCTTTGCACAGAATTAAAATTTAAGCTCCCATAGGGAGCCCAAATATTAACACAGCGACTGAATTTGAACAAACTTGAATCTGACCCTCCAAGAGATGTTGTACACCAAATATGAAAGCATTCTGACTGGTGAATCTGAAGAAGATTTTTAAAGACATTTCCTCAAATTGCACCAAGTTCAACTTTGGGCTCCAAAAGAGAGCCCAAGTCTTAACCCAGGGACTTGATTTAAACAAACTTGAATCTGACCCCCCCTAGAGATTTTGTATGACAAATATGAAACGCTTCTGACTGGTGGATCTGAAGAAGATTTTTTTGAATTTTTGAAAAAATTTATGGATGCTATCAGAGTTATGCCCCTTCTGATGCCCCCTGTGGGTACAACATGCTTATTTGTATAAACTTGAATTGACATATGATAAGGAACATGCACACAAAATTTGGTTCAATTTGGTAGAGTAGTTTGTGAGAAGAAGTCGATAATGTAAAGTTCACGACGGACGGCGGACTATGATGACGACATACGACGACGACGGACGGCAAGTGATAAGTTAAGCTTCCTTCAGTGAGCTAAAAACAAACTGAACCAAACAATGAATGCTGAAACTGTCTAAATTCTCAAATTTTCCTAATTTCACTTTTTATAAGTCACTGCAGAGGCTTGATAGCAGCTGAAGGGATCATTTTCATGTAAGGGGGTTACTGATTTTCTTTTCAGTTATGTTAACCCACCATGGCCTGTACTAGACTACAACCTCTACACATATCTAGTTGCTCAGCAGCGATTTCTAGCCAAGTCTAAGGATTCACTAGAAATCAATGCCCAGCTGATTTGTCTATATTGTCAGCAGGACCTCCTGTTCAGGGCACATGCTCTGAGATCCTAAAAGCCTGAAATAGGCTTTTAAAGGTTAAGGTGTGTTCAGAACAAGTCACAAAATTACAGCAGATATGATTTGTTTTAGCAAAAGAATGCCACTGTTGACCGGCGAGCGCTATTCACAAAAAATGCCAATTAATTTTCATTATTTTTTTCATTTTTTGTCTCAAAAACATAGGTTATGAACCCTCTTTGGAACAAGCTCGTTAAGCTCGTTCCAATGAGGGATCATAACCTATGTTTTTGAGACAAAAAATGAAAAAAATTAGTTATTCTAGAATTTTGTTTGCAAGTGTCGCCTGCTTCTCATGTAAGGTAAAGGGTTATAAGCAGTTAAGACCTATTATGATTCTCAGACAATCAAGCATGGAAATTTAATCCTCTCATTGAACATTTTTATTGTCTTGTAATTACTGAAACTGAGCCCCCTTATTGAACTTCTTTATTGCCTTGCAGCGTCTTCCAATCAGTGGGGTTATCAGGATTACCACAACAAGGAATTACTTATTGAACCCACAATAATGGAAGCAGTTTCCTTGATGGGAGGGGGAGGCAGAGGGTGGGGGGAGCCTACCATACCAACAGTATGTGCTGAATGGACAATAGGTTAGAGATGTATGCAAATATAATTGGTATCATTGTAACAGGAAACAGATGTTGGTGATAAGGAGAGTTTTTGATCTGTTGGTGTGATTATAGGAATTATTTATGACAAAATAATTCTGTGTGCATGAACACATAATGTAAATAACATATATACATAAATATATGTGTTATCCTGCCCATAATAGTTAAACTTTCAACTTGAGTTGTAAATAGAAAAGTCTCAGATGTCAGGTGAAAAACCCAGAGTTTAAACATATATGATACTATATGTCCCCTTACATAACTTTGGCTAATGGGGCCAGTATATTATGTTACCAAGGTCATAGCCCAGTGTAGAGGCATAGTGCATATATAGATATTAAAATATATGGAAATAACCTTCTGAGTGAGTGTACGGTTACTGTTCCGTCAAGTGTATGATAGAAATACTATTCAATCACTATTTATCAAATTATTATTAATTTTGTCTTATCATACCCTGTAAAACTTGTAAAAGACAAAATAGGTTAGAACTAGACTTTATGATTCTGGACAATCATGGCATTTCCCGATGAGATTCCATGATTTTTCATGACCCCACAGTGTCTGATGAATTGTTTTTAACTGTCTCACTGAAGTTCCTTCACTGATGTCATGAGAAAGGTGAGTATAGTAGTCTCAAATGACACAATTTGATAAAAAATTGTTTAGGTAAAAACCATCATTAAACGGTGGAGTGGGTTAATGTCGATATCTTCGTCCAACAAGTCAATGGCCGACAAAAGGAGTTATGTTTGTTTGACACATACTCACTGAGTTCTGTGTCAATTTAAAAATGGTCCATTTTATTTGAAATGTATCCAAAATATTGATGTCTGACAGATTGTAGAGGGTTAACAAGTGCTAACAGGAATATTTATTCATGCAACTTGTAATGTCACACCAAGAACTGTGAATGGCCATTTTTTTTTAAAATCTACAAGATGTTTTCAGAGAAATCCAGGGAGAACATGAATTTTAAACTTTTGATGGGTATCATTGTTTATCCAGCCCAAAACGGGTTAAGTGTTGTTTTTTGAATACTCTTATTACTTCCAAAAGTAATTCTCAGTGAATTCTACTTCCACTTATTTTGATCTCTCCTCCCAACTTCAGGTACTGTGGGTACACAAACTCAGCCCATTTTATCAACATTTTGATGTTTGAGAACCTACATAGGGTTAACAAATGCTTACAGGAATATTTTGCAGGGACCGATCAGGACTATTTAAAATACGCTCTAGCCTCGAGCCTATTTTTTCAATTCATGCGCCAGATTTCAACTTACGGAGTCACACTGCTGTTTGTAACACACACTGCAAGTATATAATAGCTCTCATCATTTTCATTTAGTACACTATAGCAAACATTAATCTTCACTGTGGTTTCTGAAGCAAACATTAATCTTCACTGTGGTTTCTGATCAAGTCTTGGCTGCCTATTTAGGCAGCCAAGACTTGATCAGAAACCACAGTGAAGATCAATGCTTGGTAATTAAGACTTGACGTATTAACTAAAGCACTCTACAACAATGATAAATGATAATCATATATATAATACATGTATCCATCAAAAGAATATCAAAATATGATCTGAGAAGTTGCGTGCCAACTAAGAAGTCTATTTCTGAGATTTAAGAGCCAGGTCCTGATGTTTCAGAACCAAATACGCACTAGCGCATGCCCAGGTCGGTCCCTGATTTTGTAAATGCAACTTGTAATGTCACACTAAGATCTGAGAATGGCCATTTTTTCTTGAAAATCTACGGGATTTAGAGAAATCCACAGAAAATGGGAATTTTAGGATTTTAAGGGGTCTCACTCTTTAGCCTGCCCAAAATGGGTTAAGACTTCGACTTTTGAATACCCTTACTACTTACAAAAATGTTTCTATATAGATTGTGCACTCGATAAAAGAAGGCACTTTTCTTTGTGGTGTACCTATTGGGTTCTGTTGGCGTCCAAATACAGCCCATTTTATCACAATTTTGGCTTTTAGCAGCCCGTGGAGGGTTAACAAATGCTCACCGCAGTATTTTGTCCATGCAACTTCTATTGTCATCCCAAGGCCTGGGAGTGACAAATTTTTCTTGAAAATCTACAAGACTCGATTAGAAAAATCCACAGAAAACACAATTTTTTTTTTTAGCTTTATGGGGGTATTGCTGTTTAACCAGCCCAAAACGGGTTAACGCTTGGTTTTCTGAACACCCTTATTATTTACAAAAATGATCCTCGGTGAATTCCACTCCCAATAAAGGAAGTTATGTTTATCTCTCATGTATCGTTTGGGTGCAGTGGGGCCCTGAAACTGGCCTATTTCATCAAAGTTTCGATGTTTGGCAGCCTGTGGAGGGTTACCATATACATCGCTTGATATGTCGTGTGTATCAAAGGTCGTGTTACAGGCAGGTCTAGCAATGACAAATGTTTAAAAAAAATCTACAAGACGTGTTTTGAGAAAGTGCCTATAAACCCCAATTTTGAGTTTTTTGCCAATTCTGACTAAATACGGGTTAAATAGAAAATTCCGCTTCGGTACATTTTTAGATTTTGTGCCCCTCTATGCGTGTGCAAAATTTCGTGAAAATCGGTTGGAAAATGGCTTCTGAATCGTACGGACAAAATGTGTGGAAAAAAAAAAAAAAAAAAAAAAAAAAAAAACCCAAAAAAACCCCCCAAAAAAATAAAAAAAATAATAATCTGTAGAAAAACAATAGTCTTTTCCAGAGGGAAAAGCCTAAAAACCCCCCCCAAAAAAAAAAACCAAAAAAAAAAAAAAAAAAAAAAAAAATAATAATCCGCAGAAAAACAATAGTCTTTTCCAGAGGGAAAAGCCTAAAAAAAAAAAAAAAATAAATAAATAATAATCCGTAGAAAAACAATAGTCTTTTCCAGAGGGAAAAGCCTAAAAAAAAAAAAAAAAATAAAAAAAAAATAATAATCCGTAGAAAAACAATAGTCTTTTCCAGAGGGAAAAGCCTAACTAGACTTTATGATTCTGGAGAATCATGGCTTTTCCCGATGAGATTCCATGATTTGTCATGACCCCACAGTGTATGATGAATTGCTTTTGACTGTCTCACTGAAGTTCCTTCATTGATGTCATGAAAAAGGTGAGTACAGAAGTCTCAAATGATTCAGTTTGATAAAAAAAATTGTTTAGGTAAAAACCATCATTAACGGTGGAGAGGGTTAGTATCAATATCGTCTTCCAACAAGTTAATGATCGACAAAAGGAGTTATGTTTGTTTTATACATACCCACTGAGTGCTGTATCTATTTGAAAGTGGTCTGTTTTATCTCAAATGTATCCAAAATATTGATGTCTGGCAGCTTGTCAAGGGTTAACAAGTGCTAACAGGAATATTTATTCATGCAGCTTGTAATTTCACACCAAAAACTGTGAATGGCCATTTTTACTTAAAAATCCACGAGATGTTTTCAGAGAAATCCAGGGAGAACAGGAATTTTAAGCTGTTGATGGGTATAATTGGTTATCCAGCCCAAAAGAGGTTAAGGGTTGTTTTTTTAATACGCTTATTACTTATAAAAATAATTCTCAGTGAATTCTACTTCCACTTATGTTGATTTCTTCTCTTAACTTTGGGTGCTGCGGGTATGCAAACACAGCCTACTTTTTCAGCATTTTGATGTTTGAGAACCAGCATAGGGTTAACAAATGCTTACTATTTTGTACATGCAACTTGTAATTCACACTAAGATCTGAGAATGGCCAATTTTTCTTGAAAATCTATGTGATGTTTTTTGAGAAATCCTCGGATAACATGAATTTTTAACCTTTTGAGGGGTATCACCCTGTAACCAGCCCTAAACGAGTTAATGCTTGGATTTATGAATACCTTCATTACTTACAAAAATAATCCTCGGTGAATCCCACTTCCAATGAAGGTGGTTATGTTCATCTCGCAGGTACACATTGGGTGTAATAGGTGGCCAAGTGCAGCCCATTTTCTCAAAATTTGCTGCCTCTGGAGGGTTAACAAACGCTTACCGGAATCTTTTGCAAGCCAGTTCGAAAAAAGACGTCGGGAATGGGTGCAGAATCCTTCAGTGCCTCCTCGCTGGAGTAAGTCCACTTAAATGTTACAATTGTGTGTGACTGGTGGAGAGGTGACTGTAAATGGAAGTTGCTTCTTTAAGACAGCCACCCAGGGATCCCAACACAACCTTTAAACCCACGAGAATCTCAGAAGTTTAAAGTCAAGAGAAATTGGCGGTGATTGGGTTTCTGGCAGGCAGGAAAAGATTGACGAAGATTTGCATATTGGACATTAAAATAGCACTTCTGACATACACGAACGGTGTTCAGACCGCTGGAGGCAGCGACTTGAAATTTTCAGAACTTGTTCTACGAACCCTGGCCGACATTTTGGGATCTGTTTGGAGTGTCCGGATCGCGTGGAAAACACCACGCATCGCTTGGAATGTGAGAGTACTATTCGTCCCGACTCTATCAGTTTAGAATGGACATGGGCAGTGTTGTAGACGAATGTAGAGCTGCGATTGAGCATAACGTCCCAGGTTTCGGTGCCACATTGCCTAACCAGCTCCAAGGTATGATCGTTTGTCTCAATATCGTCCTTACTACTTGTAGTTTATACCGTTGCCATACGTTAATGTAGCCTCTTGTTATTTTCGAGACTTTCGACCCAGAATGCTGCCAAGGTGGGGAAGTGCAGAGGGGTAGGGGGAGGGGCTGGACAGCGGGGGGAGGGGTATCCTGACACTATCTTTAAACCTTGGATAATCGTCAGAAGTTGAAGTGAAAAGAAATCGGCGGTGAGTAGGTTTTTTGGCAGGAAACGATTAACAAAAATTTGCCAATTAAACATTAAAATTGCACTTCTCACAAACATGAACCGTGTCTAAACCGCTGAAGGCAGCGACTTCTAATTTTCAGAACTTGTTCTATGCACCCTGGCCGACATTTTGGCATCTGTTGCGAGTGTCGAGACCGCGTGAAGAACACCACGCATCGCGTGAAAAGTGAGAGTACTATTCGTCCCGACTCTATCAGTTTGGAATGGACTTGGGCACTGTTGTAGACTACTGTAGAGCAGCGATTGAGCATAAAGTCGGAGTTTTTTGTGCCAAATTGCCTAACCGGCTCCAAGGTATGGTTTGTCGTCTGTACATCGCCCAGATCGCCTGTAGTTTATACCCTTACCATACGTTGAAGTAGCCTTTTGTCATTTTCGCCACTTTCGACCCAGATTTGAGGGTACCTTCCTTCAACCTCATTTTATAGCAAAATCTAGCCATGCTCCCAACCACGCCCTCTCCCCGTCGGCCCGGGTGCTTCTAAAAATAGAAAGGTCAATGGGGAGGGGCCTGTTAGCAAACAAACGGGGGCAGGTGTACTTGGTGAAAAAACAGTTGTGTGAACATCCCCAGAAGTGAAAACCTTTGCTTTGTGGCAGTAATCAAGATGTTAATTTAGACTCCCATTATGGCCAAGATACCACAGAATGCAAATGGGTGGGTGGCGGGCATCATCACTGGATCTAATGTTGTATTTCATGTTTTCTTCTTTTCTTTATATTCTATTTATTTTTTTTATCTCTTCTCTCTCTCTCTCTCTCTCTCTCTCCCTCTTTCTCTCAGTTTAATTTGTGTTTGTCTATAATGTTTATAATATTTAGATTTTGCTAGATTCTGTTATTTATGGAATACGTTCTGCCATATTGTAAATTATTAGCCACTGTACAGAAACGGAGGGGCTTCTAAGTGGTAAGCACTTGTCCTCCAATCCTGATTTGCATTGTCAAATGGCAAATAAAATATGTTTAATCTAATCTAACAGTGGGGGGGGGGGGGGGGGGGGGGCATGTGTCCTAGGTAAAAAAACAGCAGGGGGCAGGTGTCCTAGGTAAAATAAACAGCATGTGGGAGGGGGGGGGGATGTCCCCGCTAATTAATTTTAATAGGAGGCAGTTGTTCATGGGGCAGGTGTCCTATCCCACTGCCCAGTATTCCAAATTTTCTATGGTACTTGGCCCTGACGGAAATAACATTTCAACAAGAAACAACGGGAAACCTATTTGCAGTAAAGCTGCAAATAGAAACTTGATTTTAGGACCATTCCATGGACAGTTTAAAGCCTACTGCGATATCAGCGTTTCTTACTCTCGTCCTTTCACTACATCACAGCAGTATTTCACCCGAGTCGAGTTCTGACGTCATGCAAGTTTGACCGACATGCTTTCAATTTTGTTATTGACAACAACATATTTGTAATTTCGTGCTTACTGATCCGAATTTTGAAAACGACACACGCAATCGCGAAAGCGTTTTCTGAAAAACACGATTCTGCAAAAGGTTTTAGTGAAATTTGATTATTTTTTTTTATTTTCAATTTCGATGGCTCTTGTCGAAAAGGTGCTAATCACTGATCATCCCAAACGAGATCAAAGACACGCCGTAATTTAATAACAGACAGAGAATCTTCTAAGAATATACATGCGCAATCCTAAAATGCAATAAATCAAGTGTTTGTTCACGTTTTATGAGAGAAATATGTCCACTTGTATCATTTTTAGGTATATGTGGGTGAGAAATTTTCTATACGAACAAAATACAGGCTAAATAAAATATTTGCCATTATTTTCCGCAGACGTATTTTTGTCTTTGCTTCTTGGGGAAATCCATGCTGCTAAATACAACGAAGGAGTGTTATTTGATGAGGTCAGAACCGTCAGGTGGTCGGGTCCGAAACCGCACCTCGCAGAAGATTTAGTGGGGGTGTCGATTTTACAAGTAATGTAGGCAGTGTACACGGCATGGGCTGTCTGTCTTTAATCCGACAAAACAGGGTTAAGGCTTGGTTTTTTGAATACCTTTATTTATTTATTTATTTATTTATTTTTTTATTTATTGGTGTTTAAGGTCACATACCTCTGCACAATGGCTAATCGTGACAGTTTTAGAGGTGGAAGAAGCTGGAGTACCCGGAGAGAACCACCTAGCATCGACGAGCAACTGTCAGCTCCTCAACATTCTAACTCTGTTCAGGCTCTGCTCAGGCAGGGTTACAGAGGTTGAAGACATGTGTACCATCGACGTGCAGTATGCCTTAGTACACGGGGACATCGTGCCCCCATGTCGGCAACCGGGCCAAAGTGCTTTGCCCAAGGACACAACGTGAGTCGTCCCGGACGGGGATCGAACTCGGGACCTCTAGCATAGAAGTACAACAGCCTACCACTGAGCCACCGCGCTCCCTTGAATACCCTTAATACTATCATACATTATCCCTCAGGAATTCTGAGTCTGATAAAAGAGGTCATGTTTATCTATTACATACCCATTTGCTGCCCGAAAACAGCCGATTTTATTAAAATGTTGACGTTTAGCAGCCTGTAGAGCGACTAACAAACGACTAGCGGAATATTCTATCTATGCAATTTGTAAGACCTGCCAATGTCCAATTGTTCTTGAAAATCCTCAACAAGCAGTTAGCGAAATCCACGGAAAATGTAAATTTTAAGCATTTAAAGGGCATCTCTCCAGTCCAAAATGGGTTAAGTTTCATTCCTTTAAATACCCTTACTACTTACAAACCTTAAACACCAATAAATAAATAATATCATGCAGTGCAGTGTGGAATATGAAGTGAGGTGGTCCAAAACACTATAACAAGAAACACGGGAAACCTATTTGCAGTAACGCTGCAAACATGAACTTGATTTTAGGACCATTCCATGGACAGTTTAAAGCCTACTTCGATATCAGTGTTCCTTATTCTCAACCTTTCAGTGCATCACTGCAGTATTTCACCCAAATCGAGTTCTGACGTCATGCAAGTTTGGCCGACATGCTTTCAATTTTGTTATTGCTAACTACATATTTATAATTTCATTAATTCTGATCGGAATTTTGAAAATGACACACGCAATCGCGACAGAGTTTTCTGAAAAACTCGATTCTGCAAAAGGTTTTAGTGAAATTTCATTATTTTTTTATTTTAAATTTCGATGGTTCTTGTCGAAAAGGTGTTAATTACTGATCGTCCCAAACGAGATCAAAGACTGACGCCGAAGATTAAAAACAGACAGACAAGCTTCTAAAAATATACATGTGCAATCCTAAAATGCAATAAATCAAGTCTTTTTTCACGTTTTATGCATGTTTTATGAGAGAAACATGTCCAATCGTATCATTGAATCATTTTTAGGTATATGTGGGTGAGAAATTTTGTATACGGACAAAATACACACTAAATAAAACAATTGGCATTATTTTCCGATGACGTATTTTTATCTTTGCTTCTTGGGGAAATCCATGCTGCTAAATATGACAAAGGAATGTTATCTAATGAGGTCTGGTGGTCGGGTCTGACACCCCACCTCGCAGTAGATTTAATGGGGGTGTCGATTTTACACGTAATGTAGGCAGCATACATGGCATGGGCTGTCTGTCTTTAATCAGGAAAAAACAGGTTAAGGCTTGGTTTTTTGAATACCCTTAATA
This sequence comes from Pictodentalium vernedei, assembly GCA_031216915.1. Lineage (NCBI taxonomy): Eukaryota > Metazoa > Mollusca > Scaphopoda > Dentaliida > Dentaliidae > Pictodentalium > Pictodentalium vernedei. The sequence goes on along the minus strand of CM062295.1, from coordinate 220,635,876 downwards.
CTATCAAACATTATCCCTCGTGAATTCTGATTCTGATAAAAGAGGATATGTTTATCTATTACATACGCATTTGGAGCCCGATAACAGCCAATCTTATCACAATTATGACGTTTAGCAGTCTGTAGAGGGGTTCGCAAATGATTAGCGGAATATTCTATCCAGGCAACTTGTAATACCAACCAAGACCTGCCAATGTCCAATTGTTCTTGAAAATCGCCAACAAGCAGTTGGCGAACTCCACGGAAAATGTAAATTTTATGCTTCTAAGGGGTATCTCTCCTTATCCAGTCCAAAATGCGTTAAGCTTCATTCTTTTAAATACCCTTACTACATACAAAACTGATCTTCTGTGAATTCTACGAGCAGTAAAAGAAGTTTTGTTTAGCCTTTACATACCCACTGGGTGCTGTTGGTGTCTCAAAGCAGCCCATTTTATCAAACTTTTGATGTTCAGAAGCTGGTGTAGAGCTAACAAATTCTGACCGGAATATTTTGTCCATGCAACTTGTAATGGCACACTAAGACCTATGAATGACCATTTTTTTCTTGAAATATACAAGATGTTTTGAAAGAAATCCAGGGAAAACTTGAATTTTTAAGCCTTTGATGGGTATCGCTGTTTAACCAGCCCAAAATGGGTTAAGGCTTGGTTTTTTGAATACCCTTATTACTTACAAAAATTATCCTCGGTGATTTCCACTTCCAAGAGAGGAAGTTATGTTTATTTCCCAGCTACAGGTTGGGTGCTGTGGGAGGCTGAAAACAGCCTATTTTATCAAACTGTTGATATTTGAGAGTCTGTGGAGGGTTAACAAATGCTTATCAGAATATTTTGTCCTTGCAGTTTATAATGTCACACCACGATCTGCGACGGACCAGTTTTTTCTTGAAAATCTACTTGACATTTTTAGAGAAATCCACGTAAAGCATGATTGTTTAAGCTTTTGGGGGAATCACTCTTAAACCACCCAAAACGGGTTAACACTTGGTTTTTTGAATACCCTTATTACTTACAAAAATGGTCCTCGGTGAATTCCACTTCCAACGGAGGAAATTATGTTTATTTCTCAGGTACACATTGGGTGCTGTGTGCATCCGAAAACAGCCCATTTCAACAAAATTACAAAGCTTGGCAGCCTGTGGAGGGTTAATAAATGCTCACCGGAATATTTTGTCCATGCCACTTGTAATGTCACACAAAGACCTGCGAGTAGTCAATTTTTCTTGAAAACCTACAAGATGTTTTTAGAGAAATCCACAGAAAATTCGAATTTTAAGATTTTAAGGGGTCTCTCTCTTTAGCCTGACCAAAAAGGGTTAAGACTTCGACTTTTGAATATCCTTACTACTTACAAAAATGTTTCTGTATAGAGTATGGGCTCGATAAAAGAAGGCACTTTTCTTTGTGGCGTACCCATTGGGTGCCGTTGGCGTCCAAAAACAGCCCATTTTATCACAATTTTGACTTTCAGCAGCCCATGGAGGGTTAACAAATGCTCCCCTTAGTATTTTGCCCATGCAACTTCTATTGTCACACCAAGACCTGGGAGTAACAAATTTTTCTTGAAAATCTACAAGACTCATTTAGAGAAATCCATGGAAAACATGAATTTTTGAGCTTTATGGGGGTATTGCTGTTTAACCAGTCCAAAACGGGTTAATGTTTGGTTTCATGAACACCCTTATTACTGACAAAAATGATCCTCGGTGAATTCCACTTCCAATAAAGGAAGATATGTTTATCTCTCATGTATTGTTTGGGTGCAGTGGGGGCCTGAACCTGACCCATTTCATCAAAATTTCGATGTTTGGCAGCCTGTGGAGGGTTACCATATGCATCGCCGAATATCTCGTGTGTATCAAAGGACGTGTCACAGGCAGGTCTAGAAATGATGAATGTTTAAAAAAAATCAACAAGACGTGTTTCGAGAAAGTGCCGATAAACCCCAATTTTGACAGTTTTTTGCCAATTCTGACGAAATAAGGGTTAAATCGAAAATTCCGCTTTGGTACATTTTTAGATTTTGTGCCTCTCTATGAGTGTGCAAAATTGTGTGAAAATCGGTTCGAAAATGGCTTCGGAATCGTGCGGACAAAATGTGTGGAAAAAAAAAAAAAAACCCAACTAGACTTTATGATTCTGGAGAATCATGGCTTTTCCCGATTAGATTCCATGATTTTTCTTGACCCCACAGTGTCTGATGAATTGTTTTTAACTGTCTCACTAAAGTTCCTTCATTGATGTTATGAGAAAGGTGAGTATAGTAGTCTCAAATGACTCGGTTTGGGTTTGATAAAAAAATGCTTAGGTAAAACCCATCATTAATGGTAGAATGGGTTAATATCAATATCAATGTTTCCCTATCAGTTTTGCGTCCGGTAAAAGAAGTTACGTTTCTCTGTGGCATTTCCATTTGATGTTGTTGGTGTCCAAAAACAGACTATTTCCTCAATTTGTTTTACATTTAGCAGCCCATGAAGGGTTAACAAATGCCTACCAGAATAATTGATCCATGCAACTGGTCATATGACACCAAGACCTATCAACGGCCATTTTCTCTTGAAAATCCCACAAAATGTTGGTAAAGAAATCCAGGGAAAACGATTTTTTTAAGCTTTTGATGGGTATCCCTGTTAACCTCCCAACAGGGGTTAACGCTTGGCTTTTTGAATACCTTTATTACTTACAAAAATGGTCCTCTGTGAATTCCACTTCAAACAAAGGAGATTATGTTTATCCCTCATGTATACATAAGGTGCTGTGCGTGTCTGAAAACAGTCCCATGTTAACAACATTACGATGCTTGGCAGATTGTAGATGGTTAAAAAATGCTCACCGGAGTATTTTGTCCATGCAACTTGTAATGTCACATAAAGACCTACGAATAGTCAATTTGTCTTGAAACCCTACAAGTTACCGTTAGGGAAATTCACAGAAAATGGGAATTTAAAGCTTTCAAGGGATATCTCTCTTTAGCCTGCCTAAAATGGATTAAGACGTCGACTTTTGAATACCCTTACTACTTACAAAAATGTTTCCATATAAATTGTACGCGCGATAAAAGAAGGCACGTTTCTTTGTGGTGTACCCTTTGGGTGCTGTTGGTGTGCAAAAACAGCCCATTTTATCGCAATTTTGACCTTCAGCAGCCCGGGGAGGGTTAACTAATGCTGACCGTAATATTTTGTTCATGCGACTTGTAATGTCACACCAAGACCTGCAAATAGCCGATTTTTCTTGAAAACCTACAAGATGTTGTTAGAGAAATCCACAGAAAACGGGTATTTTAAGATTTTAATGGGTATCTCTCTTTAACCAGTCCAAAATGGGTTAAGACGTCAAATTTTGAATACCCTTACCACTTTCAAAAATATTTTCCGATCAATTTTGCGTCCGATAAATGAAGGCCCCTTTCTCTGTGGTATATCGTTTGGGTGCTGTTGGTGTCTAAAAACAGCCCATTTTATCACAATTTTTACGTTTAGCAGCTCGGGGAGGGTTAACTAATGCTGACCAGAATATTTTATCCATGCAACTTGTAATGTCACACCAAGACCTGAGAGTGACCAATTTTTCTTGAAAATCTACAAGACTCGTTTAGAGAAATCCACGGAAAACATGAAGTTTTGAGCTTTTTTGGGGTATTGCTGTTTAACCAGCCCAAAACGGGTTAACACTTGGTTTTCTGAACACCCTTATTACTTACAAAAATGATCCTCGGTGAATTCCACTTCCAATAAAGAAAGTTATGTTTACCTCTCGGGTATCGTTTGGGTGCAGCAGGGGTCTGAAACTGGCCCATTTCATCAAAATTTCGATGTTTGGCAGCCTGTGGAGGGTTACCATATGCATCGCCTAATATGTCGTGTGTATCAAAGGTTGTGTCATAGGCAGGTCTAGTAATGATGAATGTTTAAAAAAAATCCTAAAGACGTGTTTCGAGAAAGTGCCGATAAACACCAATTTTGGCAGTTTTTGCCAATTCTGGCGAAATAAGGGTTAAATCGAAAATTCCGCTTTGGTACATTTTTAGATTTTTTGCCACTCTATGCGTGTGCCAAATTGTATGAAAATCGGTTCGAAAATGGCTTCTGAATCGTAATGACAAAAATGTGTGGAAAAAAACCCAAAAAACTAGACTTTATGATTCTGGAAAATCATGGCTTTTCCCGATGAGATTCCATGATTCTTCATGACCCCACAGTGTCTGATGAATTGTTTTTAACTGTCTCACTGAAGTTCCTTCATTGATGTTATGAGAAAGGTGAGAAAAGTAGTCTCAAATAACTCAGTTTGATAAGAAAATTGTTTAGGTAAAAACCATCATTAACGGTGGAGTGGGTTAATATCAATATCGTCGTCCGACAAGTTAATGACCCACAAAAGGAGTTATGTTTGTTTCACACATACCCACTGAGTGCTGTGTCTATTTGAAAATGGTCCATTTTATCTCAAATGTATCCAAAATATTGATGTCTGGCAGCTTGTAGAGGGTTAACAAGTGCTAACAGGAATATTTTTCCATGCAACTTGTAATGTCACACTAAGAACTGCAAATGGCCATTTTTTCTTTAAAATCTTCCAAGATGTTTTCAGAGAAATCCCTGCGCATACGCTCTTTTCCAATTCGACGTGACGAAATGCGAAATTCATGTTGCTCTTCATGGAACGTGATGCCACAACTATTCCTGACAAGGAGTGAAAATTTCATGGAAATCTGCCTAGAATTGGCTGAGATATGGTGTTTTGGAGAGAGGAAGTAATTGTTTGAATTTGGTCCTCCCTTTTCAAGCCAGTTCGAAAAAAGACGTCGGAAATGGGCGCAGAATCCTTCAGTGCCTCCTCGCTGGAGTAAGTCCACTTAAATGTTACAATTGTGTGTGACTGGTGGAGAGTTGACTGTCAATGGAAGTTGCTTCTTTAAGACAGCCACCAGGGATCCCAACACAACCTTTAAACCTACGAGAATCTCAGAAGTTCAAAGTCAAGAGAAATTGGCGGTGATTGGGTTTCTGGCAGGCAGGAAAAGATTGACGAAGATTTGCATATTGGACATTAAAATAGCACTTCTGACATACACGAATGGTGTTCAGACCGCTGGAGGCAGCGACTTGAAATTTTCAGAACTTGTTCTGCGAACCCTGGCCGACATTTTGGGATTTGTTTGGAGTGTCCGGACCGCATGGAAAACACCACGCATCGCTTGGAATGTGAGAGTACTATTCGTCCCGACTCTATCAGTTTAGAATGGACACGGGCAGTGTTGTGGACGACTGTAGAGCTGCGATTGAGCATAACGTCCCAGGTTTCGGTGCCACATTGCCTAACCAGCTCCAAAAGAGCGGCGGGGGAGGGGTATCCTGACACTATCTTTAAACCTTAGATAATCGTCAGAAGTTGAAGTGAAAAGAAATCGGCGGTGAGTAGGTTTTTTGGCGGGAAACGATTAACGAAAATTTGCCAATTAGACATTAAAATTGCACTTCTCACAAACATGAACCGTGTCTTGACCGCTGAAGGCAGCGACTTCTAATTTTCAGAACTTGTTCTAGCACCCTGGCCGACAGTTCGGCATCTGTTGCGAGTGTCGAGGCCGCGTGAAGAACACCACGCATCGCGTGGAAAGTGAGAGTACTATTCGTCCCGACTCTATCAGTTTGGAATGGACTTGGGGACTGTTGTAGACTACTGTAGAGCAGCGATTGAGCATAAAGTCGGAGTTTTTTGTGCCAAATTGCCTAACCGGCTCCAAGGTATTATTTTTCGTCTGTACATCGCCCAGATCGCCTGTAGTTTATACCGTCACCATACGTTGACGTAGCCTTTTGTCATTTTCGCCACTTTCGACCCAGATTTGAGGGTACCTTCCTTCAACCCCATTTTATAGCAGAATCTAGCCATGCTCCCAACATCGCCCTCTCCCCGTCAGCCCGGGTGCTTCTAAAAATAGAAAGGTCAATGGGGAGGGGCCCGTTAGCAAACAAACGGGGGCAGGGCAGGTGTACTTGGTGAACAAACAGTTGTGTGAACATCCCCAGAAGTGAAAACCTATGCTCAGTGGCTGTAATCAAGATGTTAATTTAGACTCCCATTACAGCCAAGATACTACAGAATGCAAATGGGTGGGTGGCGGGCATCATCACTGGATCTAATGTTGTATTTCATGTTTTCTTTTTTTCTTTATATTCTATTTATTTTTTTTATCTCTTCTCTCTCTCTCTCTCTCTCTCTCTCTCTCTCTCTCTCTCTCTCTCTCTCTCTCTCTCTCTCTCTCAGTTTAATTTGTGTTTGTCTATAATGTTTATAATATTTAGATTTTGCTAGATTCTGTTATTTATGGAATACGTTCTGCCATATTGTAAATTATTAGTCACTGTACAGGAACGGAGGGGCTTCTAAGTGGTAAGCACTTGTCCTCCAATCCTGATTTGCATTGTCAAATGGCAAATAAAATATGTTTAATCTAATCTAACAGTAGGGGGGGGGAGGGGCATGTGTCCTAGGTAAAAAAACAGCAGGGGGCAGGTGTCCTAGGTAAAATAAACAACATATGGGGGGGGGGGGGGAGGGGGAGGGGATGTCCCCGCTAATTAATTTTAATAGAAGGCAGTTGTTCATGGGGCAGGTGTCCTATCCCACTGCCCAGTATTCAAATTTTCTATGATACTTGGCCTTGACAGAAATAACATTTCAACAAGAAACAACGGGAAACCTATTTGCAATAAGGCTGCAAATATAAACTTGATTTTAGGACCATTCCATGGACATTTTAAAGCTTACTGCGATATCAGCGTTTCTTACTCTCGTCCTTTCACTACACCGCAGTATTTAACCCGAGTCGAGTTCTGACGTCATGCAAGTTTGACCGACATGCTTTCAATTCTGTTATTGACAACAACATATTTATAATTTCGTGCTTACTGATCCGAATTTTGAAAACGACACACGCAATCGCGAAAGCGTTTTCTGAAAAACACGATTCTGCAAAAGGTTTTAGTGAAATTTGATTATTTTTTTTATTTTCAATTTCGATGGCTCTTGTCGAAAAGGTGCTAATCACTGATCGTCCCAAACGAGATCAAAGAAACGCCGTAGTTTAATAACAGACAGAGATTCTTCTAAGAATATACATGCGCAATCCTAAAATGCAATAAATCAAGTCTTTTTTCACGTTATCAAGTCTTTTTTCACGTTTTATGAGAGAAATATGTCCAATTGTATCATTGAATCATTTTTAGGTATATATGGGTGAGAAATTTTCTATACGGACAAAATACAGGCTAAATAAAATATTTGCCATTATTTTCCGCAGACGTATTTTTGTCTTTGCTTCTTGGTTAAATCCATGCTGCTAAATACAATGAAGGTGTGTTATTTGATGTGGTCAGAACCGTCAGGTGGTCGGGTCCGAAACCGCGCCTCACAGAAGATTTGGTGGGGGGGGGGGGGGGGGGGGTGGGTGTCGATTTTACAAGTAATGTAGGCAGCGTACACGACATGGGCTGTCTGTCTTTAATCCTATAAACAGGGTTAAGGCTTGGTTTTTTGAATACCTTTATTTATTTATTTATTTATTTATTTATTGGTGTTTAAGGTCACATACTTATGCACAATGGCTAATCGTGACCGTGACAGTTTTATAGGCGGAGGAAGCCGGAGTACCCGGAGAGAACCACCAAGCATCGACGAGCAACTGTCAGCTCCTCAACATTCTAACTCTGTTCAAGCTCCGCTCAAGCAGGGTTACAGAGGCTAAAGACATATATACCATCGACGTGCAGTATGCCTTAGTACACGGCGTCATCGTGCCCCCATGTCGGCAACCGGGCTAAAGTGCCTTGCCCAAGGACACAACGTGAGTCGTCCCGGACGGGGATCGAACTCGGGACCTCTAGCATAGAAGTACAACAGTCTACCACTGAGCCACCACGCTCCCTTGAATACCCTTAATACTATCATACATTATCCCTCATGAATTCTAAATCTGATAAAAGAGGTTATGTTTACCTATTACATACCCATTTGCTGCCCGAAAACAATCGATTTTATCAAAATGTTGACGTTTAGCAGCCTTTAGCGGGATTAACAAACGACTAGCGCAATATTCTATCTATGCAATTTGTAAGACCTGCCAATGTCCAATTGTTCTTGAAAATCGCCAACAAGCAGTTAGCGAAATCCACAGAAAATGTAAATTTTAAGGTTTTAAGGGGCATCTCTCCTTATCCAGTCTAAAATGGGTTAAGTTTCATTCTTCTAAATACCCTTACTACTTACAAAACTGATCATCTGTGAATTCTACGCGCAGTAAAAGAAGTTATGTTTCTCTGTTACATATCCATTGGGTGCTCTTGGTGTCTGAGGACAGTCCATTTTATCAACATTTTGATGTTTAGCAGCTCGTGGAGAGTTAACGAATGCTCAACGGAATATTTTGTCCATGTAACTTGTAATGTCACACGAAGACCCGTGAATGGCTATTTTTCTTGAAATCTACAAGATGTTTTTAAAGAAATCCAGGGAAAACATGAAATTTTAAGCCTTTGACGGGTATAGCTGTTTAACCAGCCCAAAACAGGTTAAGGCCTGGTTTTTTGAATACACTTATTACTAACAAAAATGATCACCGTTCAATTCCACTTCCAATAAAAGAAGTTATGATTACTTACCAGCTACAAGTTGGGTGCTGTGAGGAGCTGAAAACACCCTATTTTATCAAAGTGTTGATCTTTGAGAGCCCGTGGAGGGTTAACAAACGCTTATCAGAATATTTTGTCCTTGCAGTTTGTAGTGTCTCACGAAGACCTGCGACTGACTAGTTCTCTCTTGAAAATCTACACGACATTTTTTGAGAAATCCATGTAAAACATGATTATTTAAGCATTTGAGAGGAATCACTCTTAAACCAGACCAAAACGGGTTAACACTTGGTTTTCTGAATAACCTTATTACTTACAAAAATGGTCCTCGGTGAATTCCACTTCCAACAAAGGAGATTATGTTTATCTCTCAGGTACCCAGTGGGAGCTGGGGGTGCCCGAAAACGGCACATGTACTGAAAATTACGATGCTTGGAAGCATGTAGAGGGTTAATAAAAGCTCACTGGAATATTTTGTCCATGCAACATGTAATGTCATACCAAGACCTGCGAATAGGCAATTTTTCTTGAATACCTACAGGATGTTTTTAGAGAAATCCACAGAAAATGGGAATTTTAAGATTTTAAGGGGTCTCACTCTTTAGCCTATCCAAAATGGGTTAAGACTTCGACTTTTGAATACCCTTACTACTTACAAAAATGTTTGAGTATAGATTGTGCGCTCGATAAAAGAAAGCACTTTTCTTTGTGGCGTACCCGTTGGGTGCTGTTGGCGTCTAAAAACAGCCCATTTTATCACAATTTTGACTTTTAGCAGCCCGTGGAGGGTTAACAAATGCTCACCGCAGTATTTTGTCCATGCAACTTCTATTGTCACATCAAGGCCTGGGAGTGACAATTTTTTCTTGAAAATCTACAGGACTCGTTTAGAGAAATCCACGGAAAACCTGAATTTTTGAGCTTTATGGGGGTATTGCTGTTTAACCAGCCCAAAACGGGTTAACACTTAGTTTTTTGAACACCCCTACTACTTACAAAAATGATCTCCAGTGAATTCCACTTCCAATAAAGGAAGTTATGTTTATCTCTCGTGTATCGTTTGGCTGCTCTGGGGGCCTGAAAAGGGCCCATTTCATCAAAATTTCGATGTTTGGCAGCCTGTGGAGGGTTACCATATGAATCCCCTGATATGTCATGTGTATGAAAGGTCGTGGCACAGACAGGTCTATCAATGATGAAGGCTTATAAAAAATCTACAAGACGTGTTTCGAGAAAGTGCCGATAAACCCCAATTTTGGCAGTTTATTGCTAATTCTGACGAAATAAGGGTTAAATCGAAAATTCCGCTTTGGTACATTTTTAGATTTTGTGCCCCTTTATGGGTGTGCAAAATTTTGTGAAAATCGGTCCGAACCAAAGCCTAAAAAAAAACCCCAAAAACTAGACTTTATGATTCTGGAGAATCATGGCTTTTCCCGATGAGATTCCATGATTTTTCATGACCCCACAGTGTCTGATGAATTGTTTTTAACTGTCTCACTGAAGTTCCTTCATTGATGTTATGAGAAAGGTGAGTATAGTAGTCTCAAATGACTCAGTTTGATAAAAAAATTGTTTAGGTAAAAACCATCATTAACGGTGGAGTGGTTTAATGTCAATATCGTCGTCCAACAAGTTAATGACCGACAAAAGGAGTTACGTTTGTTTGACACATACCCACGTAGTGTTGAAAATGGTCCATTTTATCTCAAATGTATCCAAAATATTGATGTCTGGCAGCTTGTAGAGGGTTAAGAAGTGCCAACAGGAATATTTATTCATGCAACTTGTAATGTCACACCAAGAACTGTGAATGGCTATTTTTTCTTTAAAATCTACAAGATGTTTTCAGAGAAATCCAGGGAGAACAGGAATTTTAAACTTTTGATGGGTATCATTGTTTATTCAGCCCAAAACAGGTTAAGTGTTGTTTTTGGAATACTCTTATTACTTCCAAAAATAATTCTCAGTGAATTCTACTTCCACTTATTTTGATCTCTCCTCCCAACTTCGGCTGGTGTGGGTACGCAAACACAGCCTATTTTATCATCATTTTGATGTTTGAGAACCTGCATAGGGTTAACAAATGCTTACAGGAATATTTTGTACATGCAACTTGTAATGTCACACTAAGATCTGAGAATGGCCATTTTTTCCTGAAAATCTACTGGGTGTTTTTAAAGAAATCCTCAGATAACACGAATTTTTAACCTTTTGAGGGGTATCTCTCTGTAACCAGCTCTAAAGGGTTAATGCCTGGTTTTGTGAATATCTTCATTACTTACAAAAATGATCGACGGTGAATTCCACTTCCAATGAAGGAGGATATGTTTATCTCGTAGGTACACATTTGGTGTTATGGTTGCCCAAGAACAGCCCATTTTCTCCAAATGTCTATCCTTGGCAGCCTCTGGAGGGTTAACAAATGCTTACCGAAACATTTTGTTCATGCAACTTGTAATGTCACTCGACGACCTGCGAATGGTCAATTGCTCTTGAAATTTTTTTTTGAGAAATCCACAGAAAACTGGAATTTTAAGCTTTTAAGGGATATATCTCCTTAACCAGTCAAAAATGGGTTAAGACCTCAATTTTTGAATACATTTACTACTTACAAAAATGTTTCCCTGTCAGTTTTGCGTCCGGTAAAAGAAGTTACGTTTCTCTGTTGTATTCCCATTTGATGTTGTTGTTGTTGTTCAAAAACAGACTAATTTTTCAAAATTTTGACATTTAGCAGCCCATGGAGGGTTAACAAATGCTTACTGGAATAATTTATCCAATCAACTGGTAATGTGACACCATAACCTATCAATGGCCACTTTCTCTTGAAAACCCTACCAGATGTTTCTAAAGAAATCCAGGGAAAACATAATTTTTTAAGCCTTTTATGGGTATCACATTAACAACCACAAAATGGGTTAACGCTTGGTTTTTTGAATACCCTTATTACTTACAAAAATGGTCTTCGGTGAATTCCACTTCCAACAAAAGAGATTATGTTTATTTCTCAGGTACACGTTGGGTGATGTGCGTGCCTGAAAACAGCCCATTTCAACAAAATTACGATGCTTGGCTGCCTCTAGAGGGTTAATAAACGCTCACCGGAATATTTTGTCCATGCAACTTGTAATATCACACAAAGACCTGCGAGTAGTCAATTTTTCTTGAAAACCTACAGGATGTTTTTAGAGAAATCCACAGAAAATGGGAATTTTAAGATTTTAAGGGGTCTCTCTCTTCAACCTGTCTAAAATGGGTTAAGACTTCGACTTTTGAATACCCTTACTACTTACAAAAATGTTTGCTTATAGATTGTGCACTCGATAAAAGAAGGCACGTTTTTTTGTGGCATACCCATTGGGTGCTGTTGGTGTCCAAAAACAGCCCATTTTATCACAATTTTGACATTTAGCGGCCCATGGAGGGTCAACAAATGCTCACCGCAGTATTTTGTCCATGCAACTTCTATTGTCACACCAAGGCCTGGGAGTGACAATTTTTTTTTGAAAATCTACAAGACTCGTTTAGAGAAATCCACGGAAAACACGAATTTGTTAGCTTTATGGGGGTTTGCTGTTTAACCAGCCCAAAACGGGTTAACGCTTGGTTTTTTGAACGCCCTTATTACTGACAAAAATGATCCTCGGTGAATACCACTCCCAATAAAGGAAGTTATGTTCATCTCTCGTGTATTGTTTGGGTGCAGTGGGGGCCTGAAACCAGCCTATTTCATCAAAATGTCGATGTTTGGCAGCCTGTGGAGGGTTACCATATGCATCGCCTGATATGTCGTGTGTATCAAATGGCATGTCACAGACAGGTCTAGCAATGACAAATGTATAAAAAAAATCTACAAGACGTGTTACGAGAAAGTGCCGATAAACCCCAATTTTGACAGTTTTTTGCTAATTCTGATGAAATCGAAATTTCCATTAAATCGAAAATTCCGCTTTTGGTACATTTTTAGATGTTGTGCCCCTCTATGCGTGTGCAAAATTCCGTGAAAATTGGTTTGAAAATGGCTTCGGAATCGTGCGGACAATATGTGTGTAAAACTCCCCCCCCCCCCCCAAAAAAAAAAAAAAAAAAAAAAAATAATCCATAGAAAAACAATAATCTTTTCCAGAGGGAAAAGCCTAATAATCCGTAGAAAAACAATAGTCTTTTCCAGAGGGAAAAGCCTAAAAAATAAAAATAAAAATAATAATCCGCAGAAAAACAATAGTCAGTTCCAGAGGGAAAAACCTAATAATGCACTAATTAACCATAAGTGCATGTCTGGAAGTATCTATGGCCCTAACTCCATGTATATATGATAAGACTGAATATACTACCCACCACAGAAAGACTTTCCAAGTAGGGTGGATAGCATCTGAATTAAACATGAAAATATAGCAGAGAGATATCTTTCTTGCTTTGGATCAGGGTACAGAAAAAACTATTTTCCTCCCTTTCCAGCTGACGAAAAAAGGTTGTAGAAAATAAACATCCAAAAGGAGGGGTTCTGTAAGCAAGAGGGAATTTATATACAGAGAGTTTTAGAAGGAGACTGATCAATAAAAAATCTCCCCTCACCCCACCAACTCTTGCCTTCCAGAAGTCTAAGCTTGCAGGCTTGACCAAAGGAAGAGCAATATGGATACAAATGCTACAGTAATATGTAATCATGACAACAACATGGATAATGTATAGAAAGAATGGTGTCAAAGGAAAGGTGTAGCTGTCTATCCTAAGCCAGACAAACAACAGTACGTTTACAGTATAGGTAAAGTGATTCAGGTATGACTTACCCAAATTAGATATCATTACAGAAGTCAATGAGAGGGGTTCCAAATAATATACTGACTTGAACATCTCCAAGAAACATCCACTGGGATAAAAATTAAAAGTTTAGACCAAATTCTTTTTTTATTATACTTACCAAAGTAACACAAAGTTTTCTCTTCTTTTCTCTTGGGTGAAGAAGAGTGTAATTTTGGAGACTGCCAAGGAAATACCCCTTGGAAAGCTATAAGCTGGTCAAAAGACAGAAAAATTGAGACAAAAGTACCAGGTGCCAATTGTGTAGGGTACACAAAACCTGGTGACTTGTATCCTGTATTGAACTGTCACCTGCTGTCCAATTCCTGCAAATATGAACTTTAGTTTATATTGTCGGGGGTGGGGGGACAATCATTTTGTGTTTCTTTGGTAAGTATAATGAAAAATGAAATTTGGTATAAATTTTAATTTTTTTTAATCTTAACAAAGTAATACAAAGAGCCGAATGAACAATATGTGAAGGGCATATAATGTATAGAGTGTCTGATTAATAGAAATAGTGAATGTCATATTTAAGCATACTGATGGAATATAATGCTCAGATGACAAAGTTACATAGATATTCAGCATGTCCCAAAGAAGGAAAAGTGCATAGGGAATGATGAATACATAATATTCAAAAAGGTAACATAATTCAGCCAGAACACGACATATAATGTACTACATACCTGCATTATTCAAAGCCGAAACAGGAAGAATTACTCACAAAGCAGTCAATCATGACAGGCTTCTAAGTAACTGTTACTCAAAGCATTTAATGAGGGAACAGGCCGGAAAATAATCCCTAGAATGCGAAGCTATTCAAAACTACACCTAGAATAATAGAATATTCTAAAAACAAACATTTGCTTCCCATCTCGGATATATTCTTGTCAAATGAATACAAGAGGCCCCACGGGGCCTGAAGTGCTCACCTTGAGCAGAACCTGATATAAACAAAGTACAAGAATGGATCTACATTAAGCAATCAGTCTCCATTGGATCCATTGTCAATCCTTGAGCCATAAGTAGTGACTAAAATAGTCCAAGCGTTATGGCTTTTCTTCAGTTTATCATACTTTAAAAAGAGGAGCTCCTTTATGGAGACCCTTGATACAACCTATGTGGATTAATCTTAGTTACACAGCTCTAGAGGGTACTTAATAAAATATTTCTAATTCTTCATCTGCATGGGCCAACCCCCATTTGACTTGGTTTGAACAATCTTGAATCTGACCCTCATAACAGTGATGTATGCCAAACATTAGAATATTCTGATGGTGGTTCTGAGGAAGAAGAAGATTTTTAAAGATTATTCCCCATATTGCCCCAAGTCCTGCTGAGCCCAAATAAGAGGCTTCATCTTAACACACTTATATTTGACCCCCAGTAGATGCTGTATACCAAATATCAAAAGATTCTGACAAATGGTTCTGAAGAAATTTGTTTTAAAATCTTTGCAAATATGCTGACTCAGCATTTTTTTGATGCCAACCCCTCACACAAACTTTCACTCGAATCAGCCCAGTGGGGTTGCAGAAATCCAAAGCATAGTTTTGACAGATGCCAAACGGAGAGAGATTAGATAAGCTCAGCTTGACTTCCTATGAAAAAATCTAAAATCAAGGTTATAATTTCCCCAAGCAACTTAATATGAATCTTCCATCCTTTGATGTGCCACAACAAACCTAACCTACCTGACAAGGTCGTGAGTAATCTTAGTCTTCTTGAACTAGAAATATATACACCTGCTGAAGACTAATCATGGCGATGAAACAAATAAGCAATAGGTTTAAATTAGTGAATGGGCAGAGTAACAGACATTGCAATGACTACAGGACATAAGGAATAGAGGTCTCCAGCTTGCTCCTGTAAATCTCTAAGATAAATGGTGGAAAACAATGTACCATTCCTTCAATATGCTGCATTCATGAGGTCACTACCCTACTGACCCGGGAATATGCCCAGGGGTGCTTGGAGTAAAAGAGGGAAAAAGTGTATGGGTGGGCTTATTTTTGATAGGTCATTCCCATAACAAAGATGCATTAACCTGTCCAACAAATCGGCTGCATGTACCCATATAATTAACAAATTGAATAGATGAAGAAAAAAATGTAAAACAATTTCAACAAAACTATATCATGAGACCCTTCTTGGAACGAGCTCATTGAGCTCATTCCAAGGAGGGGTCATATGATATGGTTCTGTTGAAATTTTTTGAAACATGTGAAAATGAAATAATTAAAATATCAAATTCGGTATCATGTGCACTGAGTATGGGGTTCATTGTAACACCTTATATTTTCCAGCATGGCCGTCATCGATGTTGTCATTACAATGTCATGGACTGGGCTTATTTACAAAGAGAGGACTCTGAAACGGAAATCTGAAAGTTGGGAGGTTGGCTTATTTTCAATTATGTGCTTATACCCGGGTCTGTACGGTAATAGAAACCGAGTTAGCGTATGCCAATGAAGTAGCTAGAGCTCTAACTTCATGAGTGGTAGTCTTTTTTGCAATACGGTCGGCTGGAGTTAAACATTCATAGGATAAATGAATGGCAGACTAAATCCAGCATGGAATGGAGTGTGGAGAGATATCCTTTCTTCCAGGAAAAAGAGAAGGAAAAATCTTTTCCTGCCTTTTTGGATGAAATTAGTTCCTTCAACATATGTTCTAATAGCTTGAAGAGGACAGAACAAAGGCCTATTAACAGACTGATCAGATGGACGTAGAGCTTGGATATGAATAGGCATAGGAGCTGCATCTGAGACTTGATTTTTAGCTAAAAGGGAAGGATTAGTAGTGAAGCTGACAGTATTTCTGATACCACGATAGTACTGAGGATTGATAGAAAGTATGTGAAGCTCATTAACACTCCTAGTAGAAACAAAAGACCCCTGGTATAAAATAATTAAGCAAATAAATCTGCCAGTTGAGTTACAGATGGATGTTTGTAACTAACACCATTACTGAGACACCAACGAATAAAAACAATCCTCTTAGCATTGTACGTAGACTAATGGAAACTCTTCTGGATGCAGAAATGCACTCCACTGCTCTTCTTGAAAAACCTCTGCTCCTGAGACAAGAGCTGATAAAAGACAGACAGGGAGGTGATCTTCTCTGATTGTGAGCAGGTATATCCATGGATGAAGAAGGTTCCTGCTCAGAGGTAATCAAATTGGAACGTCGAAAAGAGGTTGAATTTGATTGATCCATATGTTCCGTGGACTGAGGGAGCAATTAAAATGATCCTGTAGTGCGAATGTTGGACTTTGTTTAGAATGAACTGGATGACTGGTGTCACATGGCATAGCTGTCCATTCTGTTCCAGTCCAATGATACAGCATGGATTGCAAAGGCAAGAGGATCTGGACAAGGAGAAACAAATGTGTCTAGTTGATTGTTCCACCTTGTCGTAGGGGGTGCCCCACCTTTCACAAAGAGACCTAAAGACATGTTTGTTCAGCATCTAATCAGATGGGAGAATCTTGCTTTTCTGGACAGAGCATCGGCTAACACATTTAGATGACCGTGGGGAATGTGTCATGACTACCATGAGCACAATACTTCTTTTTTGATGTTCCTGGAGAAGGAGAGTTCTGGTTAGCTGATACATAGGGAACGAGTGAGTGCCTCCCTGATTCTTTATGTAAGCAACTACTGTCAAATTGTTGGAAAGAATGAGGACAGCTCGATTCAACAGACAAGAGGTCCAATGTTTAAATGCCAGAAGAATCGCTAACATTTTCTTCTGGCACGCAGCAAAGTTTGATCCTCTGTCCACAGCCCATCTGACTAAAGACTGAGAGGAATGAGTGTAACTCCCTAACCCTGATTGCTGACATTGTCTGTAAGTATTCCATCGAGGTACTGTAAGTCCAGAGGTATTCCATGAGTAATACATGTGACATTTTGTCAGTGAATGGGCAGGCAGAGTACAGATGAAATCATTCAAGTGAATGATCATGTCTAACAAATCGATGTTTGGCCTCCATTTCTGGAGCAGATAGAAGTGGAAGGGCCTTTGATGAAGTCTACTCAGGAGAATAAGATCTGTGACAGGGTTACAAAGCCCGATCAGATGAAGGAATTCCCTGGCCACCAGCTGAGTCGATATTGAGAAGTAAAGAGCGAAAACCCTGCAAAGTTTCGATTTGGCTCATGGAACATTGACCAGATTGAGGTGAGTGAAAAATTGCATCCCTAAATGAGTAAATGTCTGAGATGGAATGAAGATCCGACTTCTCCCAATTGGGTTGGAGACCCTGCGACAGGAAGAGCTGTAGAAGCTGCTGGTCATCATTCTCCAGAAGCGACTTTTCTTTGTATCTCTAGAGAAAATAGTCTAAGTAAGCAGAAGTTACTGATGAATGTGCCCAGTGATACGCGATCAGTTGATTCATCAGATGGAAAAAGACCCAAGGAGCTAAATTTAGGCTGAAAGGCATTGCTTTGGACTGGTACACAATGCCTCAGAACAAGACTCAGATATTGCCGAGATTGAGGATGAATTGGAATATGCAAGTAAGCAGTCTGCAGATCTATGCCGGCTGCAAAGTGATTCTCATGGATAGAGCTCCAAACTGACCTGAATGACTCCATACTGAAGTTGGGAGGTATGATGAAGAGGTTCAGGTAGCCTCAAATCTACTACAGGCCTGAGTTGACCATTCTTCGGCACCAGAATGAGTCAGCCGTAGAACTCTGGGGTCTCGTTGTGAATGACCTCCACCACTTCCTTTCATAAGAGTCTCGCTATCTCGGCATCTTGTTGTGATGCTATCAGAATCTGAAGGGATGGAAGTAGAGATCAGATCAGATTGCGAGTAAGAGGGGGACTTTTTAAAAAGATATTTTGAGTCTGAACTGTAAACTGAAGGGTTCCAGAGTCTGATGTTATAATTGACAATTGATGGAAAAAATTAGCAATCTGACCTCCTGCCGGAAGCGTATCAAAGTAGGAAGCTTCACTTCCTGGCCTGGCGAGGCCAGTTAAAAGTCAAATGTACCCCTTTTGTATAGCTCTGTCCCTAGCTCTGCAAGAACATGTGGAAGACTGAGAGGCAGCTGGAGACCTGGTTAGTTATCACATGAGCAGTTGACTATGAGAATATTTCAGAACTCCCTCCTCCTATATTGCTTCGACACAGGAGCCAAGCAGAACTTATTATGCTTTGCTTCAGGAAGAGATGAATTTGTGGAGTAGCATCTCTTCTTAACTGGTTGAGTACTAAAAGCCACTAACAGGGCTTTAAAAAAATGAGGGTACCAGTGCAAAAGCTAACATTTTCCTTGCTCATGTTTCATATTCAGTCTAACCCAAATAATATTTTGTTTATATAAATGTGTTTGCCTGTGGGCACTCTTCAATAATTTGTGATAAAACAACTTTTGATGAACAAATTCAGACCACAAAAAATAATGTAGCCCTCAACCAGTTAAGGAGTTCTAAATTGGCAACATTGGTTGCCAAAACATTAATGGCATTCAGTATGCAACATGACAGTGATCTAAATGGATCCGCAGAGCTGTTAAGCTCTTCAAATTCTGATTTTCTAGCTGCTAAAACCACTACAAGGTGGTCAGCAAAAGAGAAAATTTGAAGCAATTATTGTGAAAAACCAGTTAGTGAGTCACAGATGGACAGATGAGCACGAATGGTCTTAGGTAAAGACAGTTCAACAGCCAAAGCCTCTTTATCTAGCAGTAATGGAGAAGATGATAGAAACTGACCTGAGCTATTGTAATGTTTCCACCATTTTGGTGGGAGCGAAATATCGGTGCAAGTGAAATAAGTTGATTTGTACACTTTAGCTGTAACTTGTGAGTTAATGGCAGAGAAAAATTAAATCAGATTGCAATGGTCTGGTGTGAGTGTTTGCTTCCGAGTGAGGAGTAGCAGTATGCCTTTCTACAATAGCCAATTGATGAGAAGGCAAATGAATAGTGTCCGGTTTGACTTCAGGAACATGCTCAAATATGAAGTACAACGAACTAGCATAATCTGAAGATAGATAACTGTCAAAAGGACCATCAAACAATTCTTCACCATCAGTGTCTTTATCGGTATTGACATATTTGATGTCAGTGTAAGAAGACTGAGCATCTGAAGCATCTTGTAGACTATCAGAGTGTAAAGAGAAGAGGCTAGTAGAGTGTTTGGCGGGTCTCTTTTGAGGAAGTAAAGTATCAGCAAGAGAAGGAAACAAATATGCCAGCAGGATTGCAGACTATCAGGTGCGGATTTTGAAATCGGAGCCCTAAAAGACACGGAACACAAAGTACTGTTGGCAGACGTTCCACTGGCATATCCTGAGATACCTAAACTAAACCGGCATGTGAATGCATAAAGAGTACAAACTTTTGAAGTGTCCTGAATGATGCTCTACATCCGATGAAGAAATAGGAATGCCACTGTCCTAATATCTATGAGAGTCTGTATATCAAGAAGCTGCATTAGTG
This sequence comes from Pictodentalium vernedei, assembly GCA_031216915.1. Classification (NCBI taxonomy): domain Eukaryota; kingdom Metazoa; phylum Mollusca; class Scaphopoda; order Dentaliida; family Dentaliidae; genus Pictodentalium; species Pictodentalium vernedei. The sequence goes on along the minus strand of CM062295.1, from coordinate 220,615,965 downwards.
ACATTCTCCCATGAACCTGACTCTTATTAGTGATGTGAGGAACATGAGTCAGGCCTCCAAGACTGCATCGCTGGCACCGGATAAGCAGTAAGGTATTCATGAGACTGTAGATAAACCTGACTGCTTACCTATGATTGATGTAGGTTCTGAGTGTCGATGCATCTGGTCATGAGTTTGCGAGATATATAACACTCTGTATCTGTATTCCTACATCTAACTGGGGTTGATAATTGCCAGAACTTCCTAATGACATTAAAGCCTGGCTATCATCAACAGTTGAAAAACTATCAATCCCAGTGTGTGTTTTGTGTGTGTGAGCTGTAAGGGTTATGAGGTCCCTACCAAACTCTCAACTGACCTCGTCCCGACTTGTGAATTTTCATTAGTAATATTTTTTTGGGGTCATCCACGCTTGAGTGCAAGAAGCCGCCAGTATAAATATCCTGAGATATCGAATCCACACTGAATAGTAAAAGTCTGATCTAATAGCATTATCCAAAAACCTATTGGTATTTGTCTTGGGACACCCTACCCTATCCTCCTGAGAAGAATTCAGTGATGACTGTGGAGCTGTACTATCATGACCTGAAGCGACAAACTGATTAGTAATGTTGACAATACATTCAATAACAGGTGGTGGGTAGAATTGGAAGGAATCGGCAAAACCTGATGATAGTTTTTTTTAGAATGAGACATTAAAATGGCCTTGACTGCAAACCACATTTTACGAGACCATACACCACAAACAACAAAATAAAAATCTGGACTGCATCCATTGCAGGAGACACAATCAGTGTGATCATTGTCAACGTGTTTCATCTTATTACACTTGGTACAGGCAACAGGCAATTTCAATGAGGACCTGAAAGCATAGCAAGCAAAAAGGAGGTTATGAAAAGCTAATACAACACAGAAAATCGAAGTGCGAGTAATTCATTTTCCTGAGAGAAAATTTCAGTGATTTTCATAGCTGCAGTTGCAGATCTTTATAAAAGCACTGAAAAGTCCAAATCACTTCCAAAAGTCCTTCAAAACTGCCACTATTCACATAATATTTACTTTCCTGAGAGAAAAGTCTGGCGATCTTCATGGCTGCAACTGTAGATCCTCAGAGTAAGCACTGAAAACTCCAAATCACTTCCAAAAATCCTCCAAAACTGCCATTATTCAAATAATTTTTATGAGAGAAAATTACAGTGACATTTGCATTGAACTGAAAAAAGAGGAAATTGCTTTTGTGAATGACAGGTGGGAATTGGACAATTGGTGACAGTTCAATACAGGATATAAATCACCAGGTTTTGTGTACCCTACACAACTGGCACACAGTAAATTCAGTTTGGCTCAATTTTTTTTATGTCTTTTGACCATTTTATAGCCTTCCAAAGGATTTTTCCTTGGCAGTTTAAAAAATTGTTCCCTTTGTCATCTGCGAGAAAGGAAAGGAATAGGCACTTTGTGTTACTTTGGTAAGATTCGAAAAAATAAATAAAGGACAGAACATCACCTAATCATGATGAGGTTCCCTGGTAAGTGTCTGATAGCATTTGACAGCTGTTCTGAAATGCTAAAATGAGAAGACCTGTCATAAAAAGAGTATATATGGAAGAGTGTGGCTCTCTAAAATTCTAAATGTATGCTATCAACATTGAAGAATCCAATGAATCAATTAGTCGTTATTTGAATGGAGAGATAACACAGAAGAGTCACAAACAACATCTTCAGGAAGAATTACAAATCTGATAATCTGCTAGTATCACTATCCACAGGCCTTGCTCAAGACTGAAGATTTTGAGAATTAAGAATCACTCCTCACAATACATCACTGGAGAATGTTGTTTCTATTTTTAAAAGACCTGTACTTATGACCTCCCACAGTGTGGAAGTCAAGGCGAAATCAAGCAAAAGGTCCCTAGATGAGGGGTAATGAAGGAAAAACTTTTCCTCTCTTCCTAGAGTTTGATAAAAGATTCTCCAGACAGTGTAGGGAAAGAAAAGCCTCTTGAGTAGGGTGAAGCCAGAAGTCTTCTTTGGTTTGGGATTCATTTAGCATTGATGATATCCCCTGACACTGGACAACTATATGCCCAAATAAGAGTCAAACTGTCTCACAACAAGAGGCCCAAGGGGCCTGAGAGCGCTCACCTGACACTGACAACTATCAACCGAGGATCCTCATTTGAACAAACTTGCATCTGCCCCATTAAGGAAAACATATACCAAACATCAAAATATTCTGACCAGAAGATCTGAAAAAAATTTTTTATAAAATATTTCTTATATTGAACTAAGTTATAATTCAGGCTACCATAGGAAGCTCAAATATTAACCCAGTGACTTGCCTTTAACACATTTGAGATGATTATCTATCTTCTGAAGATGAAAGTGAACCTAAACTGGGAGACAAAAATTACTCTCAAAACAAAATATAGAACCTTAGTGAGCACGCTCACATACCCCACGCGCCCTGATATTTCAAGCTCTAATCATTTTTTAAAAATAAACATAGATTCTAGGAATACTGCTGAAAACAGTGTTCTGTAGTTGCAACGGTATTGAAAGAATTCAAGCAGAGAAAAAGCCCGGAAAACTGTAATTTTGATGAACTTTTCAAAGTCTATGGGGTCGTAATTTTGGTAAAAATCAGTGGAGCAGAACAAAACCCAAACTTGTTCTGTAGGCCACCATGTTAGACTAACATATCAAAAATCAGCTCAATATCTGGAAGCGTGTAGGAAAAAAGTCCAGAAAACTTTAATTTTGAAGAATTTTTCAAAGTTCAAGGGCCGTAATTTTGGTAAAAATCAGTGGAGCGGAACAAAAAACAAACGATCTGTAGGCCACCATGTCAGACTAACATACCAAACATCAGCTCAATATCTGGAAGCGTGTAGAAAAAAAGTCCGGAAAACTGTAATTTTAATGCATTTTTCAGAGTCCAAGGGTGCCCCGATATTTCAAGCTCTAATCATTTTTTAAAAATAAACACAGATTCTAGGAATACTGCAGAAAACAGTGTTCTGTAGTTTCAACGGTATTGATAGAATTCAAGCAGAGAAAAAGCCCGGAAAACTGTATTTTTGATGAACTTTTCAAAGTCTATGGGGCCGTAATTTTGGTAAAAATCAGTGGAGTGGAACAAAACCCAAACTTGTTCTGTAGGCCACCATGTTAGACTAACATATCAAAAATCAGCTCAATATCTGGAAGCGTATAGGAAAAAAGTCCGGAAAACTGTAATTTTGATGAACTTTTCAAAGTTCAAGGGCCGTAATTTCGGTAAAAATCAGTGGAGCGGAACAAAATGCAAACTTGATCTGTAGGCCACCATGTCAGACTAACATACCAAACATCAGCTCAATATCTGGAAGCATGTAGAAAAAAAGTCCGGAAAACTGTAATTTTAATGCATTTTTCAGAGTCCAAGGGTCGTAATTTCGGGAAAAATCAGTGGAGCGAAACAAAACGCAAACTTGTTCTGTAGGCCACCATGTTAGACTAACATACCAAAAATCAACTAAATATCTGGAAGCGTGTAGGAAAAAAGTCTGCAAAACTGTAATTTTGATGAACTTTTCAAAGTTCAAGGGCCGTAATTTCGGTAAAAATCAGTGTAGCGGAACAAAATGCAAACTTGATCTGTAGGCCACCATGTTAGACTAACATACCCAAAAACAGCTCAATATCTGGAAGCGTGTAGAAAAAAAGTCCGGAAAACTGTAATTTTGATGAACTTTTCAAAGTTCAAGGGCCGTAATTTCGGTAAAAATCAGTGGAGCAGAACAAAATGCAAACTTGATCTGTAGGCCACCATGTTAGACTAACATACCAAAAATCAGCTCAATATCTGGAAGCGTGTAGAAAAAAAGTCTGGAAAACTGTAATTTTGATGAATTTTTCAGAGTCCAAGGGCCGTAATTTCGGTAAAAATCAGTAGAGCGGAAAAAAAATGCAAATTTGATCTGTAGGCCGCATGTTAGACTCACATACCAAAAATCAGCTCAATATCTGGAAGCGTGTAGAAAAAAAAGTCCAGAAAACTGTAATTTTGATGAATTTTTCAGAGTCCAAGGGCTGTAATTTCGGTAAAAATCAGTGGAGCAGAAAAAAATGCAAACTTGATCTGTAGGCCACCATGTTAGACTCACATACCAAAAATCAGCTCAATATCTGGAAGCGTGTAGAAAAAAAGTCTGGGAAACAAGTAGGACGGATTGATGGACTGATGGACGGACCAGTCAAAAACATTATACCCCTGCAACTACGTTGCGTGGGGTATAATTAAGACGAAAACAGGGACTCTCTTCAAACTAGCTTTAATAGTAATGGTTTCACCTTCGTATTAGTTATGGCCAATCTAGTTGTGCTGATCTGTGTCTACTAGGAACCTAGGCTTCAGAAAGTGTATCAAGATTGCAAAACAGTTTCTATTAAGCTTGTAGCTGCCAAGGCAAAGATAGCTGATACTGATTTGTTAGTGTTGATCTCTAAGTATATGCTGTTGAGCAAAATCTATGCATCATGTCATAAAGATGCCATCGAGGTACTGTTCTGTTCACTCCAGAGTAGGCATGGAGAAGAAAGCATGATGATCCATATAACTTGTTCTCCTTTCATAGTAAGACTTTTTCTACCAGTAATTATGATGACTATGGTTACCATGCTTTGATTTCCATGTGGCATTCAAATAACTAATGTGAAGGGGAGAGGACTTTGAATTTGCCAATCAGAACCTTGCAGAATACCTTCCCAATATTCTTGCTAATTGTAATTGTCTAAAACCTTTCCTTTTTTGGGTATAAATGTTACCCTGCTTTCCTTCCACTCTGTTGAAACCTCTTGCTTTGTGATTGCAATGTTAAATAGTACTGTATGAGGTTCATAAATGGATTATTATTGTGCAGGCTTTGTTTCCATTTCTGCACCATGTCCATGCCCCCAAAACAGCACCTGATGTTTGAGGGCGAAGATATAAATACTAGGTTTATTTGAATTCATTATTATTATTTTCTGGGATAACATCTGTAAAAAAAATATTTGAAGTTACAAAAAATAGTTAAGTTTTAGCTTGTTGGTTGTCATTGTTTTAAAACTGGGACGAAAAGTGACAGGGACATCCAACCCATGCCTTCATTGCCATTGAACAGCTTCTTAATATTCATAAATTCATAGTTCACACTGACAGTGTTGATGGAAATGTTGGTCAACTTGGCTTCAGGTTTTATCTGTATTCAGAGGGATAGAATAAACAAAACAAACACTCCCTATAATGAGTGTGACTAATTTTATTATTCAGGGAAAATGTGACATTTCATCCACAAATGTGTCAAAGTATTTTTTCCTAGGGTTCAGATGAGGTGATAAATTTTGATGTACGGTATTTAGAATTATTTTTGCTGCACTATTATCGAGTTTTAAAATCAATCATACATCAAGGAAAAGAGTACTGCATTTTAAACCATGATTACCAATTCTACTATTATATATAAAAAAGCCTATGACATTTTTTGCTTTACACACCAACCGTGGTGAACACACCAGCAAGGGGATTTCAATAGTTAAAATTTACACCTACAGTGGAACTACATTCCAAGTTGACCTTTGGTGACCTCGCCTTGAATACAAACTTGTCTAAATTTATCACTCATTGCCTCGTGAAGTTTGAAATGAAACTGGCAATTATTTATTTAATAAAGCATCCATAAGGCCACACAAAGTAGATCTTCTGTTTCTCAGGCCATTATTTGTGAAATTGCATGCGGGCGAGCGATTTTTTATTTTATTTTTTATTTCAGTAATTTCTTCTTTGTCATCAAAAGTTCATGTTCTTTCTTCAAGTTTTAGGCCTCATAATCTACAGAATAGCATGGTGGTGGTGTATTTCATCCCTTGAGTGCAAGAAGGCTTTGCAATGGTAAAGCATTGCAAAGCCTTCTTGCACTCAAGGGACAAATTCATCAATTTTTTTAACTTGGGTAAAATATCAGACATAAACCATTTAATTTTTATTTTTTTTAAATTTAAATTGGTTATAAAAAGAGAGCATGCGGCAGCCAAAAGGACTATGTGGGAGGGCCTGAGAAACAGATTTTTTATTTTTTTAGGCCTAACTCGAAATAGTATGTTGTTATGGTATTAAAACAAAAAAGGCCCCTTAATTTGCATGTTCCATTTTCCATTTCATTTCGGTGATAAAATTGCCAGCAGATGTCCAGCCCACCAGTGCTCATGTAAACAAAAACAATATTGATTTATTTAACATTTAAACTGTTACTAATCTGACGATCATGTATAAATAAAATATACACAAAGTAACTTGATGTACCAAATGTTCACCATTCATGGTGAAGTGGTGTTAACCATGCACCAAAGGATCGCGGTGTGACACATGGAATTTCTATCCTTGAATAATATTGATTCTTTTCTTTGAAATGGAGATCTCATTCTAATTCAGAATCATCAATAAGATACACAAGATAGTTGTTTGTGATAATCGATAAACTGATGAATTTTAATTGAAATATTGGTCTAGGGTGTCTCCCTTCTTATTAAATTTCTATTAAATTGTCATTCTAAACTAGATGTTCCAGTATGATATAATTACCGAGAGCAAAAAAAAAGCGATTCTTTGAGTTTTCACATCATAAAGAAAGTTCAAGGTCAATAACTTTGTGAAACATCATCCAAACGTGAACTCAATTTGTAGGTACCCATTATGAAGCCACAACCAGAACTAAACTGATTATCTCAATGTATGGTTAAAACTAGACTGAATAATGCCCCCACACAGCACATGGACACAGGAGGTTGAAGAGCAAACAGTGACTTCTTACTCGCGCATGTACTGTGTCAGTAAGACACATATGATGCCCCTGTGATTCTACCATGTACTTTAATTTACACATGTATTGTGGGAGGAGTTAGTTGGACAAATCATGCACCCTATACATTTGTATTTGAAATTTCACAAAAATTTACAAAGTTCAACAACCTGTAATTAGGTGAAAAACTGAACAAAATCAAATCCCTGGCAATAAGCACATCTTTGGTATATGTATAAATACGTTGTAAAATAAAAAGGTTCTAGGTTGAAATCTGTAAGAGAAGTTAGGTGGACAAACGTTGTACCCTATGTGGAAGGGCAAATAGACAAATAGACAAATGGATGGACAGGGGTAAAACAATATGCCTCCAACTTTTAGTCAAGGGGCATAATAAAAAAGTCTGGAAAACTATTTTGAAATGATGAAATTACAGAATGATGGAAAGAGGGAAAGATGGAATGATGGACAGACAAGCGTAACACTATATGCCCCCAGTCATAAAAAAGTCTGACCCAAAGAACATAGAAACCTGTTGAGTGGCAGAATCCACTATTACGGTTCTACTGAAAATTGCTGAAAGCCACTTCAGTGGCCTTACACTATGTGTTAGCTTGTTGTTTGCTCAGCAGTCGAAAAAAGTATTGATTGAAAGCTGTTTAGTTACAATTTATTGGAGAGTACAAAAGGCACTCTCCAATACATTGTAACAAGACAAAAATCTATGAACAAAAACTTGCTAAAATGAGGCTTCCATTGTTTATAGGATGGACAGTATCTTTAGACAAAAATACTCATGTTACAAATCACCTTTGAAAAAATAATTTAGCACTCTGCCAGTTAATTGGATATCTTTAGCCATGCTAACTTAATATATAACTTCTAAACCTAAAACCATGTGCCATACCATTAGAACAGAGTTTACCTGTTAACCCTTTACCTAACATGAAAGGCAGACAACACTTGCAAACAAAATTCTTGATTAACTAAATTTTTTTCATTTTTTGCATCAAAAATATAATTTATAACCCCTCATTGGAGCGAGCTCATATGAGCTCATCTCAATGAGGGGTGATAAACTATGTTTTTGAGAAAAAAATGAAACAATAATGAAAATTGAATGGTGAATTCTGTGAATATCACTGGCCGGTTTTGACAGTTACATAGGGTAAAGGGTTAAATGCATATAGGTGATAGAGTAAATGCCTGTTAACTGAATATATAAACTTGTAATACACAAAGAAATTACCATAACAATCGTCAAATTCCCCTTATTTATACTATTTGACCTTGGTACTCGCAATACAGGCATTTAATCTATTATGTCTTGTTTGACAGAGATCCATGTCAAACAAGATGCAACAGAATAAAAGTTTATTTCTAGAATACAGTCAATTAAATACACAATAGGCAAATGCTTGAACAATAATTGGTCAGATGATTTACATTTTGAATGATTCACCAATGACTCTATCAAATAGGCCTATAAATTTTTGGAAGCCCACATAATTATTATTTATTTTTTTGGGTGTAAAGACAATTTTGACAGCCAGGGTCATCTCCCGTGAGACATTTTTATGGGAGGAGGAAATGGGAGTACCTGGAGAGTACCACTGAACAACTGTCAGACTGCCAAACGTAAGAACTCCACACAAGCAGAGTTAGCACTGGTTGAAGGCAAGTTCACCCATGAAGTGCAGTACATCTTAGTACACAGTGCCACTGTGCTCCCATGTGGATAATTGGGTTCTAGAGCTGTTACTGCTTGTCAGAATTGAGAAGCCAAGCTTTTGGTTCCATGTACTCCCTTTTGAGCCATCACACTCCCAAAGCACGCATAATAAAAAGAGAATCTAGTGTTTTTGCATGGATTACCTCATTTGTGGGTGTGAGAAATTATGTATCCATTTGTGGCAAAGTCTTTGTGGTAAAGTCTCCACTCATGAGATACTCATTCTTCAAGACCATGCAATAACAGTATGTCAAACAACAAATTAGTCAGTAAACATGGCATTTACCTGTTGCATATACCGAATTTGCCCATGGTCCACCACAAATTTCAGCAGGATTTCCACTACATTTCATTGAGCATGTTTCGTCTTTAGCCTTTCCATATGCATTGTAATTGTAACCACAGAAACATTGCTTGCCGTACTACAGAAATGAGAAGTAAAAAAAAATATCAATCTAAATAAGATTATCAGTTGGCAAAATGTCTCATAGTACAAGGAAAGTGAAAGCAACATTTAACACCTATGGTCAGTGGCGTGATATCGAAAGTAAAATGAAAGGGTGTGTTCCAATTATTTTTCAATTTTTACCTCATAAACATAGCTTATGCACCTCATTAGAATAAGCTCACTGAGCCCATTCCCATGAGGATGCCAGAAGCTATTTTTTAGGCAAACAAGTGAGAGTTTTCTTTACTTGTTCCAGTCCAGTATTTTGGGGGCAATTCTGGCTTTCTATTTGTATTATGGTCAAACAATAATGAATATACAATCTCAAACAAGATCCCATTGATATTCGTTGTTATGAAACAAGTCCAGTAAGTTTGATTTGGAACAAGCTTTAGAGATGAGTTTCATATCAAATGATGTCAATTGGGACAAGTTTGAGATCTGATTTATCACATATTCATTTTCCATTTCAAATGGAATTAACATTTACCCAACCAATTGGCCAAATCTGCCTACATAATATGCAAATTCAGCAGCTGAAAAAATACTATTTTTCAAAAAAATTCAACAAAACCAAATCATGTGACCTCTCTTTGAAATGAGCACGACAAACTCATTCCAAAGAGGGGTCACATGATATGGTTTTGTTAAATTTTTTTGAAAAAATTAAAAAAATCATATTTAAAATAATAAATTTTGATATCGTCTGCATTGGGTAAAGGGTTAAACTTACTCAAAACTTGTCATCATTTTCCTTCATGAGACTTCAAAGCAACTATGGTTGTGATGCATTACATACAGATATGCATTTTCTTGACACCTCAAATATGCCCTAGTAAAAAGTTTAAAAAAATTATCTACTTTTCTTAAAAAAAAAGAAAAAATAACCTGAAGTGGAATTTACTGAAGACAATATTGTTTGACGTATCGTTTAATAAAGTATAAAATCAACAGTTTTACATTTTCCCTGACACAAATGGCAGTCGACACTTGCAAACAAAATTCTTGAATAACTAATATTCTAAATTTTTTGGCATCAAAAAACATAGTTTATGCCCATCACTGGAAACAGTTCAATGAGCTGGTTTCCAAGACGGGTCATAGGCTATGTTTTTGAGAAAAAAAAATGGGAAAAATAATGGAAATTGAATGCTAATTTTTGCAAACAACGCTAACCATTTTTGGCTCTTATATTTGGTAAATGGTTAAGCAGCCAGTGACACTAAGTTAGTATTGAACAATGTAAAAGAAAACTGAAGGAAAACAGTCTTTCGATTTTTTAAAATGCAGGTGTGCCAAGTATGGCACGAGCCATTTCTAATTCGCAAGAGCCACTTTCCCGACTTACGAAACGCTCAGTTATTGTGAAAAAGTTACAGAAACGGTGATGTTTTAATAGAATACAGCGTGTGTATGATAGTGACAAACCGTCTATCATCCACACGCTGTATTCTATTAAAAAACATAGCCATTTTCATAGTGACGTTCAGGCACGTTTATTAGGTTATCACAATAAAATGAAGATCACATACTCATAATACATGTTCTTTATTTCGAACAGTCTTTTTAAAAAATAAATCTGTAAACTAAACTAACAAGCACGCACAGAATTGAAAGTAGAATACACAGTTTGAATGAGAAAAAAAAACAAAACCGGGAACAGTAACTAGAATATGGAATGAACCAATTTCATCATGTTTAAATTGGGATGCTCTGTGGCATCTTACTGTTGATGTGTTGGCTTGTCTGAAGTTGTGACATAGTTTCTGGACTTCTTTTGAAAGTGAAACCTACACCACGATTCTACCATGTAGTTGTATATTATTGCATAAGGCCATGTGCACATGCTATCAATGCTTGATGAGCATTAACCTCACTTGTGTTAACGTAATTCGAACATCCAAACAGGCGATCATATAGTGCGCTGCTTTTTGCCAAGGTGCAGCATTAGTGGTGCAGAGCTTTTCAAAATTGACGTACAAGCGCGATGATGCACCTCAAAATTGAAAGACTGAGGAAAACAGACACACGTGCCATAGCCAGCACAAGGCTCAATATGCTTCTAGCTAGAACTAGCTATTCACAGTCGGAGTCAATTACTGAAGGTCTTTTTGTGGGCGAATTTAAATTAATTAATAAAATTTCCAGTGTAAATGTTTCATGAGAAGACTGAACACATTTCGCCATGTATATTCATTGCATTTGGTTTATTTGTGCTGTGTTATATTCATTGTGTTCTCTTTATTTATGTTGTGTTATATTCATTGTGTTCTCTTTATTTGTGTTGTGTAATATTCATTGTGTTCTCTTTGTGTTGTGTTATATTTATTGTGTTTTCTTTATTCGTGTTGTGTTATATTCTTTGTGTTCTCTTTATTTGTGTTGTGTTATATTCATTGTGTTCTCTTTATTCGTGTTGTGTTAAATTCATTGTGTTCTCTTTATTCGTGTTGTGTTATATTCATTGTGTTCTCTTTATTGGTGTAGTGTTATATTCATTGTGTTCTCTTTATTCGTGTTGTGTTATATTCACTGTGTTCTCTTTATTTGTGCTGTATATTATGTATTGTGTTCTCTTCACAAGCTGTGTTATATTCATTGTGTTCTCTTCATTTGTGTTGTGTATGGCAGTAGTGTTCACAGAAGTTATGGATTTGCAGGCAAAATATTTTTTGTTTTCTATACAATTAGATTAGAAGCAACATGCAGTTGTATATGTTACAGTAAATATGTATAATCAGTAAATATGTATAATTCCTGAAGTCAGTAATTATGTATAATTACTGAAATTTTGAGAAATTAAACATATTTACTGAATTCTTTCCTGATTTGTTCGACATGTTTACTGAAATGAGCTGTGGCGATGTGAAGAAGTTGATCAGACATAGGCTTGCTGGCGAAAGTCCACTCTATTTCATTTCTATTGAAGAAACTTATGATGTGATCAAGCGAGCACATATTGAGACAGGTCATGGTGGAAGAGATAAAATGCTGAAAGAGACCAACATCACTGTCGAGGCCTTGAACATACTCATGTCATCATGGGAATAGTGTCAGAAAAAGAGTAGCTACGAAGGGTGTTGTTGTACAATCTATTCTTACAAAGGACTTCAGATCTCGAGCCCAGATAGACTTGACTGACATGCAGTCTATGAACCACAATCAGTACAAATGTATTATGAACTGCCAAGATCATCTGACAAAATTCATCGTTCTTCAACCTCTTACTTCAAAGAGGGCTCCAGAGGTGGCTTTGCAACTGTTGGACATTTTTCTAATGTTTGGTGCACCTTCAGTTCTCCAGTCAGATAATGGAACATAATTCACAGCACAAATTATCAAGGAACTTTGGCCAGAACTCATTATAGTACACAGAAAGCCTTGTCGTCCAGAAAGGCAAGGTTCCATCAAAAGGTCAAATTGTGATGTTAAAGACATGCTTATTGCCTGGTTTCAAAGGTTAGTAGGTTGGCTGTGTTGTAGATTAGATGAAGTTATCACCCAGAAATCTAAAATCTTGAAAATTCTATTAAAATAAAGGGCAATTTTACACCACAGTGGCATATCTGTAAAATGTCAAATTCAAATTTAGTGCATTATCAAATAGATCCTCATTTTTAGTGCATTATCAAACACCTCATTTTTAGTGCATTATCAAATACCGCCTCATGTTTAGCCTCATTTTTAGTGTATTATCAAATACCTCCTCATTTTTAGTGCATTATCAAATACCTCCTCATGTTTAGTGCATTATCAAATACCTCCTCATGTTTAGAGCATTATCAAATACTTCCTCATTTTTAGTACATTATCAAATACCTCCTCATGTTTAGTGCATTATCAAATACCTACTCATTTTAGTGCATTATATCAAACACCTCATTTTTAGTGCATTATCAAATACCTCATTTTTAGTGCATTATCAAATACCGCCTCATGTTTAGCCTCATGTTTAGTGCATTATCAAATACCTCCTCATTTTTAGTGCATTATCAAATACCTCCTCATGTTTAGTGCATTATCAAATACCTCCTCATGTTTAATGCATTATCAAATACTTCCTCATTTTTAGTACATTATCAAATACCTCCTCATTTTTAGTGCATTATCAAATACCTCTTCATGTTCAGTGCATTATCAAACACCTCCTCATTTTTAGTGCATTATCAAACACCTACTCATTTTTTTGTGCATTATCAAATACCTCCTCATTTTTAGTGCATTATCAAATACCTCCTCATGTTTAGTGCATTATCAAATACCTCCTCATTTTTAGTGCAGTATCAAACACCTCATTTTTAGTGCATTATCAAATAGCGCCTCATATTTAGTGCATTATCAAATACCTCCTCATTTTTAGTGCATTATCAAATGCCTCCTCATATTTAGTGCATTATCAAATACCTCCTCATGTTTAGTACATTATCAAATACCTCCTCATTTTAGTACATTATCAAATACCTCCTCATGTTTAGTGTATTATCAAACCTACTCATTTTAGTGCATTATATCAATCACCTCATGTTTAGTGCATTATCAAATATCTCCTCATTTTTAGTGCATTATCAAATACCTACTCATTTTTCGTGCATTATCAAACACCTCACTTTTAATGCATTATCAAACACCTCCTTATTTTTAATGCAATATCAAATACCTTGTCATTTTTAGTACATTATAAAATACCTCCTCATTTCTAGTGCATTATCAAATACCTCCTCATTTTCCATTTAACTACTTGCTTGCTGCTGGCAGATATCTCTGTGCAAAACAGGAAATGTTGTACTACTAATATAAGAATAATTTGGGCACATTTAACCATAATTGTCCCCTGCAAATTGAAATGACTTTTTTACCAATGATACTGAGAGTTAAATTTAGATGACTTTTTCATCACATCTAGTCACAGCTACTTCAAAGCAGCCCAGACTAGATTTGATGAAAACTATTTTCAAAATACTCAGCGGATTAAGAGTATAACTAACATTGGGGATAATTTTGCATTGTGACGGTTGATATACATATGTCATTAAGCACTGACCTGCATTGCCGCAATCTGGAAATTTAATAAAGAACATTTCCGAATACACACTTCTATTGATAATTCCGTGTTGCTACGCTCTGCAAAACCATTTACTGCACGTTTTGCTCTGTCTCTATAACAACCAATATATTTTCGATTCACAGTTATTACTCCTTTAAAAACAAATAAAATCTTATTTAACTATAAATATCTTTTCACGATAAGCATGGCAAAAAGTAAATTTAAGATATGAAAAGAGCTTAGTGAATTAACCCTTTGAACTCAAGAGGTATCTTCCATATCAATTCAATGGCTGCAATGAGAAGATTCCATATTCTTTATTTGGGGGAAGACCAATTAATATTTTCAACACACAGCCTTGGCGCTGCATGCTAAAAATATTGATTGGTCTACACCACCCCTTCACTCAAAAGTCAACCTACTTAATGAAATTATGAAGTACAGTAGAATCCTCTTAATTGAATATCCATTTTGGCAGTGAAAATCATTCAATTAACAGGAGTATATAATTAACAGGGATTTGGTCAGTTTCCTGTGTTCTGGAGGTAAACTGAGCATTTATTCTATTATATCTTGTTTGACAGAGCTCATAGAGCTCTGTCAAACAAGATATAATAGAATAAATGCCTGTATTGGATGTAGTGAGGCCAAACAGGTTGATAAATAAGGGGAATGTAGTGCGTGTCACAGTAATTTTTTTGATTTATTACAAAATATTTATATACAATTAACAGGAGTTTACTCTACAACCCATATGCAATTAACAGATCAAATTTGTACTGAAGGTATGGTAAATGGTTTTGTGTTTGAAAATTATATTCAATTAACAGGGATATACAATTAAGAGATATCCAATTAAGTGGGCTCCACTGTATCTGTTACTGGGCCAGAAAAGCAGCCTTTGGGGTGCAAAGGGTTAATAAACTATCATTTCACTTTGTTCAAATGGATACTACAACCTGGTTACACTACATATTACATCACTAACCAACATCTATACAACACAGTTCAGTCACTTATGCATATGTGGATGGTTGACCCAGGCTAAAACAGATGAGATTATCACCCCATACTTTCCCACATCTAAGCAATTAAGACTTAAATCTGCTTTTCTTTTGGAATTAATTTAGGGCTTCAAACAAAATAACAACAGGTCACACTAACTGGTTTGGCAGACGTGGACTGAATGGCAGGTAGTTTTGGGAATTTTCTTAAAAAAGCTAGTATGCTTGCGAGATGGTAGGACATTGGTGACCATGTTTTTATTTGTTTAGTTTGATTTTTTAGAATAGAGACTTTGGAAAATGCTGGCAATGGTTGGAACTTGAAATGGAGGCACAAACTTAATGAAAAAAATGGCAAGGTTATACCTGTGGTGGAAAGTTTGGGGGAGTTCTCTGATCTGGGAGACGACAGCAAATTACTCAGAGTAGGAGAGTGTGTTGTTTGTTTATTGGGGTTTAACTCTTATCCTGCTGAGTATTTTCAAGATATTTTTCAGCAAATTTAGTCATGGCTGCTGTGTAGCAGCCATGACTAGATTTGATGAATGATTTATCTCAGTTTTACTCAAGAAATCATGAGTGAAAACATCCATTCAATCTACAGGGGGGAAATTTCATTCAGTGTGCCCAAGTTATACTTATTTCAGTGGCATGACAAATCCTGCCCTCAGCTGGATTATCCACCACCAGCATGCAAGGAGTTATGGGCACTTTCAACAGCCAGAGTCACAATGCACCAGACAGTTTTACAGTTAAAAAAAATGGGACTACTTGGATAGAATGACCGAGCAGTGGTGAGTAACTGTCAGTGCAAGACTCCCCAACTTACTAATTCTACAGAATGAATGAACCTGAAAGTCCATGACTATAAAATGGCCAGCAGGTTAGAAACGTCAACAGAAAAGTGTAGCAGAACTGGAAAAAATTGTTCTCCCTTTTTCCTGCATTAATAATTTTAAAACCTGACATAATCTTGGTGAGCAAGAAATTATGTCAGGTGTTAGAATTATTAATAGAGGAAAAGTGAAACAAAAATTATCTAGTTCACCCTCTACCTAACATGAAAAGGAAACCGCAATTTCAAACAAAATTTTCAAATAATTAATTGTTTTCATTTTTTGCTACACAAATAAAGCTTATGACCCCGTACTGGAATGACCTGAGGGAGCTTGTTCCAATGAGAAGTCAAAAAGCTATGTTTTTGAGACAAAAAATGAAAAAATAATGAAAACTGAATGGTGATTTAAGTGAATAGCATTGCCGAGTTTGGCCATTATGTTAGGTAAAGGGTTAAATTTTCATTTGGGCATGCATCAAAGGATGCTGTTTCGAGCCATCAGGTTAATATATAGGGAAGAATCAAGTGCTCAGAATGATAACCAATAGAAGTAAAAACACATTCTCTGCAATCAGTGAGTACTATCAACTGAAGAGCCCACTGTTTTGATGATAAGACTTACATAAGAGAGAAATGAAAAGGCGGTCTTTTTTCACCTTTCATAATGTTTTTAAAGTTTCAGTTAATTCTAGGTTAAAATTAATATTTTGACATAAAAAAATATGTAAGTTACATTTTATCATGAATATTTCGGGAGGAATATTTCTTTATTATTTTGTGAGTGTGGTGCAAATCAACAGGGCTGGGAGGAGTTGAAATTTTCCTTAACACGTTAACGTAATAAATAATTCTGCGTTATCAAGTTAAATGTTAAAATGAACAAAATTTTAATAACTTCGGCCATTTTGATTGATTTGAATTTGAATATAACTGAACTTATGCACAGTTCGTCTCTTGAGTTCCAATGTGTTCTGTATGCCTACTGACACATAGAACACATTGGAACTCAGGGGACGAGTAGTTACGAGAATTTTCTCAGGTTATTGCAAATTCTAACGTTCAGCAATGTTTTCATTTAAGAATACAATTGTTATGGCTGTATTCTTAGAAAGAGACATCCGCCGTTGCTCGAATACCAGTCCGTATATGGAAAATTGGCGTTCGGATGAAGGTGATATTCCTGTATCGTCAAATATTGGCAGACCAACTTTGCCAACATTGGTAGAAGGGCTGTGGACATCTAAATTATTTGTGTACTTCAATTTCGTCAAATGGCGCCAAATTCGACGTCATCGGCACTTGTGATCCAGCTTTGGTAAACACAAGATAACGATGCAATGCTACATATTATACATAATCTTCAAAGTTAAACGTTATTAACTTGGTTAAATTTCTTTAATGTTGTTAAAATAATTTAACATGTTAACAGTTGAAACATTAACTACTCCCAGCCCTGCAAATCAACTTATATTCATGATTGTTCAACTCAACTTTTTTATGTGGTGCATATAGACTTTTGTAATGGTTATTTATTTATTTATTTATTTATTGGTGTTTAATGTCACATACTTATGCACAATTGCTAATCGTGACCGTGACAGTTTTATGGTAGAGGAAGCTGGAGTACCCGGAGAGAACCACCGAGCAGCGATGGGCAACTGTTAGCTCCTCAACATTCTAAGTCTGTTTAATTTCCGCTCAAGCAGGGTTACAGTGGTTGAAGACATTGCACCATCGACATGCAGTAAGCCTTAATACACGGCATCATCATGTCCCATATAGGCAACGTGGGTCGTCCCGGATGGGGATCGAACTCGGGACCTCTAGCATAGAAGTCCAACAGTCTAACACTGAGCCACCACACTCCCTTTGTAATGGCGCAAATCAACTTTTGTGATGGTACAAATCAACTTCTGATGTTGGGCAAATAGACTGGTACAAACAGACAGTGCTGCAAATCGATCAAGACTGAATGCAACACTGCACAGGGCTAACCAATATAGCAACAGCTCATCTGCAATATTATGTGGAAATGTTAAATTTGCCCTCAACAGTATTGGTGATTTGTCAGACTGGAATCAGCTTGGATGCAGATGCCATTTATGTTAGTATAGTGGTAATTACACTCAACCCTTTTTCACATTATTTATATACAATATCCATCTCAATCATATGGAGTAGAGTAAATCATTTATTGTAGTGACTTCTGTTTTTCAAAACTCATATGTATTGATTAAGTATACAACGTTTTAGAACACCCAGCCTAAAGCCTATAAGTCACTTTAAATATCTTTCTTCTTCCAGTTCATACATGCTCTGTAGATGTATTGTCTATGTTCGTAGGATGAGGCAATGTATCTTCATGGACAATTTCTCACTATGTGAAGAAAAGGTTCTGAGAGAGGGCCTGTGTTCCATTCAATTTTTATCCCAATACTTTATAAAAGTTTATTTTGGAAATGGTTGTAGTTATTGCATTGCAAAAGAAAGTCATTTCAGTTTCTATTTCATTAAGAGGTTCAAAAGACACAGACCTGTTCATCCGTGGATCCGTGGAAACCTACTAGTCTCAATCCTACCTTGTAGGATACACCAATGGAACGGTGCCATTGACAATTTTTCACATTTTATGAGATTAAGGGAATGATAAGTTTCAAGTTCGTAATTTGTTTTCAGTTTTTCATAGGTCTGTAGTTTCAGTAGTTTTGTCATGCCATTCTCTTTCAAATCTCGATACTACAAGACACCAAATTTGTAAAAACATTAAACAAACCAATTCAACGCAAAATGGATTGCATAGGTCCATGTTTTAGGATTGTTTTGTTGCGGTTTCCACAAAAATATCCATTTAGTAAGTCTATCGTCAGCTTATTCAATGACACGGTCCCAAAAATGGGTCATATTAATATATTATATACTATTATTATATATTAATTCAAATCATATTAATCCATTGCCTGTGTGGTGATGGAGTCCAACCAAATTCTCCATTGAGTGCTGGCAATGGAGTAAAATGATTTATATATTGTGATACAGCAGGACTGCCTGACAACGAGTTATATTCTGCATGACAAAAACAATAACTGAAAGGAAATGAATTAGGCAACTGATTTTGAATCGAACGGAGTAGCAATTAAAGATTCAACATTAAATCGAATCTCAAAGCTTCACATGGCTCTACCTAATATCTTTCTCTCTCTCTCTTTCTCAACTATGTCAGGAGAAAATTAGGGACATGTGCTCCTTGTGCCCTCTGTGCCTACATTATATGTAAATGGACAAATTTTAAATCAATTCTCATTTGGTAAATACAAGAATGATTCTCTCTTGGTTAGTTCTCAATCACAGTGAAAAAGACAGCATCATCATACCAATAACACTAAGTTACTCACATTCAGTTATTCTGTTTATATAGCCATCCTTATGTATTCATTTATTGGTGTTTAAAGTCAAATATTTCTGCAGAATTGCTAATCGTGAATGCAACATGGATATAAAGTCCAGCCAATCGTTTATACCCATGTTGCCCATTTTAAAAAAACTTCCACTGCAGGAATTGGTGAGTGGGTCCAATTTCATCAGTAAAACAGAACTTGCTTTGCACAGTAAACAAGCACTGCTTCACTTCCCGGGGTTCCCTCCATGAGTTCTGTGAAACAAGATTGAATTGGTTAAATTCCTAATTGCTAGGAGAAAATTTGTGCCTTAAAATTTTATTACTTTGACATCAGTGTGAAGAAGGTTAAACAGAGCCCTTTGTTGAGAAACCATTTATTGCTACTAAACAACAATTCCATATCATTTTAAACAAGAGTCCTCTCAGCCAAGATAGCTCCACCCAGGGCAACTACTTTCTGGGGCAGCCATATTCAGGGTAACATTTGATCCCCAATCTCTGATTCTGATAACCTTTTACCCAACACGAATAGCAGACAACACCATAATTTTTTGTCTCAAAAACATAGCTTATGGCACCTCATTGGAACAAGTTTATTGAACTTGTTCAATGAAGGCTTATTCGCTTTTCACACACTGTCGAACGACAATACATACTGTTATAAATTTTCATTCAAAAATACACATTGGTAAAGAAATTATGGCTCGGACAAACAAAATGGTGACATTTTACTGAAGGCTACCTTTACCATGTCGCCTGTGACCTCGACCTTAATGGATACAGACCTTATTATGATTGATGACACATTGCCCAGTGACAATACATATTTTTATTAAGTTTTGTTAAAAAATATCCAATGGTAAAGAAATTATGGCTCGGACAAACAAAATGTTGACGTTTTCCTGAGTGTTACCTTTACCAGGTCACCTTTGACCTTGACCTTGATGGATACAGACCTTATTGTGATTGATGGCACACTGCCTATTGACACTACATACTGTTATAAAGTTCCGAACTATCACAGTTCCGAAGCTACGACGATTCATGCAATGCCAATGATGTTTTAAAACTTGTTGGTGATAAAAAAAACTCGTTGGTGACAAAAAAACTCGTTGGTGACAAGTCCATATGACATGCACTATTCCGAGGGTGTAGACAACATGACGATACACTTGCATACCAAGTATGGTGTCATTCCATCAAGTATTTTAGAAGGTATGGTGTTTTTTAAACTCGTTGGTAACAGACCGACAGACCAACTAACAGACAGAACGACATTGCCACATATAGAACTTTTCATCACAGCTAAAAATATCCAGCGATAAAGACATTATGGCTCAGACAAACAAAATGTTGGTGCCGGATGACAGACAGATGGACGATGGACAACTCAATATCAGAAAAGCTCTGCTGACTTTGTCAGCCGAAGCTAAAAACAAGTGCAATGCCAAGGATGGCTATGCCCCCAGCCCCCACTGCTAAGCACGAGTTTCTAATCATTTATCTTTGTTGACACTGAATTAATAAATATCTTATCTTATCTCCATTAAACACAATAGCACCAATATGGCAGGCCACTCAAACCTGTCCATGGGACACTATATATATAATGCCCCACTCTATGATAAACGATATTTAGTGGTTAACAAAGGCCAAAAAGGTACCATAACTCAGATACAAATTATCGCACCACACTCAAAATAAAATCTGTCTGGTATATTGTCTACAATAAGTTATATTCTATGCTTGCTTGAATCGGACACCTATAACTCAAGTTACCATCCGGAAACGAATATCAACATGTCTTCTAAGTCGGAAAAGGGTCATAACTCTGCAAAAAATATCAGACCAAGCCCACTATCAATCCCAACCTGTATTATGTGTTTATAAACTTATGTATAAACTTTTGTTTCATTTCGTTCAGTCAAACTAAAGTTATCATTTGGGAACCAATATCAACATATCTTCTAAGTTGGAAAAGAGCCATAACTCTGCCAAAAAATATCGGACCAAGCCCACTAGCAATCTTACCCTGTATTATGTGGTTATAACCCTGTATTATGTGGTTATAAACTAAAGTTATCGTCTGGAAACCTTATCCAGAATGGACATTCTGATGGACGTACAGATGACAAGATGGACGGATGAACAGATGGACAAGGATAACACTTAATGCCCTGTCAAATTTGGCGGAGGTATAAAAATCAGGACAATTGACTGGGCAGAAAGGCAACTGAATGAACGGTTAGCAAAACTGAATTCATGTGACCTATCTATGGATTAAAGCCTGTTAACCCTTTATAAAACACAGGATCAAATTTAATATGTTAAATATTATTTTTTTAATTTTAAAAAAAAAAATTCAACAAAACCATACCATGTGACCCATCATTGGAATGAGCCAGACAAGCTCATTCCAATGAGGGTTGGTCACACTTTATGGTTTTTTTAAACTACTTAATTTGTATATTACAAAGGCGGATCGGCCAATTCTTTGGGTATAGGGTGAAAGACGCTTGTGCTCTGGACTGTTTGATGTTTGTATAGGTGTAATTTTGTAACTTTTCTCTGATACTTTGGTAAGAAGTTTTATAAAATACATGCATATATAAAACAAAGGAAATCACCTGTTGAAAATACAGAATTCACTGATGATCCACCACATCTTTCTATGGGATTTCCACTACACCTCGAGGAACATGATTTCTCGGCTACCCTTCCATATCTGGCATAGCTGTTACTACAAAAACATCGCTTCCCTGCCTGTCAGAATAAAAGAATGTAAAGTGAGAAAATTTTTCAGTGACAATGTGAAGTGCACAGTGTGAAAATAATCAAAGTTCAAGATTTTTTATAGGAAGGAAAAATTGTTGCACATGCCATTTTGTTGAGAAATCTGTGCATTGTACATATGTGGAGAATACAGAAAAGAATATATCAACATGAAAACCATGAATATTGTACAATAGCTCAAATACTGTGAGCACATTCAAATGCACACACATGGCCCCAAGCTCTCAGGTCACCAGTTTCTGTTGGGAATTTAATGCTGTTATGGGCTGTTTGTTCATAAACTTTTTGTAGAAATTTGCGTGCAGACCACTGTTGAAGTATAATATGATGTGCCTTTACTTACAAAGATATACAAGTATTCTCTTCTGCCTGAGTTTCTGATATTCCAATCAATAAGTATTTAACTAGCAGAGTGCTGGAAGCTCATATCTGGGCTTTACACAGAAGTACAGGAACCACAACTTAAAGACCCCATATTCAGAGGATGTACTTTTATCTTTCAAATGAAATTATTTAGTCTGTTAGGATTTGCCTAGTTACAATTTATGGGAGAGTGCCTCTTGGCACTCTCCCATAAATTGTAGCAAAGCAAGACATGTGAACAAATTCTGATGACCAAAAATTATTTAGCACTCTACCAGTTAATTCCCATTGAAAACATCACAATATTATGGATGTGGATGCGGTAGCCGAGAGTATAACGCATTATGCTCGGAGCCCAAGGTTTGCGAGTTTGAACCCCAGTCGGGGAAACGTAACGTAATGCAATACCGGCGTGGATTCAAAACCACACTGCTCCTCCATAGTGCCATGTTCGGGGATGGTGCTATGCTTGTCCTAGCGGGTAAGGACATAAATGGCTGTCCCGTGTGCAGTAATTACTGTGCACATTAAAGAACCCTACTGTGGCAAAAGAGCTGCAGCTCAGCAAAATTCCAGCGATTCCCCCCTTGTATATAGTGTACTTCATTACCTGTATAAAGAGCCTCCGTAATGAATCAATCAGGGTCCTCCAAAAAATCAGCGGAGGAGTGATTGTAAAAGCGCATTGAATCATGCAACTACCGGAATAAAACGGGTGTTAAGACGAGAAATGCAGCTTCAGTCCAAACAAAATACCTGAGATGATTCTGATGATGTGGGGTTCTCAAAAGGTGCTCTGAAAAATTAACGGAGGAATTTCCAAAATAACATAACATAACATAACATAACATAACATAACATCATAACATAACATAACATAACATAACATAACATAACATCACAATATTAACATAATTTGTGGAACTAACCAGCATAATGAAAAAATTAGACTATAGAGAGTTTTCATTTCCGATTATATAGTCATCAAAATGTCAATCAACTCAAGCCTTGAATGAACAACATTTCTAGCTTTGAATCACAGGAAATGAATCTTTATGAAATTTTGAAGCTTCAATTGTCCAGAATATATCAGTTAGTTGGAAAAATTAATTGAATTGCAGGTTTGCTTTTCCAACCAACTGAAATATTCCAGACGAGTGAACCTAAACACAGGCGATGACCTACTTGAGGGCTAGACTGGTTCTAGTCCATAACAGCATCAAGTTTCTTGCAAAATATATATTTCTTAAATAACTTTTTTTGTGCTCTTAAAACGTAACTGATAACCTCCCACTAGAAAGCACTAAACAAGCTCTTTCCAATGAGGAATCATAAGCCCGAAAAAAAAAACAGATACACAGAATGACACATGCATATGAATGAATTAATCGATATGTCATGAGTGCCAGCGCAGAAGGATAAAATGAGAGGCCTTCACTACTATAAAAAACAGTTATTAGAAGGACTCTCAGCAATTCATTTGACAACTGTCAACAAAAAGAACACATTTTACTGCCAACCAAATTTGCGAGGGGAACCCATGTTTCTATTTCGTCTTCTGAATTCCGATGTGTTCTATGTGCCTCCAGGCAAATAGAACACATTGGAACTCAGAGGACGATTGTCAGCTACCGCTAGCGATTCAAATTGTAATTGCATTGCACGATTTGTAGAAAATTCCAGTGAAATTTTGCTTCTATTTAAAAATAGTCCGTCAACGATTTCCATCCTGCACATATGTGCAGAACAGATTTTCATTTTCCGAATGGTTTAGTGTTGCCGTAGATGCGGATTTCAAGAACAGTCATGTAATAAATTTGGTTCCCTAGCAATTAATTTTTCAAATCAATGAGGGAGGGAGTCTTTTATTTTTAACATGTTTTAGTTTGGTAACTGGTTGAGTGCTGGAAGCCCATATTTGGGATTGATTCTTAAGTGCAGGTACCACAACTTTAAGGTTTTACATTCTAAGGATATAGTTCACATTATTTTTAAAGTGAATTTATTTTATATGTCTAGATTTACCTTGTTACAATTTATGAGGGAGTTCCTATAGGCACACTCCTATAAATTATAGCAAGACAAAGACATGCAACCCAGTCAATTAGCGTTGGGTGTTGGCAGGGCTGAGGCAAAAGTCAAAGAAAAATATATATTTCTCAGCAATAAAACTGCAAACAGAAAAAATAAAAACATCACCTTACCTGTTAACTGGCGTAGTGCTGGAAGTCCATGTTTGGGCTTTACTCTAAAGTACCGGTACCACAACTTAATGGTCTCATATTCAGTGGATGTGCTTCACTTTATCTTCGAAGTGAAATTATTTATAGTCTGTTAGAATTTGCCTTGTTACAATTTATGGGAGACTGCCTATTGGCACACTCCCGTAACTTGTAACAAAGCAAAAACACAAAAACAAATTCTGATGACATAAAATAATTTAGCACTCTACCAGTTAAATGTACATTCAGGATTGATTTTGGTATTAAAGTATTACTTCAGTTAAAAGCTCAGTATCATTATGGTGTAACAGTGTCAAAACATTGAGAAATGGCCCTTTAATGAATTAATAAATTTCACTAAGGTTTCTTGGTCCTGCCCACAATTTGTTTGATTGCTGAACAATAATAGATCATGACCTCCTCTATGATTGGCACTGTGAAGAATTTGTGGTGGTCAAAAACAACATTTTTTAACTGTTTTAATGGTCGGAAATGAAAAAGTGTTGGTTTCATCTGACCAGCACTGACTGACTACTCTGGGCTTACTCCTGGTTCATCCCCGTTTGGTGATCTCTTGGTATTCCTTTTGTGATTGTGTTGCAGATGCTTCATTAGTAGCAGCTGCAACTCAATCACAAAATGAATACCTGAATCTAAAATGCTTCTTCAAAACTGTTGCCAAAAACAAAGTGTTTTGCACAGGCATAGTCATTTACCATGGCAATTGTTTTACTGATGTAAATTTGTCCAGTTGGCAGGCCTGAACATGTGAACAATTTTGTCAACCAAGAAACATTTAGCACTCTAACAGCTAATAAAGAACTATCAAATACATTTGTGTTCAGTTATATTTATGCACGTTTTTTTCAAAAAATATTGTCCACATAATATTTCAGGTATTTTCTGCAGAACAGCTGGGTACAATTAATTCGGAGTTAACAAACTCTGGGATCACTTACCATGATAGAGAGCCAAACGGGCACAGCAGAAGACTGGGAGGTTTCCAATGTGAATTGTTCGACCCTTTACCCAATGTAATGGCCAAAACCAGCCAGCCCTGTTCTAAAAAATCGTCAATAAATTTTCATCATTTTTTCACTTTTTGTCTCAAAAATATAGGTTGTATAAGTTATGATCCCTCGTTGGAATAGGCTCATCAAGCTCATTCCAACGAGGGGTCAAAACCTATGTTTTTGAGACAAAAAATGTCAAAAATGAGTTATTCAAGAATTTTTTTTGCAAGTGTTGTCTGCTTTTCATTTTAGGTAAAGGGTTAACCAGGTAACCTGAGTCTTAAATTCACCGATTTTGTACAGATGTGGTACTTTGCTATAATACTTCAATAAAATGTTTCTCTCGTGCAAATGATGACTTAAGTATAAAATTTGCCTTCTGTGGCAGGTGCAAAGCAAATGAGTGTGGTTGAAACCAATAATCCTGTCCTATGGCTATCATCTGGGATGAGGTGTATCTTTCAACAGATGGGTTTGCATTGGGGGGATTTTGGCTTACTTATGTAACATTTTTCCAGGGCAGTTTTCAGAGCCAGTCCACCACTGCTGTGATAACACATGTATCATTCCCACCAAGACCGATTAGCAAATTTCAACCCACTGAATCTTTGTGTTCCACCCAGAGACCCATTTGATATGCTTGTGCTTCTTTTTCATAAAAATTAACTGAATATGAGTCTGAGAAATTCCACTGTCTTGGTCATATGACTGTGGATGATATTTATTTAGAGTATCACGTTTTTGATGTGTACTCACCTGAGTGCCTGCATATAAAAGATTCAAAGATGCACATTTTTTTATACATCCTTTTAAGGTTAGTTTAGGATTGTTTAATTGTTGAAAGCCCTTCATTGCTCTGTAGCCGGAGTCTCTGTAACATCCAAGATAGGTCGAATTTTGAGATGTGAGTCCTGGAAAGGTACAAAATAAACACATCTATGATACATCTGATTGAAATAAACAAAGGAAGGTTATGCATACATATAAAGTCATGTGATTCTCCATACTGAATGGTATTGATAATGGCTCCATACAAAAAAGCTAAGGAATGACTTAGCACATTTTCACTGCAAAATGGAATATTCACACCAAATTCTCTATGGATCTACAGACGGGAATGTCTTCAAAAGGTGGAGGGTTTTGAAAGCTCCTTATCAACAAGAGAGCCCAGGGGATGTTAGTCGCTCACCTGAGAAAGTTGTTTTAAAGAAATATTTAAGATCACATTCTGCATCTATGGCTAGTTAACACCATATAGCCAAAACATGAACCCCGGCACTTGTTTTGCACAAGCTTGAATCTGCTACCCCAGTACTAAATATCAAATATACTGCCTGGAGGATATAAATAAGATTTTTAAAGAATTTTTTTATACACCTCCAAGTTAAAATTAGGACTTCCATATTGAGCTCTAATATGAACCCATATATATTAAGGTTTGTTTGTTTTCTGAGAAAAAAATAACTAGAGGTATGACTGCCCCAGATGGGCCTGTCGATACCCTCTGCCGCTCCCACTACTATGATTATTCTAAGACGAAGAGGGGCACAACTCTGGTAAAAAAAGTCTGATCAAAACTATAATTGCAGGTGCACAGGTTCTCATAGTAGTGAACATCTATACCAAGTTTCAAAGGAATCAGCCCATAAACATCTGAGAAAATCTACAGACAAAATTCTAAGACAAAAAGGAGCATAACTCTGGCAAAAAAAGCCTGATCACAATTATAATCACTGGTGCACAGGTTCCTCTGATAGTGAACATCCATACTAAGTTTCAATGGAATTGACCCAGGGTGGATGGACAAATGGCTGGAGGTCTTCGCTATATCCCTCCCTTGTGTGGGGATAATAAAATAGTTTCAATGTAATATGTACTTTTGAGACTGCGTGGTAACACATGTCACACAATTTTAAATGTGCTGAAGCTTTTCACAAGTGGAATTTTTAGAGAGTTACAAGAGTCAAGGCAACTGGTACAGTGGAACCATGTTAATTGAATAGCCATTTTGCCAACAAAAAATTTTCAATTGACAGGAGTATTCAATTAACAGGGATTGTTCCACTTTCCTGTACTCTAAAGATAAACTTGAGCTCTATCAAACAAGATATGATAGATTAAATTTCTGCATTGGATGTACTGAGGCCCCATAGGTCTATAAACAAAGGAAAACTGGAAAGATTTAGGGTAATTTCTCGACAGGTTACAGGATTATTTATTCAATTAACAGGCATTTACTCTATAACCTATATTCAATTAACAGGTAAAATTTGTACTTGAGGTGTGGTAAATGGTTTTGTGTTGGGAAATTATACTCAATTAACAGGGTTATTCAGTTATGAGGTATCCAATTAAGGGGCTCCACTGTACTTTTGAGATTGGGTGGTGACACATGTCATACAATTTTTAATGTGCTGAAGCTTTTCAAGAGTGGAATGTTTAGAGGATTACAGTAGTCAAGGCAACTGGTACCAAAGGTGTTGATGAACTGGGACTTATTGCTATTTATTGCTTTTTACTGTCTTTTTTGTTTAACTTCGTTTCTGTTTTTGAAAGGAGCGTGGTACACGACCAGCACGACTTACCTGTTGAATACACAGAGTTCCTCCATGCCCCTCCACAAATCTCAGCGTGATTTCCACTGCATTCCGATGAACATGTCTTATCATCTGCCTTCCCGTATTTATCATAACTGTTATCACAAAAGCATTCAGTCTTGAACTGAAATAGAGACAGAGTGTATGTTTAGCAACAACTAGTAACTTGTGTTGAAGCAAAAGAGAAGAGTTTTGAATTTTCTTTTTAACTTATAAAAAACATAACAGTTGCAGATTCACTGTCTCTTAGCTAGCAGTGTTTTTGTTCAATGATGATTTCAAGGATATTGCATGTGAATTTGTGTCAGTTCATATCTTCGTATGTACAGTATCCCAAACCACTCACTGTAAAAATGGACTGGGAGATTTTATACCAACTACATGAACCAACAAAGTGCAAGAATCTTTAACCCTTTCACTGTTGAATACATTTTAGAACACACCCTTCCCTGCTGAATATATTTCTATATATGCCTATATATCAGTCCATTGTAGTATATTACAAGAAGCCAATACATCCGGTGCCTCATACAGTGTTTTAAGTGATGAAATGTCCCTATAATATAATAACACTTTGGCCGGCCACTGATTTGTTGTGGTTCTCGGGGAGAAGGCCTTGGTTACCCCTGTACTCCTAACCACCTCCCTATTTCCAAGCTTCTTCTCTCCTCCTAACACTCTGAGACGAACTGCTTGATGCCATCCCTTGCTCCATTCTTCCCAATCTCTCCGATTAGCATATTAACCCTCTCCTTTGAGTATCCCACTAATCACATGTTCTTCATTCTCCCATCCCACTTCCCCATTATGCTCCATGTGAATCTTATTCTTTTAAACTGGTATTTCCGGCATTCTAGAAGAAAGTGTTCAAGGGTCTCCACCACGTTCAAATCACACATCTGGCACTCTTTTTCACTGTTTTTCCCAATTTTCCCCCCAGCTCCAGGGACCACTACCTCAGCTTGAACAACAGTGACGCCCCCAAAGGTGCCATCAAGGTACTCTTCAAAACCAGGCTTCTCTTTATCACGCAGATCACCCAAAGACCTCTTTGATTTGACCCCCTCTCGCCAATTAAGATTACCATCCCCCATGACCCTTTCTCTGACGATTCTTTTACCCTGGTATGCCCCAACATCTAGGTCCGAGATCTCCAATGAGTAGTTCTCTATTAGCTCCCTCACTTGGACCATCTACCCTGTCTTGATATTTGAGTTGAAAATTAACTGGAAATTACTATACATAAACGGCTGTCAGGGGGATTTACAAATAATTAAGAAAACCGAATTTCAATAAGTCTATCCTGTCCTTGATCCTCATCCACCCAAGCTCACCCCAATTGCTTCTAGTGCTGTGGCATTACTCAACCCCCATCTGGTTTAGGGGTACCACTTCCGTAACATATGCTATTCTTGGCAGACGTACCATTTCCCAAATGGTTTTCCCATCAAAAACCTTATTGAAACTGTTCCTTCCTAAAAGTTTCATTTGTTTAAGGATTCACCTCCCCTTCGGAATCAATTTATTTGTGTGGTTTCGGTTGATGCCTCTTCCTGTGATGTTTATATTTACCCCCAGATACTCATAGCCACCTGTCTCTCCTACACTAAGAAGTTTGCTGTTCTCTTCCGGAATACAGAACTCCCCAACTCTAAACCTTCGAGAGGGGTCCACTTTGTGGCCCACAGGAATAACTTTGCTGTTGCTTTCATTAAGTTCGAGTCTCCATTTGCTCCCATATTTCCCAACAATTCCCAGCATTTTTGCTAGCCCTTCTTCGCTTTCTGACACTAGCACCATATCGTCTGCAAAAAATAGCCCTGGGATCTTCAAGTCCCCAACTGCAACCCCCCCCCGACACTATGCAGGCGATCATCTCCTAAACCTTTGATGTACAATGCAAAAAAACTTGGCAAAAGGATACACTCCTGTTTTAGGCCATAGGCACACGTTTTGTTGTTATGTTACCCAGCTTAAGTTCACTCTATACATCTTTATATAATGCTTTCAGAATTCCCACAAACTCGCCTCCCAAGCCCAGAGCATCAAACTTTTGCCACATACCCTCCCTCCATACTCTATCGTATGCCTTTTTAACATCCCAAAAGGCTGTAAACATCTTTTTCTTTTTTGCTTTCGTAGATTCTATCATTTGGGATAGCGTGAAAAGATGGTCAGTGACTCTCCTTCCCTTCATGAAGCCATTCTGGATCTCTCCCAAAAAACCCTTCTCCCCAATCACCTCCTCTAATCTCCCATACAGGACTTTAAAGACAACTTTTCCCATGTTGCTACTGACAGAGATCCCTCAATAATTATCCAAAATGTCTTTTTCCCCTTTTTTGTGAATAAATGTCACTTTGCTTTCTCTCCATTCATTTGGGACCTCTTGTTTTCCTATGGCTAAATTGAATAGGGCAGTTAGGCTTTCCAAGAGTTCCTCTGCCCCTTTTTTGATAAACTCATTAGGAATTTCGTCCATCCCTCCGCTTTTCCATTCCTTAATTTTGAGATCAACTTTTGCACCTCCTCCATTATAATTTCATTGCACACGAAGTTCGATAGGTTTTCCTCGACCTGGTTCAGACACTCCAGTGGGTTCCCCATCGCTTATCATTTACCTTTTCCCAGTGCTTGACTAGTTCTGCTGCGATTTAACTTGGTCATCTACTTTAATACTTTGTGGGTTACTTCCTTTGCTACGTTTATTCACCCATTTCCAAAATATGTTTGAACTTGACCCCCCTGTCATTCTTTATCATCCTAACAAGACTGCTATTTCGCATACCCGATTATCACCTTTAATCTTATTTACTTTATTGCATGCTTGTTGGTATTCTTCCTTTGCTACCGTGGCCTCGTTGCTTTCCACTTCTTAAGTTTTTTACTTCTGTATGCAGCACATTTAGCTTTTCTACCCTTTATGACCCTTTTCAGTTCTTCGTTCACTCTGTACCCAAGCTCCGGTGTTGCCACCCTAACCTTTCCTACACTTTCCTTCCTTGCCTCCACTAGGCTTTGCAACTATGGCGTCGGCCATCTTCTTGACTCTGGCCCCCTTGTGTATGGTTGCAAGCTTTGGTTTTAATTTTTCTTCGAACTTCGCCCAGTCAGCATTCTTCTTGCGTTTCCAAATCTCCTTGAAGCTTCCTTTGCTTTTAACTAGGTTTTTTGACCTGATTGTCACTGTAATCAAGTTGTGTTCACTATCCACCTCCATTTTACCCTCATCGTCTACTTCTACCCCTATCACCTCTCTCCCTTATTGATTTTCTGTCGTTCCTCTCCCAGTCCATTTTCCCTCGCGTTCCTGTTCAGAATCTTTAGACCAAGCCCATTTGTGATGTTCAACAGCTTCCTTCCATTCTTGTTGACTTTTTGGTCCCGCCCTCTATGCCTTCTTCCTTATCACATAATTGTCCATTAAAGTCACCTATCAGAATTATACTGAGCGCCCTGTTTTCTAGTTCTGTGATATTGGACCTTAGTGTTGAGTATATCGCGTCATTCCACTTGGGTTTGCTTCCCTCCACCGCACAGTACACAATCCCAAGTGCAATTCTTATGTTTCTTAGATTGACCTTTAACCATCCAATTTCTTTCGATACTTCAGCCGAGATGCTGACATCTTCCAGGTTTGTGATCAGCAACAGTTTTATATCCTCTTTGATGTACATGCCCCTTTTTCTGGCCTTCCGTTCGCCCTACACCTATCAACATGCACCCCCTTACTTGGTCTACCCACTCCTCGTGTCTTACTCAAGTCTCACTTAAGCCCATGACATCAAAGTCCTCTGCCTCTGTCAATGTAGTAATTTCACTTACTTTCCGATGGAGACCCTGGATGTTGCTATAACCCACTTTCAGGGTACCGAGATTAATTGGCTTCTGCCTACTGGTCCTATTATTTTCTGGTGCTAGCCTTGGTAAACTTATTCTGCCCCTCGCTCTTTTTCACCCCACCTGTGTCCACTTTTGTTATACTTGCCTCCCAACCCGCTCCTCTCCAAAAATGCTCCACTACCCGTAGAATTTTATCCCCCAATACCTGTTTCCCCATCCTGCTAAGATGCAGCCTGTAACGCCCCTACATGCTCGCGTTGCCCCAAAACATGTCCCAATGGTCGAAAAAGGGTATTCCCAGGTCAACACAGTAGTCCTCCAACTCCTCATTCAGTGCCAAAATCCTTGAGTTCCGTTCGCCCACACCTCCAAGGACAGGAAGGACCCCGGATACCACTACTCTTGCATTCCTACTTTACAGTTTGCTGGCTGAACCTCTGTACAACTCCACCAAATTTACTCACATTCTCTCCCTGATATTGTTGGTCCCCCACATAGACCAACACCTCTACTGGATCCGATCCTGACTCTGCCACAATATCATCTACCCGGTACGTCAGATCCTCCACCTTCGCCCCCGAAAAGTACAAGACTGTTCGATTAGAACTATCAGGACCACAAACCACATAGACAATCCAACGTACTCTGGTACTGCAACAGAATCTTTTTCAACCACTCTGCTTTTCTCTTGTTCAACAATGAATTGTTGAGCTCTGTCAAATAATGTATATTGGGTTAAAAATCAAACGGCATTATGGGAAATAGTTGGGGGCATGGTGGTAAAGTAGGTAAAGGTGCAGACTGCAAGCCGAGAGGTCCTCGGTTTAAATCCCACCTGTGGCAACTGTGCTCTTTCCTTTGGCAAGACACTTCACCCCCATTGTCCATGTGGGGGCACAGTGGCATTGTGTACTAAGGCGTACTGCACATCAATGGTAAACTTATCTTCAACCAATGCTAATCCTGCTTGTGTGGAGTTAGTATGTTGGGGAGCTGACAGTTGCTCACCATTTCTTGGTGGTTCTCTCTGGGTATTCCGGCTTCCTCCCCCATAAAACTGTCATGGTTATGATCAGCCATTGTGCAGAAATATGTGACCTTAAACACCAATAAATAAATAAATAAATAAATAAATAAATAAATAAATAAATAAAAAAATAAATAAATAAATAAATAAATAAATAAATAAATAAATAATTAAATAAATAAATAAATAAATAAATATTTGTAACTGAAAACTTGTCATTTTGACATCATAGTTCAGAGGGTTAATATACATTTGGAAACTTCAGAATTCAACTTTAAAATCATCCCAATGATTTGATTTGATTTGAGTCTCGTTCATTCAGAAATTTGTTAATCCTGAGATGTTCTGAAAATCCTACCAATTGTCTCTTCATGAACCCTTCATCTATCATCAAGTCTCCAGTACAAAAAACCTGATGAAGAAGAGTTCAAGTTCAAAACTACTTCTGTTCTGGAATATTCAGGTTTTTTTATTCATCTGCCCAAACAGAAATGTGGCTGTTGAATACAATACTTCACTGAATACTGGCAACATTTACAGTTGTAAGGCAGTGCAATATTTACATCTTTAAGAACCGTGAGATTTGATTTCAGATTTGATTAGAAGAATCTGCCTAATTCAATGCAGAATTTGCTTTGACCAGAAATGTGAGATTCATTGGGCCCTAAGGCCTAAAAAGTTTGTTTCTCAGACCCTTCCGCAAGGTACATTTGGCTGGCGCATACTTTCTTTTTATAACCAATGCAAACTTAAACAAGCAATGCAAAGTGTGGCATATGCCCCCGATGGTTTAATAAAAGGGTAGATAAGTCTCTCAGGGGCATAACCAAATCAAAAGGAAGCTTCCCGTAGACACCAATAATGCATCCCCCCAAAAATTGATTTGAGTCAGCATTCATTGGTTATATTGGAGGAAACAAAATTCAACCACCATGGCAGCCATATTGAATTGGCTAGCTGATCCAATATCAAAAGGAAGCTGCCTCTAGACACAAATGCATAACCAAAAACTGAAATTGATTCGAGTTAGTATTCATCAGTTTTTGGATGGAAACTAAATTCAAGATGGCTGCCATTGAAGCCATAATGAATTGGCCACTGGCATCTATCATGGTTCAGGTGACTGGTCCAAAATCGAAAGGAAGCTTCCTCTACACCAACAATGTATAATTAAAAAATAAAAATGATTTGAGTCCGCATTCATTAGTTTTTGAATGGCATTCATTAGTTACTGGTTGGAAACCAAATTCAATATGGAAGGGGCACGGTGGCTCAGCAGGTAGAGATGCAGGCTGCAAGCCGGGAGGTCCTTGGTTCAAATCCCACCTGCAGTAACCATGTTGTGACCTTGGGCAAGACACTTCAACCCAACTGCTCACGTGGCGGCATGATGGCATTGTGTACTAAGGCGTCCTGCATGTTAATGGTGCACCTGTCTTCAACCAATGCTAATCCTGCTTGTGTGGATTTGGTATGTTGGGGAGCTGACAGTTGCTCGCCATTGTTCAGTGGTTCTCTCTAGGTACTCTGGTTTCCTCCACCTGTAAAACTGTCATGGTCATGATTAGCTTTTGTGCAGAAATATGTGACCTTAAACACCAAATAAATAAATAAATTCAATATGGAGGCCATGGTGGGCATATTGATTTGGCTAGCTAGACCAAAATCGAAAGAAAGGTTCCTATAGACACCAATATTGCATAACCAAAAACTGAAATTGATTCGCGTCAGTATTCATTAGTTATTGGGTGAAAAACAAATTCAAGATGGCCACCAAGGAAGCCATAATGAATTGGTCACTGGCGGCCATCTTGGATCAGCTGACAGGTCCAAAATTGAAAGGAAGCTTCCTCTAGACATCAACAATACATAACTAAACAAGATCAGTCTTGTAGAACTTTAGTTATAGAGCAGAAACCAATTTCCTGTGTATTTAACATTGGAGACCACTGTGACCCTTACCTTTGGCACATCGTGGTCAAAATAAATAGGCTTCTTCCAATCATCATACCTAACCCACATATGAAGTTTGGTAAAGATCCAACTGGTAGAACTTTAGTTAACTGATGGAAGGCAGCGGAAACCTGCTTCAACTACATTTAATGTTGAAGGTCACAGTGACCTTGACCTTTGGCACATCAATTTCAAAATGGATAGGGTTCTACCTCACACCATACCTAACCTCCATACTGACTTATATCAAGATTAGTCTTGCAGAACTTTAGTTATAAAGTGGAAACCAATTTCAAATGTATTTAACATTAGAGGTCACTGTGACC
Organism: Pictodentalium vernedei; assembly: GCA_031216915.1. Classification (NCBI taxonomy): domain Eukaryota; kingdom Metazoa; phylum Mollusca; class Scaphopoda; order Dentaliida; family Dentaliidae; genus Pictodentalium; species Pictodentalium vernedei. Next base: position 220,580,544 of record CM062295.1, on the reverse strand, counting down.
TTGATCTTTGGCACATCATGGTAAAAAATGGGCTTCTTCCACTCATTATACCTAATCCACATATGCAGTTTGGTAAAGATCCAGCTGGTAGAACATTACTTAATTGATGAAATGCAGCGGAAATCTGTTTCAAGTACATTTAATGTTGAAGGTCACAGTGACCTTGTCCTTTGGCACATCAGCATCAAAATGAATAGAGTTCTACCACACACCAAACCTAACCTCCGTACTGACTTACATCAAGATCAGTCTTGCAGAACTTTATTTACAGAGTGGAACCCAATTTCAAGTGTATTTAACATTGGAGGTCACTGTGACCTTAACCTTTGGCGTATCATGGTAAAAATAAATAGACTTCTTTCTCTCATTGTACCTAACCCACATATGAAGTTTGGTAAAGATCTGGTTGGTAGAACTTTAGTTAATTGACGGAATGCAATAAGTTGATGGACAGATGACGGACGACGACGGGCGATGGATGCCAGACATGGTGATAACATAATGCCCCCTCCTCAAAGAGGCTGGGGGTATAAAAAGTAAAAAATAAAATGGTTTATGTCTTATATTTTACCCAAGTTAATAAAATAGATAAATTTCTCCCTTGGGTGCAACAAGGTGTTGGAATGTTTTAGCACTGCAGAGCCTTCTTTCATTGATTGAAAGAAATACACCACCACCCATGCTATTCTGTATATTATGCAGCCTAAACATAAAACAAACCAAGAACAGGAACTTTTGATGGCATAGAAATGATTACAAAAAAAAATTAAATAATCACATGCAATTTTACAAAAAATGACCTGACAAACAGAAGATCTACTTTGTGGTGCCTAATATACCTTTATAAACTATTTTTCCAACTTTCTTCAAGTTAATATAATTTATTTTTTTTAATGACAACTGATTTGTATGCATATGATTGGTCGATGTGAGTTTTTTATAACTCAATGAATAACTTTTCCCTATTGTATAAATATTTCCTTTGTCCTGCCATTCATCAAATAAAACATCGTGGGTGTGTTCACATTTGTAAGACATAGCAGTCAATCATTTTACACCTAAAATGATTGACTGCTACTCACTTCATAAAACTTAACATGCCCATCCCACATTCATATTCTGATAAAGCCAGGGTTAATTCATTTCAGTTCTTATATGAATTTCCATATTACGTGGGCAAATGTGGCCGATTCATTAGGTAAAGGGTTAAAAATCTTATGCTTGTCAGATCCATCAGTAAGAATCCTTTGATATATGCTACATACAGCTCCAAATTGGTGGGGAGGTGTCGGATTCAAGTTTCTTCAAATCAAGTTTTGGGGTTCATATATGGGCTGCCTAGAGCGACCCTAATTTTGACTTTGTGCAATATAATGAATAAACCTTAAAAGCCTTCATCTTCAGATCAACCAGTTAGATTCTTTCAATATTTAGTATGCAGCATCCTATGGATTTTTCTCTTCGCAATTTTACCTTAATCCTAACTTTTCAATTGTTGCTTCCTGAACCTGACTTATGACCATTCACTGGAACGGGCTCACCAATCTTGTTTCACAGAATGATTACTAACTATGATTTGGAATTAATCTGAGGTTGAAGGAACAAGAGCTGGACTTTCATCTGGTGCATACCCTCACGTGGTGTACCACCTAGTGTGGGCATACCTATGACCAACAAATATTATTTAAGAATATTCTCGTATGGACTGACAGGCAGATGCACAGATAGATGGGCGCAATCCAGTATACCCTCCCCCCCTCCATTTTCTTCGAAAGTTTTAAACAATTTCTAAGTCAAAAGGTATGGTAAATTGTTTGGTGTTTGAAGGTTTTATGCAATAAGGCAGAAGTCTTTGTCATAGCAAACTGCATGCCATATTTCACTGAAATCCGATAACCCCAATCCAGTATACCCCCCCCCCCCATTTTCTTTGAAAGTTTTCAACAATTTCTAAGTCAAAAGATATGGTAATTGTTTGGTGTTTGGAAGTTATATGCAATGAGGCAGAAGCCTTTGTCACAGGCAAACTGCATGCCATATTTCACTGAAACCCACACCTGAAATACAGGCTGAACAGACAAATAATGTCTATTTTCTACAATTTCAAATTCAAAAAAGGGGGATAACTCTACAAAGGAGAATGTGAGAAATATCGTTGAATCCTTTTGTTAAAGCCTATACCATAAGTAGTGTTCATGGCAAATTTCACTGCAATAGAGCATTCAATACCCGAGATACAGGCTGAACAGAAAAAAATTGGCTCGGACGGACACAATTTCTAAGTGAACAAGTAATAAAAAAAAAAATAACTAGTGTGGGAAAACCTATGACCAACAAATATTATAAAAAATAATAATTTACTTAAGTTATGAATATTCTCGGACGGACTCACACACGGACATCCTAACAAATTGGTAGTTATGTGGCTATTTTTATGGGACTACAATAAAATGCATGTCCATTATATTAAAACAAGTGATTTGGGGGAATATTTTTGGGGTGGCAGCAAACCATCCTACCCTTTACTGACCCTAACCCTACTCCCCCCAATCCCAATTCTAAACCCCACCCTAGACTAATGAAAATACAATATATTCCTAGCCTATTTTAACTAAAATGCATGTCCATTGTATTAAAACAACTTTTTGGGTGAAAAATTTTTGGGGTGGCAGCAAACCCTAACCCTACTCTTTACTGACCCTAACCCCACCCACCCCAACTCTAAACCCCACCCTAGAATAATGACATTTAACTATATGACTAGTCACATAAATTGCGGTAGTCACCTAACCCCCATTTCTACCAACAAATAGCCACTTAAACCCCCATATGTCTGCCTGGACCCACAGACGGACGGTGTGACAGATGGACGGATGGACAGATGGGCAGATGGATGGATGGACGAACGGACGCATGTATTCCAGTATGCCCCCATTTTCTTCGAAAGTGGGGGTATAATTGCATATGAACAGAGTACTTATAGTGGTATAATATAGCTTTGTATGGAGTCTTCTGTTCTGCATGCTGAAGACTAAAGAATTGCAATTGTGATGTTATTAACACTGAGCAGGGGCGTAGTGGCTCAGTAGGTAGAGGTGCATGCTGCAAGCCGAGAGCTCCTCGGTTTGAATCCCACCTGCGACAACCACGTTGTGTCCTTGGGCAAGACACTTCACCCCCATTGACCATGTGGGAGCATGTTGGCATTGTGTACTAAGGCATACTGCATGTGAATGGTGACCTTGTCTTCAAGCTAGTGTTTAGTTAGTATGTTGGGGAGCCTGACAGTTGCTCGGTGATTCTCTCCGGGAACTCCGTTCCCCCACCCATAAAACTCTCACCCACACAATATGACCTTGGCTGTTAAAGTGTTGTTAAACCTTAATAAATAAATTGGAAAGATAAAGAGTTTTAAAGTTTGAAATTTTCTGTGTGTGATGTTTGAATTTTTAAATTAATGGATTGATTCTATGTAAGAGAGAGGGCTGAAAAATCAGCACTCATGTCATCATGAGAGGTGTATAATCAACACTCATGCCATCATGAGTGTCAGAGGTGTATCACCAGCACTCATGCCATCGTGATTACATGGTATGAGTGCTCCGTTTGCATGAGATTGTGTGTCAGAGAAAAACTGTCCAACACAAGGTGACCCTGGCTGTCAAAAGTGTCATTAAACCCCCAAAATAAATAAATTTACATTGAACAGAAGTCTATAAGTTTTACAGTACTGGGTAAGTACTATTTCAAGGCTTGACTTTTTCCCTCAGCACTTTATGAAACAAAACTACTAAATTCTGTCATAACCATCTGCAAGAATTTATTCTGGAACATGATTGTGAACACAAGAAATGAAATACTGCATGTAGATAGGCTTGTGTTTTCCAGTCGATGGATATTATTAGTTACCCCGTGTCTGATCACGTGGTGCGGGTTTTTACCTACCCGAAGCCAGCCGTATCCCATGAGGCCGAATGCCTCATGGGATACGGCTGGCTTCGGGTAGGTAAAAACCCGTACAACGTGATCAGACACGGGGGTAACGAGTTTATCTATTGACTTTCCGTTTTAGAAGTACAATCTATTTCATGTGTGAACACACACAGCATGAGATCTTTTATCTTCCATTGTTGAGCCATACAGGTTTATGTGGAATTTTTGTGCACAAGAGTTTTTGTGAAAATATGCCGATATGACTAGTATAAAAAAATTATTGAATTTCATTTTTTCTTTTTTGTCTCAAAAACATAGCTTATGGACCCCACATTGGAGGGTCTTCTACGGGGTATGGACAATTTGTAGACTTCGGAACAAGGCTTCCACTTGGTATGGGAAATTTGTCAGTGGCTGGGTGGACGTATCGTGGGTTTCAATGAATATGGTCTCATACCACGTATCTATCAACCAATCAAATCAAAAAATTCACTTTAGTCAATAGATAAACACAATTTCCTATTGGAAGAAATAAAAACGAACAAAACACACACAAGACAAGTAGTATCAGCAACCTTTCAGCCCATGGATCACAGATGATATAAGGCAGAGGGAGCCCAAAATAAGCTGAACATTTAAATGGTACAGTGAGTGCTAAATTATTAAATTAAGGGAGAGTGCCTGAACTGCAGCTCGGCAAATCCACACAGACTATGTAATTTCACGTCAAAGATAATATGAACCCCTTCCACAGACACCTTAAAAATAAAGCCCAAATATGGGCCTCCAGCACGCTACCAGTTAATATATCATTATTCATCCATATAAGTTCCAGGGGGTGGGGGGGGGGGGTGGGGCGAAGAGAAAGTTGACACAATAAATGAAAGTATCAGTGACACTGTAAGCTCAACTTAATAAACTTGAACTTGGTAAGTTATAAGTTAATTGGCAAACTTGAAGATCATTGGTTCCAGTGTTATTTGGTGAAACTGCAACACAACAGCATTGTGTGTGCACGTCAGAGCTATCCATGCATTTTTCATTTATAAACTGTAGGGCTGGCTAAAGGAAGAATGTTGATACACAAATGCAGTAAGTTTAAAGTTCGTTTGTAAATAGCAATTTTTACACACAAATCAATTCTAATCAATAGCTGTTATCTAGAGGTCTCACCTAATGAACACACCAAGTTCAAAAACAATCCTATGATAAATGTGCCCTGTAGATCATGTCAAAGAAGAATGTTGATGCACAAATGCACTAAATTCGAAGATTGTTGCTAACAGGAACAGTTTTTTATGGAAATGACCAGAAAATCAATAGCTCATATCTTGGTCACCCTGAATAAGCATACCAAGTTTCAAAACAACTTGATAATGAATGCACCCTCTGAGGCATGCCGAAGGAAGATGTTAATGCACAAATGTACTAAATTTGAAGGTCGTTGCTAGATGTAATGGGTTTTTTTTCTATTTTTTTATGGAAATTCATAAATAAGTCCTGTAGGGAATCTAAAAGGTATAAGTTGCTGCACAAATGCACTAAGTTCATAGGTTGGTGCTAATGACGTTTTTTGATGAAAGTGACAAAAAATCAATAGCTCCAATCTAGAGGTCACCCTGAACAGGCATAGAAAGTTTCAAAGCAATCTATTTAGATATGTGCCCTGTAGAGCGTGCCAAAATGAATATGTGGATGCACAAATGCATGTTCAGAGTCCGTTGCTATGGCAACATGTTTTTGATGAACTTGAAACCAGTTTCAAAGCAATCCATTCATAAATGTCCCTTGTAGGGCATGACAAAGGAATATGTTGATGCACAAATGTACTGATTTTAAAGGTCATTGCTGGTGGTATCATTTTTTATGGAAATGGAAGAAAATCGATAGCTCGCATCTAGAGGTTAACCCAAACATGCACACCACATTTCAAGATCCATTCATAAATTCACCCTGCAGGGCATGCCAAAGGAAAATGTTGATGAACAAATGCAATAAGTTCAAAGGTCATTGCTAATGTTAACATTGGGCAATGTTTTTCAAGAGAAATGAAAGAAAATCAAAGATCACATCTAGAGAAATTGCGTCACACTATTTGTTGAAAATTGCAGTGAAATTTCGCTTCTATTCGAAAATAGTCCAACGATTTCCATTCCGCACATATGTGTGGAAAAAGATTTTCATTTTCCGCATGGTTTGGTGTTGCGGTAGATGGGGATTACACAGAACAGGCATGTACTAAAAGGTATGTATTTCAGACCTCACCATAGTGTGGCTCTCCGGGGGCTTCTTCACACGACCTATAGCTGTGTGCATGGAGCACTGTATTGTCCATGATAACACATGGACATCCACAATCTTTGGTGGTGGGTCTTCACGTTTTTTCACAGAAACAGATGATCGCAGTTTCATATGAATGTGCAATTTAACCCTTTACCTAAAGTAATGACTTAAAACTGCCCAGCACTATTCACAAAACTTGTCAAGCAAATTTTAGTATTTTTTTCAATTTTTGCTTTCAATCCATAGCTTATGGCACCTCACTGGAACGAGCTAAGCTATGCTTCTGATGCAAAAAAAATGAAAATGTCTACTATTTGTATTAGGTGAACATGTAGCGAAATATAAGTGAAGATTAATTAAATTCTACTTTTCAAACTAACTTACAACATTATAATGTTGATGTTGGCTGCTGATTTGATTACTGTATTAGATGTGCTGTTGATTACTGTATTAGATGTGCTGGCACCAATAACAGGCATGAGCCCAGACCAGAAATTATTATTATTATTATTTATTGGTGTTTAAGGTCACATATTTATGCACATTGGCTAATCATGACCGCGACAGTTTCACTGGTGGAGGAAGCCGGAGTACCCGGAGAGAACCACCGAGCAACGACGAGAAGATGCCAGCTCCCCAACATTGTAACTCCGCACTGTAGCACAGGCAGGGTTAGATTGGTTGAAGACATGCGCACCATCGACGTGCAGTACGCCTTAGTACACGGCGTCATCGTGCCCCCACGCGGGCAATGGAGATGAAGTGTCTTGCCCAAGGACACAACGCGGTTGCCGCGGGTGGGATTCGAACCGAGGACCTCTCGGCTTGCAGCCTGCACCTCTACCTACTGAGCCACCGCGCTCCCCTGCCCAGACCAGAAAAAAAATTCCCTGAAGTCAAAGCTCTGGAAAAGTAGAGACTTTATAATTTTTTTAAACTTAAATTATACCAAACTAAAAGATTCCATACCAGAGTGATAAAAGCATTTCCAAAAACATGGACACCATAATCTTGCATTTCAATCAGATAAAAAAACACAAAACAAGAAAAAATATTAAATTTCAGGAAGAAAAAAAATCTCTGTAATCAGAGAAAACGGTAAAAAATCTCATCCCTGGATATTTTGTGATAATATAGCAGGTCCTTGGTCTAGATGCTTGTGAAAAGAATTTAACTGGTTGATTGCTAAATTTAAATTATTTTCAAAGGTGACTGAGTATATTTTTTCAAAGGTACCCTGCTACCAGCACAAGTCGCCTTAGTTTGGCAAGATTTTATTCATAATTGTTTTCTTTCAATTTATTGGGGAGTGTCAACAGGCACTCTGCAATAAATTGTAACCAAACAATTTTATATAAAAATAATTCTTCTACTGATCAAACCTCAAGCTAATGGACATAACTGAAAGCCACTGAAGTTGCTTCCAGCACTTTTCAATAGAGCGATGATAGGGGCTTCTGGCACTCAACCATTTAATGGATCCATCAATAGTACTGACCTGCATTCCGGCATATCTGAAGTTCCGTGCAGCACATTTCCAAATGCATGATTCTATTGATAATTCTGTGTTGTGGCTTTCTTTAAACCCCTTCATTGCTCTATCTATAGTGTCCTTATAACAGCCCATGTATTTTCGTTCCTTGGTTTTAAGCCCTAGATAAAAACAGAGATTTTGTATTTTAATACCATAATATTTTAAGGCTATCAGCTTTAATTGATCACACAGAAATTTATAATAATCCACTTGTCATACCCACATAGCCCAGATTGTCTTCACAACATGAAATATTCAAACTGATAAACTGCAAATATACTATGTGTAAGTTTTGTTCTCTGTGCTTTTATTTAGTTGTCAGAAACGGAGTTTTTGTTATTAAGGTTTTAATGGTATGTCACCTTAGTTGTCAAGTCAAAGAAAGTAATTATACAATAATTTTCAGGGGCCTTATATATAACCTCCAGTATTACTACTTTAGCAGGTGTTCTCTAATGTATTGACGGAGTTTAGTGGGGCTGCAAAACTCAGTAATTCATGACGTCACCCACTTCTGGTCATGGTAATAATATATACTACTCAAAGTTTGCTTAGCACAAGTATATCCAACTTCCCGTTTCACGTTTTAGTTGAAATATTGTAATGAAAAGTGTATATATATTTTTATTTAATTATATCTTTAATGATTTAAGTACAGGAATTAAGAGTTTAGTTGTGTTTGACATTATTTTTTAGCTTCTGAATATGATAACCATGGAAAATGGATATTATTGGTAAAAGAGGAAATTTTTCAATTTGCCAAAAAGTTGACGGAGCGAACTGGTTTGGGTTCAATATAGAGTATGAGACCCATTACTGTTAATTACATGTACAACTTGACAACGCCCTCTCATGCTCCCAATCAGGTTCCTGGTGGTCCTTTGTGGGATGTTGTTCCATTCTTGGACCAGTATGGCACCAAGCTCCTGGAAACTTCTTGGCTGGACTGGACGGGCTGAAATTGCAAGCTGGACCTAATTCCAGACATGTTCGACTGGATTAAGGTAAGGGGATCTTGTTGGCCAGTCCATACGCTCAATCCCCTCCCTCTGTCGGTACTCCCCGACAGCATGGGCAACATGAGGATGGGCATTATCGTCCATCAGAATGAATCTATCACCCACTGCACCTGCGTACAATCTGACGTGGACATCCAGGATCTCATCAATATACCGCTGTGCAGTCAATGTACCACGTTCAAGGACACAGCTCCCTACTGATGCTGCCCCAGAACAAGGTTGACCCTCCACCATAGCGGTCATGCTCAGCAATGTTGGCTGCATGGAATCACTCTCCTGATCTTCTCTATACCCTAGAATGTCTATCTGCATGGTCTAGGCAGTACCTTCACTCATCTGTAAAAAGGACAGGTCGCCAATCTTCTCTGGTCGATCAAACGTGGTCCATGGCCCATTCATATCGTGCCTGGCGGTGGTTCCGGGACAGCAGAATGCGAATGCATGGTCTTCTCGATCGGAGACCACATTCGTGCAACCTTGCCCGGATAGTCTGCGTTGGAACATATACCCCAGAGTAAGGTCACTGCTTCAGCTGGGTGGCTGTGGCAAAGCGGTTCCTACGGGCCTGAGTGATCAATAAACCAAACTTCACCTGCAGATGTTGCCCTGTCTCTGCCACCACCATGCCGTCTTACTGGTATGACATACTGCTGAAATCTTGCCTGCGCTCTGGTGGTGATCATCGTATGGTGCACACCAAGGGCTTCACCGACCTGACGATGGGTAGCCCCTTGCTCCATTATCCCTAGAGGCTGCCACATTTCTGCTTCAGACAAATGTCTTCTTACATTTGCATTTGCCATATTCGATCATTAAATCACAAGTGTTTGTATTGAAATGAAGATTGAATACCCTACACATGTTAGGTACATGTAGACAGTGCACGAAAACATCATGAAAAAAAATCAAGGGGTACATGCTTTCCATGACTGTCATGAAAAGTCTGCCTGTCAAGAGAGCTAATGAAAACACTGGGGACTATCTCAATACATTCCTCAATCATATCCACCAAAAATATCGCAAATATGTCACAGGCAAATTTCACAACGATGTGTCAAATATTTGGTGCTTAGCAAACTTTGAGTAGTATAGTAATAACATGATTTTGTTGAGTGTCCTGGTTTATTAACGGTCCTTGAGGACAGAATAACAGCCCTCTGACTTATTAAAGGCCCTCAATTTCTGCTTGTGCCGGTAATAAACCCTCGGGCTGTTATTCAGTCTGCTGTTAAAGAACTGCAACACCCTCCAAGCTCATGTTATTTTTATATCATCAGACCTGCATGAGGGATTAACAGTCCAAACAGCTATTAGAGGCCCAATGCGATAGCTGTGGGCTGCTAATAGCTGTAGGGCTGCTACTCCCTTATGGAGGTCCAATAATGGTGTGTTATGCCCGAGAAAGCCATGTTATTATTATTATTATCAAGTCTATATATGGTGAAGCAGAGACCAGGTCACAGGGCACCAATGGCTAAATAGCTATTAGCACTCTCTGCCTGGTTTACTCTTTTTTAAAGGCAGGTATGCCATACTGTGTTAGGGTTGAAGCTAATTCTTTATAATGTGCTAGTAGAGCCTTATAAGTTGATAAAAATTATCTTCAGTTGATAGAGTGGGGGTGATTTATGACTTTGAATGTCCAGCCTTCTACTGCATGAAAGTGGGAACACAGTTGTGGCATTGCACTGTTTTATTTCAGGAATGTAAGTTACGAAAAGTTTTAAATACAAACCCCTGATGCAGAAAAAATGTTAAAGAATATTTCAAGATAATTAAAAAGATAAACACACAATTTTAATTTAACAGTTTCAGGGCTCATACCCATTACCTAACAAATCGGCTGCATTCACCTGCATAATTTACAAATTCAACAGAAGAAAAAAAGATAATTTTTTAAAACAATTCAACAAAACCACATCATGTGACCCCTCGCTGGAATGAGCTCGTTCGGCTTGTTCCAATGAGAGGGTCACATGATATGGTTTTGCTGAAATTGTTTTTTAAATTTAAAAAAAATAATATTTAGAAGGCTTATGGTACCAGGACCATAAGCTGATTTATTTCGGGAATTGGATTTGGGAGGTTTAATTTTTCAAATTACAAATCAAATTCAATTCTTGTTTGAATGGGTTAAGTTGGAGGTAAAAGTAAATTTCCCCAACCAACTTTACTTTCAAAACCGATTCAATGATTTTGCTCCTGCACACCGATACTTGAATCCCTCGTGCGGTGAATTGGTTTCGTGGCTTTCATTATTACCCTGCTAGTTCAGTTCCACTCATCCACCCATCAGCTACAGGGAATAGTGCTCGTTTGTGCACTGTGTGCTTATTTCGGACACTGATTGTTTGAAGGATGCTTCTTTGGGAGAGACCTTTCCATTATATTCACAGATATATTGTTTTTGTTTTGCTATTTTCATAGTGAATCCGTTGACCATGTTATCCAGTCCATCCACCTCAATTCAAGTGCTCATTTTTGGGCACAGTTTTGTACGGCATTTTAGAGAGTGCATGGTTGATCAATTCCCTACACAAGCTTACAACCTAGGATTCCCGGGGTTTGATGTTCACTATTATGGGGAGGGTGGTATGACATGGGGGGTAATGATGTTGTGGCATGTGAGTATCCACTGGGGTGTCTGGGAAGTCAATTGATATGGCTCAGCACCTACATCACAATTTACATGTGCCATTGATTGTTATTTGTTCAGATTTCCAATGTCACCCCCCTAACGACCGAACATATACCGACAGCATCGCAATTTTCAATGGCTCCCTTCATGATCAGTCGGGTGGTTCAAGTGTTCCCTTTATGGCATTTTGGCATCATCACAGGTTTCTTTTTCCCATTCCTTCTACCTCTGGGATGGTGTTCATTTAAATAGGAAAGGGAAACACAAACTGTATTACAGCTGGCGGGGGGCAGTGTTACTTGCCAAACACATTTTGGACAGCAGGGTTTAAGGGTTTTGAATTTCTATGCTATTTCACTTTTGACTGGAAAACACATTTATTGGTTGTGAAGTTAAGGCTTACTGCGTAATCTGTTGACTAATTTTACAGACATATTAAATCTAACAGACTGTCCAGTAAATCCTGTACATTCATTATAGTCCCCGGCCCCCAAGAAGGATATCAGTTTTGACATAAATCCTGATAAATTGTACAGAAACGAATTTCCTTTTCCAAATGTTCAGTGTTCGGTAATGGGACTTCAAAGCTCTGATAACGAATGAAGACAGAAAATGCATACACGTGAATGATATTTAATAAGAGAGTCCTTACTGTACATTTTTCACTTGTATCCACGTTTGTCCATTTACGAGTGATGAGTGACAATAGGTGATTTTGGCACATCCCCTAGTTTCATACACCATCAGTTCAATCATGATTCCTAGGAAATCAAATGTACAACAACAGTTAAAGGGTGTATTTCTTTATGTAGTTCCAACGTAGCTCATTTTATTCAGTTATCCACTCGAACTGTGGCTACTATGGTAAAGCGGATGAAAACACTTTCAAATTGGGTCATTTGTTCAGGGAAATTCACCTTGCGACCATGTTATGCAGGAAAATTATGCCGAAAATTAGAACCACATCAGATGTATTTTGAATAGTCAGTGACACTGTTATTGTTCTGCTTTTACAGGTAATATTTGAGGCGTTTGTTTCCTGATAGTTTTGGGTGGTATTAGCACGGGTCAAAACAGAATTCGGAATTACCCATGGTGTGGATTCTTGATCTCTCGTAGGCTGAAATGTCCCCTCATAGGAAATTGGGCAAAAATGAAACACCACATCTAAAATGGGGAGGTGGAACCAAATTACGTGAGTCGTGAAGTTAGGATTACACTTTATTACCCATTCTGGAAAGGACGTCATATGCCTGTGCACTTTAGTCAACTTATAACCACGGTTGGTGTGGTGGTTGGGTGGGGTGGGGTGGGGTGGGGTGGGGTGGGGTGGGGTGGGGTAGTGAGGGTATGCAGTTTGTTGAAGTCAGGATGGGGTGAGAATATTCAAACCAATGAGTTTATCCTGGCATCAAAGGCATCATAAAAAATTTACCCTATGACCCTCTGGGTGCAATCTGGTGCCAGTAGTGGTTCAAGAGCTGAAATCATAATTGTAGATTATCACGTGTGCACGTTTACCTGAAATTGATCCCATTTTTCTGACAATCTCTCTCAGGTTTCCAGAGCTCAACATGTATGATTTTGATTTCCTCCTCATCTATTGGGCTTGGGTCTAAGCCTGTTTATAGGTTTTATGATTATGTTAATTTCAGAGCAGCATATACACAGAACGACACACGCATGTGAATGGGTTGATCGATATGGCACGGGTGCCAGCGTGGAAGGATAGAACGAGAGGCCACACGCCTCGAATTTTATCCTTCCGTGATGACACAAGTGCCCTATCGACTAACCCATTCACACGCGTGTGTCGTTCTGTATTTATCACACGCCGTCACGTCTATAAAACAATTATTAGAAGGACACTCGGCAATTCATTTGACAACTATTAACACATACAACACATTTTATGGCCAACCAAATTTGCGAGGGGAACCCGTGTTACTATTTCGTCCCCCGAGTTCCAATGTGGGCACATAGAACACATTGGAACTCAGGGGACGATTTTCAGCTATCGCTAGCGATTCAAATTGAAATTGCGTTGCACGATTTGTAGAAAATTCCAGTGAAATTTTGTTTCTATTTAAAAAATTTCCGTTCCGCGCATATGTGCAGAACAGATTTTTATTTTCCGCACGGTTTAGTGTTGCTGTAGATTTCATAGAACAGGCGCGTAATAAAGTTAGTTTCCCTTCTTATTTCATTCCTTGTTTCAATTGCTCCATTTTTTCCTACATTATGATGTGGGTCTTCAGTTTGCCCTTTGGTTTCTGGAGGGGTCCAGGGGATGCCTATTGCTGGGGTTTCCTTTTGGGGGTGCCTGATTCACTTAGTTACCTGACATTTGTGCCTTATAATTTTGTAGTCCTGTGGATATGGTAGGTTTTTTCTTCTAGCTACATCATCCCCTTCTCCTTTCCACACACTGGGTGGGTGTTTTTGTTACGCCCTGCTCCTGGGTGTGTTTAAGCCCTTGTGTTCACTTGCTTTAGTTGCCCTTTGATATGGATGTTTGTTCCTGACATATTCTGTCAAAGTCATTTGTTTTGCTTGTGACAACTAATGGGGCTGCCATGATTCCTGTTACCTTTTAATCATTAGTCCTCCCTATATTTGTGTGGGTCAGTCTGAGTGTCACCATGCCAGGTTTGTTTTTATTACAGGTATCAGTTTCCCAATCATAATACACTGAATGACGGCTGTACAGGCTCAATTTGGATTTTTGTGTGTTTAGATATCTGCTAATAATTGCTCCCATATCACTGTAGATTGTTGGTTAATTGGGCAATTGGCTTGTGGCCATGGATGTTCTCTTGATTGTTTGTAGTGTTCTAATTGCCTACGGATGGTGTCAGAGGTTTCTTTCGCATCTTGAGGGCCATCGCCTTTCCCATGATTTTGCTCACTTAAGGGTCCTTGTTCCCTTTTATTGATCTTACCCAGACAAGGGTCATCGTTGTTTCCCACTAGTGAGAATATTCGCACACTTTTACTGATCTTACCCAGTCGAGGGTCACTGACATTCCCATTAGCATGGGTCTCGACTCCCATTCATTAGTCATACCCAGTTGAGGATCATCGTCATTCCCATCAGCGAGGATCTTTTGCTCCCTTTTATTGCTTTTACTCAGTCAAGGATCATCAACATTCCTATTAGTTAGTATATCCACTCCCTTTTATTGATCTTACCCAGTCGAGGGTCATCGACATTCCAGTTAGCGAGGGTCTTCACTCCCATTCATTAGCCATACCCAGTCGAGGTTCAGTGTTTTTTGCCATTAACGAGGGTCTTCGTACTCTTTCATTAGTCGTACGCAGTCAAGGGTCGTCGGCATTCCCTAAGTGAGTATCTTCGATTCCTTTTACCCCTCATACCCACTTGAGGGTATTCGTCGTTCCATTCCCTATCTTCCATTTAACATTTTGCAGGTATGGATCTTCACTTATTACCTGCAGCTGTTGAGTTAGATGGTCAACTTCTTCCATTTGATGAGGACACTCATCTTCCCATTGTGCTTTGCATATATTTTTTGGTGCAGGTTATTGACTGCAAGTTTGATGGAGGACTGTTTCTCATCTCCTTTTGGTTATGGCCTTTTGGTCACAAGTTTATCACCCTCTTCAAGCAAGGCTGTTTTGATCGGGATGTACATCCCTTCTTTCGTTTGTGGTTTCATTATTGACGTGGTTGACCTGGTTGACCCTCCGGTCTCCATCACACTTCTGGTGGCCTGGTCTTTTTCTAACTCAATTAATTCTTGTCCTTCCATTTTTCAGTATGTGTCCCAAGCATAAACTGGATTACGGAGAGGAGTTATCACCTCCCCCCAGCAGGCGGAGACTTCGTCTGGCCTTAGTGAAATCGCAAGTGCATCATCTCGGCCTTCCCCAGATATTCTTTTGCCTCCAGTTCTCAATTCTGCAACAACCTGTTCTTCCCGGATTCCTTCATGTCATTCCCCAGGCAGGGCAGTGCAATCTACACAGATTTAAGGTGACCCATGATTCTCTCATTTTATTGAACACCAGCTAGCAACAATGGGGCGGACAATTACCACACCTGAGGGTATAACTCCACAGCTGCCGTTACTTTTCTGGACAGGTTCCTACTGATGAGGTACCTCAGGACTTTTCGACAACTGGTTCAATGTTTCCACAGCC
Source organism: Pictodentalium vernedei (assembly GCA_031216915.1). Classification (NCBI taxonomy): domain Eukaryota; kingdom Metazoa; phylum Mollusca; class Scaphopoda; order Dentaliida; family Dentaliidae; genus Pictodentalium; species Pictodentalium vernedei. Next base: position 220,564,973 of record CM062295.1, on the reverse strand, counting down.
CATTTCCATGCCTTACACTGTTCTTTAACAAACTTTGTTACCGACACAGCGTTCCCTTTCTACGTGTCTCTCGGTGAGTGTTGCCAGTTCATCACTACCAACAACTGAGCTTCCACCGGTTACTTCTAATCCAGTGACGGATTTTGGCATTTACATTGGTAAATGTTTGACTGACCAACAATCCTCGAGACCACATGTTTCTGCAACTTCGGTATCAGTAGTTCCTGTGTTCCAAGTGAGTAGATGTATCCCATACCCTCCTTTACAACTGGTACTACCTTCCACAGACTAGATCATCCTGTAGAGTCAAGTGTGGTTGAGATTGGTTACATCCTTGGTAAGAAATGTGATTACACAGGTTCCCACACCCTGGGCACCCTCGTGGATGCTTTCATCCATTTCCCACTTAGGGACCACATTGTGTGGGACGAATTTCTTCATATTGGGGAGTTGCTGCAAAAGCAGTTTGCAGCTGCACAATTTGTCATTTTTGCCACTTTCATCCAGCTAGATATTCCAACCTACAAGCATTCTTCAGGTACGCCCTTCATTCTACAGCTGCACCCTAAGAGCCCGCTGAAATTTGCTCTTTTTCTGCTTTGAGGTCATATGCTTCTGTTTGTCCACACTGCTTTTGCATTTTTACCTCCCAATCTGGTGCTCCAGTTACCAGGTGTCCATTTGACTGCGTCGTTCTGTCTCGTTCTTTGCAGGCTTAACCGTCGATTTTATAAGTCCCACAGTTTTGAATAGGTGGGGCATTGCACCTGGCATTTCCAATGCCCAGATTCAGTGGATTGGCTGACAGTCATCTAATGCCTTTAAAGCATATATCTGCCACGTCCCGGGTGCTAAATGCTCTCACGATTGCTGGTCGGGTGTCGCTAGCTGTCCAGTGGACTGCTTATGACATTTATTTTGCTCCACCTTTGCCAAGAAGATGACAACTGATGGCTTCAGATGTATGATCTGAAGCAATCTTTGTCCGCTACTATGAGGATACAACATGATAGTCTACTTCAGATATAGGGGCTGAAGTCGTTATGGTTAATTTACCAAAAGTGTTATGTTGTTGTAAGGGTTATATATATGTGATTTACCCTAATGATTTTGTCCCTCTAGTTAAGAGTACTTCAGATATATAAGGTGAAGTACTTTATTACTTTTCAAGTGTAATTTACTGAGATTTCCGAGTTTGATTATAAACGATAACTTCACAAGTGAATTATGCAATCAACAATTGTGTCATGTATCCGTGCACGCAAACGAAGATGCTTTGCCGTGGATGTAATGGGGACTTCATTGTTTTTTTTGTTTTTCAACCCTTTACCTAATATAAAAAGCAGACGACACTTGCAAAAAACAATTCTTGAACAGCTATTATTTTCATTTTTTTGTCTCAAAAACATAGGTTATGGCCCCTCATTGGAACAAACTCGACGAGCTCGTTCCAATGAGGGGTCATAACCTATGTTTCAGAGGCAAAAAATGAAAAAATAATGAAAATTAATTGGCGATTTTTTAGAATAGCACTGGCTGTTACATTAAGTGGTAAAGGGTTAAATAATATAATTATTGTTAATAATAAAAAATAATAAACAGAGTAACCTCTTGACTGGACTGGTTTCATGAAATAATTCATTCGAGGCGAGGGACTATATTGTAAAACACTCGTTTGCATTCACGCTCTCGTGTTTGTACAACGTCTCTCACCTCTCATGAATTATTTCACATAACCAGTCCAATCAAGTGATTACTCTCTATTTATTTATACATTTGTATATATGTATATCGATTAATGTTCATAATTTTGTGTTTCTCAGATTCAAATTGGGTATTTATCAGCTGGGCATGGCTCGGTCTTCTATTATTGTATTTGCTGTCTTTTTATTGGATATTTCTTTGGAGTCTCAATATTAAAGATGTATTTCCCTTGAACTAGTATTCTTGAAAATCTTTTGATCTGACATGCTATTTTCTCTGTTGATTTTGAAAAAAACCCTATTTATTTCGATTTGACATGTTTAGTATTTTGAAGTCTGATATGAGAGAAAAGTTGTTTTTGATATAATTTACGGTTTCCAATTTCTTCCTTTGAAAAACTTTACGTTTTCTTTAGCAGATATTTCCTGTTGTTGACATCATTCAGTTGGCAAGGATGCTTTAAGGGCCGATATAAGTAATGGAATTTGGTTTATTTTGAAATTCTCACCTCTCATATTTCTTAAATTCAGATTACATATACACAAATTATACATCAAAATAAAGGTTGGGATGTATAGAACACGAAACACATGTGTAATCAGCTCCTAGAGTCGAATGTAGGCACCACTGGTTCCTGGAAGTCTTCTACCGTATTCGCACCAGAACTGATAATAAAATAATATTTCATCAGAACAACTTGTGGCCAAATGTGCTTCATGTATCCAAGAACAAAGCTAGGCATTCAAAACACTTTCGAATACAGTGATGTGACTACATTTTGAAAAAGGACAAAACTGTCTGCATTTTTTATTGAAGATGGTTTCCATGCTCGACAGACATGCGCAAATCATCGAAAAATCAAATCGTAATTCTAAGAAATTTCAACAGGTATCATGATACCTTGCACTGAATATGGCAACTTTCCAATCTTTATCTAATAACAGTATACTTTATGAAGGCGATCTTTTTCATTATTTGATTTTAGACGGCGTTGTTTTTACATGCTTTCTCTGTCCGATGACGTCGACCGGAAATCGAAAGTATACAATTCGTAAACAACAGCAAACGCTTTGGAATTTTCCCCAATGCAGCTCTGTCGCCGTGTTTTGAAGAATTTTTATCCCCTAGCTTTGTTCTTGGATATGTAAAGCACATTTGGCCACAAGTTGTTTTCGTGCAATATTATTAAATTATCAGTTCTGGTGCGAATACGGCAGCAAACGTCCAGGAACCAGTGTTTCGTGTTCTATACATTTCAACCTTCATTTTGATGGACATTTTGTGTATATTTAATTTGAATTGAAGGAATATCAGAGGTGAGAATTTTCAAAATAAACAAAATTTCATTACTTATATTGGCCCTTAATTGGAAATATGGCTGATCGTTTGAGATGGGAAACCAAGGAAGTTGGCTATAAACAACTGCACGAGGGTATCAATGAAGAAATGGAAGTTAAGTGACAAATCCAATAAAAAGATACCACCAGCATCTGATACTGCTATTGACCCTGATTTTGATTCGCATGATCATTTAACCCTTTACCCAACGAAGACAATATCAATATTTGAAAAAGCATTTTTGAACATTTTTCAAAAAATTTCAAAAAAACCACATCATGTCACCCCTCATTGGAATGAGCTCGTTCCAAAGAGGGGTCACATGATATGGTTTCGTTGAAATGTTTTGAAAAATAATATTTTTTCATATGCTAAATATACATATTACGCGGGCGGATGCGGCCGATTCGTTGGGAAAGGGTTAAATGAACTGTTATATAATCAATCGATGAACGAACTGATGCAATCTCCTCAGAAAGCGGAGAAAGAAAAGAAACGTCAGGAAGAAATGTTGAAAAAGAAGACTTTATAAGACGATTCAATGTACCAGAGCACAAATAGAACAGCTTAAAGGTGCGGAAAGTCAGTCCGATGATCCCAAAATAGTGCCTTCTACATCATTGTTTCAGGGACGAGAAGAAATTTACGAAGGGGCTAAAAAAGACTTTAGTAGAACTGATTTAGATTCCCTTTGCAAATGAATTGTCAAATGACAACCAGTCACTTAAATCAAAATCACACAAAACTAAGATAATAGCAAGTGTTATTAATCCAGATTCAGATTCAGATTCTGATTTAGATTTTTGTGGACCAAAGAATGTAACTTTCTGATTTAGATTTTTGTGGTCCAAAAGAATGTCACTTGTAAGCTTAACCTTTTAACTAACATGAAAATCATATGACACTTGCAACAAAATTCTTGATAACTAATTTTTGTTTTTTGTCTGAAAAACATCAGTTATGACCCCTTGTTGGAACGAGATCGCTGACCTCGTTCCAACGAGGGGTCATAACCTATGTTTTTGAGACAAAAATGAATATATATTGAAAATTAATTGGCGATTTTTTAGAATAGCGCTGGCCGGTTTTGGTCGCTATGTTGGGTAAAGCGTCAAACAAAATGTTAATCTGAGATCTGGTCTGGAGGCAAAAGTGAGTGACCAGGTTTTATTCTCTCAGAAATTTCCTCATGCCTCACTTCAGTTTGAGTGTGTAGGGTCAAATTAGATTTTAAAGATGTTACTTTTCAGCAATTTGTTGCCGGAGAGTTAGAAATTATTGGTGATCCTCACATAAAAAACATTGAAAAAACTGGTCGACTTTTGTTACTTAAAAAGATAGTTTATTATCAGACCACATATGAATGGAAAGCCCTCCTTAATTTTTACAGTGATTGGATAAGGAGAACTGAGTTGGGACAAAACACCCAGCAGGATGATCTGACGAAAATTGAAATACCAAGTTTATTAGAAACAAATCTTACGGTCAATCAAATTATAAAAACTTACAATCAACTGATGAATTAGCAAGTGACGCTTATGTGGTTTTGTTCTGCCTATCAAAGGAACAAATGTTCTCTTTCATCGCCCCACAGAGCTATAATTAAGGGTCTTCCTAAATCAGTAGAGCACATATGTACCACTTGTTGGACAAAAAGAGGGAAAAATTATCTCATCCAGAAAGTTCTTCTGCTTGCTCTTAACAAAAATGACTAGAACATGGATTGCAGTTTCACAAACTAAATCCACTTGCAGAAATATTTTATCCCAACTATTTAACCCTTTACCCAATGCAGACGATATCAAAATTTATTGTTTTAAATAAAAGTTTTTTAAATTTTTGAAAAAATTTCAACAAAACCATATCATGCGACCCCTCATTGGAATGAGCTCGATGAGTTCATTCCAACAAGGGGTCACATGATAAGGTTTTGTTGAAATTTTTTGAAAAATAATATTTTTTCATCAACTGAATTTGCGTATTACGTGGGCAGATGTGGCCTATTCACTGGGTAAAGGGTTAAAATCCAATGTTTTTAAATTTTTCCCAAAATACAGAAAAATTAAATTGCCAGGCTGAACATTCCTTGTTATTGCAACGGACTTCTGCAGTAGTTTCACATAATAATTCTCTGGAAGTTCCTATGGACATTTGGGGGAACCTTCAGCATTTATTGGTAAATTAATAAACAGAATCATTTGAACCTGATTGTGTGACTCCTGACAGAAAAAGATTGAATCTTCCTTTGTGTCATCGAGAATTACAATTTTCTGAGCCTTCCAAAAATGATTTTGAACATGTTGATAAAGATTCTCACAATCGCTTTCATGATAATTCCGATAAAAGTTACACCATCAGTACATTTAATACAGAAAGAGCTAACAATTTCCAAATACTTTGGAATCTCATTTCAGAATAAATTCCTTTGGTGTGCATAATTTGTTTTTATTCACAGGGAGAGAGTTCATGTTGTGGAAAGAAGCATGCTTTATGAATCTTAATTCTTCACTCTAACCTTGTGATTCACAGGACGTGTAGGCCAAGATGTGACATTTTCACCAGATAATGAATAAAACTCCCATCTGTGATGTGAGAAACAAAGGTGAACTCAAGATAATACTGGATGTCTTGGATGAGAAACTCTCGCATTCTGCCCCACACATTCCATATGCAGGCCACAATAAGACTTGAAGTGTAATAGATTTCGAGTTTTGGTTAACCACCACTATCATGTATGAGAAAATCAACAAAACCCTATACATATCTTTGTGATTTTTAAAATGGGATAGCTACATTTGGGGAGATGATCTGATTTATAAGGCTAAGTGTGGGTCGAAGACGTGCCAATTAATATGATGAACCGTGACAAAGTTGTCAAAGTGGCCAAGCTTCAGAATATTATAATTTAATCATATTTAGTTGCTACACAGACACACATTTCTCTCCCCCCCCCCCCCCCCACCGCATGTGTAACATACGTCTGTCCAGGGTGAGATAGCGGGGAGAGACAGATGTATCCCACCCCTCCCACGTGACGTTATACATTTATAACGTTATTATGACGTTATGAATATCGTATCAGTTTCTTGCTACCAACTAATCCATATTGACGTCATCAGCATGCCGGGTGATCAAAGTTTGATGCTCTAAAACTCTTTAAACCCCAAGATGCCACCGTTCCTAATTGATTTCGTGGTATATACCTTTGGTATATACATAACTTTTGTGTGCTCTTTCCGATGGTGTCATCAGTTTTTCAAAACAACGAATACCAAATGAGTTGATTATATCAGCACGTGGCCGCCGATTACCTCTGGCTAACGTAGCCGCTGTATAGTGTGTGTGTGTGGGGGGGGGGGGGGGGCAGAAAAATAATCCCTGATGGGTACGGGTGTGGGGTGGGAAAATCTCAAACTCGGGACAAGATATTTGGTCCAGACACTCGGCAAGCCTCGTGTCTGGCCCAAATATCTTGCCCTCGGTAAGATTTTCCCATCCCAAAAACTGTACCCATCAGGGATTATAATATTCTAGATCTTCTGGGCTGAATTATATGTGTATCTTGTGACTACACTTCCCTGCTAAAAGACATGTCTTCGAAATATGGATTCTGGAAGTGCAATGTGTGATCTTGATATGGGTTATTTATCCCTTGGAAGAGGGAAAGGAGGCAGTAGCTCACTCCTCTAAGATCTCCCTCCCTGCCATGCCATCCACTCTTATGATAATTATACTTTATTTGGAAGGATAACGGTAATTTATCATATTTATGAGTTTGATTGAAATTACACAACCTGAATATCAAATACTGACCAATTCCTTCACCATCTAGATCTTGTGCTCTCCGTCTCATTTTTCCCCCATATATGGGGTAAGATTCGACAATCAATACAATCTACTCTAAGATGTATGGAAAGAAATATCAAAGGAAGATGCTTCATTCGTGATCAAATCTTGATCACCAGACAATGATCATGGAAGGACAAGCCAGAAACAATGATGACCAGTGGATTGAGGAGGGAACAACTCTGACTGATCAATGGGAATTTTGTAATCGACTACATTTACTAATCGCATCAATTACAACTTGTCAATTAACCATTTCAACACTACTTGAGTACAGGAAAGTGATCCCAAACTTATAATTTAATACTCATGTTAACTGAATATTTTATTGGCAAATGGTTCAACTATACTGAGTCAAAACAGAAAGTATAATAAACTTTGAGGAGCAATTTTTTAGTATTATCGACTTTAATCCAAAACAAATTATATTTCGAGTCTAGTTGTATGAATTTGCATAATTTCATGTTCTTACTGTTGCCAGTGTCATGTCAGGAAGTCGCAATTCAGACATGGGGTGAAATGAAAAATTCACATATGTAGTCAATAGCGTGTATGTAAACTGTTTGCCTCTTGGATGGCAAAACATTGACGGCGCATGGACCTGACAAGTCTCTGGATGTCACCCTGTGGTATTGCGTTCCACTCTTGTCTTAGAATATTATGTAAATCACCTAACATCTGAAGATCATAAAGTCGAAAGTGGGGGCAGGGAAGAAGATCGATGCTCTGCTCCTCAAGAAAGTCACGACAGATATGTGCCACATGTCATCGGGCATTGTCTTGCTGGAATAACTGCAATCCGACGTTAGCAATGAACAACGGGACAAGAACAGCATTAAGAATTTCGTCCCTATATCGCTGTCCATTCAGATTACCATCGGTGAAGATCAACTGCGTTGGATGATGCAAGGAAATTCTGGCCCAAACATTACACTACCCCTGCTGAAATAGTGGCATTCCTGCACACAAGCATAAGAAAACCGTCCTCCTCGTCGGCAATACACTCTTGCCCTACCATCAGCACACTGTAAACAAAATCGTGATTTATCACTAAAAAGAACTGTGCTCCAATGCTGCTGCATCCAGCGGACATGCTGATGTACCCTTTCCATTCTGATGGTACGATGATGTTGAGTAATGACTGGTCCGTGGTATGGATGCCTACTTCAGACACCATGTTCAGCGAGTCTGTTGCGAACAGTTTGTGCACTGATTCTATTGTTAGTTCTACCAGGAGTAATTGCTGCTGTCCTCATCACCGGAAGGAAGCAATCCCGCAAGTGAGATGTCCTGATATGTCAGTCTTGTGCAGGGGTCGTAACACAGAGGTTCTATACCTTCCAATGAGACAGTACATAGTGGCCACAGTGACTTCGAACTCAGCAGCGAGATCATCTGGAGGTATTCCAGCCTCATGCATACCAATGGCACGCAACCTCTGATTTTCGGTTAACCTTGGATTTTTTAAAATGTCGGAAGACAAAAACTAGAGTGTTTTCTCTATAACCCGGGCTCTCTAGCACAACATAACACAAAAAATCCTTGATCACTCATTCAATTTGACATTCTAGGGTAGCACGTGCTATTTTGAATTCCATAGCAAAATTGTATATGGCTGAGTGGACAACAACAACATGTCACTAAACTCTTTGCATGACTTCTTGTCCACAAAGATGCAACATTAGAACTATTATATTTCATCCTTATTGCTATTTTTCACATTTGTTTCTATTATACTTTCTATTTTGACTCAGTATATATTGGATGCAAATTGATAAATATGTAAATTAACAAGAAGCCCCATGGGGATTGAGGCACTTACCTGACCAAAGTTGTTTAAAGAGGGATTCAATTAACATCTACATCTAGTTAACACTACAGAGGAAGGAAGTTATTTAATTATTTATAACTCTGCAGTCCATGCCAGATGATTTTTTTTCTAGTATTGGTATTGAAATTTTAAAAAATTTTTGCTAATCTACTTACTCAGCATTTTTCGACCCCCCCCCCCCCACCTCCTACAGATCACTCTACCACAGATTTGCAGTATTGCAAAACTAGGGAGTCCAAATATCAACCAAGGGACTTAACTTGAACAAAATTGAAGGATGTTGGACCCTCTAAGGACGCTGTATATCAAATATCAAAAGATTTTGATTGTATTTCAAGAAGCAAATATTTTAACATTTTTTCTCATTTTGGACTAAGTTAAAATTTGGGCTCCAATAGGGAGCCCAAACATTAACCCAGTGACTTGATTTGAACAACCTTAGATCTGACCTCCTTAAGGATGCTGTATACGAATTATCAAAAGATTCTGACTGGTGGATCTGAAGAAGATATTTAAAAATTATTCCCCAAATTGCATTAAGTTAAAATTCTGACGCCCATAGGGACCCCAAATATTAACTGAGGGACTTGCTGTGAACAAACTTGAATCTGAGCCCCATAAGGATACTGTATAGTCAGTATCAATAGATACTGAGCAGTGGATCTGAAAAATAAGATTTTTAAAAATATATTCCCCATATTGCATTAAGTTCAAATTCAGGCTCCCATAGAGAGCCCAATTATTATCCAACCGGCTTGATCTGAACAAACTTCATACTGACCCCTGTAATGATTCTGTATACCATATATCAAAAGATTCTGGGCATAGGTTGTGGAGAAGAGGAGTTTTAAAGATTATTCCTCATATTGGACTAAGTAATAATTCAGGTTCAAATAGGGAGCCAAAATATTAACCCAGGGTCTTGGTTTGAACAAACTTAGATCTGACATCCCTAAGAAGGTTGTATACGAAATATCAAAAGTTTCTGGCAGGTGGATCTGAAGAAGAAGATTTTTAAATATTACTTCCCATATTGCAGTAAGTTAAAATTCGGGCTCCTATAGAGAGCCCAATAATTATTAACTGATGGACTTGAGTTGAACAAATTTCAATCCAACCCCTGTAAGGAATCTGTATACCATATATTAAAAGATTCTGACTAGCGTTTCTGGGGAAGAAGAGTTTTCAAGATTATTCCTCATACTGGATTAAGTTAAAATTTGGGCTCTAATAGGGAGCCCAAATATTGACCCAGGGACTTTGTTTGAACAAATTGATCTAACCACCCTATAAATGTTGTATATTAAATATCAAAAGATTCTAACTGCTGGATCTGAAGAAGATGATTTTTAAAGATGATCCCCCCCCATGTTGCACTAAGTTAAAATTGAGCCCCCATAGGAAGCCCAAATATTAACTGAGGACTTGATTTGATCAATCTTGAATCTGACCCTCATAACAATGATGTATACCAAACTTTGAAGGATTCTAATGGGTGGATCTGAAGAAGAAGATTTTCAAAGATTATTCCCCATATTTTCCTAAGTTAAAATTTGGGCTCCTGTGTTGAGCCCAAATATGAACAAAGGAGCTTAATTTTAACAAACTAGTATCTGACCCTTCTATGGATGCTGTATACCAAATATTACAAAATTCTGATCAGTGATTCTGGAAAAGAATTTTTTTTTAAATTTTTGCAAATCTGCCGACTCAGCATTTTTTTTCGATCTTCCCCACCCCATACAGGTCACTAAGACACACCCAATTGCAATTGGTTTACCTTTCCATTCTACTGGCCATAAGGATGCTTCATACTAAATAACAGTTCTGCACGGTTTGGGAAATATGGGCATTTGAAAATATTTATATTTTTAGCTTGTGGGGTTTCCATAGGGACACAGTATTTTTTATTTTGGCACTAATCGGGTACTTACGACTCAATAATACCACATACCAAATTTGGTTCAAATCGGGCCATCGGTTCAGAAAATAGAAATTTTGGGTGGGGCCAATAATCTTGCCCCTCCCATTACAAAGGCTAATATTGCTCTGCAAAGCTCGCTTGAACAAATTTGATTCTATAGACCTTAAAAGGAAGCTCCATACCAAATATCAATACACTGTACCTACTTGTTTATGAGAAGAAGATTTAAAAAATATTTTGGAGCATCTTTCCCCACTCACTCCCTATGAGGCTGGGCAGATTGATTTGAACAAAAACAAAATGCGATGTCAGAGCAACCAATCACCTCAAATTTTACTGAAATCAGTTCAGCTGTTTTGGAGGAGAAGGTGCAAATGGATGACGGACAACAGACAACGAGAGGCAGACGACAGACAGTGAGTGATCACTACAGCTCATCCTGACCTTCAGCCAGGTTAGCTAAAAATCACCTGTTGCAAATACTGAATTCCTCAGAATTCCACCGCATATTTCTTCATGGTTACCATTGCACTTCACTGAACACGTCCTTTCATCTGCTTCCCCATGTTTGCTGTAACTGTTCCCACAATAACATGTACGTCCAGACTGTCAATATAGAAAAAGAGTTGCAGAAAGGTGAAATATCTACAGAAATTATATGCAGTTTGTCATGACACAAATTTTTAATTTGATTTTTATTATTTTATTGTATGGCTTCTCCAAAATACTATAAAATAAGGTCAAAATAATATCTGAGACAAAAAAGATAACTAAAGCAAATCTTTTGTGTGTTTGTTCATTTATAGGAGTTAAATAATAAATAATGTTTAAGCCTAAAATATACCTGAAGGTGCTCCATGGCTTTACAAAGAAAGCAAAGTACATAGAGATTATTACCATAATGTGGATTTACAAAATATGTTTCCGAGTCAAGCTCCAGGTTCTAAGGGCAGATGACGACGAGCCAAAGACGAGTCGTTATCTACCCTTAGAACCTGGAGCGAGACTCTGATGCATATTTTGTACATCCACACAATGGCAATGATCATTTTATCCTACAATATATTGGGGATAAGTCAAGAATGTAGACGAATGTATAACAAACTATTTATTCATATGGATGAACAAAAAGAAAAAAAATGGAACTCACGCGAAAGGAAAATGCTTGTATCCGACCCCTGACACAAACATCTGTATCAGGGGGTCGGATACACGACAGTTGCGGAGTTAATACAAACAAACTACATGTTGATTATAAGATAAAACAGCCTATCAGAAGAAAAGCTGTTCATTTTACACACAGTGTACAATTGTGACATGAACTAGTAGTAATAAAGGTATTGCAAGTTATCTTTGTGATTTCCAGGGTATACCCAGCTTGAGTGGAGCTTGAAAAGAGTTAGAATGTTGAGGAGCTGACAGTTGCTAGTCGACGCTCGGTGGTTCTCTCTGGCTCTGGGTACTCCGGCTTCCTCCACCCACAAAACTGTCACAGTCATGATTAGCCATTGTGCATAAATAAATAAGTTCCAAGGTATATGGGAACTTACACCGGTTTGGAAACTCATACATCCTGAGGCTCAGCCGAAGGGTGTATGAGTTTCCAGACCGGTGTAAACTCCCATACATCCTGGAACACACAAGATTAACAGATTTATTTCCAAGAATTTTGGTGTACTTAATACTTTAACCTTCATTGTGGGAAAAAGCTGACAGAAAATGTGTACGTTGTAAGTTTCTTAGCAAAACCAGACAAATATGGATGTCATTAGAACTGGCTCAATGAGCCAGTACCAATGATATCCATATCTGTATTCTGTAATATTTTATTGCACATAAATATTAAATTTCCTATATTAAATTTCCTACATTTTTATTTTTGTTCCAACATAACCGTGCAGAAGGTATGAATTAATAATTTAAAATGGGTACTTTTTAACCATATAACCTGCTGTTGTGTATTCTTGTTTTTACACAGTGGTTAACCGTGGTGTTAAAAAAAAAGCTACTATGGATTGCAAGTTACAAAGTACCTCTCAGCCAATCAAAACGAAGCATTTTGGGTCATTTGGAAATAAAATATTTTTATCCTCGCTCTGACCAAGTCCGCAAAGCTTTTCTTAGTCTAGTTTGTTTGCCTTCCATCTCTCTCTATCAATCAACAGTTTTATTTTAACATTGCAAACATTTTCTCTGTTATATGATTTGCTCCTTATTCGTTTTTATAAAAGAACTCTGAGATCTCCAGTTACATGGTGCCAAAAAATGCGCAGAGAGCTTTGGGGGGCTTTCTCACATGGTTTACTTTATTCATAATGTGACTCCATCTACTATTGTCTACCGGCACCCAAAACTGAGGGTATGTGAGAGTCCCAGCAGATGATCATTTTTCACCAAACGAATGCAAATGAAGATCTAGACGAGACATTTTCTGGAGAGACAAAAAATGCACATTTTGAGATCATTATCATGCACCATGATTGGCCGTAGCCCAAAGGTGAAGGTCACATTAAGGGGGTGAAGGTCAAATTGTTGATCTTGCTTGTTCATATGTCACATCATCTTAACCACTTAAGCTTTGTTAATGTATTTTTTACAGGCATGTATACTTTTAAGGAACGGAATGTTACAAATCATGTTTTTGTCTATACGCCAAAGGTGCAGGGCAGAGCAAGGGATGATAGGTTAAATCACTGAATTCTCTTGTTTGAGCCATATATTTGTGACTTACTAAGCTTTCTAAATGCAACATTACAGGGTTGTGTCTCATGAGAGGTGGAAGCTGTATGTACTGATGGCAAGCTAAGAGATCCTTTGCAGTGACAGATGTAGCGGTGGGGGTATATGGGCCATTTACCAACCAACCTTGTTGGTCTGGATGTCTTAGTCTCGTGGTAAATTGATCACTTTGTGTTCTAGAGATCGACAGTTCGAACCCTGGCTCCCGCACTTCTTTTTCCTCCTGTTACATTTGGGGGCTCATCTGATTTTCAGCAGTAGGTGGCACTGCGGGTATTTCCACCACTCTGAGGGAGGAACCTGGGTGAGATTCACATGTGGTAAATCTCAAAAGAAGGGGAGAGTAGTGTAGCGGTCGAGGTATAAGGGTCATTTACCTGGTTGGTCCTGATCTCTTAGTCTTGTGGTAAATAGGTCACTTTGTGTGCTAGAGGGCGACGGTTCCAACTCCAGCTCCCACACTTCTCTCTCCTCCACTAATGGAGGTTGGGTGGGGACAAAGCATAGATATTCAAGGAACATCAATTCTCAAGTTGGAATTCAAGTTGGCACCTATTCCTTCAAGGTCTCTTTGTGACACTCATGGGAAAGAGTTTTATACAATCCAACGGAGAGAATTCCCAGTACACATGGGTATATCAGTGTTCACCACTGACAATGATTGAACAGTCTGTTTTTCTCCCATAACCTATATTTTTGAGACAAAAAATTAAAAAATGAGTTATTCAAGAATTTTGTTTGCAAGTGTCGTCTTGTTTTCAAATTAGGTAAAGGGTTAACCTTATTGATTAATTTGAGTGTGATCTACACTAGAGATGGGAGGTACTGGAATTTTTAGTTTGGTACTCGGTATCTGAGTTGACTCAGATTTACTGATAGAACCAAAGGGGAATTCATACCAGGAAAATACAAAATAAGTTTTTCGTGTTTTCATTCTACCACATGGCCACAGATGACACTGCCAACATTGGCATTCCTTCGCCTACATAAAATCACATCTACAGTAAATGTTTTGACTTGTTCCGAACACATTTTAACCATTAAAGGCCTATTTTAGAGTTTTGCAATCTCAGAGCGTATGTCCTTAACATGGCATAATTAAGGGGTCTTGCTGACAACAACAAATCACTACTAAGCAACTGGACATATACAGGTTGTAGTCTAGTGGGAATTCGAGACAATTTCCCAGGCCCTTGAGGGGTAACAAAACTGAAAAGACAATCAGTCAGTCTTTTTTCATGAAAATGAACACTTCCCCTGCTATATCAAGCCTCAATAAGGGCTTAAAAATAGCAAATGTAGGAAAAAGAAAATTTTTAAGCAATTTGTATATCTTTTATACTTACCAATCACCCAGACTAGCTGGTGCTAACTCAAATTAATCCAGGGCCAAATGCAAATTTTGCCCCCCCCCCCCCAATCCCTAAAATTTCCATACAAAACCGAAAAAATTAAGTCCTAGATGGTCCTCCATACTTTTGAGATCAACGCATGCGCAGTATCCAAGAAGGTACTGAAATTGGCGAAGACCATCGTTCTTTCTACAGATGCCTGCTAAATGTTATAAACAGCGGGGAGGTATGATTGCCCACTCATGAGAGGGCCATCCCCATCTGGACCATTGTTATGTATAAAAATATACAAATTACTTGAACTTTTTCATATTTTTATACTACAACCAATGGCCCAGACTACCTGAATCGTAAAAAGGCTGGAGGGCCAAGGACTTAAAGGAAAATCCAATCTCTCAATTACTTCAGTGAAGGATAGCTCCTACAGGAGAATAGAAGATACATGTAGGAATTATATGTCTTTCTCTTTTACGGGAAAAGAGAGAGACATAACACCAACAATGTAATTGAATATTACATAATGTATAATTCTCCATTTAATGGCAGCATAACCCGTTATGATAATTCGGTGAAGGAAACCAACATATAAAGATAGTCCTGAGAATGAGACTCTTTATACTTATTTAAAAGAGTCCGAGGATTGTATATCAACGCTCATTAGACACGTAACATATACAAATGCTTCACAGTGAGCTAAACTTTAAAAACAGTACATAAATGAGATATAGTTATTGCTTCACACCGAGCTACATGTTAAAAAACCATCCCAACACTGACGCGGGACTACTGACACCGGAGGAGGTATTCCCTTGCTTTTCACTATAAAGCCAGATGATCATAAGGAAAAAACCACCCGCACCCCGCCCTCCCACTTGTTCTGAGGTAAAATTCCACAGAATGAAGAGGGCAGCAGAACAGCGGCAGAGCTGGAGCAGACTGCCTAAAGACCTTATAGATGTAACATTAATGGACAACATTCTGAGCAACAGAAAGAGGACCCAAAGATCTAATGTCTCCGGAGATGGACTGTAAATTTCCCAGGTAAAACTTGGTAAATGTAGAGGGCTGGTCCAGTAAGCAACCTTCATAAGACCACTAATGGCTATACTGTTAGAAAAAGCCCAAGAAGTGGACAGTGCTCTAACTTCGTGCGCTATAATCTTGTTGACAGAACGTCCGAAGATAGATTTTTGTAGGCAACACGTATTGCCAACTGAATCCATCTGGCTAACAAAATCTGATTGACGTTTATAAATGCGCATTGCTCTGACTGATCACAGCAAAGGTCTACGGTTATCCGAGGATGGTAAAGCCTTAATGACAATAGCCTCGGGCCGCTTATCCAGAATCTTATTCTTAGCCCAAAACCCTGTGGTATTATCCAGATTCATCAACAGATAATGCATGAAGTTCACTGACTCTTCGAGCAGATGCAAAGGCTAAGAGAAATACCATTTTATAGGTCAAGAATTTGAACTCTACAACGTCTAATGGCTCAAAAGGAGCTTCTCGAAGCTTTAACAGAACCCAAGCCAAATTCCACTTAGGAATTAATCTGAGGGTTCTAGGTCTATTGATAGAAAAAATTCTAACAATCTTGGATAAAGAAGTATCTGATCCAATAGCCAAGTTGTCATGATGCGCGTATGTGTCTGATAACATAGACCTATAGCCTATAATAGTGATGTACTGCAGTTTGGGTTTGTCAAACAGGTAGACCAAGAAGTTGGTAATATGTGGAATCGGCGGATCATATATGTCGACCGACTGATCCGTACACCAACGGAAGAAAACACTCCACTTCGTTGTGTAATTCGACGAAGAGGATGTCCTCCCCTCCTGCAGTTAGAAATTGCGTCCACTGCTCGCCCTGTAAAATGTTTTCCATGCAAAAAGGACCGCACAATGGAAATACGCGAAGGTTGAGACCTTCCGGGTTTGTGATGCAGTGCATGGGACTTCCTCTGATGTGGAAGGTCCTCTCGTGGAGGAAGCTTCCGGAGAACGTCCCATAACAGACACCTGAGAAGACTGATCCATGGTTTCTGTGACGACAGAGGTGCTACTAGCAAGATTTTGCAGTGAGACTGTTTGATCTTTAACAGAATCTGCTGAATCAACGGTACTGGAGGATATGCATATCCTATCATCCCACCCCATGAGATCGACAGAGCCTCTGCTGCATACGCTCGATGATCTGGACATGGCGACACAAATGTCGGTAACTGATTGTTTAGGTGAGTCACGAAATGATCTATCATGGGACGGTCTCACTGCTAGCAAATCTGTCTGAATATTCGCTTGTTGAGAGTCCACTCCGATGGCAACAAGTGACCTTTCTGAGAGAGTGAGTCTGCTAATATGTTCGGACGACCCGATATATGACGAACTGAGAGATGGACGGGGTGATTCAGAATGAATAGGACAATCCTCTCCGTTCATTCGCAAAATGGATTCGAGTGAGTGCTGCCTTGGTAAGCAACTACTGTTGAATTGTCCGACAGAATTTGAATGTGGACGTTCACTTTTTGGCCAATCCAATGTTGCAGTGCTAGCCATATTAACATCATCTCTTTGATGTTGATGTGCTTCTCTAGGAACTGAGAATCCCAAAGACCCGAACATTTCAAGTCTGTGGGACTTAGGGTCGCACCCCAGCCAATCTGACTCGCATCTGTCATAATCGTGAAAGCCGGATCTGGCAGTTGAAGAGAACTCCTTGAGTTAACCACTGAAGATCTGCCCAAATCTAAACCTTTTGTTTTACTAGGTCCATTAACACAATACTGGCTCCGAGTGAATGCATCTTCAAACTCCAGTTCTGGGTAATGAATACCTGGAGGGGCCGCGTGTGCAGACAGAGAGATCCCAATATGTTCAATTCACTAGTGAATCGTCGGAGTTACTCAATGTCACTACAAGTGTACCTCAGGGCTCTGTACTTGGTCCTCTTTTGTTCGTCCTCTATATCAATGACATCAGTGAATCAACTGATATGCGTATTTTATCCTTTGCAGATGACACATCAGCCCATGCATCTGGGAACGACCTTGACCTCCTTACGGAGATGGCAAACAATGAATTATCAAAAATCAACCACTGGTGTTCGGCGAACAAGTTATCTTTTAATGCTGACAAAACTAAAGTCATACTTCTTCATCCCCAAAATGACAACTACAATTACAATAACGTCCAAACCCACATAGCATTTAATAACTCAGACTTAATAATAGCAGGTAACAATCGTGACCACAAATTCATAAAATTTCTAGGAATCAAAATGGACGAGAACCTTAAATTTCATCACCATGTATCTACACTCTGTACAAAAATATCCAGAGCAATTTATATCTTGAATAGAGACAAGAATTTTCTACCGCTCGAGACACTACGTCTACTCTATTTCACTTTAATTCAAAGCCACTTAATTTATGGTATTCAAATATGGGGCAACGCAACAGCTACAAAACAAATTTTAAACTTACAAAAGAAAGCTGTACGTATCATAGCGAACAAAAAGTTCAACTCACATACGGACCCGCTGTTCAAACGTTTAAAAATTCTTAAATTTAACGATCTGTACAAATTATATTCGCTTTTATTTATGCACGACTGGTCGCAGAACAATCTCCCCGTCAGTTTCAATGATACGTTTCAAGTGTACTGGAATCCCTCGGGCATGACTACGAGGCAATGTGGAAGCCTAAACACCCATAAACCTCGCACTCAGTTCTCAGCCGCACTTCCATATTTTTCGTTTCCTAAACTGTGGAATGACCTTGATACAACGATAAAAACCCTTACCTGAACATCTTTTAAAAAAATATTAACTGAACAATATCTGAATACTTATATCGCCAATATCAGCTGTTCAAACCCAAGATGTCCCGACTGCCTCGGCTAGTTACGACTCTCGGTGTTATCATATTCTCCTCTTTTCTCCCAGCAAGCAGATAAACAGGTTGATACTGTCACCTATGGTCATTTACTTCACTCCTTTAGCGTGCGATTATTATAATGGTTTACCAACGACGCTTATTTACTTCATTGATTCAGAAATACGGTTAAAATACGGTTAAAACACGGTTAATCCACAATCCACAGATCTAAATAACCAGAGTCAGACATCTGGAAGTTTGATCCACAATGAACTAATAATCAATACATACCAATACAATATTAACAAAAAAAAAACAATGTACTACCTGCTGTCAAGATTTACCTTACTTGAGTCCATCATTTACCATTTGCCATTTTGCTGTTTAGTCTTTATTTTTATTGTCTAGGGGATGACAGGAAGACAGTCATAAGGCTATGTCATTCCCCACAGTATACATTTGTACCTCTACCTTTGTTTTTTTTTGTAACCTTGTTTCTTTCCTTTGTATATGTATGCTGTGAAATAAAATATTGAATTGAATTGAATTGAATTGACAGCCCATCGGAATGAGAACCGCAGCCGCTCCGCACAGCCCATCAGTCGCATGAACTCCCTCGCTATTATTGCATCTGAGACATCGGGGCAATTGAAGCAGGCTCAGAACATCATTCTGAAGAATAATTCTGTTGCCGTATCTCTGAAGAATGTCGTCCGTGTAAGCCGATGTTACCACAGACGAATGAGCTCAGAAGTAAGACATTACCGAGTTCATTATTCGAGTGAAAGCCCAATGAGCCAGGTTCAGACCAAAGCACATTGCTCTGAGCTGATAAACCTTTCTTTGCATAGCAAACCGCCGGTACTTTCTGAATGCCGGATGTAACATGACATGAAAGTAAGCATCCTTTAGATCTACGTTTGTCGCATAGTCTTTCACTCGAATGCTCGCTCTTACCAACCAAATGGTTTCCATATAGAACTTTGGAGCCACAATTAACTTATTTATCCAGCTCAAGTCTATTACCAGTCGGAATGCGCCGTCTGGTACGAGGAACAGGTGACTGTAACAACCTTGATAATTTTGATTCTCGACAACCTCTATTGCTTTCTTTAATAAAAGAGCCTGTATCTCCGCTAGAAGAGACTCCCTTTTGAAAGGATCGGCCGGAAGATTTATCCATCTTGTTAGTGGGGGTGGGGGGGGGGGGGGTCGCTTGGAATGACAGTCGTAGGCCTTCCAAGACTACACTTCCCACCCTCTGATCTTCCGAGACTGCTATCCAGTTTCTCGCGAAGTTTGATAAGCTTTTGCCAACTGGCAAGCAATAGAGGTCTTGACCATCACTTGTTGGACTCGCGAGTCTTACAGGAGGAGAAACTAGGTCCTCCCCGCAAAGATCCTTGTCACGTCGGCTTAGGGGCGACAGACCGGTAATTCTGATCAGACTTACGCCCCTTTCCTGAGTCACTGCATTGACAACTTCCAGTGTAATCTCATAGGGTTTCTTGGACCCTCGCGAGGAGTTCCCTTTTGTTGATTTTGATTCAGAACATCCTCTCTTACCCGGTCTGCTGAAGCGTGCTGTTGAGACACCAACTTCAAAAGCAGAGCACCGGAAGCTTTCTTAGTAGCCTGTTCATAGACTAACGAAAGCTTGTCGTCAAACAGAGTATGTCTGGAGACCGCATCGACCCAGAGAGGGCTTTTCACCTTGTCATCTATAAGTGATGACGACGCAAGGTCAGAATCACATCTGATTAACTCCAGATTTACCATTGTCAGGGTGGAGTTATACGGGGCATACATGACTGTCCTGGAAAGAACTCTAAGCGAGGTATACATGTCCTCAAATTCCTTCCCATTGAGACGTTGTGCCATAGCTCTGGTAAGGTGATCTTGGTAGGACATCGCGTCCAAATTCGCTCTATTCAATGAAATAGCACATTCCATCACATGCGAACGAGTATTGAATGAAGCAGGTAAGGATATATCTAAATCCCCGCCCTGCTAATCTAAATGCAGAGGAGCTCTCTGAACATCTCCAACCATTTTAAATGAACGTGGTCCAAAGAACGGTGTATTTATGAAAGATGTTGATAAAAACCGCCTTTCTTCCTCACCCTAGAGAGGTTAAATGTGGCATCGTCGACATGGCCGAAGGCACCTGTTTAGACTGCACCGGAAAATAAAGAACTTCTTACTTCCCCGTATAAAGTCTGCGCCTAAAGACACCAGCGATTTCTCCCTTGTTGTCTCAGCTTGCAGATTTGGTGGAACAAATTCACGATACTATTGATGGATAAATTCCATCGCTACGATATGTTGTTCTGAAAGGGAAGGGTAATCCTCTTCCCTATCCCTTTCACCATCTGACAGAAGCAGCTGTGAATCTCGGTCCATTCCCTCTGTGTGAACAGATGACTGGGCCGTCCGAGTACCATCCGACAGCTCACTTCCGGAATCTGCGGAGGCTGCTCATGCACTTGCTGGGATGCTGTGATCAGCTGCACTATCTGCGACAGCAAGTCCATCATCGCGGCTTGAGGAGCAGCAGTTTTCTGTTTTTTTTTATTTTTAGCCGCGTGTTGCCCCTGGGACAGTCTAGGTCTCTTCTCCGAACGTCCCGATGATTAAAGCCTCGGTTCCCTAGCTACCGGATGGTCTGACTTCACGGGCGAAGAGCGACCTCTTCTTCGTTGCAGCTAGCTTGATATCCGAAGTCGGGTAGCTATGATGAGGTCGCGTGTGCTTATGTGCTTATGAATCATAGCGGCGGAAGCCATGACTGTAGCCGAGGCCAGTTGCAGTCTAGACGGAGTGTCCCGAGTGGCAGGTGTGGACGTATGCTCCAGCCCATGCAAGTTTCTCATAACAGCATCTGGCCCCAGATGTTGTTAGGTTAGAGAGGGACCTCTCCGGCTCGCAGCCTTTTCAGACCTCGCCGATCCTCCCGACAAGAAACTTGCTGACTTCCTCCCTATTTCCGTTGTCGCTGGGTCAGCTTTTGTTTTTAAGGTGCTCTCTCTACCCAAATCATACCCAGTGTTATGGCTCCCACGGCGCTAGCTCTGTTTGCTCATCAGAGCGCGTCGACGGTAGCACACTTTTGGCAGGTGTCACAATACCATCACCATGTTCTTGTTCCTCTGAAAAAGAAACTGAAAAACGAGAATTATCTTGCGGTGAGAGCACTGGCCTAGGCATCTCACTGCCAACAACATACCGTGACACCTGTTTCCAACGTCTATCATCCAAATTCACACAAGTAGGACAAGAATCTACATGAGTACATCGACTACAGGCAAGGCAACAAGCATTTAAATCTGAGGAAGACTTCCTCACCCTACATTTAGAGTAGTAAGCTTTCATGATTCAATCAAAATAAGTCGATAGTACTCCTTCAAACTCCACAATAAATACATGATAAAGATACGTAAATAATTGCAATCAAAATCAAAATCGAAAAGTTAAATTAAAAAACGTTTCGATAATTTTTTTAAAAACCTAAGTTCCCAAAAGGAACTTGAAGAGCCCAAGGGCATCCCAATAGAGCTCAAGTGTGGACAAAATACAGTTTTTTGAGCTACACTACCGGAATCATAATCAATGTATCTTACAACAATCCTACAGTAATATAATATCTAAATACTACATATATTTACAGACGTTGCCAATGTAAACAATGCCAAAGGAAAAAAACGGAAACAAGACATCAGGCACAGAAAAAAGGCCCCAAGTCAGTAATAGATTTTAAAGCTACCAGATGTAAAGCAAGATCTTCAAACGAAGAAAAAACAAAACATCGGATAGAAGATGCAAGACCAAATTGACCTAACACCCCTAGTGTGAGGATGTAACTATGGGGATAAACAGAATAAACATTCTGTAAAACACATTAAACTCCGAAGAAATTTAATAAAACAATTCGATAAAAAATAGCCAAAGAGCTTATGAGTTTAACTGGAGGGCTTCAAGGAAGGATAGGGAAGGAAAACTTAACAAACAGTGAAAAAATCATTAGCAAGAATGATGACGTCAGGCGTATGTCCCAAAATTGGGAAACATGAAATAATTTTTATAATTATTATAAAGTTACAGCCCTGAACGTTTCTAATCACCGTTGTTCACTTCCATCATCCATTTCCAGCTTTGAATCCACCAATTTTACCATTGATTTGTGTCTGGCATTCTCAAAAAAGGAGATTTAAAAGCATAGATGCCAGTTCATCATTGCTGACTTTAGGGCCAAACAAAGAATGATGGTTTGCGCCAATTTCGGTATCTTCCTGGATACTGCACATGCACAGATCTCAAAAGTATGGAGGACCATCTAGGACCTAATCTTTTCGGTTTTGTATGCAAATTTTGGGGATTGGGGAGCAAAATTTGTGTTTTGCTCTGGATTAGTTTGAGTTACCACCAGGTGGTTGTATCAGTTCAGTTTTTCAGTATATTGGCCATCTCTAATCTATACTATGCCACCTTTACATTTCACATGTTGGCAGCTGCATAGTGAAGAAGTGGTGCCAGTTATTAAGCCTATATCTTTTCTTTTTTCAGTGTGTGTGTGTGTGGGGGGGGGGGGGGGCAAGATACAGATGTGTAGGCCTATACTGGAGACCATCTTGGGACTCTATATCATGTGAAACTTGATTGAAATGAGTTTCACACAAAATGTGAAAACATTATGTTTTTTTTTTTTGGGGGGGGGGGGGGTAGGGGATTGGGGGCAACCCCCAACCTCCTGGCGACGCCACCAACTGTCAATATTTGGTGCACTGAGAAAAGACAGTGATAAAACTGCAATTGTTGTTCCCTGTAGGGAGTGTTTAGAAACTGCAAAGTCTTACATCTGACGATGGTCAAATTTGCAATGTCAGGCCGAAAGTCCATACCGTTAATTAACTTGACAAACACTCTCCATTGGGCTATATACTGATTTTCATAAAGAACTGCAGTAGTGTCCATGGCCACAGTGTATCGAGCAGCTAAAGGGGCTAACATACTACAACCAGGGTTTGCATTCATTGGTTGAAGGCAAGCGCACCATCGACGTAAAGTACGCCTTAGTACACAATCCATTCGTGCACTCCTCCCCCACCCCCAAACCCCTATAAGTGAGCAATCGAGATAAAGTGTCTTGCCCAAAGACACAATGCAGTGACTGTTGGTCGGTATCAAAAACGCGAGCCTTTTGGTTTGAAGTCCAATGCCCTAAACACTGAGTCTCTGCACTCCCAGATTCCTGGTCGTGTGCCTAGACCATGGGTGTTGGATGGGAATGAGGAGTGGGTGATGAAATTATAAAATACCCCATCTTCAGTTCCAGGATGAGGTACTTTCACCAACTGTACTGGGTTTGATAAGTAGTTAAAAATAACCACAGTAGTAGTATGTCATGTACCCGGACAGGGATGGTTTGCCGGACCCCAGTGCCGGACCCCGGTGCCGGACCCCGGAAGTGACGTCATGTCACGTGACCTAGTGGCGCCATGTTGTGTTGATGTGGTAACCCGCGTGAGCGGCCATGTTGTGACGTCATCTCCATAGTGATACGTGGTGTGAGTGCGCATGCGCAGCGCGTGTTGTTAGGGTGATACGTGTTTCCGTCGTCCATTTTGTGTACTGGAGGCCGCCATCTTGGTTTCTATGGTAGCACGTGATTGCTATGTTACCCAATTTTTCTGCAATAAGACGGGATATGTTCGGAGGGTGTGTTCGATTGTAGAAGAGTAAATCTAATTACCACAAACAACCCGACAATCCCTCCAAATCACCAAAATCCACCCAAAATCACCGAAATTGACTTTATTTGATACGGATTTCCCATTTTATAGGCTTAGCACGTAGTGCTATAGTACCGAGGGGGGCCCTGGGGGTAAGTTCGATTGAATTAGAGTAGTTTTTTTCTGGTTCAGATTCTCCCAGAATCCCTTTTTGGATCCCTATCCCATGACGTTTATCCCATTAAAAGACACGTTCCTTTGGTCATTGCCCAGAATTCTCTGCTTCTATCTGTATATGCAATAGTTTCCGCCTATCTGGTCCTGTTCCTTTGTTCTAGAGTATACTCCAGTAACGTAGAAGAGCCTATTAACTGGAACAGCTTTGCTTATTATTACTATATTTAGATATTCTAGTCTATTCTTGTTAGTTCTGACCCTATTCCGTGTACTCTTGTTTCATTTATCTAGATCATTTATATAAATTATAACTAACCAATCAGATTGCTTGATTTCCCATAACCTGTACTTAATCGTACAGATTTATCTCCCCTTATTACAACAAAGTTGTATCCGATTCTCATCACCTCTATATCCAATGGCCATATCCCATGGAATCCCATTTTTGGGAAACACCCGTGGCTATGGAATCCCTTTTTTGTCGTATGAGGCCATGAGGGCTATGTAAAAGCCCTCAATGAGTCCTCATTTATTATCCCTCATAACCTCATTGAATTTTGAGGTTATGAGGACCATTAAAAATCCCTCAATGAGGTATAGTTTACTACGACTCTTAGCCTCATTTCAGTATTTGAGGATACCTATGGCCTGGTATTGTATTATTCGAGGATACCTATCGAGGATACCTTTAGGAGAATCTGGGGTTTATAGGCACTTTCTCGAAACACGTCTTGTAGATTTTTTTTTAAACATTCATCATTATTAGACCTGTGTGTGTCATGACCATTCATATACAAGAGATATTAGGCGATACATATGGTAACCTTCCACAGGCTGCCAAACATCGAAATTTTGATGAAATGGGCTGTTTTCGGGCTCCTAAAGCACCCAGGTGATACACGAGAGATAAACATAACTTCATTTATTGGAAGTGGATTTCACCGTGGATAATTTTTGTAAGTAATAAGGGTATTCCAAAAACCAAGCGTTAACCCGTTTTGGGCTGTTTAAACTGCAATACCCCTCAAAAGCTAAAAAACATGTTTTCTGTGGATTTCTCTAAACAAGTCTTGTAGATTTCCCAGAAAAATCGGCCACTCGCAGGTCCTGGTGCGCCAATACAAGTTGCATGGACAAAATACTCCGGTGAGCATTTGTTAACCCTCCACGGGCTGCAAAAAGTCAAAATTGTGATAAAATGGGCTGTTTTTGGACAGCAACAGCACTCAACGCGTACGCCACAAAGAAAGTACCTCCTTTTATCAAGCGCAAAATTTATACGAAACATTTTTGTAAGTATTAAGGGTATTCAAAAGTCGAAGCCTGAACCCATTTTCCAGGATAAAAAGAGATGCCCCTTAAAAGCTTAAATTCCAATTTTCTGTTGATTTCTCTAAAACCATCTTGTAGGCTTGCAACAAAAATTGACTATTCGCAGGTCTTTGTGTGACATTACAATTTGCATGGACAAAATATTCCGATGAGCGTTTATTAACCCTCTAGAGGCTGACAAGCATAATAATTTTGTTGAAATCGGCTGTTTCGGACACGCACAGCATCCAATGAAGACCCGAGAGATACACATAATCTCCTTTGTTGGAAGTGGTATTCACTGAGGACCATTTTTTGTAAGTAATAAAGGTATTCCAAACCCAAGCATTAACCCCTTTGGGGTGGCTAATATCGATACCCACCAAAAGCTTAAAAAAACACGTTTTCCCTGGATTTCTTTACAAACATCTTGTAAGTTTTCAACAGAAAATGGCTATTGATAGGTCTTGGTGTCACATTGCCAGCTGCATAGATAAAGTATTCCGGTAAGCATTTGTTAACCCTCCATGGGCTAGTAACTGTCAACATTTTGAAAAAATAGTCTGTTTTTGGACACCAACAACAACAAATGGGAATGCCACAGAGAAACATAACTTCTTTTACCGGGCGCAAAACTGACAGGGAAAAATTTTAGTAAGTACTAAAAGGGTATTCAAAAATCGAGGTCTTAACCCATTTTCGACTGGTTAAGGAGATGTACCCCTTAAAAGCTTAAAATTCCCATTTTCTGTGAATTTCTCAAAAAAATCTAGTAAGTATTCAAGAAAAATTGACTATTTGCAGGTATTGGAGTGAAATTACAAGTCGCATTGTCAAAATATTCCGGTAAGCGTATGTTAACCCTCCAGAGGCTGCAAAGCGTAGAAATTGTGCGAAAATGGGCTGTTCTTGGGCACCCATTGCACCCAATGTGTACCTACGAGATAACCATAACCTCCTTCATTGGAAGTGGAATTCCCCGAAAATCATTTTTGGTAAAGGTATCCATAAAACCAAGCATTAACCCGTTTAGAGCTGGTTACAGAGAGATACCTCTCAAAAAGTTAAAAATTTATGTTATCCGAGGATTTCGCTAAAAACTTCACGTAGATTTTCAAGAAAAATTGGCCATTCTCAGATCTTAGTGTGACATTGCAAACTGCATGCACAAAATATTCCAGTAAGCATTTGTTAACCCTATGCAGGTTCTCAAACATCAAAATTGTGATAAAATGGGCTATGTTTGCGTACCCACAGCACCCAAAGTTAAGAGGAGAAATCAACATAAGTGGAAGTAGAATTCACTAAGAGTTATTTTTGTAAGTAATAAGCGTATTCAAAAAACAAACCTTAACATGTTTTGGGCTGGATAAACAACGATACCCATCAAAAGCTTAAAATTCATGTTCTCCCTGGATTTCTCTGAAAATATCTCATAGATTTTAAGCAGAAATGGCCATTTGCAGTTTTTGGTGTGAAATTACAAGTTGCATGAATAAATATTTCTGTTAGCACTTCTTAACCCTCTACAAGCTGCCAGACATCAATATTTTAGATACATTTGAGATAAAATGGACCATTTTCAAATAGACACAGCTCTCAGTGGGTAAGTGTCAAACAAACATAACTCCTTTTGTCGGTTATTAACTTGTCAGACGATGATATTGATATTAACCCACTCTACCGTTAATGACGGTTTTTACCTAAACAATTTTTTTATAAAACTGAGTCATTTGAGACTGCTATACTCACCTTTCTCATGACATCAATGAAGGAACTTCACTGAGACAGATAAAAACAATTTATGAGACACTGTGGGGTCATGAAAATTCATGGAATCTCACCGGGAAAAGCCATGATTCTCCAGAATCATAAAGTCTAGTTGTGCTATTGAGACTTTACCATTTTAATTTAATCAATCCTCAGTTTCTCTTTCTGAACTGCTTAGCATAAACCCGATTCGTACTTGACAACTTCTGGACATGTTACTTACTTGTTAACTGAGTGCCGAGTTATTTTTGGTCATCAAAATTTGTGCACACATCTTTGCCTTGTTACCGTTTATGGGAGAGTGCCAATATTCACTCTCCCATAAATTATAACAAGGCATTTCCTAACACACTAAATAATTTTACTTTAAAGGTGATATGTAGAACATCCACTGAATATGAAGCCTTCAAGTGGAGTAACAACTCTTCAGAATAGAGACCAAATATAGGTTTAAAGCACTCTACCAGTTATTTATTTATTTAACATCCAGGGTCACCCCATATTGGAAAGTTTTATTGGTGGAGGAAGATGGAGCACATGGAGAGAACCACTGAGCAACAACGAGCAACTGTCAGGCTCCCCAACATACTGACTCCACACAAGCTGGGTTAGCATTGGTTGAAGACAAGTGCATCATCGACATGCAGTACACTTCAGTACACAACGCCACCGTGCCCCCATGTGGGCAATGGGGGTGAAGTGTCTTGCCCAAGGACACAACGGGGTTGCCGCAAGTGGGATTCGAGCCGAGGACCTCTTGGTTTGCAGCTGCCCCTCTACATACTTAGACTCTACCAGTTAAGCATGGGCATGCGGAATTTTTTCAAACCTTTGATGGTTCAGAGATAAATAATATGTCTAACAAATAGAATACTTACCAACGGGAAATATGAATTATTGTGCAAAAAATTTCGTTTCTGGCAACATTTTTTGTTACACCAGAATTTGGGGTTCTGTATGCCCTGCACGGTCATGAAATTATTTTAGTGCTTTCCAACCAGCAATGAAAGTATTGTTTTGGGGGGACACTTAGTGGTGGTTTGTGATAATGACTCAGCTAGAAATTTGAATTTCTTCAACTCTGAGTGGTACATTACTTAACCCTTTAACCAATGCACCCCTATCAAAATTTATTATTCTAAATTTTATTTTTTTCAAATTTGAAAAAAAAAATTCAATAAAACCATATTATGTGCTCGCTCATTGGAATGAACACATCAAGCTTGTTCCAGTGAGGGGTCACATGATATAGTTTTGCTGAAATTTTAAAGTAATGTTTTTTCATCTCATCCATGTTGCTCTTTGTCAAGCTTTTTGCCTCTTGGCCTTCTTCAAAAACCGTTGATAAATTTTCAGACTACATCTCCGCACTATATAAAAAACAATCAACATTGAAAAGAAAACTATCATTACAATTCCATTAGACCATTTAACGTACGCCAACGTAAAACACGATGGGGTGTGTACATCAATGCGAGATTAGCAATATATCTATGTTATAGCGGGATTATAATAAAACTACAATAATCAACAGCCCTTTGTGTAGCACTGCCAGAAGGAAAACTAAAATAAACATCCTATTAAACCCATTAGCGGGAACCAGGAAATACAAAAAAGGAGGGGGGGTGGAAACACAAGTACATACCGGAGGGGTGGTGGTTAGTAAAGGGTGAAAAAATACATGCCGTAGCGTGGGTACAACCCATTCAGGACAAATTACCTAATTATACCAAACAGGCCAATACTCCAGGCCTCACCCACCACCCTAGGCTCAACTGGGCTAAAAGACAAGCTAGGTCCAAGGCAGTACATAACCGCACTGAGACCAGCGGCAGGAGTCCAAATGATGAACTACAAAACAGAGAGTCTAATAGGTAACCAGACGATTTGTCGTGATTGAAGATTTGTCTTAACGATGAATCGTCCAAATTACGATCACGACGAATTGTCTTTCAGGTTTTCGACGTAACGTCCAAGGCATGGATCTTTAACACTGAATTATTTTTAAATTTTTGGCCGGTTGATTTCATTGAAGTTTCAGGTACTTTCATATGGGATATTTTGAAGTAACATCAAAAAATGTTAAAAAAACAAGCTCATGCTTATTGTTTTGATTAGAATAAGACATGTATGCTGATGAATTTTTAATACCTCTTTGGTGTGACATCAAAAGTGTTTAGAAAAACACGATTTCTGAATATATACCCGGAAATTTCCACAGAATGTCATTGCTTTCCTGTTGCCTCAAATGGGGTCTGAGGGGTATGCACGTGGTTAGAATTCCCGGCAGTTTACGTTGGAGTGTTAGAGTGTCAATACTCAATCCCTCAACGCCATTAAAACTATTAGAGAGTGGGCTCTATTCGGTTCCAGCTCGGCGATGGTAGAGGTTTGAGTCCCACCATATTGGAGAGCTGGAATATAATGTTGTGCGATACCAAATTTAAGGGAAGAAGAGAAAAGAAAACCAAACAGCAACGCCGGTTTGGTAGCAGCCCCGGTATATGACCATAGCGGTTACAAAAAAGGAGTGGAGAAAGCTCCAACAGTTTAGTTTTGAAAAACCGGGAGTCATCCATTAAGCCTTCTGGGAGATATGATGCCGCATGTGATTATGAGGTATCTCATTATCCTTCGGGAATTCCAAATGACCTCCTCCATCCCCCCCCCAAAAAAACACACACCCCCCAAAAAAAAAACAAAAACAAAAAAACAAACAAAAAAAAAAAAAAAAAACAGAAAAAAAGAAAAAAAAAAGAAGAAGAAAAACAACCTCTCACAGACACACACCCTCAAGTCCTTAAAAGGGCTGTTAAATCTTTATTCAAATGTTAATTTATATAAAATGTACACTCGTCCCCAGCCAGACAAGCTTGTTTCAATCCTTGCCTAGTGTTTGGTGGTTTCTTGTGTATGTTGCAGAAAGATAGGTTGCACCAATTCCTCCTACGCTTTGTCTACCATTGCCATGTGTCTTCTTGATAAGAGTGTTGCAAGAAAATTTGAGAATGTTCAATTAGAAAAGCTATAGGAAGAGAGAAAGATAGGTATCCGCTATTGTATATTGTGTCTGTTGTGTCATTGTTGCTATGGATGGGGTAAGGGGTGTGTTTCTTCGGAGCCCACTCCCCACACGCAAAGTGGCGAGGCAATCCTCACAGACTCAATTCTAAAGATCTCAGTGAGTAGCGAAGCAATCTTCACTGACTCCACGCAGTTTAATTCTATTGAGTAATTTTAATTTACTGTGGCTTATTTTGTTTTTCTGTTAAGGGTTCGGTATTCGTTCAGCTTCACCATTGAATCACTATCCTGGAGGTTGTGGAGGGTTTTGTTATAGATCTTATAACGCGCATTTCAATCGCGCTTCAGTAGAATTGCGAGGCAGTCCTCACAGACTCTGTCCTAAAGTTCTCAATGAGTAGCGAGGCAAACCTCACTGACTCCACGCAATTTAGTTATATTGTATAATTTTTATTTTATTTTATTTTATTTTATTTTTTTTTTTTTGGAAACTTATTTGATTTTTCTGTTAAGGGATCGGTGTTCGTTTAGCTCAACCATTAATTCACTATCTTGGAGTCTGTTGAGGGTTTTGTTTTCTAGGTCTTTTAATCGCGTATCAATAGTTTCTGTTTTTGCTAGCTCGTGAAGTTCCTTTATCGGTGTCCATTTCGGTTTGCATAGTGCCACGCGCAGGGCATGATTTTGAACCCTCTATAGCTTCTGAATGTTGGTTTTGCTCAGGTCACTTGTTATTATGGCACCGTATTCTAGTATCGGACGTATAAATGTTTTGTAGAGCTTGAGAAGCACATCTTTGTTTGCTCCCCAATTTCTACCTCTGATCATCTTCAGAAAATTGATACGTTTAGTAGCTCTAACCGTAATGGAGTTTACGTGACTGTTTAATAGACTGAGATTGCTATCTAGGATAAATCCCCAAAATTTGGTCTCTTTGTTTGCTTCTAATTTGTGATCGTATAACTGGAGATCGATACTGGGAACTGGTTTTTTCCTTTGCTTTTTGAAGAACGTAACTTTTTGAGTTTTGGCGGCATTGAGTTTGATGCGCCACAGGGCGCACCAGCTCTCAAGATCGCGAATGGTATCATGTAGACGATTTTTAATTATGTTTATGGACTTGCTGTCCGTCCAAATGCCTTTGTCGTCTGAGAACTGCGATAGTTCAACAGTTTTCCCTACTTTTTCTTTGTCATTCACATATATTATGAAAAGAAGCGGCCTTAGAACGGACCCTTGTGGTGTTTCCGCTTCGAGTATTACTTCCTCTGACACCTCGCGATTAACCCTCACTTGATTTTTCGGTCAGTTAGAAATGATGATATGATCCTCAGAATTTTAGTGCGTAATCCCATTTTCGCTAGTTTATATCTCACGCCATTGTGCCATACCGAGTCGAACGCCTTTTCTACATCTAATAAAAGCGCTGTTCCGATTTCGTTTTGACTAAATGCTGTTTTTCATATAATCGACCAGTCTATATACGTGTTCGATTCCCTCTTTCTGACTCCTATACGCTCTCTGCCATTTGTTGAAAAAGTTGATTGATTCGAGATAGCTGCGAAGTCTCGTAGTGAGAATCTGCTCATAATTTTTTCCAACACAGCTGAGCAAGCTGATTGGGCGGTAGTTAGAAGGGTTGGTAAGGTATTTGTCGGGTTTAGGTATCATGACTCCTGTGGCCACTTTCCAGCATTTTGGTAAGTACCCACAGGAGAGACAGCAATTTAGGAGTTTGGTAAGTCTGCAGTAGAAGATGTTGGGGCACTATTTCATTATTTTGTAAGAGACTTCGTCTTCTCCTAGGGATGAAGATGACTTGCATTTTCTGATTATACCCATGACCTCTTCTACGCTTATTGGTTCGGTTGATTCATGATCGTTCCCGTCTTCATGCCTTTGGTCGAAGTTCGGTTCATTGAAAATTGAGTTGTTATCTTGGACAAAATTATTTACTTTTACCTTAAAATCGTTGTCATATATGTTCCCTTCTTGTGGACGATGTGCTTTCTTTACAAGTTCGGCAAAAGCGCTGGCCTTTGCTTTGTCGTCCATGGCCACAGTTCCGTCACTAGTCTTCAGCGCATTATTATTGGCACTTTTGCTGTTTTGGCCAGTAAGAGTTTTAAATGTATCCCAGAACCTCTTAGGTTCTCTCAGTCCATTTAGGTTTTCTG
This sequence comes from Pictodentalium vernedei, assembly GCA_031216915.1. Lineage (NCBI taxonomy): Eukaryota > Metazoa > Mollusca > Scaphopoda > Dentaliida > Dentaliidae > Pictodentalium > Pictodentalium vernedei. The sequence goes on along the minus strand of CM062295.1, from coordinate 220,532,173 downwards.
TTGCTTTTTCCCATCTCACGCGATTGTCGTTAGCTATGGCCTTTTTCACTTCTCCATGCTGGCGATTATACGCGGTTTTAAGTTCTGCTCTTTTCATTTAATCATTCTCTGATTGGTACGCCCGGAAGGACTTTTTTATTTCATCTAGTGTACTGTTGATAACCTCGTTAAGATGGGCGCAGGCTTTTTCTAGTTCATGAGCATTTAAGGGGTCATTTGCCTTTATTTTTACTTCGATAATGTTTCTGAAGAGGTTCCAGTCAATTTTTGATAGGTTCCTCCTATTCACGGGAGGATACCTTGCGGGACCAGTATTACATTTCAAAGTGGCGTGAACCGGCAGGTGATCACTTCCTAGCTCATCTTCCCCTACAAATATGCCTTGCATTTGGCTGGTTAGTGATTTGCTGGTGATAATCAAGTCTAGGATATCTGATTGATGGAGTGGGTTGTTGCTTATGTATGTTACGTCTTGATCGTTATTTACCATGAATAGATCGAGTTCTTCAATGATGTGGAAAAGGGCGTCACCATTAGGCTCAGTCTTATGACAACCGAATACCTGGTGTTTGGAATTGAAATCACCCAAGAATATGCAGTGCTTGTACTTTTTGGTAAAGAATTCAAATACTTTACTGTCTACTGTTGCTTGCGGCTTGTTATAATATGATATAATCGCCACGTGTTTGTGGTCAAGTTCAAATTCAGCTGCAATCACTTCAGCATTGAGGTGGTCGCGTGGTATTGATTTGTATTAATCTCCTGCCTTATTAGCAGAGCGACACCGCCACCTTTTTGGACGGGGCGATCTCTTCTAATAATATCAAAACCACATAACGAGAATTTTTTGTTTGGTTTAAGCCACTAATTCCAATTACGTCCATATTTTAGAAATAATGTGACATCTGCAAATTTTTCTGATTAACGCTTCGGGCGTTCCGCTGGACTATATCTAGTGTACCCATGAATGGTTTAGGAATAACTGTACTAAGTTTATTTAAGTTTAATTACTATTTGTAATATTGTTACATAATTATATTCTTTTGACGGCCGCTTCTAATAGCGTGTGAGATATTTGAGTATTATATAACTTAGAGGCTATTTTACTAATCTCTTTGCAAACGTCCGAAAGACTGGTCTCCAAGTGTTTCTTCATTATGCTGAAATTAGAGCCAGTCATTAGAGTACACGTGGAATGAGGGGAAGATGAGTTCTCGGCATTACTTAAATTTAGAGCTTTAAGCAGGATGTTTGTTTTAACTTTTTTGAAGTGACTACACCCCCGGTAGTTGCTGGGGTGTTGACCACCGCAATTGGGGCATTTCAGAGTTGTAGCACTACATGCTGTCGCGATGTGTTTGTCACCGCATTTAATACATCGTTGCTCCCCGTTGCATTTGTGTGACAAGTGCCCACATTTCTGATCCTTGTGACACTGAACGGGTTGCAGAAGAACACGATATTCCTCGGTTTCGTATTTTTTGCCGTTGATAATTACACCTTTGCTTATCAGATTTAATTTTGTTGCTCTTTCATGGCATTTACTTTTATTTTCCAAGTATGGTTGCCCATGGCTTTGGGGATTAGTCTCTTCCACGAGCAACCTGGAAGGGCTTTATCAATCGAGTTTTTTTTCCGTTTTGGGATGGACACGTGTGATTACGACACAGGGGTTTGGTTGCGGATGGCCCTGTGTCTTGTTGGTTTTATTGGTCACCTTAGGGGGCGTTTTGGCTTTTACTTTATCGGCGTACGTCGCGCTATCGGTTGGGCTAGCTGTTGCAGTCGCATTCACTATTTCCGGTGATGTAGGCTCTGTTGCGTTAACAGAGCCCCCATTCTTAGTGTGACCATCGAGTCATTTTCAGTAGCGGTGCTCAGTGAATATTGCTTGATAGTTTTTGTCTTCTTGACATGCCGATCAGTAGTCATTCAGAAACCATTTTCGTCTTCGACGTCCACGGTTTCATTATTTTCACGGAACTCATTGGAGAGTTTTCTTTTTGACCGATTTTGGTTTGGTGATTTTTTCTGTCGCTGCGATTTGGGGATTTTAACTGAATTTTTATCCAAATGAATTTCAACCGTCTTAGCCAGGGAAGCTGCGGCCGTGTTGGTGGCTTCTTCTACTATGGAACGCAGCCAGTTATCCTGGCTGGGGGTAATTAGATCTGAATCTATTTCAGATATCCCCACCAATGAGCCGGAAAACGCAGGACTTCTCATTTCTGTAGCGGCATCAACACATGGTGAATCAGGAGCTGGGAGAGCATGGTCCTCCTTACCTGGATTGGCTCTCAAAATTGCCTTTCCCAATTCCCTTCTCAAATTAGCCTTTTCTTTATCTGCCTGTCGCTTCTGGGCTTCAAGCTCTGACTGCAAACCCTCTATTGTGTCATTCAGTCTGGCTATTTCTTTCTGGAAGCCAGACATCATCGATGCCATATCAGTGTTAGAGGATCTTCCACTGTTGCTAAGACTGCCAGAATTAAAGACATATATCCCGAGAGATCTAAGATCAGGAAGAAGTCTAGAACGCCGAAATTTGCTGTCGGCGATCGAGTGGGAATCTACGCTTATAAGAATCACTTCAAAAAAGCTTACACTCGTCGATGGACGTCGGAAATCTTCGTGATAATCAAAATATTTCACACCGATCTGGTGACTTACGAAATCGAAGCCTTAGATGGCGAAGAGATCATCAGAAAGTTTTACGAACAACAATTGCAGAAGACAAAGTTTTAATAAAGAAAACAATTTTTTTTTATTTACTCTCTTTAACATTTTCTTGTTTACATATATATATAGGAGAGAAAAATAATAATCATAAAAAATAATTCAACTATTTTTAGATAAAAAAGCAAGCTAATTAATAAACAAAAAACAAAAACCCTTCAAAAATGGCAAATATACTAGATATCGCACAAAGCATAGTGAAAGATGAAAGTATTCAAGAATACGAGGTTCACGAATACGAAACGATAACTGGAACGAGTTTGAAACCCAAGATCTATTCGTTCATCCTAGCGAGAATTACATAGTGGTGCAGGGACGTCTCACCAAGGAAGATGGGACCGAATACGCCGACGACGACACGGTTACTGTAGCCAATAATGGCATCATGCATCTATTCAGTAATATAAAATACTTGCTATCAGGACAAGAGATAGAATCTGTTTTTCATCCCAGTCAGGCCACCACGATGTTCGGACTCTTGACGTATCTGGATGATTTTTCGAAATCCAGAGGACTTAATCAGTTGTGGATGAAAGACACCGTTGGCTCTGCTAGCACCGGCGGCGCCGCCGCCGCGATATTCCACTACGTCGTCAAGATGTCCAAACCTAAAGGAACGTTTTCGTTCAGGATACCTTTGAAACACATCTTTGGATTCGCAGACGATTACAACAAGATCATGTACGGATTCAAACACAGTCTGACGTTGATTTGAAAAGGAAACGACGACGCAATAGTGAGACTCACCGCGACCGATGCGGGTAAGATAACTCTACACAAGATATCGTGGTTCGTTCTGCACGTGCAGCCTTCAATCGTGGAAAAAACGCGTCTCTACAAGATCATAGAATCCAAGAGTAAATTACCCGTGGGATTTAAAATGAGACAGTGCGACACGGCTAGCATTCCACTCTCCACAAATCACTTCGATTGGAGATTGACCGTGAAATCCGCTTCCGAGAGACCGCGTTTCATCGTGGTCGCATTTCAGACCGATAGGGACGGGTCTCAGGAAAAGAATTCGATCACTGCAATTTGAGAAACATGCAAGTGTTTCTGAACGCCACGAGATATCCAGCAATCGATTACAACGCGTCGTTCGACAAGAACGATTTCTGCAGACTGTACGGCGACGATGCGGATTTTAGAAAGAAGTATCATGGTCTAGACGAATTGATGAGCAACCCTAATATATCTCCAGGCGAATACAAATCGATGTATCCCATGTTCATATTCGACGTTAGTAAACAGAGCGAATGACTCAATAGTAGCATCTTAGACATTCAGATCAAGATGCAATTCGATAGGAACGTGCCGAGAAAAACCGAAGCCTTCGCCCTGGTCCTGTTGGATAGAGAATTACAATTCGAATCGGATGGAAATAAGATGTCGATCATTCGATGAGAGACGTGTGTGAAAAAAAACAAAAAAAATAAAAAGTAATGAGTAATTATTAAAAACAAAAAAAAAACAACAAAAAAAAGTAATGAGATCTAGAGAGATTGAACATCTTTCTAAATCTCATTACTTTTTTTTATGTTTTTAATAATCACTCATTTTTTTTAATTAATTATTTCCACGCATTCACTGTTTGTTCAAAGGATCTAGTTCAATCAGTAGGCTCACCACGGAAGTGGTGGCTTCAGGATTATTGGTTTTCATAACAAAATTAATCCTGTCTCTGGCGTTCACTTTGAGAGGCGTGCTGAACGTGCTAACATTCGTGTGTTGATTCTCAGTTTTTTCAACACTGTATCTCTTATCGCTCCCTACTCCGTTCACCGCGAAATTGATGACCACTCTGTTATTTAAATCCGTGGAAGCCAGACCCACTCGTATGATTTCACCTCCCAACGGCATGGGATATCCCACCTGACCATGTTGCGATCCGCTACCTCCGTTTCCAAAAGACCACTCGGCTTTTCTCTCCTCTAACGTGCCGTGATCAATTGCCTAGCGTATTTGACTTTCTCCACCACCGAAATCAGGGTGCAGGCATCCGACATGTGCACACGATCCGGTAGGTTCGTGAGCGCGTGTCCCTCCATGTCTAGTTTACCTTCCATGATGTCGCCCTTTCTCCAGACTGGGGTGTCATCCACGTACTTCCTGCTGACCACACTGGAATCGAATTCGTGATCGAGACCGAATAAATTGTGACCGTTCATGTTCATGCCACCCTCCATGGTTCCGCCAGATTGTTTGTTCAGGTAGAGATCGTCCACTTGCGATTCTACGTATTCTTGAGATCGTATCACGGCAGAATCCACGTAGCCCTTGTTGACCGCGGTGGAGTCTGCATCTGCATCGTCGACCTTCGACAGATTCAATATCTTGTTGAATCCCACATTCAGATCCGATTTCATTTCTCGTCTGTCAGACTTTCTCTGTTCCAGATCTACGTAGTGTTTGGTTGCCACGTCCTTGGGATTCGTGGGATTGGCCACGTTCGTTATCTTGTTAGAAGTGGTGTTCAATTCCGAGTGCATCGTTTTCTGAATGTATCTACTTCTCAGATGTTCGCTGAATCGTGCGTGAGAGTCGTCTGCATATTTCCTTGATCGCAGCATTGGTGGAATCTATGGGATTTGTGACATTCACCAAATGATTAGATTTCAGATCGAGATCGTCGGTCATGGCTTTATCCACGTAATTATCTAGCATGATTCGTTTGAAATCCGCGTTCCCCCCTGTCGACGTATTTTTTAGTCGCAGCATCTGTGAGATCTATCGGCTTGGGAAGATTGTAGAGCTTCTTATCATTCATGTTCAAAGGTTCCTCTCGAGGTTCATATCTCCGATCGTAACGTTCATCCACGTTGGCAACGTCGTAACCATCGCCGACTTCGAGCGTCTTCCTCTTCTTTTTGGGTCAACTTTCGTCATCACTTCTACCAAATTTATCATCTGGCATGTTGTTTTGAGGTTTTTGTTTTAAAAATATATTTCAAACGCAGCTTATTAGAAATGAATTATTTCACTTATTTTTATTTTTCGTTTTTATTCGATTAAAATTTTTTAAATAATTTTTTTTACCTTTATATATACTATAAAAAAATCTCTCTCCAATGTAAATCATTGAGAATGTCTTGAAACCGATCTCCTTCAGACCATCTCTTCAGAACATAGAGACACAGGTGACCGCAAAACACTTGATCTGACGATTGCATTCGTTCCGTGTTGTAACGAACCATCAATTTGTTGAAATAGTCCTTTATTTCTTTCGGCGGCGAGATTCCATAGCTGTTGAAATAATATTTCTTCTTCTTCCCGTTCTTGTACCATGCCACCCAGTGAGTGCCTTCACCCAATAAATCATCTAGATTTAAAATTCCACATTCCGATTGTCGAGGTCTTCTCTTCGGCAAGGCATCTCTGGAAAACACGCCTAGAAAATCTTTGATTTTCAAATCCTTTGCCGCATTCGACAGATCGATGTTGGATAGGGGTTCGTTAGGTAAGACGACACCTTCTATGGATATCTCTATATTTTTTCTTTTTCTTTTTCTTTTTAAACTAACTCTCTCGATATCTCTATCAACTTCCATAATCTTGAATCAGTCTAATTCCTCTTCATTTTCTGGAATCCTATCATCCTTAATTATATCTAGAATCCTATCGTCCATAATTATATCCAAAGTCCAATGTCCGAGTGCCAAAGTGCTTATTTTATCGTCTAACACGAATCTCTTATCATCATCGGCCGTCAGCGAAATCTTGTTGACTATTTCGGTATACAAGTCGTGATTTTCACTTCGAATCGATTTCATAGTCTTATACACTGGACCACTTCCTAACAGACAATCTTTATACTCCCGAAAAGAGATGTTTTTCTTCACCACGCACAATTTAACCCCTTTGCACTTCTTGATCTCTTCACTTTCTAGACGATAAGCATACAGTTTGGGTCTCAAACCTACGAATTCGACGATTTGTTTACCGCTGCTCTCATCCTTAAATTTGCCCAACACCTTGTTGTTGTTGTTCAATTGAATGTTGGATGGGTGATCGATGGGATAATTGCTTGTGTCGAACCACGCGGCCACATCCGTAGATATATCTCGGTAGACGTCTTTCATCTCTATCTCATAAACTAAACTGTCCATGTCGGTGAACAGTAGTTTGGCTTTATCACCAAATTTTCGTTTGACATAATCATAGTGAAACTCGCTTGCTGATATCTAAGATGATTGGGCCGAGATAATAGGGTTTGTCGAACTTTAGGTGCATCTTTTGCATGTGAACGGCCTCTAGATTTTCATCGAATATGATTAGGTGTTTGTAATTGTGTTTCGCCACTAATTTTTTAGCTTTTTTCTCAGACGTGACGAGTCGAACGTCGGTTCTCTTCCTGATGTTTTCCATCGATTTACCGTACATGCAGTTATTCATGAGTTTGAAGAAATCTTTTTCGAAATCGTTCTCGGCTCGAATTCTGAGATTCGTGTTGAGATCGATGTATTTTTTCATGCAAGGCTCTTCGGCGAATCGAATGACGCGATGTATGTTGACTAATTTCATCCCGTAATTGATGTATTGTTTCAAATTCTCGCTGCAGACGATGTACTTACGTTTGTTAAATAAATTGGGAATGAGTTTTTCCTCGTCTCCATCGATCGGTTCCATTTGTTCGGGAGCCAGCGGATAATCGTTGTGTAGATCGTGTAATTCTTCTGGATAGTTCAAATCGACTTCTAAAATGCAAGGATAGTCTCTCCATTTTTGCATCTCTTCCGGTTCTGTCACCCATTCGAAATTTCCAATTGGTAAAGGATGACTCATAGCCCAACCATACAGATCATTAGCGTCCCAATACTGTATGTATTTATTCAATCGTTGTGAATCGAAACCTTCTTTCATGTAGGGATTGTTAGCTTCAGAATATCTGTGGAAAATCATCGAGATGCCACCTCTCGCAGCCCTTTCGAACATGAACAACATGTTCATGTCAGATAATAATTCCAATTGGACTTCGGTGGTCTTCAACAAAGCGTCCCATGCCAGACCGGGTGTGGTGAAATACCAAGCCGGATCCAGATCATAATTTCGACGACAGACGTCTCGAAAATTTTCGAACTCGTCTGCCAAGAGCAGAACGTCGGTCTTCAGATAGAGATCATGATAATCTCTCATGGTTTTCATATTGAATGGTTTCCACACGTTTTTAGCGTGTTCGTAATTCTCGGCGGAAATGTCGGATTCGTATAATTTCGAATAAAAATCTTCTTTCGAAGGTAGTGCGGTGTCATCGAATCTCTTTAGATCATTCATGTAATCGTAAGGATGGACTCCTTTCCTCAACATGACGTCTACTCGTTCTCCGAAATGTTTGCTCATGATTTTAAATCTATCCTTGCTCATGTTATCGACTAATTTTTCCAGTGCGGTCAACATGAATTTAAAACTGTCGATGAAACGTATGCTTCTACGAATGGATTTCGTTTTTTCTTCCAATGTCTCTCTGTCGATTACTCTTTTTTTCTCCATGGACTTCCATTTCGTGATGGAAATGTATCTTCCTTTGCTGTTCGCAATGCAATTTAATTCTCCATCGGTGGTGACGCGATTTTTCACGAACAGATGACTGTCATAACCCGAGAGATTGTGAAATATCACCGGATAGAAAACGGCGTCTCGATATTTTAAATTACACTTGCTGTGAGACAGACTGTGTAATGATCGTGGTCTCTAACCTTCTTATTTTCCTTCGAATTCTCGTCGAACAATTGTCTGCATATGTGACATTCGGTGGCACTGTTATTTTCATCCTGCTTCTATCGCGTGATGATCATAACATTTTAATTTTCGATTCTAACTCTTCCACGAACCTTTGAGCCACGTTGTCGTCTTCGCACTGTTTCATGTAGGTGAAGGACTCATGTCGTGTTGCGAGTCGAAAGCACATTTCACATAAATGCAATAACCCGAAGGCGTGTGTTTTTGATATCTTTTGATGTAACTTCGAAGAGCGTCCAGTTGGCAGGAACTCATTTTTACGGTGAAGCATTCAAAATTGGCGTACATGATGAATAGTACTTTTAACCTTCTATTGTGATTTTCAAAGTTCACGATGGTGTTGGGTTTGGGCATTTTGATGGCGACACCTTAATTTTCGTTGCACTATTCCTGATGTTTTGCTAACGATTTTTTGCTGTGAAACGCGTTCATGCAGTTGCAACATAAATATATTTCACCATTATGTTTACTTCTCTGGCTTGACTGTAATCGGCTCAGATGTTTAACCCAACAATAATGACGATTGTCACCATTCAAAATCAATAATAAAATAATCGTCTTTTCTCTTTCGAGAATGAAGTCTGTCTGAGAGGATAGATCATTCGTTTTTCATCGTCGTATCCCAAGACATTCACCGCTACGGTGGGATTTTGAGCCTCAAAACGTTTGATGTGTTTTAACTGCATTGGAAAAGTCACTCCGGTCCAATCAAAATTTTTAGAAGTCTTCTTGTAACAAGAAACGCTATCGGCGTGCATTTTGACAGGGTATAAAGCGGAGGTGACTGCCCATTTAAAACACTGATCATCTTTATTTCTCACAGTGATCACAGCATTTTTTTTAGCTAAGAAATACGGTAGTTCCACGTAGGAAGACCCTTTCAACAAATCGTTTTTAGTTATATAAATTTCGAGTTTCAACACCTCATTGAACGTCCAATTACTACCTTCATGTTGATAATTCATGAGAGACGTCAACATCTTGTCTTTCATCATTTCGAAAACGTCTGATAAATCTGAACCTCGAAATACGGGTTCAGCGTTAGATCTGAAATATGCATTTTTGACGATGCTCTCGCCGGAATTCACGTCGATTTTATTCATCACGCAATGGAGTATCATCTTAATTTTTTGTCCCATGTTCATGTGTTCGCGAAAACAAATCCAATACTTTTTTCTTCATCCGTTCTATGAACAATTTCGGATTGACTTTCTTGAATGAGGGAACCACGTCGAAAGTTTTAAAAATGCCTTTGATCACACTCTCCCATTCTACGGGATTCGATTGGAATGCTTCCATGATGAGTGGTGCTACGTATTCTTCTCCTTTCCCTTCGTCGATTGCTCGTCGCATTTCATTCGATATATCTCGTTTGTCTAGATTCTGAACTGCATCACTCGTTTTCATTTTTTTTTCTTTTGAAACTTGAAGTTCTTCAATGGCTTTTCGTTTAGTCATCTTATTTTTCACAACCGAAACGTTTTTGTTTTTTTTCGACGTCGGCATTTTGATTCCTTTTACTATCTTTTTCTTCTTCTCATTTTTCAGAACCGAAGCGTTTTTTGACGTCGTTGCTATCAACATTTTGTTTGCCTTTTCATCGAGCAAACTATGTATCTCCTCGTGCATGATCTTTCTAATTTCATCATGCTCCATTTTTCGTTTTCTATTGTCAGGCATTACTGTCATCGGCTTATTTTTTTCGCAATTCGAGTCTGTTTAAGTTTATCCACTTCCGATCTTTCGATTTTTTTCTTTCCATCGTTTCGCAAACGATATTCCTGTATGACTTCAATTTTTCTTGATTTGGTTCTATGATTTCTGAAATGTGGAATTTTTAATTTTTTACAAATCTCGTTTAACTGAGGTATGGTTTTCTCATTTAAATTTTCCATTTTTTTATTTGTTTGCTTCATTTGTAAGAATATTTTTTTTCGAATTTTGTATTTAAGTAATAATTGTTAAAAAGTTTTAAAATTGTTTTTATATATATATGTTTTAATTCCTTCAAAAAAATTTTTTTTTAATGAAATTAATAAAAAGTTTTTATGTTCCTTAACGTGGAAAAAATTGAATTAATACGAGAAAAAAAGGACGTTAAATTTAAACTTTTTATTTATATATAAAGAGAAAAAAAAATTAAAAAAAAAAAAAAAAATTTTTACCTTAAAGAAATTAAAATTAAAAAAACAATTTTTATGTTCCTTAACGTGAAAAAAAATTGAATTAATACCAGAAAAAAAGGACGTTAAATTTAAACTTTTTATTTATATATAAAGAGAAAAAAAAATTTACATTAAAGAAAATTAAAATTGAAAAAACTTTTTATATATATATAGAGAGTAAAAAAACAAACTTTTTTAACAAATTATTATTTAAATACAAAATTAAAAAATATATATTATTTGCAATAATTCATAAAACAAAAAAACCCCAAATAATCGATCATGACAACAACACCTAAAAGATGCGAATTGAAAATGAAACGAGTCGAAACGTGTAAGAAATTCGGTTATAAAATCTATAGATTACAATGACACGACGCCATCGAATTGAACGAGGTTGAGATGAAGGGCTTAGAGCATAAACACGGCAAATATAGCATGCCTTTGAAATTGGATGAAGCCACGCTCAATTTGTTTTACGAGTACCAAAGCGATCTACAGAAAATCGTCATAGCCAAAGATAGAGAATTCGACAAGGATGATTTGTTGTTGCCCTACGGATTTTACATATATCCAAAAATCTCTCTCGAACTCGTGAACAAATCAGGTGGTGAGAGCGCGTTCACCAATGTAAAAAAACTCAAAAAAGTAAAGATAAACATTCAACTCATTTTCGAAAAGGGAGAAGAAACGACCGTCAACATGCTAATAACGGACTTGGAAATATAAACAATAGAAAGACTGATTTTAGAGAAGAAGAAGGAAAAAAAAGTAATGAGATCTAGAGAGGTTGATCATCTCTAGATCTCATTATTTTTTTTTGTTTTTTTTGTTTTCCTTCTTCTTCTTCTTCTTCTTCTTCTTCTTCTTCTTCTTCACTATCACTCATATATTATAATAACATTCCCTTTTTTCTCAATTTTCGGCGTCGATTCTTCTTTTTCTTTTTGTGATATATTATGTTTTTATGAGAACACATTTGTTTATCCGAATCATAATTATGAACGAATGTGGTGCATCTCTTGGTAACACTCACATCATTACCATTCTCTTCAGAAGGTAGTGGTGACGGTGGAAAACGTCTAATTCTATCCTGCTCTTTTTTCAGTTCTTTCCTAAGATATCCATCATTAGCATCTAATTGTTTTTCCACATCTTTTTCCCACACTATCCCGCAATATTCATCATTAGCATCTAATCGTTTTTCCACATCTTTTTTGCACTCTATCTCGCGATATTCATCATTATCATCTAATTGTTTTTCCTCCTTTTTATCCATTTTATATTATTTTTATACTTTCTATAATTTATATTTTATATTTTTATATTTTATATAATTATATAATTTTTACATTATAATAACATACTCAAAATCGGTATATTCTTAAATGGTGAATTCTCACCAAACAACAAACCCTAACCGAGTCGCTCAACGTTCCATCCACTCTTCAGATAGAGACCGTTTCCACTCAAAGAGTTGCCACCTCTAACAGGTTCTAGATACAATCCTTCACCGTTGTTGTCTACATGGATGCAACACACGGCTCCTCCCTTCTTCAAAAACAGTCCACTGCCACCCATTAATTTCTCAACTGCCGAACTCGCGAGTCCCGAGAGAGCTCCCATGCTGAGAGTCTTTCCGAGAAGGGTAATGCTTTTGCGGCAAAAGGTAATGTTTTTGCGGCGATTCCTGCCTATAGCGATAGGAAACCGCCTTTCATTCTCAAATTGTATTTCAATTGAGCGGTACTCAATCTCACCGTCAACCCTCTTCCATCACAAATCGCTTTCTCCATCCTTTTGATTTGACTTCTGGTCCAGGCGATCGAATCCTGACCGCCACTATCCAGATCTTCGTGAGTGAATTTGAATCCCACCACCTCGCCTCGAGTTGTTAACGCTCTCTTAAGTTTCTTCCTCTGTCCTGCGGATATGTTCACGTTTTTAACCACGTATTGTGTCATAATTCTTTTTTTTAAAATATATTTTGTTCAATTGTTTTTTTTGTTTTAATGATAATTATATATATTAAATAATTTTTGTAAATTAATATTGCGTGTATTTTATTTCTTATTTATATATATACACAATATTTTTTTTTTTTTTGCTTTTTATATTTCTCTTATGTGAAATCGTATCGTCACCCTCTCTCCACGAAGATCTAACAGTTCACCATTTTGATCCATCAACGTGGTTTTGAGACTATACATGTCTAAAATCACAGGTAGATAAACTAAATTTCGAGGTCGTTCCACGATCTTATAACCTGGTGACACGTTTGGAAAGAAGGAATAGATCGTCGGTTGAGTGCTACTATTCACGTAGCTTCCAGCAATCACGTCCACATTCACCAGAATGCTATTGACTGCGAGAATGTCGACCGTATTTTCGTGTTGTCCATGTTGAAATCCACTCGAAAATTATCTTCCAATTCCAACATCGTCTGTAGGGTATTAGGGTTGGGAGTGAGTCTGATCTTGTTGCTTCCCTTTCCATCTGTCTTCATTCGCGTCTGAATGTAATTGTTCAAATTGTGTATGTCGTAACTTCCTTTGGGAATTCAAATCTCCAACCAATCCACTCCATCGGAATACTTGTTGAACGAGTTATTCTTTTCGGTGATGTTGGGAAAGGAATAATAAGTCTCCAGATTCACCAACGCCATCTCGTATCTTTTCTCTCTATTCAATTTGATGGAAGGTTCGAATTTCATCGTGAATCGAGTCGAATCGCCACTCACCATGATTTGAATGGATTGTTTTGCAGCCGTATTCTCGGCTATCCATTATAACAATTCTCCTTGTTCGAACATTCTATTTTAATTTTATTTTTATTTTTTTCAAAACTAAATTATTTGAAGATTTATTATTTTCTAATTTTATTTTTGCTTTCTATCTTATTATCATCAGAAAGATAAAACTTGTCGAATCCGCACCCATATTTTCCATGATTAAATTTGCTAGTCAAATCGATCATGACGAAATTGTAAAGTCCTCCATCCCAAACCCTCTCGCAGAATCTCCTGAATTCCGCCAGGCTCATGTCGTTTGCGACGTGATAACCGTAGATGTGATTGAGATTCTTGAGATTCTGGCGAAAGAGACACAGTAAATTAGCGTTCTCCCTTATCGTCTGTCTGGGCAATCAAAAATAATTCTGCGACAGGTAGAAACAGTCCACGTTGCTGTGACGACCCCTAACGTAATACCATTCGCATCGGTTCTGTCTCTCCAAAAGCAGATCGTCAAAAATCATGAGATTCTTATCTTACGATTTCAATTCTCTAGGATCTGGAATGTCGCTAGCATTCTCATAAAATCGACACTCGACGTTCGAGATGCATTTCTCTTCATCAATTCCATCGCCACACCGTCCAAAATGGTCGAAAGAGAAGCTTCACCTTTGTCGAATTCCTCCCTACTGTCAAAGATTCTGGCTATGACGTCCTTGGGCAATCTATGATCCTTGCACTCTCGAAGCAATCTCTATTCGGGTTGAAACAAGCTCTTACCAAACATGAATAATCTGTCGTAATCCAACCAGTCGGGTTGTGACAACAGATTCATCAACAGATTGGTCTTTCCAGATTTCGATTTTCCCACTATCAAGGCTCTTATGCTTTTGGGAAAGAACTCGTTATTCAACCTCTTGGTCACGGCGTCATTCCAAGACATATCTTTAATGTTCATCTTTGTTTATTTTTGTTATTTTTAGATTTTTTCAAACACAATTTTATGTTTTTTCAAACTCAGTTTTTATAAATATTATTAATTATTTATATTACACCGTCGCAAGTTTTCTTCAATCCAGATCCACTCGTCATTTTGGCTAAATCTTGTATGGGTACCACAGCATCCTTAAAATCTTTCCAACTTTTCTGCGATTGCTCTAACATAGCTCGCTTTGCCGGCGGACTGATCAACTTGTCGATCAACACGTCGGCTGCCCTCTTGCCAGCCACAGAAGCTATCCTACCACTAGCTTCGAAAACGGCTTTCTTACCAGCATCCAAAGCCATCTTCTTACCGACCTCAATCGCGGTTGATGCGAGTTTTCTACCTGCATCACTCGTGAACGCTCGCATTATAGAATCGACGATGCCAGAACTGACTTGAACGTAAGTTCTGGCGTATCCCATGTTCTTTATCACCAACATATTTTTATTTTATAATATATATTTTGTTTTTTCACTGGTAAATCGTTTGTTGTTTAAATACGTTTTATTAGTTGTAGTGTAAAATTTACTGTTTTATTTTATATATTTGTGTTTGTTTGTTTGTTCTCTACTTATTATATATATATCAATCCTTCAATTCGTTCATCAGCCTTTTATAATCGTGCTTATTCAAAACCTTCTGCCTCAACAATTCGTCGCATATGCTCACTATCTCATTATCTAATCCAGTATTACCAGCACGTTGACTTGCCATCAACAATCTCAATCTCTGAGACACAGCGTCAGAATCGCTCAGAAGAAAAGTGGTTTTCACCCCTTTGCCAGTCACCGACTCGACGAACTTCTTATTCATATCCCATATGGGTTTCACCACCTACGTCCACTTGTAACCTCTATTGGCTTTGGGTCTCGTTTCTCTGGCATCGTTATTTCTCTTCATGGCGTGGGTCTGAACCAGAATGTCGCCGTAATTGTCAAAATCCCGATCCGTGTGATCTCCAGGCTTGTCAAAAAGGAGCAATTTGCACAGTCCAGGTGTTAATTCGTACCTATTCGAACCGACGATTAAATTATCATCATCCTCTTGCACTTCAGTGTCGCCTACAAAAGTTCTTCCATCAGAATCCTTATAAATTCCATACAACAGATCTCTCTTACCACCATACTCGGACGATGCGATTGTATCATTGGTGATAGTCGAAGCCGCATTGTCACTTTCGCTCATGTCAGTTTCGATCCTCATGGGAACGTAATCCGGCGATCTTTGAAAGGAAAACCCCCTCGTAAAACTGCCGGGCAACGAACCCATTCTCAAAGAACTTTCTTTTAAGGGCCTCAATTCGTCAACGATCTCCTTTTTACTTCGTTCCTGAACCTCCGTCACGGGTTTAAATAATTTTGTGGTTTCACATTTAAATCCATTTCTCCAAGTCGCCTGCTTCTGTCAGCTGATTGAATACTCTTCTTAGCACGTTGATATTCGTCGAGAAGCTGATCTCTCCGCTTGGAATCTGCGATGTTTAAAAACATTTTTTTCATTTTTAAAATTATTAATATTTCCTTTAGAGTATGCTAACGTGAGTTATTTTATTATTCTCAAAATTAAATGTATAATTATTTTTTATGTTTTAAGTAAATAAAAATCTTCTGTCTTTAATATAATAACTAAAACCAGTTGAGGAAAAACATTTTACATGATAAATGCGTTTTTGCCCTCGAACATGTTAAAGATCACATCAACAGTTATTTCTGACAATGAGAAACTTAGAGTTAGTCTCAAATAAACATCTATAAATACAACGTTTTAAAGTGTTAAATCATACAGGTAGTTATTTTCCTCACAATTGAAGTCATTCTCAAAATAATACTCTTAGAATATCTCATAATATTTTGGGTTAAAACCGCATTAGTACTCGCACCATGTTGAGCAACGGTATTTCTTCTATATTTTTTTACATGGAAATCGTTCAGTCAAAAAACAAGAGTTGAAAAATCTTTTAAAAAAATTCTCTGGCAAGAATTTTTTTTTTGCAAACAAAAAATATGGAAAAATAATACTCCATGAATATCTCGTAATATTTGGGGTTAAAACCGCGTTAGTACTCGCACCACATTGAGCAACGGTATTTCTTCTATATTTTTACATGGACATCGTTTCAATCGAAAAAGCAATAGTTAAAACTGCACATTGAACACAATTCTAATTTTAATACATAACATACATACAAATAAAACCATTGATAAAATGCATCGCCCTCGGCGATTATTCTCACCTCCATATCATCAAAGAACAAAATACTGTTTGAAGTAAACAAAAAAAACAATTTATCATCAAAAGAACAAAATGCTGTTTGAAGTAAACAGATGCACTTTTGTGAATAGGAACAATTTAGAAGTGTGTCTCGTCAAAAGGAGTTTTTATTGATGTCTCTTGAACCGAGACATGAGTCAATTAAAATTCAATTACCTCTTAAAATCCATTTAAGTGGAATGCAATTTTACCCTTTGATTTTTATTTACATTGAGTATAATATTGAAACTCTATGATTCACCTTAACACTTGCGAGGTGAATCGGCAAATCATTTTCACCGATCAGATCGCACCCTAGACCATCCGAAACGCGATCGCGAACATGGTGGTTGTCCAGAACTCTCAAACCGCATTTTTTGATGTACCGGAAGCCCAAATCGGTTTGGAACAAAATTTGTAAAAAATCATCGATGAGTAACTACACTTTACACTCACTTTTCACCGTTGGTGAACGTCGAGAAAAGGTTTTGAGATCGATTTTCGTGGTCTAGAACTCTCAATCGTTTTTCGCCGATCGGATCGCACCCTCGACCGTCCGAAACGCGATCGCAAACGTAGGTGGTCCAGAACTCTCAAAACGCATTTTTGATGCTGGTCGAGAACTCTCAAAGCGTTTTTTGCTTGCGTTCACCAACGATAGATCGAAGGTCTGATCCGCGATGGGAACGTCGACAAAAATTTTTTAAATTTACGTTTTCTTCAAATTTCATACATTTTTCACTTCCGAGCGATGTGTCGAATTTCACACGTTCGCCAACGGTTGTTTGACAGTTAAAAGTGCGATCCGAACAGTCAAAAAACACCGAGAGTTCTAGACCACCATGAAAAAACGACATTTTTGCCATTTTTTTGCACTTTGTACATGATTTAACACTGAATCCCTATGGCGGTACATGTACATGTACGTGTACGTGTACAGTTTTTTGGAAAAGTGGTCTGGAACTCTCAAATATTACCTACTCCCCTCCTTGAGGCGTGATAAGATATATTTTTCAGATCAGAAACAAGATATTTGGGGCATCTTATAACAGAACTGCGCGACAGAGCTGCGCGACGAAGGGTGGAAAAATAGAGGTTTTAGGTACGTTTCTTGTCTCAAAAATATAATTTATGACCCCCTCCTTGAGGCATGATAAGTTATATTTTTCAAATCCGAAACAAGATATTTGGGGCGGCTTATAACAGAGCTCTGCGACGAGGGGGGAGAATATATAGGATTTATGTACGTTTCTTGTCTCAAAAATATAATTGATGATCCCCCCCCCCCCCTCCTTGAGGCGTGATAAGTTATATTTTAAGTACGTTTCTTGTCTTCTTATAAAATATTAATATTTTCTATTTATTCAATTTCAGGACAGTTATACACCCCTGCATATATTGTAAGAGGGAAGTGAGCCCCGGACAAGAAGCGCTTCAGTGTAACGGTTGCAGTCGTTGGCAACACCGAACGTGTGAAACAGGCATCACTCAACAGACCTACAGGAATGCATCTAAAAATAAAGATACTGACTGATCCTGTGTAGAGTGCAGTACAACTCCTGGAGCTCCCACACATTCGACGCCGATTCATTCTATGTCACAGAGTATCACACCGACAACATCCGCTTTACCAAATATGCAAACATTTCGTTTAGTATCATTGATGTGTGACTCTTCATATGCAGAATCTCCAGAATCTTCACCTGGCGTCTGCAGCCATCGCCTCAGAATCAAAGTGCTTCTTCGTCTGTACATTTACTGTTGCAGTCACCAACAAGGACCATTTACGCATTTACATCATGCCACCAACCACAAGCCAGATATAAGTTTTTTACAGAACAGAAGAGCAGTATCATTCGGTGAATGACATGATCTAAATGAGCCAAACCTTCAAAATTCAATTCCAGAACCAGACTACGATACGACAGATCTTAGTGCAGAAGTGACTGTAGACACCCCTCAATTTACGATTGTCCAAGGTGGCTCAAAAATGGCTCTGACATACCAAAACACCCAAAAGATCTCTCTTTTGAGTGGATCAATGAAGCTGTGCCAGACAATTTTATTCAGAAAGACATTAGAGTTGGACTCGCCAGGCACATCATTATGTTTACAGCAGTAATGATAGGTTTATTGTCTAAAGCTAAAACATGGTATGTTGATGCTACTTTCAAAGCAGTAAGCAGTAAAGAAATCAGCAATTGTGGAGTATTCACGCCTTTATAAAAAGAAATGACTGTACAAAACAAAAGGAACATTTATCTTCTGCAGCTTTTGAGATAACTGTGATGGATTTTGAGGCAGCAGTTTGGCATTACGTGTACGCTCCCTGTAAAACACTGCCAATCGACTCCCCACTAACTGCTCTATGAGGTGGGGTATCAAAACCCAACAACGTGACTTCAATAAGACGTACTATCGGTTATAATTAGCACGAAGTGTTCCCCAGAGTTGTGACAAGGTTATGCTTTCGACCCAAAATATGACCTCCAAACATCATTTCTCTGCAGAACGGCCGTTGATAATTAGGGAAAAAAGCTCATCGCTCCCATACTACACAAATAAAAATAAAATCGTTAAAATTTATTTCAAAATATTGTACAAAATGACTTTTGAGGGCAGTTTTGATCTCTTATGAATATTTGTGAAGACCTTCTCGTTAATTTTTGTCGATGTCGGTGTTTCTTTGATCCCGTAATTTTTGGATACCAATTAGCACATTTTTCCCACCAATCGGGCGAATACTATTTTTAATATCATAGGCAAATTTTAAAAAAACGTGTTTCGTTTCGAATATGTTGAGTAAAAATCAGTGCGATTTCATCCTTGAATTTTTACAATCCGACTATTATTAGGGAAGTTACGCCAAAAATGGAAATAAAAAAAAAATCTCATTTGCAACAGGCTGAAGAACCTTTCGAAAAGAGTCATTCAGATACACACTCTTTTTATTCTGCAGTGATAGACATATTCCGGGCAATGAAAAAGAACTTTACACAATTTGGTTGCGTTTCCAGTTATTCGCATGAAGGACAGCTGACGTCGACTTAATAGGCTGAGAACAATGTAGTTTCGTTACCCACTAAACGGGCCAAATTGTTACTACATTCGGGCCAAGTTATTACACCACAGACGTCTGGAAACCTGATCTAAATCACCCCTACCTCAAAACACCTCATTCTCATATCCACCCCCAGATCCGCGTGTTATTTTGGAAGTGTGTGTGATGGTGGTGGTGGGGGGGGGGCATATATAAGGAGGGGGTGTGACGTTGGGGGTGATGTGATATTAATCAGGTCTCCAGACGTCTGTGGTTAGACTATGCAGTGGGACTCGGGGGCGGGATGCACAGCAACTCCGAATGACGACACCCCCTTTAACCCGAGGATGATATACAACATTTCTCAATAAAAAAAAATAAGCTTTCAACGGGTAATGTTGGATTTCAAGGTGAGAAAAGTAGACAGGGGCTGTTGTATTATAACTGAATATAACACAACACTTAACATGATCAATTATTGAGTTCTCGTGACAGCAATACAATTTGGTAGCAATAACATTTCCTAATCCGAACTAATCCTTCAATTACCCTTCCAAAGATGTAAAACAAGAGCCGACAATAGTGTTTCTGAAACAGACTCTGATCGCAATGAAAACATTAACTGGTGACAATAGATAAAGCATAAATTACTCCTATGAAGTTTATTCTTTTGAGATTTCCAACATCAGAAACTGGTTAAATTGAATTACAATTATGTATATCTATATACTTTTATATTTGCACTGCGATTTTAAAGAAAATTTTGTTTCTAACATTCGCAGTGGCGTAGATAAAAGGGGGGGGGGGGGGGCACAGAAATTTTGTCGGAAATTGTTTGGGACCATTTTTAGGCGAATTTATGCCTAATAACATTAAAATGCTGGCTTTGGGGATAAAAACATGCCATTTTGGGTAAATTTGGGGTAAAAAAGACAAATTTTCAGTACATTTGCAGTAAACAACAGATTCTTTCTGTTTGTTTGGATTTTTGTTGTTGTTACACTGTCGGAAAATTTTCGGTCTGTCGAAAAATTTTGGGCTTGCCCCTCCGCCAGCGTAAAGCTATCTACGCTACTGAACATTCGACCTACCATTTAATAATTTTATTAGCACTACGACAAATATTGAAATTATTTTGAATCTATTTATAGGAAAAGACATCGCTCGTGTGGTGTTTTCCAACAAATAGTTGCAACACAATGAGAAAAAATTCAATTTCTAACTTTCGGCCTGACACTTAAGTTAACTTAAATTAACCGTGCACATGTCTATTAGCACTACGAAAAAGCCCTGGGCCGATTTAATCCGTGGACCAACTTTTGGGCATACCTCAGTTGCTGACTTTATTTTTGGCCGACTTCTCCCATGGGCGACTTCATTTGGGGGCGACTTCTCACCACTTAACTCTTAGTAGACTTTATACCACAACAACAAAGCTTGAATTTTTTTTGCGACAATTTATTGGAAAACATCCAGCGGTGTTTTGAATATATAGTAGCAAAACATGAGGAGAAAAAAAAACAATTTCTACAGCCCCGTGTCTTGCAACACACCGAGAGACCATGTGTTCGGGTGTTGTTTTCTTAATACTGGATAGCTGTCTTTTCCACCTAAGATCGCTGTATGTACATGTGCCGAGTCGACGTCCAGTAAGAGCGGGATTCGACACTCTTATAGTTTAAAGCCCCCCCCCCCCCCCATAAATAACAGATGTACGCCCCCCTCCCACCACCTGTCGAGGATCACATGTCGCCTATCGCAGAGATAGACCTACTGACACCACCTCTAGTTCCACAGAAAGTTAAAAGTTATTTTTCGGCATAATTATGTTGTTGCCGGAACGCAACTTAATTCGAGTGCATTTAAAAACGGAAACCGGACATTGCAAATAAAATCATTAAAATTATTTTCGACGGTATTAATATAGGCAGATCATATGCGGTCATAACTGAAATAGAAGGCGATCAATTGTATCTCGATTTGTTGTCAGTTTTGTTTGTGTTGATGATGTAAATATGTGTTGAATAGTTTCAGTCGATGTTTTAGTCGATATCTTGAAATAAATCATAAAAATGAATTTATTTTCTTTATATATTATTACATTAACGCATCCGAACATCCAGAGGCCGAAGGGCGCCAGACCGGACGAGGCCGAAAAGCGTGGGTCGAAAAGCGCTAAATTTAAAATGCGGGCCGAATCAGCCAAAAGCGTCGATCCAGACAGTACTTTTTACATGATTCTGTTTCAAAATATAATTTATGACCCCTAACTGAAACTAGCCCAGTCCCCCAGACTAGTTGCAAAGGAGGGACCATAAGCTGTATTTCAGAAGCAAAGATGTAGGCTTTTGTGCAAGAATCTGGACAGTACTGCTGAACTGTTGGGTAAAAGGGTTGACCGATAAACCGTTTATCTAAAATTAGTTATGTAATGGGTTTGGCCGTTAGTACTTTTCTATTGAGCAGTTGATTTGGGTCTTTTAAGGCTTCCGGTTATTTCCAGCAACAAGCTGAATTATTGTCGCTCATTGGTTCAAGCCAAACGTTGTTTTTCTGTTATCCCATTCGTTAATGTCAAAACGAGGGATCGATCGGCGATCACTATTTTCTGACTAGGAATCCTATATAAAGGCTATTTTCTCTCGTATCTGGGCCTCCATTCTTTTTGTGACAACCAAAGCTCTAATCCAGCTGCGTCATACAAGAACGGTACAACCTTATTTTAAGGTTAGTTGTGGGTGTTCTATTTACCAGTAAAATGGTAACCGTTTAGTGTCCTGACCAAATAGGCCCGTCGAAACTCGTCCCTTTTTGTAGAGTTCAAAAAGGACAAACGCTAGATGTTCGGTTTATTTTCGCTCCACTAGCTCAGCCCCGGGAAGACACAACGTTTTATGCTGGCTCTCCCAGAGGCAGTGCTCAGGGCAGTTGAACAACCCCGGTCTTTGTAGGACGCTTGAAGTTATAATAGACTGAGAATACTCCTGTGTTCTGACCAAATAATCCAACTCTGTGAGGGATAAACGCTTTTTATAGAGGTCAAGATACTTTGGTGGAATAGGAGCATGATTTTTCATCTTTCATACATCCATCTTCATTTTTTCATCCTTGTTTTGTCATAATAAAACCACGTTAGTTAAAAGTCTGTGTGTCCATTTGTCTTTGTAGCATCAAACCCAAATCCTTATGAATCTGTTTTAAACAGGAGATTTACCCCAGGGTCTTAAATTTAATGACACCCACGCTTCCTGTTACACATTTGGGCGAGGCTACCAAGATTTGGGTAATTTGATGTTTTAAAATGGAAACATTTGATCAGAACGAATTGGGTCCTGGTGAGAATAGGACTTTAGTTTCGCAGGGCTCTTTGACGACAGCTTGTTCAGTAACCAATGCAGTGCAGCTTCCACAAATGAGTTGAAGGCTGGAAAGCAATAGCAGGGTTAGTCATCGGTCACTGCATTTGTGTAGTACACCCATATATACCCAGACAGGTGGGTTTAGTGTTCTTGAACGTGATGTGTAGTATGAAGCCTTGGAGAAAAGTTTAATTCAAACTTATCAAGCTATTTCGAATTTGAATAATTTTGAGAGGCAACTGTCCCCGGGACAGCAAAGTGACAAAGACTAGTGGAATACTGGGTTTTGTTGTTGGAATGATCCTAATGTTCATCATCAGTCTGGTAGAGAATATCCTGTGCACGGGGACCAAACTAGGGACTTGTTTAAAACTTATGTTAGTGACAGGGGGATTGAGTTTCAACCACAAAAAAGTCAGCTCTTTAGACATCAAGGTTCAACAATTCCCAAAGTTATAGAAGGTCTAGAAAATTTCAACTTGGAGGGTTTGAAAGTTAATTCTCCCACTCCTAAAGTCAGTTTTTCTGGGGCTGTGAGTGGTATGAATTTGTATGGTTCAAGCAAAGACTCAGGATTGTTAAAAGGTACAACCTTGCCAAGGTCAAATGTACACAAAATGAGGCTTATTTTATTCCCCCAACAGCCTACTGCTTTGAACAAGATAGTTTACTGCAGCAAAGGTCATATCCCTTTGGGGATTCGTGGTGTTACAGGCCTGATGAGGTTTTCCAAGCAGTCCCCACCGTCACCCCCCCCCTTTTTCTAGGAAATGATAGTAGTGGCATGAATTTTCAAGTACCACAAAGACACCCTCACCAACAGGTTACCTATAGTTCTGTTTTCTCTGCAGCAGGTTTGAATTTTCAAAATAAAGGTAGCTGTAAGTTCACCACCTTGAGGAAACCCAATAAACAAGTTCTGTGTTCAGATACATTTAGACAGAGATTTAACAGGGAACTGCCACAAACATTTCCACCAAGACATGGTATTTTTACACATACTTTTCTTTCTGGGAGGCTGGGTCCTTCTTTTAATCAAAGGTGTGCATCACCTGTTAGTCTGTCTAGCAGGCCGGATCTGTCACAAATTTCAGCTGGGGTTTCCAAAGCACACCACAGTCTCTTTTTCATTTCAAGGGCCTCATCCTGATCAACATTACAACCATCAAACCCCTGGACAGGAAGTAATTTTCCAGGTGATTCTAATATCTGTAAAGGGGCTCCTCAACATCAGAAAGAGCCTCAGACATATGATGACCTATCTGATTTTTAGGATTTCTTGATTCATTTTGAACCACATAGCCATTTGGAATGGGTTGGATGATTCACAGAAAGCTCAGCAGCTTTTGATGCGTTTATGCGGATCTGCCCAGAAAATACTATGTGACGTTACCCTTAGCCAAGTAGGTTCTTATTCTATGTGAAACAAGCTCTCTTACAAAGGTTTAACCCCCCTGGACGAGAATCAGCTTATAGAATGGAACTTAGAAATAGAAAGCGAGAAGATTCTAAATCTTCTGCTGATTTTGGACATGCCTTAAGGCGTCTGGCCAATTCAGCATTTCCTGATATCCCTAGTTCAGCTAAAGAGGCCTAGGCGATTGATCAATACATTCATGGACTTGGAACATATGAATTACATAAGCAGGTGCAATTCAATCAACCCAGAACAATGGGCGAAGCAATTACCTTTGCTGTTGAATCTGAGGCCTTTGCAGGTTCACAAAATATTGTGAAAAAATATGATTATGCAGAGTCCAGGATATCCGCAGTTTTGGGTAAAAAGCAATCTCCCCCCAAAAATGTGGCATCTGAAGAGGGTACTATTGAAGTAATTTGAGAAGAGTTTCAGAAATTAAAAAAAATGTTGGAAGACTCTTTAATTAACAAAGTAACAAGAAGTCTAAAAAAGTGTTTTAGGTGTGATCAGGATTGGAATCCAAAGCATAAATGTTCCAGCAAAAATGAATCTGAACATAAGTCTGACATAAAATTTCTTCCTGATGAGAGTCAGGGAAAGTAGGAAAGGTCAAGTTTGTACCCAAAAACTTGACCCCCTGAAATGAGTGATAAAAACTCAAAGTTAGGGCAAACGGTACATCTCTCTGCAATTCAACAAATTGTTTTTTTGTAAAAGTATGTGCTGAAGGAAAAGAATTGAAATTCTTGATTTATTCTGGTTCAACAGTGACAACTATTTCTGGTGAAATATTCTCTGTAATGAATGTTTCTCAGTTTAGTTTAAAGTGAGCAACTGTTTTGCTGGTTACTGCTTCTGGAACTGACCTCTCAGTTTTATTTGAAATGTCGTTACCGATTGAAACTGGCAATGACATGTTTAAAGAAAATCTTGTCATTGCAGAATTAGAAAACTTAGATGGCATATTAGGAGTAGATATCTTAACTAAATATAAAAGTAAGTTGGATTTTGATAAAGGTGTTTTGAAATTGAATGATAGTGTTGTGAAACTTGTCTCTAAAAATGGCAATTATTGTGCACGAGTTAGGCTGGAAAAGTCTGTCATAATTCTGCCAGACACAGAGAGTGTTGTGGGTGGAGTTGTAGATGGGTCATTTTGCTTGTCTGTAGGTCTTATAGAGCCTACTAGTCTAATAAAGCAAAAAGGTTTGCTAATGGCTAGAGCTCTTGTTAAAACTGTTAGTGGAGGTGTAGTAATGTCAATAATTAATCGTTCTAGTAGAAAGGTAAAAATTAATGGGAATTCTGTTATAGTAAGTATATCTCATGTGAGTGAAATTCTAGATGAGGAAGTCCAAGTTTGAAATGAAAGCATATCAGAGTAACTAATTAATGGGGTGTCAGAAAAGTTAAAACCCACACAAAGAGATAAGATTAAAAAACTACTTCTCGAGTTTCAAGATGTTTTTGTCAATCCAAGTGATAAATTAGGAAAAACTGATTTGGTGAAACACAAAATTGATACTGGAGAAGAAAAGCCAATTGAACTACCCCCAAGGACAGCAGCCCCAGGACAAAGGGATATAATTGATAGAGAAGTTAATAAAATGCTTGATAATGGCATTGTTGAAACTAGTACTAGTCCTGGGTTATCCCCCGTAGTTCTCGTATCCCAGAAAGATGGATCTGTTCAGTTTTGTGTCGACTATCGGAAATTGAATGCAGCAACAAGAAAAGATGCTTTCCCTTTGAAGTACATTGATGATGTTTTACAAACCTTAGGTGGTGCACAGTGGTACAGTACATTGGATCTCGCATGCGGGTACTGGCAAGTGGGCATGGAGGAACAAGACAAAACCAAAAAAGCTTTCGTGACGCATAAGGGGTTTATATTAATTGAATGTTATGAGTTTTGGGCTCTGTAATGCCCCTGCAGCTTTTTCGAGGCTGATGGAATTGGTTTTAGGCGGCCTCCAATGGTCCAGAAGCCTGTGCTACTTAGATGATATCATAGTGTTTGGCACAACCTTTGAAGTAGCACTTGAAAATCTGAGAGCTGTGTTTGAGTGTTTCTGAGGTGCAAATTTAATGTTAAAACCCACGAAGTGTAAACTGTTTTCTTCCAAGGTATCTTATTTAGGTCACGTAGTTTCTGTTAAGAGTATAAGTTGTTATTCCAGAAAAATTGAAGCAATTCAAGAGTGGCCGACCCCCACTTCTATTGCTGAAATTAAAAGTTTTCTTGGTTGTGCGGGGTATTACTGTAAATTTATTTTAAATTTTGCTGCTACAGCTTTCCATCTTACAAGTCTCACAAGAAAACATATTAAGTTTAAGTGGGACACTGATTGTGAGCAGGCATTTCAAAAGCTCCTGTTTTAGTATATCCCACAAGCAGTGACTTATTTGTTTTAGATACTGATGCAAGTTCTATTGGACTTGGGGCTGTATTATCCCAAGTACAAAATGGTGAGGAAAAAGTAATAATTTATGCCAGCCACAGTTTAACTAAATCCCAGAGGAACTATTGTACTACCTATAGGGAGGTATTGGCTGTTGTAACATTTTGTGGGCATTTTAAGCATTATTTGTGGGGACAGAAGTTCCTTATCAGAACTGACCAAGCCTCTCTGATAAGGTTAAAACATTTCAAACAACTAGAGGATATGTTAGCCAGGTGGGTCTCCATTATTGATACTTATAATTTTGACATACAATACAGAAAGGGCAGCCATCATGGTATTTCTGATGGGCTGTCTCGTAGAGGTAGAAAATGTAAACGAGAAGACTGTCTTTCCTGCCAATATGAAACTGATGGTAATATTTTGCCATCTCATCATATACCTGGACACCTGTTCTCATTTAAAAATAATACAGCTGGAGTTTCACCAATTCTTCATAATAACACTGCAGAGGTCAATACGAATGCTGACCAATCACAAACCGAGTCTGTATTCCAAATTGGGTGGAATCCTGGTCACCTGACTTGCTACGAGATTGGCAGGAGGAGGATTCAGTTTTAAAGCAAGTATTTTTGCTGAAGCAAAATCATGTTAGAAAACCACCAATAAATGTTCTGAGTGAGTTAGAACATGAAATCAGAGTGCTCTGTGAGATTTGCAATGTGCTTGAGATGCACAATGGTATTTTGTATAGGAATTGTGAAAGAGATCCCCAGGGGAATGCTTACAAACAGATACTGGCACTGTTTAAGATGAGAGACTCAATTCTTAATTTCTTTTATAATACTAGGTCTTCAGGTCACTTGGAAAGGGAAAAAAACTATTGATTCTGTGAAGAAATGGTTCTACTGAGTAGGAATGGGAAAGGATGTCAGAAGATGGTGTAATGAGTGTTCTCTCTGTGCAAAACGCAAACCTGGCATTGGTAAGGCGAGATCACCATTACAACAAGAGGTGGCTTCCAACTTCCAAACCCTGGCAACATATAGCAACTGATATTTTAGGGGGACTTCCTCTCTCACGTGCTGGAAATGAGTACATTATAGTGGTAGGAGACTATTTCTCTAAGTGGACAGAGGCTTGCACAGTCCCTAACCATAAAGCTGCTACTGTAGCAGATAAAATAACTACTGAATTATTTGTTTGTTTTGGCCTTCCTGAACAAATTCACGCTGATCAAGGGAGAGAATTCGTGTCAGAACTCTTCCATACTGTGTGTAAAAAATTTGGTGTCAAGAAAACAAAAGCGTCTCCGTACAGACCACAGTCAGATGGATTAGTGGAGCGGTTTAATAGAACATTAATACAAATGTTATCCTCATTCGTCCCCGATTGCCTACATGGGGGCACGATGATGCTGTGTACTGAGGCGTACTGCACGTCGATGGTGCGCATGTCTTCAACCAATCTAACCCTGCCTGTGCTGCGGTGCAGAGTTCAGAGTTACGATGTTGGGGAGCTGACAGCTGCTCATCGTTGCTCGGTGGTTCTCTCCGGGTACTCTGGCTTCCTCCACCCGTAAAACTGTCACGGTCACGATTAGCCATTGTGCATAAGTATGTGACCTTAAACACCAATAAATAAATAAATATCCTCATTCGTGAATGATTATCAAGATGATTGAGATGAGCATTTGCCATATGTGATGATGGTATATCATTCCACTATCCATGACAGTACCAAATGTAGTCCAAATTTAATTATGTTTGGCAGAGAAATTAATTGCCCTCTTGATTTAATGGTAGGCAATCCTTTAAGTAATGTAAAGGAAGTCTGCCCTGTTCTCTATATCCATTGGGTACAAAATGCCATAAGAAATTCCTTTGAATTTGTGTTTAACAATTTGGGTAAAGCAGCCTCTCATCAAAAGAAATATTACGACCATGGTCTCAAACCATGATAGTTTTGTCGTGGAGACTGGGTGTGGAGATGGTATCCTCCAGCACTTGTTAATAAATTGGGTCAAGGTTGGATGGGACCATACTTAGTATTGATAAAGTTATCAATAGTGAACCATGAGATACAAAGATGTGTGGGGCCCGCAACTTTGGTAGTTCATATTGAGTTCATATCCTAAAAGATAGATTTCTGAAAATGAAAAAGGTTCTTCTGAAACTGGAATAAATAACCCTGCCGTTAATTGCAGTGAGAAGGATATACAGAGATCGTATTCCAATGAGGAACAGATGGTTTTAAATGAGAATACTGGTGACAGTGCTGCTCCTGAAAACAATCTAAACGACCCTTTAAAAGAGAAAGTCCTAAAAGGAATAAGCGGGGTCGAGTCATTAGACCCAGGGACATCTATTCTCCATAGCTATTTCTGTAGTGTATAAACTTATAGTCATAAACTATGAATATTTGGGAGGTATATATTGGTTGTAGTTTGCAGATTTTTAATGTGGGAACTGGAAATGATGTTTGCATTTAATAACTTTTCACATTTCTGAGAATGGAACTTGTATTCAATGAGCATGACCTGTATTTTAACCAAAGTGATTCATTTCGCCAAAAATCGTGATTAAAAAGTATGGGAAAAGAAGGGCAATAGATACCAGTCCTGGGGAATTTGGTACCCATGTAGAGGGGCAATTATTACGAATGTAGAAGGGGCAATAACTACCAGAGCAAAAATGAGATAGTTACCAGTGTAAAGATATGATTACCAGAGTAAAGAGCCCGAGATACCAGAGTAAAATGCCAAATATTGCCAGTGTGAAAATAAACCCCCCAAATATCTGAGTAAAACAACGCAAGGACTAGAGTATGAACCCAAAAAGCCTAGTAAAATGCACAAGTAAACACACTCTTATTATAATTTAAAATGACGATTTTATTTCACGAATGGATTAATTAAATACGATATTGCATAACTTGGAAACTATTTTCTAAAGCAGGCTTATGCAATTGCTGTTGCTGTTACCTGCTGAAATTTCATGGAGGATTACTTAGAAGTCATGGTAGATGATAAACAATTGAAGGAATTAGATGAGGACCTTCATCCTATTTTTCCTAGTGAAGGGATGGTTTGTGATGTGGTTGACTGTAAATCACCTTTTTTCAAAACATATGAACAGTTAAAGATGCATTGGGACAATAAGCTCCGATTTTCGAAAATAATAAAGTTCTTTTGTGAACTGTGCAACTTTAAACATATCAGGAAGAACCAATAGCAGAGACACTATTGGCGTTGCCATCATTTAGAAAAGGAAGCAGCAGCAGGGAGGCCAGCATACCAATTTCGAAAGCTTGAAAAAAAAACACTCGTGCCCATGGATGGCGAGAGTCCATGGGATGGCCCATTACCCTCGCCGACCAAGGCTCTCCTATTTTGCTAAGTCTGTCAAATATATACGCACCCCCCCCCCTGCTGCTTATAATGTATTTAGAGATTGAGAAACATAGGTATACATGATATACACATGAGGACTAATACAATGAACGCTTGTTAGTGGCTGCTTCTAGGGTCTACCGACGTTTGTGGGCGATCGTGTCGAGGGGTCTTTTGTAGGGTCCACAATGCTCATCTAAAAAGGGTGGAGGCCCACTATCCTGCAAAAACTGTGGTAAGGGCGTCAAAACAGTGCTAGCCATTGTAAAAACTGTGGCGTGGGGTACGCTCGGCTGGCTAAATAGCAACAAAGACAATCTAAAAATAAGGACGAGTTTCGGCACCTGGCCGCGATAGATAACACTTTTGAAATTTCCTATTACAGAAATGATAGCATATAGATATATTCATTACACAACATGACAACTATGAATGATCAACGTGCTCAAGCAAAACAATTTTGGTTTAGGAGGTATTCAAAGTTCCGAAAGAATGTCTTGATTAAATTGATCGCCACTGCTTGCGCGGAAGAATTTACAAAAAGAATTCGGCAGGCTAGAGAAATGGGCAGTTCCTCTCTCTTCGGGAAGATGTACAGAATCCTAACAAGCGTGGTCAAAGAATGCATGCAATCAACCAGATTCAGGCCGAGGTCACGGCGGCACTTTGTGCTAATGCTGTTGAGGAAAAGATGCAAAGAAACCCGCTAAAAGAGCTGCCCTACGTCAGCGAAGGCCTGTAACCCTTGCCAATCAAATCGTTCAAGAGGGACCCGTCATCCTTAAAGAATTACGAGAATGGCGACAATTCGACTTGGATATCGTAGCCCTCATCTAGTGAGGCTGCCAGATGATGAAGCATGGGTGGCTCTTTTGAATATCGCCAAAGATGAGTTTGAAGTCGACGGTTCTGTTGCGGTCTACTCTACATGGCGAGTGGAAGTAGATGCCATTGGCACAGATGGTTTGCACACTGGCCGAATGGCCTTGGATGCTCGTATGACCGATAAGAGGGAAGCACGGCGTCTCAGGGCTCTACTGGAGGGAGAATTCATCTTAAGGATCAAGTTTCTCCGGGAGCATAACGAAAGAGACTGGGTAGTCGAAGACAAGTTTCACCCTGTAAAGGCAG
The DNA here is from genome assembly GCA_031216915.1 of Pictodentalium vernedei. Classification (NCBI taxonomy): domain Eukaryota; kingdom Metazoa; phylum Mollusca; class Scaphopoda; order Dentaliida; family Dentaliidae; genus Pictodentalium; species Pictodentalium vernedei. The sequence continues at coordinate 220,500,827 of CM062295.1, read as the reverse complement.
AAAGGAAGAAAGGCCAGGGCGTTGTCGAAATTACACAAAACACTAAACCAGGCGCCCTGACAGGGATTGACTTTCCGTACTACACAAATTCCGACCCTGTTACAGCTGTGGTCTACGGGCTCTATCCTCTCAGAGAGCCAGGCCCTGCAAACCTAGTACCAATGAAAGTAGGGGATCTGAAATGCATGGTCCAGAGAGTGGTTGAACACTTTGATTGTGCTCTTAGAGGACAGGGCCTAACTCCGATCAGGCGCCAGAAACTTGAGAAGTGGGAGGAGAGTGTTCATATAACTGGTGCCACAATTGACGACGTGGCTAACCTCGAGAAAACACTCAAGCGGGCCATCATAGTGAAAGATATAGCTGACGAGGATGTCTATAACAGTGGCAAATACCAGGCAAGTAGATGGAAACCCGTAGAGCTCATCATTCACAACGGCCACTCCTGGTCCAAAGACCTGCACTTCCCCCAGTCCAGACAGGTCCACATATACGAGGGTGACTTCTGGGAAGCCATCATACAACCCACCCAAAATGAGCCAATTGCTGTCTGGATACTCGGCGGAGACAAGGATAGACAGCTCAGCGTTGACCAGTTTGTCTTAGGAAACTCACGAGATACTCCAAGCGGCCTGCGCCGATCTAGGAGACGAGTCTCTTGCCGATAGGGCCTTCGGAGTGAACCACGCAGCCAGCATCGTCGCAAAGAAAAGGAATGACTGGAAGCCGATCCCAGCATCTTTCCTGGATGATATCCAAAAAGCTTGTGTTGAACATGACCACGGCGGCCTCTGGAACGCAGAATGGTATCACGTCAATGACATCATAAGCATCGACATGAAGGCGATCTATCCCTCCAGCTTCCAAGGTCTGGGTGAGGCTCAGCCCTACTTCGAACGTTTCGGTCATCCAAAGGCCAACATGACCCGTGTAGCAATCAATGGTGCTTTGCCCAAAGACACAGGTACCGGTTTCGCCCAAATACGCAAGTGGGCTTTCGATCCAAGTGTACACCCTGTCATCCCTGCGTAGTTCGGGAGATATTTCGAGGAGCAGGGCTGGGCTCCGACGGCCCTCCTCTCGTATCTCACGGATTCCAGCATCCTAACCGAACTAGATGTAGGAGAAGCCATCATTGCTTTCGGAAGGAAGAACGTAGTGTGGCTCCCCGAAGATAGAGATCTGGGCTGCAGCATCATCAGGAAATTCACTCAGGGTGCAAAAGCCGATGGTAAACGATTGACGCGCCGCCTGGTCATGGATCATGGTGAACTAGATTATCTTGTAAGAGATACTCACCAAAGTGGCACTCCCTTAGGCCATGTGTTAACTTACTACGATGGAAGCCAGCCCCAGTACACCCACCTAAGGGCCTCTATGTTAGCATACGCCCATATTAACCTTCTCAGTATGTTACAGTATTTCGACAAAGAAGAGGCGGTTCGCGTGGCAACAGACAGCATATATATCAAGAAAGCAATACTCCATAAACTCGGCGGTGTCCAAGTCTACGTACCACAAGAAGTTCACCCTGAGGGTTTTTGCAGAACGTGCTGCCTCTATCATGACGAACCCACTCTACAGTCTCCCAAAAAGCATAACGTCCTGCCAGCTCAATGGCGAGATAAGGGGGAACTCTCTACATGCCCCAGGATCATGCCGCATATCTTTCAAAGACAGAGTATTGGTGCCGATTCTACAACTCCAAAGTACGACGACCCGCTGACCTACCAACGGCTGAGCTACCTCAACGGTAGAGGTGGTAGCGGCAAAACAACAAGAGCAATCGAGCTTTTCAGGGTGCGAGATCCGCTTGTCTTTACTCCAACTCACCGCCTTGCCAAAGAGATGCGAGGTAGGGGAGTCAGGGCCCAGACCTACCATAGCTTCTTCCATTGGAGTGAACAAAATGAGTGGACGCCAGATCGGGTGGGCCAAAAGTTCATTCCCCGTGTTATCATCTGGGACAAGGTCTGTACTGTGCTCCGACCAATCCTTGAGACCTTTCTATGCTGGCTTGAGCAGTGGGGTGTCCAAGTCGTCTGCTGTGGCGATCAGGGCCAGCCACCGCCGATTGCAGGCGAGGTGCCGCACGATTGGCTGTGCCAGGCCGCCGACTACTACGAAGAGGTCGAGGTTGACCATAGGGCAAAAGATGACACACTCAAGGCTCTGAAAAGGCGCATCCGCCTCCATACTGACAAAGTCCAGTGCCAGAAGATGCTAAGGGCTCCCCTAAGATGCCTGGGATGGGACAGGTTTGTAGAGCAGTAAAAGCCCGGGGACCGAATCCTTACCAGCCGCCAAAAAGTCCGAGATCGTGCCCAGAGTATTCTGTTCCATCGCCACAAGAAGGCGTCCCCAAATGAGCCTGTTCCCCTGTTGTACCGACTCGGCGGCAAAATTGTTTGGTGACGATCCCAGGTCATGTAATATTCAATGACGGCCTACACGACCAGGAGGAGTTAGTTCTTAACAATGTCGTGGAGGTACCTGTTCGATACGCCCAAGAGGTCATTGACGGTAAGTGGGGCTATGATTGGGGTCTCGGCTGCGCGATGACGGTACATTCCAGTCAGGGTCTCACCATCAGCGACCCGCAGAAGGTCTGGATTATCGATGACTATCTCCAGTGGTGAAATCTTGCCTACCTCGCTGTGTCACGCGTGGAGTATATGCATCAACTTGAGAGGGTAACTTGTCCTCCAGAAGAGGGTTCTGAGGTCAAGTTACATAGCGACAAGCAAATCCTAAAGAAACTTGTGGCATACAAGTATCAGGACCGGGTCAAATGTGTCCTGGGGGTTTATCCTCAGAGAGGCCCAACAAAACCGCTGCACGACATGCAACATCGAGTTGATACGGGTGTATATCCCAAAAGACACACAGCAGTTCTCTGCCGACCGGCTGGACAATAGCAGGGGACACTGTAGAGGTAACATACGACTGACTTGTCTAGAGTTCAACAGAAAAAGAGGGGGTGCTGCAATTACAACTGAGTAAGAACCCCATGAGGCGGCAACTGGGTGTCAGGGGGCACCACGAGGAGCTCCTCCCGGACAAACCCATGCAGTGGCCCATCCAACAAATAATAAAGCACACGTTCGCTGAGCTTGGTGACCGAGCATCCAAGCTGGTAGACCTGGAGGGACCACACAGGGTCAGTTGCACGACGGCGACCACCCCCAAGTTCGCCTGGCTGGTAGAGGTAGCGAACAACCAGGCTAGATGGGAGCTTCTGCTCTCGGATGCCAACATGACGACCTTCAACCACAGAGGAGGGCTTTTGTGCTACAGACTTAGCCTTGATGGCGTCAGAGGGCTTCTTTCCGGTTAGGTTAGGCGAGTCACCTCACCATTCGTCAGAGGGCTTCTTTCCGGTTAGGTGAGTCACCTCACCATTCAGAACCGCAATGACGGCAGGCAGTCGAGCCACCCACTTGGGTGATCGTTTGCCGGGTGGAAGTCGCATCTCTTGAGCGTATTGGTGCCCAAAAAGTCGCTCTGCCAGGCTGCGATTGAAACGCTGTACAATTCCCTGGTCCCGGTGGACATCCACATGGCCACGCCACACTTCTGACCCGTGTTTGGCCAGCAGCTGGTTCAATGCGCCCATGAACTCGCGGCCGGGGTCGACCTGTAACAATTACGGCCATCTGAGGGGGCTCCGCCTGTAAATCCTTTCAAGGGCACCCGCGACCTCTTCGGCCTCTTTACTGTCCAGGGGCACTGCCTCTTTATAGCGGGGGGGGGGGGGGCTAAGTCAATGACAGTGGGCACGTATTTGTACGCTTTGGGGGCTTCCCGGTCATGTGGCAGAAAGAGCAGGTTGGCCTGGTGGACTTCATTCGGTACGAACACGTCAAAAGTGGGCCGCGGAATGTGTCACGGAGGGGACAGGCATATCTGCCAGATGGCCTGCTTCTTGAGCCATGCCTGAGCCACATCTTCAGAGACCTTGGCCGCGGAAGCAAGGTTTTTAATGGCCGCAAGTCCCTTCCAGTATCCCTTGGGGGCTGTAGTAGATTGAAGCCAACTTTGTTGCAATCTTGCTGTCCATTCTTGGGTATACCGGCATCCTTTGGATCTCAAATATGCACAGTTGAAGATTTGTCATGTGTTAAGTATCCAACAAGTACTCAAAGCAATAGTCACAGAGCTGGCCAACAAAAGAGGATTTCAAGAAAAGCGAAGCTTCGAAATGGAGAGACCTGCCCATATGCACCTACCAACCAAGAAAAGGATCTTCCAGGTGGCATGATCCTCACCCTTGTTACACATATCGGCAAGAGGTATGTGGTCTGAGCGCCAAATAGATTAGCGTCCGATTTGTGCAAAAACGAGATGTTACTACTGATACGCCCAGAACTCACCCGGCAGAGCAAGCCCACGATACCCACTGGCGAACTGAAACCAGAACCAACCGCGCCCGCCGCAGATGCTACTAAGCATCTCATGGGCATTTGCTGTGCGAATAAGGATTCATTAGTAGCTAGGCGCAGCGCAGTTCCGAAGGAACACATTCACTTGGTGAGTTTGTAGGCCACCAGGCCCGTCGCAGCCATCCCCAAGATAACAAAGGCGACCTCGCGGTCTTTTTGGTTGGCTGATGGTGTGTAAAAGTCTTCCAGTTACGGCTCTGGGCCAAGACTGTTTAAATAGTTCCCCGTTACCCGTGCATATTCGCGAATTGCAGCATCGACATCCTGGAATGTGCGTAATGCATGACCTTGGCGGTGTAGTTCTTCGTGAATCCAATCGAGGCGTTCTGTTCTCTTATGGGACCATGCTGCCTGAGCTGTCTGGAGCTTTTCTATGGCTTTGTCATGTCGTGCACGTTCCTCACCAGCCTCATTATCCCGAAACATGGAGAAGAGGTAGTCGCTGCTAGAGTAGGCCAATGCGTTAACAAGGGCGCCCCCACTAGCATTGCCGTCGAGGCCATCTTATAATTTCATAATATTTGGTGGAGTGATTCCTTGTTTAATTAGTATGTCCTTGGTTGCCACCGCCAGCCCCACGTAAAGGACTACCATCCCGACGGCATAGCCAGTGAAGTCAAGTTGAGGGGTGGCCTATTGCTAGGGCAGAGACTACGGCGCTGTGATAGGCAGCATTGACTAGCATCTTTCCATCGGCTGAAGACATGTTTACTCCATATGTAATGGGTCATTAGATACCGCTAACTGCTTGTTCGGAGGTGTGACTTGGTTGACCGGTTCAGCATTGGGCGGCCCTATTGGACTGTTCCTCTTTCTTTAGCTCTTCAAAAAACATAATGCGAAGCTAGCCAACCCAACAGCCCCAGCAATCGATGGGAACCATTTGTCCAATGAACTGCATTCGTGATGCATCGAGATCCTTTGCTGGTGTTGTTCCCGTTCGGAAGGAACACCAACTGCTTGGTTGCGTTGTTTATGGCCATTCTCTGGAGATTGGCCTTCTCTTCTCGCAATTCGACCAAGACTTTGTGTTGTTTTGCATTCTGGGCGGCAGCTCCTGCCCTCCCAGCGGCCACATTTTGGGGTCTTTCTGTCACTTCTGTACGGGAACAACAGGCGACTCAGTGGTTGGCACAGCTGTCACTCTCTTCACCTGTTGCGTAGCAACTGTCGGCAGGTCTGGATCCGTCGATATGGCTCTGACGTCGATGACATTGTCTTGAATTGTAAGAGGGCAGGTATGTCCAAATCGACATTGTTTAGCAGTGGTTAGCGCCGCGGTTAGCGGTGCTAAGTACATGCCATACCGATGATATGGCAAACACGTGGCACTGCTTAGCACGTGCCCAACAAATGGATCTGCCTCAAGGTCAGCAACCAGCTTTGGTTGGTTCTCCGGGGGTATGGGCAGTAACATGCTGACCACCCTTGCATAGAGTTGTAGTGCGGCCGTCCCAGAGTTTTTGTCATTGTTGCGCCGAGCCGTGCCTCATATTGAGCATAGAGTTTATCGATTTCCTGATCGGCCATGTCGTCGACCAGGTCAACCGTGTGGTTTTTCCCCATATATTGCTTAGCCTGCCCACCGGAAGCTATCGCAGCTAGCCGTTCGCGTTTGGTCCCATCGGCCTGTTGTTCCTTCGGATGTTGCTCTGCAACTGAAGCAGGCTCCACTGCCATCTTGTCTTCTGTATTGACTGCTTGCGACGCAGTATCTTGCTCTTCCAGCAGTTGGTTAATGATTTCGTCGCAATCCATGATGATGTGCTGCGTGTGGCTCCATAAAGAAAAGGTTATTAATAAAGTGCGTTGGTAAACTGACCATGTTGAATGTTAAGCTGCGCATCCATGAGAACGTACAGGTATATGTTCAATGTGCCACTTGTCTCTGCTGTCTTTGTGATCTGGATAATGGTCTGTGAGCCGTTCATGCATGAACGCCGGATATTGTATAAGCTGAACTTAATCGTCTCTGCGCCGTTCATTCAAGAACGCCGCATGCGTTTATTCTTCCAGACAGACCCAGAGCTGGTATGGAACACATGTGAGTAATGTTTTTTTTCGTTATCTAGCAGAGCCCTGGCCGGCGAGGGTAATGGGCCGTCCCGTGGGCTCTCGCCGTTCATTGACTTGAGTGGGTATTTTCAAGCTTTCGAAATTGGTATGCTGGCCCTTCCTGCTGAAGCAGCAGAGAAAAAGGCTTATTTGCAGCCAGGTCGATCAGAAAAGAACTGTCAGTATGTTGATCCTGGAAAAGTGATAATGCCAAGTCAACCTGTGAGCAATCGTCGTGCAGCTTTTAGAGACCAGGTAGCATCTGAACTCCACAGATCTGTTTGCCCTCCACAGACATCTCTATTAGTGGGTAGAGTTTGTAATCCCCTTGGCAAGGTGTGATGAAGTGATGGTTGATGTTTCTGCAGAAGGAGAAACTTCATGTATGAGAAGAATGAAGAGGCACTGGCAGAAAACCATAGACCAGCAAACAGAGAAAGAAGAAAGATCAGAGAGAGAGGACTTTACGAAATTCAAGAGAGTTGTATAGGTGCATTTTGTAATTCATCATTCATCTCATTATTTCATCATCATATAACCACAGGGTAATATCAGTTAACTTCTGGATCGCTCTGGCATGTCATCCCTGGTGGGAGTGATGTCTAATACATCATTCTTATCATAAATGGCATGCTTGGGGGACCAGTTCTAAGTAATTCTATAATATAACAGTCTTTATCTAAATATCCATTAATGGTAGTATTTGTTTGTTTTTTTTGTTTAATCAAACTAGGCATTTGTTTTTTTAGGAGGTGTAATGGGTTTGGCCGTTAGTATCTTTTTATAACAGCAGTTGATTTGCGTCTTTTACGGCTTCCGGTTATTTCCATCAACAAGCTGAATTATTGTCGCTCATTGGTTCAAGCCAAAGGTTGTTCTTCTGTTATCCCATTCGCACGGTGACGTTGTATACTAAGTTGTGTGGAGTTCGTATGTTGGGGAGCTGACAGTTGCTCGCCGTTGCTCGGTGGTTCTCTCCGGGTACTCCGGCTTCCTCCACCCGTAAAACTGTCGCGGTCATGATTAGCCATTGTGCAGAAATATGTGACCTTAAACACCAATAAATAAATAAATATAAATATACATTCGCTAATGTGAAAACGAGGGATCAATCGGCGATCACTATTTTCTGACTAAGAATCCTATATAAAGGCTATTTCTCTCGTATCTGGGCCCCCATTCTTATTGTGACAACCAAAGCTCTAATCCAGCTGCGTCATACAATAACGGTACAACCTTATTTTAAGGTTAGTTATGGGTGTTCTATTTACCAGTAAAATGGTACCCGCTTAGCGTCCCGATTAAATCGGTCCGTCGAAACAAGTCCCTTTTTGTAGAGTTCAAAAAGGACAAACGCTGGACGTTCGGTTTATTTTCGCTCCACTAAGCTCGGCCCGGGGAAGAGACGTTTTACGCTGGCTCTTCCGGAGGCAGTGCTCGGGGCAGTTGAACAACCCCCGGTCTTTTTAGGACGCCTGAAGTTATAATGGACTGAGAATACTCCTATGTTCTGACCAAATAATCCAATTCTGTGTAGGGATAAACGCTTTTTCTAGAGGTCAAAATACTTTGGTGGAATAGGGGCCTGTGGTCTTTCATCTTTCATACATCCATCTTAATTTTTCCATCCTTTGTTTTGTCATAATAAAACCACGTTAGTTAAAGTTTGTGTGTCCATTTGTCTTTTTAAAATCAAACCCCAAATCCTTATGAATCTGTTTTAAACAGGAGATTTACCCCCATGGTCTTAAACTTAATGACACCCACGCTTCCTGTTACAGTTAAAGTAGAAGATAACAGGCAATATGGAAAAAATACAAAACCTTGGCCCAGCACCAGCCTATAGAAAAAGAAAAAAACACTTCAAAATACCTCCGTGAATTGATGTGCCTCCCTTTTTTGCCAGCAGAGCAGATAACCATAACATTTGATGATTTTAGGGATTTAATTCGACCTAATCACCCAATAGCTTTACAAACTCTTCTTAACTGTAAAAAATACATGGGTACAAGGAAATGTTTGGACAACGAATGACTGGAGTGTGTTTGGTATGGCAGTCCATAAAATAACAGTGTAAAGGGGTGGCATCACTACCTTAACCAATTATGTGAAAAAATTGGACACAAAAATGTCAACTTGTATGAATTTATAGAGGTGTTGAACAAAGAGAGTTTACTAGTTGACCTTCAGTGCCACTTGGTGTCTGAAGAGAAACCCCAAAGGTATCAAATAAAAAAACATTTAAAAATTATCAGATGGAAATTTTTAATATATGGGAGCATTACAAACAGAAAATTATAACCCCAAAGGTATTACTGCAATGCGTTGCAATGCTTCACCACCCTCAACAAACAACACCAGTAGACAATGACAATGAATAACTTTTCCTTATCAAGTTCTTATTATTAAGTTTGTATCAAATATGGCTACTTGGGAGATTATTGATAATTGCCATTTGCTAATTAGGGGATTACTGATAATTTAATCAATTGTATTAGTGTCTGTCATAATAATATCCACTTGAGGTATGAATGTCAATCAATTTGTTTGTTCATTCTATTCTTCTCTGTATTTTTATTTGTCTTCAATATTGCAGTTGGGGGAAGGAGAGGGAAGGAATGGGGTTTACATTTTTCGCATGCTATTTTATGTTGTGCTTGGTGTGTGTGGGGGGGGGGGGGGGGGGATATTACGCTTACTATTTTGCATTGTGTTCATGTGCTATTTTTCCGATTTAATTCAAAATATAAAATAAATGAAAGAGTCAATGACACTGTAGCTCAACTTTGAATATGACAGGAATTAGTATTTGCTGTGACCAGGTCAACAATAATGAATATGACAGGAATTAGTATTTGTTGTGACCAAGACAACAATAATAAATAAGAGAAAAAGGAGTTTTGTTGTGACCACGTCAACCACAGTCAATCAATTACAAGGGGACTGCAATGGTCTAAGGGATAGGATATAAGTATTATATGTGATGTATCCCATGTTAGTAAACATTCACACAAAAAATTATTCAAATCAGAGCTTTCATATAGAAGTTCTGAGCAAAAAACTGATTGCACAAAATGGCTGCTGGTGGCCATCTTGAATTTCAGACCGGACCCCAAAACATTCGTTCTCGTCCCACGGTGATAACAAAGATATCCAAGAAGTTTCGTAAAGATTGGTTCATAAATACAACCTCTAGCCCGAGGCATATTGGCATTTGCAGTTACAGCGCTGAAACACTAAAATTAATAGATCAAAGTTAGTCTAATTGGCATAATTTATGCATGAGAAAAAAACCCTTATTATATGTGATGTATCCCATTATACTAAACATTCACATAAAAAATATTCAAATCAGCGCTTTCATATGGAAGTTCTGCGCAAAAATCTGATTGCACCTAATTTTGTTCAAAATGGCTGCCAGTGGCCATCTTGAATTTTAGACCGGACCCCAAAACAATCCTTCTCGTCCCACGGTAATAACGAAGGTACCCAAGAAGTTTCGTAAAGATCGGTTCATAAATACAGCCTCTAGCCCGAGCCTTATTGGCATTTGTACTTACAGTGCTGAAATTAACACGAAATAAATCAAATTTAGTCTAATTTGCATAATTTACGCACGAAAAAAAACCCCATATTATATATGATGTATCCCATGGTACTAAACATTCATCCAAAAAATTATTCAAATCAGAGATTTCATATGGAAGTTCTGCTCAGAATTGTGATTGCACCTAATTTTGTACAAAATGGCTGCCAGTGGCCATCTTGAATTTCAGACTGGACCCAAAAACATTCACTCTCGTCCCACGGGGATAACAAAGTTACCCAAGAAGTTTTGTAAAGATTGGTTGATAAACGAGCGGTGTTGACGGCATGATGGACAGCTGGACAGACGGACAGACAGATGGACGTTCTTACAAATGGCTACTTATGTGGCTATTTTATGGACAAGTTAGGTGGCTAACCTAAACACATGTCCAACATAATAAAACAAGTTTTTTGGGGGGAAAATGTTTGGGGGGTCGGCTAACCCTAACCCTACCCTCTACTGACCCTAACCCTACCCACCCCTAACCCTAAGCTAACCCTAACCCTAAACTAACCCTAACCCTAGCCACATAACTCTAACACCCCTTCACTGACCCCACCTCACCCCGGAATGCCCTAACCCTACTCTACATTTATCCAATCCCCCCCCCCCCCCCCCCCACACACAATAAGAGATTCTGTTACATGGCTATCCACGTAACAGACTTTAACCACATAAGTATCCTGTTTTACTAACTCGTAGCACATAAGTAGTCATTTGTGCGGACAGACAGACAGACATATGGACAGACGGACGACAGTCGACAGGCCATGACAATACCTCAAATTAGGCTAATAAAAATTAAATATTAAATCTTGTTATTTGTTGTCACAACCAGCTCGGAAACGCGAGGCACCACAAATTAGCGTTAAAGACTCAAAATCGTAATCTTCGACGAATCGTCCAAGGAACAACGAAAATTATCGACGAATCATCCATTGGACGCTTCGTAGGCAATTTCCGTTCACGACGAATCGTCCAGAATCTATGCCGAATGTGCAATCACAACGAATCGACCAGTAACCGTCTAATATTATCTAATAATAACAGTACGACCACTGTGGACGGGCAAAATCCACCATTGGGCACCACATCCATGCATATTATCAAAATACGAACCGCCACGACACAAAGCCAAACCTTAATCAATGAAGCACCAGCTGATCCCGGCAATTCATGGACGGAAACCACTGCAGTCTAGCTCCAATCACGTCTGCGGGCAAAACGCCCACTATCGGACTCCCACCCACCCACTACGGCTGCACTACAACTTAATATATATTACTCAAAGTTTGCTAAGCACCAAGTATATCCAACTTCCTGTTTTACGTTTTAGTTGAAATATTGTAATGAAAAGTGTATATATATTTTATTTGATTGTATCTTTAATGACTTAAGTACAGAAATTAAGATTTTATTTGTGTTTGATATTATTTTTTAGCTTTTGAATACGATAACCATGGAAAATGGGTATTATTGTTAAGAGAGAAATTTTTAAATTTGCCAAAAAATTGACGGAGCGAACTGGTATGGGTTCAATATTGAGTATGAGACCCATTACTGTTAATTACAGCTTGACAACGCCTTCTCATGCTCGCAGTCAGGCTCCTGGTGGTCCTTTGTGGCATGCTGTTCCATTCTTGGACCAGTATGGCACCAAGCTCCCGGATACTTCTTGGCTGGACTGGACGGGCTGAAATTGCAAGCTGCAACTCATTCCAGACATGTTCGATTGGATTGAGGTCAGGAGATCTTGCTGGCCAGTCCATACGTTCAATCCCCTCCCTGTGTCGGTACTCTCCGAAGCATGGGCAACAAGAGTACGGGTATTATCGTCCATCAGAATGAATCTATCACTCACTACACCTGCATATAATCTGACGTGGACATCCAGGATCTCATCAATATACCGTTGTGCAGTCAATGTATCACGTTCAAGGACACAGAGCTCTGTACGTCCATCCCTGCTGATGCCGCCCCTGACCATGATTGACCCTCCAACATAGTGGTCATGCTCAGCAATGTTGGCTGCATGGAATCGCTCTCCTGGTCTTCACCATACCCTAGAACGCCTATCTATATGGTCTAGGCAGAACCTTGACTCATCTGTAAAAGGGACAGGTCGCCAATCTTCACTGGTCCATCCATCGCGGTCCATGACCCATTCGTATCGTGCCTGACAGTGGTTCTGGGGCAGCTGAATACGAACACATGATCTTCTCGATCAGAGATCACCTTCATGCAACATTGCCCAGATAGTCTGCATCGAAACATTTACCCCGGATGCATTATGAAGGTCACTGCGAAGCTGGGTTGCTGTGGCAAAGCAGTTCATATGGCCTGAATGGTCAAAAACCGGTCTTCAGTTGCAGATGTTGCCCTGTCTCTGCCACCACCATGCTGTCTTACGGGTGTGCCTTACTGCTGAAATCCTGCCCAGGCTGTGTTGATCACCCAATGGTGCACACCAAGGGTTTCACCAACCTGACAATGGGTAGCCCCTTGCTCCACCTTCCCTAAGGCCTGTCATATTTCTGCTTCAGACAAATGTCTTCTTACATTTGCATTTGCCATATTCAATCATTAAATCACAAGGGTTTGTGTTGAAATGAAGACTGAGTACCCTACACATGTCATGTACATGTAGACAGTACACGAAAACATCATGAAAATCAAGGGATAGATGCTTTCCATGACTGTCAAGAAAAAGTCTGCCTGCCAAGAGAGCTAATGTAAACACTGGGGACCATCTCAATACATTTCTCAATCATATCCACGAAAACTATCGCAAATAATTGTCACAAGCAAATTTCACAATGATGTGTCAAATATTTGGTGCTTAGCAAACTTTGAGTAGTATACATTAATCGAAGTAACTATAGGCAGAGGGTGGGGCACATTTACATCGGGAAGGGGGTGGGGTAGTAAAAAGTACCCCAACCAAGATGAGTACACTCTATATGTGAGTTCCTCAATATAATACACAGATGTGGGTGTCATCATGACCTGTGACTTGTGTCAGATCCATTGACATTCACATCCGTACGGCTATAACTACAAAGTAACATCATATACAACAGTAAATACTGAAAATTAAATACAATACACTAGCGTATGAATAACCACGATCGGGGCAAATGTCACTCAATACCTATCACAAACATGGATACTATCATAACTGGATCCTTGAGTCAGTTCCAATGGTATCCACAGTAGCATATCTGTAACTATCTGTATATAATACAGCACCCATCATGTATAAATATATTGTTAAATAACAGTTAAGAACTGAAAAATCCATACAGTTTTGGACATCACTAGAGCCGGCTTTTCAAACCTGACTCAATGATGTCCACATCTGTAGGGAAAACGGACCACTACGCAAAGACCAATGGAGATGGATGGGTGAGATATTACGCTACCGGGACAGAGTTATTGGTCTTGGTGTTAAAGCCAGTCCCACTATACGTCTGTAAAAGCCATATCCATATATCCTCTCTAACGAGACGTTCCTGTTTACCCCAGTAACAGTTTGATCAGCTTAATAACAGTTTGACCAGTTTTTTTTTATAGTCTGTACTGCTACAATACTGTTTTTATTGTAACAAAACAGATTATAATAAACTGGTCAAGGTTTTACCATTATAGTACCATATCATTGCCATAATGTTGTCAGAAAAATGCCCCATCATACGAATGCCAATGATTTGAATAGACAATCGGCCAGCTGGTTAGTGTTGAGGTATTTTGGTGATTCCCCACCCCCCCACACCCCACTTTTTAATATTTTTTTATTTCCTGGTTCCCTCTAATGGGTTTAATAGGAAGTTTAATTTAGTTTTCCTTCAGGCAGTGCTTCGTAAAGGGCTGTTGCTAAGATTCTGTAGCAAGAACATTGTAGTTTTATTATAATCCTGCTATAAGGTTGATATATTGTTAATCTGGCATTGATCAGTGGTCCTTGAAGAAGCACGTTGAAAATATTGATTGGTCCACACCACACCTTCACTCAAAAGTCAACTTACTTAATGAAATTATGAAGTATCATGTTACTGGGCTGGAAAAGCGGCCTCTGGGGTTCAAAGGATTAACTTTGAGATATGTGGTGTACACTTACCTGTGTTCCCGCGTACAGAAAATTTAAAGACTGACACTTTAGAACACAGCCTTTGATTGTTAAGTGATTATCATTCTGTGATAAACCCTTCATGGCACGTTTAGATTTTGTATCTTTGTAACAGCCAATGTAAGTCCATTCTTTTACATCAATTCCTAAAAAGACAAAATCAGATCTTTAGTTACATCCGTGGCTTATACCAAGCTCTTGGGTAATCATACTATTTCTTAAAGGAATTTAATTGCTGTTATGGTCTGGAACCAGTTTAGCCTTTAAATAGTTTATCTTTCCTGTTAAGATTAATATTTCAGTTATTCGAAAAAACGATACACAGCTAATCAAACCGATATATTCCAGACAACTGAATCTAAAAAATGTCATGATCATTGGAGATGAATATAAAATTTCAGTAAACTGAGGTCGGGTGTATGGGCCATTTGCGGCATGAAAAAATAGGGAAACAGGGGTGTGGGCATATTTTTTCCTGCTCAAGAGGTTTCAGAATGTCTTCAATGAAACAGAATGCTTAAAAATAATCACTTCTATGGGTGTAATTAATGTGAAAACACAACAATACCAGTATGGGTGGGGTGGGGAGGGAAGGTTGAACCTTCTCTTAGCAGATTCAGACATGGTTCAGATGTATCAATGTGAATAAAGCACTTAGCTTAAAGTTTTAAATTTATATTGATGAACTGATAAAGAACTTATAACAAAACCAATAACTCCAATCTGGAGCTAACCAATGCTATATTGGTGTAATATGCTGAGTTCTATGTAGTTCATACTGCACAGCTACATGCTCTCTTCCATTCAAATTTGGAAATACTGAATCATCTCTAGAACATAATTTGATATTCTTAATTGGTTGAGTGCTAGATTATTTTTGGTCATCCAAATTTGTCCATGTCTCTTTACCTTGTTACCTTGGGAGAGTGCCTAGTGGCACTAAATTGTAACAGGTCAAATACTCACAGACTAAAAAAATTTAATTCCAAAATAACATGAAGCACATACACAGAATAAATATGAAGCCTTTAAGTTGTGGCACCTGTACTTCAGAATAAAGCCCAAATATGGGCTTCCAGCACTCTACCAGTTAATATACTACTCAAAGTTTGCTAAGCACCACATATATGACACGTCATTGTGGAAATTGCGTGCTACATATTTGCGATACTTTTGGTGGATATGATTGTGGAATGTGTAGAGACGGTCCCTAGTGTTTACATTAGCTCTCTTGACAGGCAGACTTTTCGTGACAGTCATGGAAAGTATATACCCCTTGATTTCCGTGATGTTTTCGTGTACTGTCTACAAGTGCATGGTATATGATTTAATGATTGAATATGGCGAATGCAAATGTAAGAAGACATTTGTCTGAAGCAGAAATGTGGCCGTTGTAGGGATGGTGGAGCAAGAGGCTACCCATCGCCATGTTGGCGAAGCCTTTTGTTTGCACCGTACTGTGATCACCAGAGCCTGGGCAAGATTTCAGCAGTATGGCACACCCATAAGACGGCATGGTGGTGGCAGAGACAGGGCAACATCTGCAGCTGAAGACCGGTTCTTGACCACAGCTTTGCTACAGCAACCCGCTTCACAGTGACCTTCAGAATGCACCAGGGAAGATGTTTTGACGCTGATTATCCGGGCAAGATTGCACGAAGGTAGTCTCTGATCGTGAAGAGCATGTATTTGCATTCCGCTGTCCCAGAAGCACCGCCAAGCGCAATAGGAATGGAATATGGACCATGTTGGATGGACCAGAGAAGATTGGCAACCTGTCCCTTTTACAGATGAGTCGAGGTACTGCCTAGACTACAGAGTTAGGCATTCTAGGATATGGAGAAGACGATTCCATGCAGTCAACATTGCTGAGCATGACCGCTATGATATAGGGTCAATAATGGTCTGCGGTGGCATCAGCCGGGATGGACGTATAAAGCTCTACGTCTTTGACCATGGTACATTGACTGCAAAGTGGTATATTGATAAGATGTTGGATGCCCACGTAAGATTGTATGCAGGTGCAGTGGGTGATAGATTCATTCTCATGGATAATAATGCCCGTCCTCATGTTGCCCATGCTGTCAGGGAGTACAGACAGAGGGGGGGGGGGGGAGCGTATGGACTAGACCTCAATCCAATCGAACATTTCTGGAATGAGTTTCAGCTTCCAATTTCAGCCTGACCAGTCCAGCCAAGAAGTGGCCAGGAGCTTGGTGCCATTCTGGTCCCAAAATGGAACAAACAGCATCCCACAAAGGACCATCAGGAACCTGACTGGGAGCATAAGAAGGCATTGTCAAGCTGTAATTAACAGCAATGGGTCTCATACTCAATACTGAATCCATACCAGTTCACTCCGTCAAGTTTTTGGCAAATTTGTAAAATTTCCTCTTTTCCCAATGATATTGGATTTAGCACACTTGAATCTCACCCCCTAAGGATGCTACACACCAAATATCAAAACATTCCGACTACTGGATCTGAAGAAGAAGATTTTTTAAGAAAATTCCTCATTTTGAACTACGTTACAATGCGAGCTCCCACAGTGAGCCCAAATATGGACCTAGGGAAATGGCTTGAACAAACTTAAATCTCATCTCCCTTAGGAAACTACATACCAAATATCAAAACATTCCGACTGCTGGATCTGAAGAAGATTTATAAAGAAAATTCCTCGATTTGAACTAAGTTATAATTCGGGCTCCCACAGTGAGCTCAAATGTGAACCCAGAGACTTACCTTGAACAAACTTGAATCTCACCCCCTAAGCGTGCTGCATACCAAATATCAAAAAAATCTTATTGGTAGATCTAAAGAAGAAGATTTTTAAAGAATATTCCTCATACTGCACTAATTTAAACATCTGGGCTCCCATAGAGAGCCCAAATATGGACCAAGGGAATTGATTTCAATAAACCTGTGAAACAATCTTCCAAAGATGTCGTATGTGAAATTGGAAAGCTTTTGGAGCAGTGGTGTGGGAGAAAAATGGTGTTAAATGTTTTTCCCATTACCCACAGTGCTAAAAAATGCTGACTCAGAACTTTTTCAAAGTCCCCAAAAGTACCCCATGATAAAACCGATAGCATTTTTTTTTTACCATTCCATTCTGTTGGTTCTAAGGAAGCTTCACACCTAATAAGAATTCTCAATGCCATGTAGTTTTAGAGATATGGGCGTTTTAATTTTTTTCTATTTTAAATTCCAGCGGTTCCCATGGGGCGACGTGAAAAAAAGGTTTTGACATAAAATAAGTACTTATGACCCAATAAGCCCTCAGATCAAATCTGGTTCAAATCTGCCTCTCGGTTTGGAAAATAGAAATTTTGGGCGTGGCAAAAATTCTTGCCCCTCCCATAACGAAGGCAAATATAGCTCTTCGAACTTCTCTTGAACAAATCTGAGTCTACGCCTCAAAAGAAAGCTGCACATCAAATATCAAGTCTCTGCTACTGCTGGTTCATGAGAAGAATAATGTTTAAGATTTAAGCACACTACGGAGGGGCGGGTCAACTTGATTTGAACAACTGGAACTGACATATGATAGGGAACATGCACAGCAAATTTAGTTGAATTTGGTCCAACAGTTCATGAGAAGTCGATAATGTAAAGTTAACGACGGATGGAAAGTGATCCGTAAAGCCCTCCCCCCCCCCCCCCCCCCCTTGAGCTTCGCTTAGGTAAGCTAAAAACAGCCCATCTGCATGCATTTTTTAAACTGGCCTGAGAAGCAGGAGATCAACTTTGTGGGGCCTTATTGTTCTTTTCTCAAGTGAATTCCAAAAACTAGATGGTGTCACTTGTGTGCAAAGCACTACAGTGTATCCCTGCATTTGCATCCGTGACTTTGTATGAATGATTGATACAAAGATGAAATGTATTATATGACACACTAAAATCATATTGAGTGGCACAGGTGACACAGCTTCGTGCGCACCTACAGACTCCACTGCAACATTTGAGCATGGTTTTAGCGTTTCGAATTACATACATGTACCCTGGGAGCCTTTCGCCGGAAACGGTCTAAGAAAACATGAATGTGGCAACGGTGGCACAGCCACGTGGCACCCCAAAAATCCGAAACCTTCGTGCACATCTACAGACCCTACTGCAACATTTGAGCATAGTTTTAGCATTTCAAATTACATACTCTGGGAGCTTTTCGCAGGAAATGATCTAAGAAAACACGAAAGAAAAACGGTGGCACCGCCACGTGGCACCTGAAAAATCTGAAACCTTTGTATGCATCTACAGACCTTACTGCAACATTTGAGCATGCGTTTAGCATTTCGAATTACATACCCTAGGAGCCTTTCGCCGGAAACGGTCTAAGAAAACACAAAAGTGGCAACGGTGACACAGCCACGTAGCACCCAAAAAATCTGAAACCATCCTGTGCATTTACAGACTCTACTGGAACATCTCAGCATGGTTT
The DNA here is from genome assembly GCA_031216915.1 of Pictodentalium vernedei. Classification (NCBI taxonomy): domain Eukaryota; kingdom Metazoa; phylum Mollusca; class Scaphopoda; order Dentaliida; family Dentaliidae; genus Pictodentalium; species Pictodentalium vernedei. Next base: position 220,482,177 of record CM062295.1, on the reverse strand, counting down.
TAGCGTTCGAATTACATACTCTAGGAGCCTTTCGCCGGAAACGGACTAAGAAAACACGAAAGTGGCAATGGCCGCACAGCCACGTGGCACCTGAAAAATCCGAAATCTTTGTGCACATCTACATACCCTACTGCAACATTTGAGCATGGCTTTTCGCCGGAAATGGTCTAAGAGAACATGAAAGAGGCAACGGGGGCACAGCCACGTGGCACTCCAAAAATCCGAAACCTTCGTGCCCATCTACAGACCCTACTGCAACATTTGAGCATGGATTTAGGATTTCGAATTACATACCCTAGGAGCCTTTTGCCGGAAACGGTCTAAGAAAACGTGAAAGTGGCAACAGCACAGCCACTAGGCAGCTGAAAAATCGGAAACCTTTGTGCGCATCTACAGACCCCACTGAAACCTTTGAGCATGGTTTTAGCGTTTCGAATTACATACCCTTGGAGCCTTTCGCCGGAAAGGGTCTCAGAAAACACGAAAGTGGCAACGGTGGCACAGCTGAAAAATCTGAAACCTTCGTGCGCATCTACAGACCCCACTGCAACATATGAGCATGGTTTTAGCATTTCGAATTACATACCCTAGGAGCCTTTCGCTGGAAATGGTCTAAGAAAACACGAAAGTGGCAATAGTGGTACAGCCACATGGCACCCAAAAAATCCGAACCTTCCTGCACATCTACATACCCTACTGCAACATCTGAGCATGCTTTTAGCATTTCGAATTACATACTCTAGGAGCCTTTCGTCAGAAACAGTCTAAGAAAACATGAAAGTGGTGGCAACAGTGGCACAGCCACGTGGCACCTGAAAATTCCGAAACCTTCGTGCGCATTACAGACCCTATTGCAACATCTGAGCATGCTTTTAGCATTTCGAATTACATACCCTAGGAGCCTTTCACCAGAAACGGTCTAAGAAAACACGAAAGTGGCAACGGTGGCACAGCCACGTGGCACCCAAAAAATCCGAAACCTTCGTGTGCATCTACAGACCCTACTGCAACATCTGAGCATGCTTTTAGCATTTCGAATTACATACTCTAGGAGCTTTTCGCCGGAAACGGTCTAAGAAAACACAAAAGTGGCAACGGTGGCACAGCCACGTGGCACCTGAAAAATCTGAAACCTTCGATCACATCTACAGACCCTCCTACTGCAACATTTGAGCATGGTCTTAGCGTTTCGAATTACATACCCTAGGAGCCTTTCACCGGAAACGGTCAAAGAAAAGACGAAAGTGGCAATGGTGGCAGCTGAAAAATCTGAAACCTTCGTGCGCATCTACAGACCACACTGCAACATTTGAGAATAGTTTTAGCGTTTCGATTTACATACCCTAGGAGCCTTTCACCGGAAACGGTCTAAGAAAACACAAAAGTGGCAACGGTGGCAGAGCCACGTGGCACCTGAAAAATCCGAAACCTTCATGCACATCTACAGACCTCACTGCAACATTTGAGCATGGTTTTAGCGTTTCGAATTACATACCCTAGAAGCCTTTCGCCGGAAACGGTCTAAGAAAACACGAAAGTGGGAATGGTGGCGCAGCCATGTGGCAGCTGAAAAATCTGAAACCTTCGTGCGCATCTACAGACCCCACTGCAACATTCAAGCATGGTTTTAGCGTTTCGAATTACATACCCTAGGAACCTTTCGCCGGAAACGGTCTAAGAAAACACAAAAGTGGCAACGGTGGCACAGCCACGTCTAACCTGAAAAATCCGAAACCTCCGTGCGCATCTACACACCCCACTGCAACATTTGAGCATGGTTTTAGCGTTTCGAATTACATACCCCAGGAGCCTTTGCCGGAAACGGCCTAAGAAAACACAAAAGTGGCAACGGTGGCACAGCCACGTGGCACCTGAAAAATCTGAAATCTTTGTGCACATCTACAGACCCTACTGCAAAATTTGAGCATGGTTTTAGCGTTTCGAATTACATACCCTAGGAGCCTTTTGCCGGAAACGGCCTAAGAAAACACAAAACTGGCAACGGTGGCACAGCCACATGGCACCTGAAAAATATGAAACCGTTGTGCACATCTACAGACCCTACTGCAACATTTGATCATGGTTTTAGCATTTCGAATTACATACACTAGGAGCCTTTTGCCGGAAACGATCTAAGAAAACACGAAAGTGGCAATGGTGGCGCAGCCACGTGGCAGATGAAAAATCCGAAACCTTCGTGCGCATCTACAGACCCCACTGCAACATTTGAGCATGGTTTTAGCGTTTCGAATTACATACCCTAGGAGCCTTTCGCCGGAAACAGTCTAAGAAAACACGAAAGTGGCAATGGTGGCGCAGCCACGTGGCGCCTGAAAAATCTGAAACCTTCGAGCGCATCTACAGACTCTACTGCAACATTTAAGCATGGTTTTAGCGTTTCGAATTACATACCCTAGGAGCCTTTTGCCGGAAACGGTCTAAGAAAACACAAAAGTGGCAACGGTGGCACAGCCACGTGGCACCTGAAAAATCTGAAACCTTCGTGCGCATCTACAGACCCCACTGTAACATTTGAGCATGGTTTTAGCGTTTCGAATTACATACCCTAGGAGCCTTTCGCCGGAAACGGTCTAAGAAAACACGAAAGTGGCAATGGTGGCGCAACCACGTGGCGGCTGAAAAATCTGAAACCTTTGTGCGCATCTACAGACCCCACTGCAACATTTGAGCAAGGTTTTAGCGTTTCAAATTACATACCCTAGGAGCCTTTCGCCGGAAACGGTCTAAGAAAACACAAAAGTGGCAATGGTGGCGCAGCCACGTGGCACCTGAAAAATCCGAAACCTTCGTGCGCATCTACAGACCCCACTGCAACATCTGAGCATGGTTTTAGCGTTTCGAATTACATACCCTAGGAGCCTTTCGTCGGAAACGGTCTAAGAAAACACAAAAGTGGCAACGGTGGCACAGCCACGTGGCACCTGAAAAATCCGAAACCTTCGTGCGAATCTACAGACCCCACTGCAACATTTGAGCATGGTTTTAGCGTTTCGAATTACATACCCTAGGAGCCTTTCGCCGGAAACGGTCTAAGAAAACACGAAAGTGGCAATGGTGGCGCAGCCACGTGGCACCTGAAAAATCCGAAACCTTCGTGCGCATCTACAAACCCCACTGCAACATTTGAACATGGTTTTAGCGTTTCGAATTACATACCCTAGAAGCCTTTCGCCGGAAACGGTCTAAGAAAACACAAAAGTGGCAACGGTGGCGCAGCCACGTGGCACCTGAAAAATCGGAAACCTTTGAGCGCATCTACAGACCCCACTGCAACATTTAAGCATGGTTTTAGCGTTTCGAATTACATACCCTAGGAGTCTTTCGCCGGAAACGGCCTAAGAAAACACAAAAGTGGCAACGGTGGCACAGCCACGTGGCACCTGAAAAATCTGAAACCTTCTTGCGCATCTACAGACTCTACTGCAACATTTGAGCATGGTTTTAGCGTTTCGAATTACATACCCTAGAAGCCTTTTGCCGGAAACGGTCTAAGAAAACACAAAAGTGGCAACGGTGGCACAGCCACGTGGCACTTGAAAAGTCTGAAACCTTCGTGCGCATCTACAGACCCCACTGCAACATTTGAGCATGGTTTTAGCGTTTCGAATTACATACCCTAGGAGCCTTTCGCCGGAAACGGTCTAAGAAAACACGAAAGTGGGAATGGTGGCGCAGCCATGTGGCAGCTGAAAAATTTGAAACCTTCGTGCGCATCTACAGACCCCACTGCAAGATTTGAGCATGGTTTTAGCGTTTCGAATTACATACCCTAGGAACCTTTCGCCGGAAACGGTCTAAGAAAACACAAAAGTGGCAACGGTGGCACAGCCACGTCTAACCTGAAAAATCCGAAACCTCCGTGCGCATCTACAGACCCCACTGCAACATTTGAGCATGGTTTTAGCGTTTCGAATTACATACCCCAGGAGCCTTTGCCGGAAACGGCCTAAGAAAACACAAAAGTGGCAACGGTGGCACAGCCACGTGGCACCTGAAAAATCTGAAATCTTTGTGCACATCTACAGACCCTACTGCAAAATTTGAGCATGGTTTTAGCGTTTCGAATTACATACCCTAGGAGCCTTTTGCCGGAAACAGTCTAAGAAAACGCGAAAGTGGCAATGGTGGCGCAACCACGTGGCGGCTGAAAAATCTGAAACCTTTGTGCGCATCTACAGACCCCACTGCAACATTTGAGCATGGTTTTAGCGTTTCAAATTACATACCCTAGGAGCCTTTCGCCGGAAACGGTCTAAGAAAACACAAAAGTGGCAAAGGTGGCGCAGCCACGTGGCACCTGAAAAATCCGAAACCTTCGTGCGCATCTACAGACCCCACTGCAACATCTGAGCATGGTTTTAGCGTTTCGAATTACATACCCTAGGAGCCTTCCGTCGGAAACGGTCTAAGAAAACACAAAAGTGGCAACGGTGGCACAGCCACGTGGCACCTGAAAAATCCGAAACCTTCGTGCGAATCTACAGACCCCACTGCAACATTTGAGCATGGTTTTAGCGTTTCGAATTACATACCCTAGGAGCCTTTCGCCGGAAACGGTCTAAGAAAACACGAAAGTGGCAATGGTGGCGCAGCCACGTGGCACCTGAAAAATCGGAAACCTTCGTGCGCATCTACAAACCCCACTGCAACATTTGAACATGGTTTTAGCGTTTCGAATTACATACCCTAGGAGCCTTTCGCCTGAAACGGTCTAAGAAAACACAAAAGTGGCAACGGTGGCGCAGCCACGTGGCACCTGAAAAATCTGAAACCTTTGAGCGCATCTACAGACCCCACTGCAACATTTGAGCATGGTTTTAGCGTTTCGAATTACATACCTTAGGAGTCTTTCGCCGGAAACGGTCTAAGAAAACACAAAAGTGGCAACGGTGGCACAGCCACGTGGCACCTGAAAAATCTGAAACCTTCTTGCGCATCTACAGACTCTACTGCAACATTTGAGCATGGTTTTAGCGTTTCGAATTACATACCCTAGGAGCCTTTTGCCGGAAACGGTCTAAGAAAACACAAAAGTGGCAACGGTGGCACAGCCACGTGGCACTTGAAAAATCTGAAACCTTCGTGCGCATCTACAGACCCCACTGCAACATTTGAGCATGGTTTTAGCGTTTCGAATTACATACCCTAGGAGCCTTTCGCCGGAAACGGTCTAAGAAAACACGAAAGTGGGAATGGTGGCGCAGCCATGTGGCAGCTGAAAATTCTGAAACCTTCGTGCGCATCTACAGACCCCACTGCACCATTTAAGCATGGTTTTAGCGTTTCGAATTACGTACCCTAGGAACCTTTCGCCGGAAACGGTCTAAGAAAACACAAAAGTGGCAACGGTGGCACAGCCACGTCTAACCTGAAAAATCCGAAACCTCCGTGCGCATCTACAGACCCCACTGCAACATTTGAGCATGGTTTTAGCGTTTCGAATTACATACCCCAGGAGCCTTTGCCGGAAACGGCCTAAGAAAACACAAAAGTGGCAACGGTGGCACAGCCACGTGGCACCTGAAAAATCTGAAATCTTTGTGCACATCTACAGACCCTACTGCAAAATTTGAGCATGGTTTTAGCGTTTCGAATTACATACCCTAGGAGCCTTTTGCCGGAAACGGCCTAAGAAAACACAAAAGTGGCAACGGTGGCACAGCCACATGGCACCTGAAAAATATGAAACCGTTGTGCACATCTACAGACCCTACTGCAACATTTGATCATGGTTTTAGCATTTCGAATTACATACACTAGGAGCCTTTTGCCGGAAACGGTCTAAGAAAACACGAAAGTGGCAATGGTGGCGCAGCCACGTGGCAGATGAAAAATCCGAAACCTTCGTGCGCATCTACAGACCCCACTGCAACATTTGAGCATGGTTTTAGCGTTTCGAATTACATACCCTAGGAGCCTTTCGCCGGAAACAGTCTAAGAAAACACGAAAGTGGCAATGGTGGCGCAGCCACGTGGCGCCTGAAAAATCTGAAACCTTCGTGCGCATCTACAGACTCTACTGCAACATTTAAGCATGGTTTTAGCGTTTCGAATTACATACCCTAGGAGCCTTTTGCCGGAAACGGTCTAAGAAAACACAAAAGTGGCAACGGTGGCACAGCCACGTGGCACCTGAAAAATCTGAAACCTTCGTGCGCATCTACAGACCCCACTGTAACATTTGAGCATGGTTTTAGCGTTTCGAATTACATACCTTAGGAGCCTTTCGCCGGAAACGGTCTAAGAAAACACGAAAGTGGCAATGGTGGCGCAACCACGTGGCGGCTGAAAAATCTGAAACCTTTGTGCGCATCTACAGACCCCACTGCAACATTTGAGCATGGTTTTAGCGTTTCAAATTACATACCCTAGGAGCCTTTCGCCGGAAACGGTCTAAGAAAACACAAAAGTGGCAATGGTGGCGCAGCCACGTGGCACCTGAAAAATCGAAACCTTCGTGCGCATCTACAGACCCCACTGCAACATCTGAGCATGGTTTTAGCGTTTCGAATTACATACCCTAGGAGCCTTTCGTCGGAAACGGTCTAAGAAAACACAAAAGTGGCAACGGTGGCACAGCCACGTGGCACCTGAAAAATCCGAAACCTTCGTGCGAATCTACAGACCCCACTGCAACATTTGAGCATGGTTTTAGCGTTTCGAATTACATACCCTAGGAGCCTTTCGCCGGAAACGGTCTAAGAAAACACGAAAATGGCAATGGTGGCGCAGCCACGTGGCACCTGAAAAATCCGAAACCTTCGTGCGCATCTACAAACCCCACTGCAACATTTGAACATGGTTTTAGCATTTCGAATTACATACCCTAGAAGCCTTTCGCCGGAAACGGTCTAAGAAAACACAAAAGTGGCAACGGTGGCGCAGCCACATGGCACCTGAAAAATCTGAAACCTTTGAGCGCATCTACAAACCCCACTGCAACATTTGAGCATGGTTTTAGCGTTTCGAATTACATACCCTAGGAGTCTTTCGCCGGAAACGGTCTAAGAAAACACAAAAGTGGCAACGGTGGCACAGCCACATGGCACCTGAAAAATCTGAAACCTTCGTGCACATCTACAGATAATTTAGCAACACCCTAGTGCAGTTATAGAACTCTGAATTACATAGGCTGGGATTATTTGAAAGAAAAGTGAAAAATTAGCGCATTTTTCAAGTGGCTCCACAGAAGCCACCTGGTGGTGCAAAACTTTAAAAGTGGTATTTTTGGATTGCACAGACCTTATTGAACAACTGTAGAAAGTTACAGCGTTTCGAATTACAAAACCGGACGTACGGACGTACGGACGGAGATCACAACAACATCCCCTCATTTTTAAAATGCGGGCATAATGAAAACATATTCTGTTTATTAATAGCCTATGTTGTCTATTTTAACTATAAAAGGGAGGTCTTTACCAACTTTATCTTTGTATTACTCTTGATCAACAGAAATATAAATATGATGCGATCAAGTCAAAGTGTCCAGGTATGATAGGGAGCTGAAGGGCCTGGCATACCTTCAAATGACTGGCTGCTACATCCCATTTGTTTGCTTCAAATATTCAATATATATGGAATATCGCAACCCGATATTCTAGTCACTGTATGGTCAAATCCTTTCAAAAAAGAAAACCTCTTTTTACATTTAGAAAAGTTAACATAACCTTGTTGTGTGGTATTGTGTTAGCGTTAATAATAACTTTGCCGATTCGCCAAGCCTTGTTTCAGTTTATGGAAATGTATAAAAGTATTGTTCAAAAGAAATTAAGAAGATGTCGGCCACATCTCCCCTGAAAAAAGTGTGCAATTCGAGGTATATGAAAAAATTGAATTTTTGCAAAGTCAAAAAGGGACATAACACTGGCAAAAACTGTCCGACCAAACCCCGCTTTGAAATTGACCTGTATTTTTATGTTGATACACCTGCATACAAAATTTTATTTGATTCGGTCAACAACAACTAAAATTATTGGGAAACCCAAAAAAAACAATTTTCGTTGTTTAAAAAGGAGCATAACTTTGATAAAAATTGTCAAAACGCACCCAGATTTGAATTTGACGTGTATTTTGTATTGATACACCTACATACCATGTTTCATTTGATTTGGCCAACTCTATATGATGTTAACATCGGGAAACCCCCCAAAAATGAATTTTTAATGTCAAAAAGGGGCATAACTTTGGAAAAAATTGTCGAATCGGACCCCAATTCGCTGTATTTTATGTTGATACACATACATACCAAATTCCATTTGATCTGGCCAACTATATCACTGGGAAACTAAAGTGGGACGGATGCACGGACGGCAACATGCATGCACAGATGAATGGATGGGTGGACGGACTGACACCAGCTATTTTAATAATCCCCTGAACAAAATGCTGGTCTTAAAAGTTAAGCAGAGGGTTTCCTTTTCACCTCCCAAGACCAATCACTTCCAACAACTGAAACTGTCAGCGTAAGTGTCTACTCTGTGATGAGTTTAATGAAACTGTCCACCATCATGTCAGTGGGTATCCTGGGGACAAGTTTTTTCCCGGATCCAGATCTGGATTTCAAACATTTTTCTTGGGTTCAGATCCAAATTTGAATGCCAGATCTGGATCTTGGAAAAAGTAAAAAAAACATTCTCAATTTTAGCCATTTTCGGGTGTTTTTTCTATGTGTTTTCTCTCTGAGTTCATAATAAACTGAAAAAAAGATCTGATTGTAATATGGGCTGTCGGCCCCAGTTAGGATGCCCTGTCTAGTGTGTTGGATAATTTCACAAATACCCTGCTCTTTCCTCCTTTCTGCCATTACAGGATCAAGCTTGTCTTCATCTATCCTGTCTCCTTTGTGCAGCTTTCGCAAGAAATTTCATTTCAGAATGTATTCGCTCTCGGAGGTTCATCTAATGAGGTGATTACTCAGATAGGCAAACCCCTGCTCCATACGGTGTCAAGCATTATTTCTGCGAAAATAACATTCATGAGATCATCCATAGTTGCCATCCTTTGGAGTATATAGCCTTTGTTAAATTGAACCTCCTAAAGGTGGGCAAGAACTATTGAAAACATTTTTCCAGGTCTGTTTTCAGAGTGAATACGCTTCTGAGCCACTCAATAGTTTTCTCAGCCCGTGTCATGGTTGTGTCTAATTGCATGGGACCACTGGCAATCGTGCCTTCAGATCTTCCCTTTCCGCTCCAAGCTCGTCCTGTTCTGCCTCGGCTCTTATCATTGTTCTTCCAGCTCATCCAGTGCTTCTTGTTGCATTTTCCTGTACTCCACTGCTCTATTTTCAGCTCCACCAGCTCAACATTCAGCTCTGCAAGTTGCTCTACATAAAAATTCCAGGAAGGAATAGTTTCAATAAGTTATGTGGGGAAAACCATTTGGGAGATGGCACAGAAGTAATTCACCTGAATCATGATGGATAACAGGATTGAGCAATGCAGAAGCAATGGAAGCAGTCAAGGTGAGTTTGGGTGGATGAGGATCAAAGACAACATAGTCTTGTTTCCTGAACTATTTGGCTTATTATCTTCCTAACAGATGGTAGTGTAAATTAATGTTTCAAAATATTTGGGATTCTAATTTCAAGTGGCTTGGGCAAGTGAGAGAGTTAATGGAAAATTATTCAGTGGATATCTCTCGACCTGAAAAGGAGGGGGAGGGGGGGGGTGGGGAGCCAGCACGGGTAAAAAAAAATATGGAGAACTGTAACTAAAATTGGCAAGAATGCATCAAAGGAAGGAGGTCTTTGCAGCGTCGGCCGTGTGATAAGGAGAAGCCAGCATATGAAATGTAAATGGATGGTACCTCTGGAGATTAATGTCGTTCAAACAGACTTCTAGTAATCACTGGAGCACAAGTAGAAAATTAGATAATATGGTAATGAAAAGATGTGAAATTTGTAATTTGGGGGTACTGAATACCCTACAGCACTTTCCCTCAGAATGTCCAAAAAGTCGTAACTGAAACAGGCATTGCTTGGACAACTCGAATCTTACCAAGCAAATAAGCTATAGGACAGTGACTGAAAAAAGCACTGCACAAAAGACTTGAATCTTATTGAGCAAATGAGCTATCAAGTAATTGCTCAAATGAGTGAATACAGGTACTATTCTTCGACTCATCTCGGTATTTGAGGATACACATGATGATATGATGAAGTATTACTGGAGGACACCTTGTCTTTTTAGGGGATACTTTTCGTGAATACCTTTTTGTGAATACCCTTTGGAGGATAGCTGTCTGAGGATAGTTATGACTCCGAAATCCTATTTGGTTACTCAAGAGATGATTTCCACAATTTCTAGCTTTTAGACTATGTCATGGCACCCAGCTACTATCTCTTGTACAGTTTCTTGATCATTTGATCATGATATTTTCATAGTTTCTTTGAATGATGCCAAGAGTCAATCTATCAATTACTGGAACGGGCATTGCAGAAATGTATGACCTACTTGCTGTCAAAAAATTTTAACAAGGTAATTTTGGTGTTATTTGATGCAGAATAACTGTAAAAAACAACACACAAAAGCCCGCTGAAACCACCAAGGGAAAAATCTTTACCAGCCCATTGAATTTGGGAGGGGTGTGACGTAAGCAGCAAAGCTTGCACATCAACCCAATTTTAAGGGAGCTCACGTGACGTAATGTTGTGATGTATTGTGGGTGTCATGTGTATTTCCATGGTAACCTACACGAGCAGCCATGTTGTTACATCATTATGATGCTGATACGTAGTGTTAGTGTGCACATCATCATGATGGTTATATGTGGTGTTAGTGTGCAGGCACAATGCATGTTGTTAGGGTAATACCTGTTCCATAGTCCATTATGTATGACAGAGGCCACCATCTTGGTTTCTATAGTCGCACACTTACTCAAATGGACTTCTCCAGAATAATCTTGAGTAACATGTAGTATATAGGGGTTCTTAAGTATGGCTAAGTTCAATAGTGCGGGAACTCTCTGGCAGAGACAAAGAACAGCGAACTTAGAGCAGAATTGGTGTTTTGTTACTGCTTCTTACTTTGCTTGCCTCTTTTGGATACTCTTGATCCTTACTTGATTCAGTCAGATTTTTCAGTTCTCCTTAGCCCCTTTATGCCTTGACCAAGTTGATGCACGTGTGATCTTTGCCTATTAAATATGGCGTATGGTCACATACTCAAAAGACTGAGATGACAGCTTTTAATTGTGTCAAGACCCATTGTATCTCAAAAACACACAGTATATTGGCACATACCGATACATGGTGACTTTTGGGGTCTGAAGTCTGGTGGTTAGGGATCTATTGTTTAAGGACTGGTAGGGACTAGTGTGGATTGATAGGGACTATTGAGGATGGGCTCCTTGACCATAACAGCTACTTGATAGCCAAGGGGATTTTAGACTATACTGTCTTTGTCAAACATCCCCTCACTATCTCCTAGTTGTACTCAAGTCCTCTGCTACTACTTTTTACCCCATCGGTACTTTACTAAATGGAAAAGCAGGAGAGACGTATGAAATTCCTAACGAGTCCCTGAAAATGGGGAGAGGAACTAGGTAAAAGCCTAACGGCCAATTCAAATTAGCCATAGAAAAACAAGATGCTCCAAGGGAGTGCAGAGAAAGCAAAGTTACATTTATACACAAAAAGTTGAATAAGGAAGTATTGGATAACTACTGGGAGATATCTGCCAGTAGCAAAATTTTATCCTATTTGTTTATTGGTGTTTAACCCTTTACCTAACATGAAAAGCAACCGACACTTGCAAACAAAATTTTTGAATAACAATTTTTTTTATTTCAAAAAATAGGTTATGATAAGCTCGTTCCAACGAGGGGTCATAACATATGTTTTTAAGACAAAAAATGAAAAAATAAAGAAAATTAAAAGGCGATTTTTGTGAATAGCACTGGCCGGTTTTGGCCGTTACGTTGGGTAAAGGGTTAAGGTCACATATTTCTGCACTTTTATCCTATTTATTGTTGTGTTAAACTTTTCTGTAGTGAATCATATCATACCTCATTAACCCTTTACCCAATGTAACAGCCAACACTGACCAGCTCTATTCACAGCTAGAGTGGGTATCAGTACCCCGTGGCCCACCAACAGGTGACCAATGCAAAGGGGTGGCTGGAGTAAAAAAAATTTGCACACTTGGTAGTAAAAAAAACCTACCAAGTGTGAATCCGAATCATGGGTATTTAAAAATTCCTTGTTCCAAAACTCGAATGGGTGTTTTTATTCTGCAAGTTTTGTGAAGGAAATTGGATTACAAAGACCTTCAAATATGTTTACTGCAAGTTTATAAACTTTTATATAATAGAAATAAATTAATAACAACGAAATCATATCAATCATTCGAATTGATCGAAATACAGATTAGAATACTTGTAACTGGTTCCGGTGTGACAGGAATGATAGTCCGTAGGAACGTTAGTCCCTCTGGACTATTATTCCGCGGAATTATAGTCCTAGGTCTAACATTCCTAGGAATAGTAGTCCGGCTACTATTCCTAGGAATGTTAGACCTAGGACTATAATTCCGCGGAATAATAGTCCAGAGGGACTAATTTTCCTACGGACTATCATTCCTGTCACACCGGAACTGACTACGATACATATTTCTGGCATTAATGTTTGAAAATTTCCAGTTTTGAGCCTAACATAAATAAATCTGGAATATCGGTACAGAACATATTTATTTTTCAACATAGTCCCCTTGTAATTCAAGACATGTTCCACCAGGTCTGCCAGTCTCTAATGCCACGTCTGTATAAGTCCATATCTTGGTCCTGCAGCCAAGCCTCCACAGCAGCAAAAAAGGTCCTCATCATATTGAAATATTTGACCACGTAAGTGTTTCTTCAAATTTGGAAAGAGATGGTAGTCACTTGGTGACTGGATGCGGATAAAGGACAGACTTAATAAAACTCTATCTTAACTATTTGGTTGGTCAATCTCCCAGACAGCCGATGGGGCAAACAGAATATTGTGAATTCAAAGACAAGTGAGCAGGTTAGAGGGTTGGTCGAGAACTATTCAATGGAGATCTCTGACTTGGAATTGGGGACACCCAGGGTAAAAAGACATCAGAGAATGTTATGGGGGATTGTTCCCGAAATTGGTGTCAACAGTCTCCAAATGCAGGCCTGGCAATCTATAAAATCAAGGAGTGCAAAACAATTGCCTTCCACAGATTGCTTGGGAGTGTAATGGCACCTGAAATTTTCAATGCAAAAACTTGTATGCTATTTTGGTTATATTCACTTCAAGGTTTTAATATTGTGACTGAACAATTGTACTACATTCAGCTACATTGTGGAAAAATTGGCACACATATCTTCTCATTATTCAAAATGGTGCATTCAGTTCTTATGTAACTGTCTTCTACACACAAAATGTATCGAAATGTGACACAGAATGCGAATTATTGCGAATCAATGCAACATTGACAAACAGTCCCCCGAGTTCCAAGGTGTTCTCTGAGCCACTGCCAGTAGGCACAGAGAGTACATTGGAACTCAGGGGACAAAATAGATTTTAAAGGCAATCTCAAAAAAGTTTAGCATTCCAGAAAATTTAATGCGTGCAGTAGGCGTGCTACACTCCTGCACTCCTAACGAATGCCAGGCCTGCAAATGTATGTATATGTGCTGGATAGACAGTTCGTAGCAAATATCACATTCTTGTCAACTTGTCAAGAAACTTACTGGAAGATACGGACGAAGGGAATTGGAGCTCTGTGACTGAATCTACCAAGGTTTAGGCAAGGGTAGAAGCCAGTACCAGAGGCAGACAGAACAAGATGGAATAGTAAGGTCAAGAATAGCCTAAACAGACCAAAAAAGCTACACACATTGACAAAACACACATGCAGTTCCAAGTATGGGACTTTTCATCTCTACCAGAGTACACTATAGCACTTCAAGCTACATAATATGATAGTTTGGAAAAGTCCATTGGGTGATTTATGATATTTGTCAATCGTTTCAGGTAATTAGATGCACCCACATTCAATCCAACATACCTCCCAAATATACACCTAACTTCATCCTAGCCTTTCCATCAACATACTAACCATTTTCCAACATGGAAGTCAAGATACAATACACAATGTACTATGGAAACACATATTACCCTAATAACATGTGCTGTGCATGGTGCACTGACACCACATATCACCATGATAATGACAAAACAGCATGGCCGTTCAAGTGGGCTACCATGACAACACATGTGGCACTTACAATTCATCATGGCATGACGTCAGATGAGATCCTACAAAAATGAAAAATTTATACCAATTTTAATATTTTTAATGCTTACCAATGGCCCAGACTAGCTGGCACAACCCAATTTATTACCAGGGCCATACACAAATTCTGAATCCTCAAACCCTCAAAATTTGCCAAAAAACTCCAAAAAAGAGAAGACCAGTATGGTCCTCCGCGCAACTTGTTGTCAAGGACAACAATAGGTTACCGCCACCATGTCATTCTTTATTGTTGTGCCTTTTAAAAGTTAATAAGTACAGTATAACTCAGCGGGGAGGAAGGAGTGTCAACTCCAGGGAGGGCCATCCCCGTCTGGGCCATTGGTAAGTATTAAAAATATTAAAATTGGTATAAATATTTCTTATTTTTTCACTATACCAATGGCCCAGACTAGCTGAGAATAGTAAACAGGCAGGCGGGCCTAGTACTTGATATTCATTACTCCTATTGCAGAAAAACAACGAAAATATAGGTGTAACTCTATTTAAGGCCTAGCATAACCCATTATGATAATTTGATAAAGAAAGCCAAAATATAAAGAAGTCCAGAGAAATGAGTCTCTTTATAAATCGTTAAAAGTGTCCGAGTATTGTATAGTAAAGCTCGTCTTGACACATGACATATACAATGGCGCTTCACATCGAGCTACACATTAAAAGCATATAATACATTGAAAATTGCTTCATATCAAGCTACACATTAAAACCACCATAGCACCGACCCCTGGATACTATCACTGAAGGAGGCATGTCCATGCTTTTCACTATAAAGCCAGATGACCATTTGGATAGACCCCCTCCCCCCCCCTTCCCCTTGTTTTGAAAGTAACTACACATCAAAACGAAGAGGGTAGCAGACTGGTGACAGTGCTAGAGCAGACCAAACAGAAGGTTGAATGAAAAGCCTAATTAGAAAGGACAACATTCTGAGCTACCGATAACGGTCCTAAAGATCTGAGATCATCCGAAACTGATTCCAAATCTCGAAGATAAACTTTGGAAAAAGTCGTCTGTTGAGTCCAGTAAGCTGCTTGCATCTTGCATCAAATCCTTCAAAGAAGTACTACTAGCATAAGCCCAAGAAGCAACTAAAGCTCTAACTTCGTGAGCTGAAATCTAATAAGCTATTCTCTGATTCAAAGACAAAGCATTATAAGCTGTCCGAATAGCTAACTGAATCCATCTAGATATGGAATGAACAGAAATATCATTTCTGTTAGGAAGAAGAGAAAGAAATAACCTCTTCCTACCTCTTCTAATAAAACTAGAACGCTCCTTATAAATCCTAAGTGCTCTTAACTGACACAACAAATGTCTTTGACCATATGAAGACGGTAATGCTTTAATAAGAATTGGGTTAGGCGGTTGTCCGGAACCTGATTCTTAGCTAAGAATCCAACTTTCGTAGTGAGAGTAATAGAATTACCTACACTACGATAATGAGAGTCTTCAACAGATAAAGCATGAATCTCACAAACTCTTCTAGCTGACGCAAATGCTAACAGGAAAGCCGTTTTATAAGTAAGAAATTTAAACTCAACAGTATTTAACGACTCAAAAGGTGGTTCCTGAAGTTTCAGAAGAACCCAAGTTAAATTCCACTTTGGGACTAGTCTCAAGGTACGAAGTCTGTTCACAGAGAAATTCCTCATTAATTTACTTAAAGATATATCTGACCCAATGTTTAATTTCCCTTGATGTGCATAGGTGTCAGCAAGCATAGACCTATAGCCCTTAATAGTGACTGGCTGTAATTTAATTTCATCAAAAAGATAAATAAAAAAGTTAGCTAACTGAGGAATAGTTGGGTTAAAAAAATCAATCAATTGTGATTCACACTAATGAACAAAAACCTTCCACTTCGCTTCATAATTTAACGAAGAGAAGGTCCTTCTGCAGTTAGAAAGTGAGTCCATTGCTCGTCTGGAAAACTGTTTTCCGTGAAGGAAGGACCGCACAACGGAAAACGTGAAGGTTGAAGCCTTCCGGATTGTGATGAAGCCGACGAAGTTTCCCCTGCATCAGAAGATCCCGAAGAGACGGTAACTTCCGCGGAACGTCCCAAGGAAGCTCCTGGAGAAGATTTATCCACGGTCTGTGAGCCGACAGACATGCTACCAGTAGAATCTTGCAAGAAGACTGTTTTATCTTTAGCAAGATCTGTTGAATGAGGGGAGCTGGAGGGTAAGCATACCCTATTATCCCGTTCCATGAAATTGACAGAGCGTCTACTGCATAAGCCTGAGGATCCGGGCATGGAGATACAAAAGTCTGTAACTTGTTCAGACTCGTGGCAAAAAGATCGATAAGTGGCCGTTCCCACTGGAAGCAAATCTGATTGAAGACAGATTTTTTTAACATCCATTCTGAAGGCAGCAGGCGATCCTTTCTCGATAGAGAGTCTGCTATTACACTGAGACGACCTGAAATATGACGAATCGATATCAGAATCTGATTATCCTGAGAGAAAAGAAGATTTTTTTTCGGTGAGATTCAACAGCTGGACGGAATGAGTACCTCGCTGATTCCGAATATAGACCACTACCGTTGAATTGTCCGATAGAATTTGAACACGTGAGTTTATTACTCGACTGAGCCAATGATTTAGAGCTAACCAAATTGCCCTCATTTCTTTGTAGTTTATATGGGGCATAAGAAACTGACTCTCCCATAAACCGTGACACACTTGATCGCCCGGAATCGGAGAAGCACCCCAACCCTCCTGACTGGCGTCTGTCATGATTATGAACGACGGCTCCTGAGTCTGAAGCGGTATTTCCTGGGATAACCACTGGCTATCCGCCCAAATTTGAAGATGATGCTTTTCTGACTGTGTTAAAGCAACTGGACTGTCCAACGACTGACGCTTTACGCTGCAATTTTGAATTAGAAAAAATTGAAGTGGACGAGTGCGCAAACGACCTAGTGGAATTAATTCCGCAGCGGCGCCGCAATGTCCTAACAGTCGCATAAACTCTCTTGCAGTAATGACTTGCGCGTTTATGCAGTATTTTGCGTAAAGAGAAAATAATTTTGCTCTTGCTACGGGCAACCAGACCCGATTGTTGAGAGTATCGAAACTCATTCCTAGGTGAACAAACGACGTCGTCGGCATTAAATCCGACTTGTCGACATTGATTATAAAACCTACGCGTCGTAGCAGCGATAGCAGACTCTGAACGACGCTTTGAAGAACATGAACAGTTCCATATCTTTGAAGAATGTCATCCAGATATGCCGACGTCATCGAAGCCGAGTGTGCCCTGAAGTGGCTCATCACCGCATTCATCACCCGAGTGAACGCCCACGGAGCAAGGTTAAAGCCAAAACACATTGCTCTGAACTGGTATACTTTCCCGTGAACCGCGAAACGGAGGTATTTCCGAAAAGCCGGATGAATCAAGATGTGAAAATACGCGCCCTTCAAGTCTATGCTTGCGGCGTAATCGTTCACTCGGATGCTGCTTCTCACCGACCGAATTGTCTCCATATAAAATTTTGGAGCAATTATTAACTTGTTTATCCAACTGAGGGCGATGACCGGCCGGAACGAGCCGTCTGGCTTCGGTACAAGAAAAAGATGACTGTAGAATCCCTTTGAATTGGGATTCCCTACGACCTCTACTGCCTCCTTTTGTAGAAGAGAGTCTGCCGCTGAAATCAAAGCCTCTCTCTTTGTTACATTTTGTGGAAGGCTCACAAAACGCGGAATCCGCGTTAATGGAGGTTTTCTCCGGAACGAAAGATGTAGACCATTTTTTACAGCGTCTCGAACCCAAAGATCCTGTGTTATTTTGTTCCAGTTGCTTGCGAATTTTGAAAGCCTTCCGCCAATCAGAGAACAGTAGAGGTCGAACACTTCATTTGTTGGACTTACGAGGCTTATACGAGGAGAAACCTCGTGAAGCTCTCGCTCCCCTCTGTGACGTCGGTGTGGGGTTACGCGTTTCGTTATTTACCGACTGCGTCATCCCCTTTTTGAAATCGCTCCCCTGTTTCGAGCCACCACGATTAGCTCTAGAAGCAGCTCTTGGAGAAAAATTTACCTCTCCGAGGAGTACCACTTGTGGAAGGCTGAGGTTACAAAAGCTGACTTGTGGCTTTCTAAGAAGCACCTTCAAATACAGCTTTTAACTGATCATTAAATAGTGAAGAGCCCGAAACTGGAGCGGCCTTTAGATAGCTCTTAACACTGTAGGCTCTCAGATTCCAAATTGCCGGCCAACGCCCTGCAAATGTGATCTGCATATAACATAGCATCCAAAAAACTTCTCCTAGATTCAATGCAAGTATCTATAACAAAGGAACTGACGATACACGATGACGGAAGAGACATACCTAAGTCCCTCGCATTGTCATCCAATTGCAGAGGAGCTCTTGGAAATCTTATTCTCGCCTATCGTATTTAAGAAGGTATTGCCTATAAACGGTAGGTCGAGCTTCCTTTCCGAAAGGAAAGAACTTTCTCTACCCAGAGCCAGGTCTGCAGTAGCTCCTTCTACACAACCAAACGCATTTGACGCTTGGACTGATTGAGACGGATAGAGAAGGATACTTTCCTTCGACTTAATGACCTCCCTGTCTAAAGAAGACAGACGCCTGTCTCTAGAAGGCGCAGAACTCTGACCAGAAGGAATTAATTCAGGTAAACAATCCTGCAGGAACCTCATAGTTTCCATATGTTGCTCCGCCAAGGATGTAGTGTCAGTCTCGTCTTCATGAAGCTCCCCAACACTACCAGCTAGAGGTTCCTGGTCTGGTCTATTATCGGCATACTGAGAATTTGAGGAAACCCTTCTTTCTGCCGATCCAGCACCGTCCAAATCATCCGAAGCGGTGATCGATGGCGGCCGCACTTTATGCTGCTGGGAGTCTGCAATTAGCTGGGCAATTTGGTCCAGCTATTCCGTATTCGAGGCTATGTTCACTCCCGTTCTACGCCTTTTAGGATCCGGAAGGTAAACTGACACAGAGCCCTGCGTCCGTCTTTTTGAAAAAGAAGTTTGCCTCGAAATGCTAGTCTTAGAGAGAGCCAGATCCTGGCTCTGACTCTCCACCTCTGGATCTTGCCGGCTAGCATGCAGTCTACTGTGCTGAGTCCTGGAAGCGGACGAAGAAGAGGCTCTTATATCAGGACTACTGCCAGCCGTACTGGCAGAGAAAGGTACATCAGAAACAACTGGCTCCGTGGCATTATCTACCGGACTACCAGCGGAACTGGCAATAAAAGTCGAATCGTTCTGTTTTGACCCCAAAACAGAAGAATGCTTCGCTACTGATGCACCTTTCAGCTTGACTGGCCTCTTCCCCTTACGTGCCGTCGTCTGCACAGAGGACTGTCTTCCATCCTACCTTATCCTGGACCGCTACGGCTTCCCCGGTACGGAAACACTAATGAAAGGCTCCGTTACACCGGTCGAGCTAGTTGAGCGTCTGCTTGCCCGAGGTACCGAGCATTCTGCGATACCTCGTAAGTCAACATGCTCTGTATCTGAACACGACGGCAGCACAGAACTTGATGTTATACCACGACCAATACCATGTTGTTGTTCCTCTAAAATGGAAACAGAATTCCGATTATTAGCTTAGGCGAAAGCACCGAAATCGGTGCTACGCCGACACATACATAAGTAGAGAGGGAATTCCATCGCTTGGAATCCCAAGACGAGCAAGCCGCACAGGTAAAATCTTTTGAGCAACGCGTGCAAGCCAAACATGATGAATGAGAATCAAGAGAGGACTTCTTCCTCTTACATTTAGATCATGAGGACTTCATAGTATACACACGCCCGAGGCAAAAAATTTAAACTGAATAGGAGCCGGTGATCCAAGTCCAACACAGGCACAACGAAGGACCAGGCCAGACAACCGGATTCCAAAGAATACCCTTAACAATAGAGAAACTTCCACAGAAAATTCCCCATAGAGAAGGGTAATGGCAAACAGACACGCCCGACTATGTCGAGAATAACCGGTACGCGACAAAGGTGGTACGAATAATCCACATTCCGTAAATTATCTTAGATTTTTAAGAAGAAGAATTTTAATTTAATAACAACTTCGCAAACAGCAAATTGTTCAAATTGTTCTTAAAAATCTAATGAAGGGATTTAAGAGGAAAAGGGTGAACATCGAACAAACACATAATGAAAAACAAAGAATGAACGAATCAGGTGCATATCCCGAAAACGGGAAGAACAAGAAATATTATTTAATTTATAAAGTTATAGCCCTGAACGTTCAAAAACTCAGTGTCCTTATTCAGCTAGTTTCTGCTGCAAATATTCCACCATTCCACTCCATAATCGTGTCTGGCTTCATTATACTTTAGGATTTTATAGCACAGAAGTCAGGATACGTGTTGGTCTGACATAGGCCAAACAACAGAATGACAATATGGCGGTAGCCTATTATTGCCCTTGACAACAAGTTGCGCATTGCACAAAAGTATGGAGGACCATACTGGTCTTCTCTTTTTTGGAGTTTTTGGCAAATTTTGGGGGTTTGGGGATTCAAAATTTGTGTTTGGCCCTGGTAATAAATTGAATTGCACCAGCTAGTCTGGGCCATTGGTATAGTGGAAAAATATGGGTTGGGTTTGAAGTGTGCTGGCTATACGATTTACGTCATAAACACCACCCAAACTGAAAGCGCTGTGATTGAACATGTTATTCGTGGAGTTCTTCTGCATCAATTAGCACTAAAATAAGCTTGTCAAAATTTTTCTGGGTTCAACCCTTCAATAACAAGACAGGGTTGTTGCAACTGGGGGTGGGGTGTGGTGTGGTGGGGTGGGGTGGGGTGGGGGTGGGGTGGGGTGGGAGTTCAGTCACCCCCTCCCAATCTTGACCAAAATTTCTTATAGTTGGAAATTCGGAGGGCAAGTCATGACTAGTTGGAAATTTCATCTATCTGGATTTTAGTGCATCTCTGATGATGCTAATTTCTCCTTTACTTCCCAAAATTCCAGCTAGGTTTCAAATCGGCAAAAACTGTTACTATTTAGAAATACAGTGTATGCAATATCGAGCTTCATGAGTATGCATGATGTCAATCGGTACGAGATTTCTATAGTACGTTTACTTATCGTCATAAAAAAATCCTCAAAATGCACTTCAAGAAAATCGCATTGTGTAAAATCGTTATCCTTAGTTAATTCCATCATTCACAGTTACAAAATGATGAAACATCGAAAACTGATCATTCCAGCATAAGATCTGATTTAACGTTAGAACAGTCTGAATTGCTCAAAGTTCTCAGCTTGAGCATTTAAAAACATATTCAATTCCCAGAATAATACCAAATAATGATGACCTGATAATTCTATCATAAATGTGTTGGCATTTCAGTTACTAGAATCAATTTTATGCCCCCTTTCATGGCTTCATTTTAAAATCTTTCGCGGTAGTAAATTTCCAATAAGGGGGAGGAACTGGGAGGGGGTTCCCCCTCTTGGAAATTCACTACCCCCCCCCCCCCCCCCCAATCAGAAACCTCTAGCCACGTCCCTGTAACCAGACTACTTTTGGAAGAAGATGATTTCAGAATGTGAAGTTATTTTTTCTCCGAGCATCATTTTGGAGCTTCGGCTCCAAAAATGTATACCTTTTGAATATCAGATTTATAGTCAGAATCATTTCGTGTCAGATAATTGTTCGGGTTTAGAAAGCCTGAATAAACAGAAAAAAACAGTGAACAATGGTGCATAACTTTTGGAGTTTCCAAGGCAACGGCACCGTAGACAGACAGCATGTTTAACCCTTTCCCTAACATTAAAAGCAGACAACACTTGCAAACAAAATTCTTGAATAACTAATATTTTCATTGTTTTCTGAAAAACAGGTTATGACCTCTGATTGGAACGAGCTCGATGGGCTAGTTCCAAAGAGGGGTCATAACCCATGTTTTTGAGACAAACAAATAAAAATATAAGGAACATTAATTGATGATTTTTGTGAATAGCACTGGCCGGTTTTGGCTGTTACGTTGGGAAAAGGGTTATGCCAATACTAACCCTCCCTGCACTGAGATAATGAATTGGATAGTCTAACAGTTATTCTCCATTGTCCATTGGTTCTCTCAGGGAACTCCGGATTCATCAACCCATCCTCCAGAAAAACTGTTTATCATATGACTTAGGCTGTTCAAATGGTGTTAAACCTTAATGAACAAATAAACGAACATAAAATTGTACACATTTAATCTATGTACAAACTGGCGGCCCAACCTGTCTAAAGACGGGGAGCCCGTCCAAATGATGGAAAAATAGGTCACTGCATATCAAGGGAGATAATCAAAGTTCAAATTTCTAGCTGTGGAATGTCATGGAATTACCGACTTCCCATTGATATAATAGACATGTAGAATTTGTTGACAAGTCAAGACAAGTGATCCTCAGCAAAATGTAACTAGAATATGCACGTCGCCATAACCTGTTTATAAAATAAACACATTCAAAAGCAAATATAGTAAATCTACCTGTAGAATATACAGAATTCCTAAAAGGTCCTCCACATATTTCATTTGGATTGCCACTGCAAGGTATTGAGCACGACTTCTCATCTGCTTTCCCATATCTGTCATAATTGTTTCCACAATAGCAGGTACTAAACTGAAAGTAATAATACAGTGATTGTAGTGATCATTTAGTGTACATTATACCACAAGGATGCAAAAACTGAGGGGGAAGGGGGCATAGGTCCTCAACTTTTCCCAGTTTATTTTTGCCAACACATAATTATATTAGGAATTGGCAGGAAAAGGAGCACAGAAGAATCTTTTCTCTAAAGATGCGACCGAAGGTACCCATGCTTGATTTGTCTCTTTAACCCTTTACCTAACATGAAAAGCAGACGACACTTGCAAAAAAAAATCTTGAATAACTATTTTTTTTCATTTTTTCATTTTTTTTCTCAAAAACATAGGTTATGACCCTCATTGGAACGAGCTCGACGAGCTCGTTCCAACGAGGGGTCATAACCTATGTTTTTGGACAAAAAATGAAAAAAATAGTGAAAATTAATTGGCGATTTTTGAGAATAGCGCTGGCCGGTTTTGGCCGTTACGTTATGTAAAGGGTTAAAGTAGGGAAAAACTCATTTTTGGTTCCATATTTCCCCACCAGTCTGAAACAGCGTTTGTTAATTGTTGTAATTTGTTAAATATGGAGCAATATGTGCATGTTTCTCTCTGTAGAAGTGTGTTAGTCCCAATCACAGCTTTGTGTGTTGTATTCCTACCATGTCACTATAAGGCACATTGGCCATCACTGATATACATGTACATCAGTGTGTGGGACCATTCAATAGCCATGCACCCCCCCCCCCCCACCCCCATCTCCCTAAGTTTGAAATGTTTCCTACGTCCCTGCTATCTCAGGAAAGTGGAAAACTCGCTTCTTAACAGATCTGACAGGTATAGTACAAAAACAATTTGGTCAGCATTGTTTATGGTTGAGAGAACTATTTCGTTGATTTATTATGTTTTACTCTTGAGAGATTTATAACTCTTAACCCTTAGCCCCAAAGTCACACTGAAATTTAGCATTGTTGCTGCCGAACTTTAATTCTCTCAAGTTATATCTCACTTCAACACATAAGAAATAGCGAATCAAACATATCAATGTTCCCTTAGCCACAGTAGAACCTCCATCGCCTGATGTTTGAACAAGCTAATTTCCTTTTGTAAGCCAGGGATCAAGAGTCTGTTTCTGGTCCTGTTTATCGCACAGCCGGCAATTTTACCTCCCCATATAAAGTCATGGGAAACATAGTTTAACCTCCTTTAAACCTCCTCATATAAAACCATGGAAAACTCTGCCCCAGTAAGTTGGTTGTGCGTGCAGGCTTTAGAACGGGGATCAGCTATGGAGAAGAGCTTGGCCTCTGCCAAGGTGTGAATCGTGGCGTGTTTTTTGTCTTTTCAGCCAGCCAGATAGTAAATTTTCCAAGGATACTAACAAGAGCGTATGCGTCCGCAACCTTTTATAGGGCAATGACTATAGGCATCGCTACTAGATTAGCCTAAGCTGGTCGTGGTAAGAGAGGTTTCAGTTCCATCTACAACATTAACCCCCCTCACTCATATACTTCTTTCGGAGGAGCACCTGTGGTCACAATTCTACCTTCAGATGAGCTTTATTATCATCGATTTTCTGGATGTGGTTACCATTTCCTTTTTCATTTAGGTCTGAATATAAACCCATTTTTGCTAAAGCTATTATAAACTATGTCGAAGCATCTCTAAATAATCACTAGCCAATTGTAACTCAGTGTACTGCAAATGCTTTAACTGAGGTGAATGGTATTGTCAGTGTCTGTCAGAATCCTGGCATCCATCATTTTGTGTTCTCACCATTCAGATACCTGAACACTATTCCAGTGGAAAAAGATGACACCATCTTTAGTCGTGTGTCGTCAACCCCCACTTCAGACTTGTTCCCAGTGGCATAGGGACAAAGTTGGACTGTGGTGTCCGCAGAACCAACCTCAATAACTATCGTGGATCCAGGAGGGTACATGGCACCAAACTCTGGTAGGAGCTTCAGAAAGCCTGGTCTTTCGTTTCCAATATTCAACACATTCCCAATGGCCCTCTTACCACGTGGGTCATAGGAAGCTAACACAGTCCTACTGTATGTGCCCTGGCCCAAGCTAGATGTAGGGCTAAGCGATCTTGAAGTTGAGTTCCCATTCACCGACATCTGCGACAGAGTTCCTGTAAATATCCCATCAGTTGTTGCCTCTCAAAGGGAGTTCATAATGTTTTCATGTGGCTGTACCCCCCCCCTCCCTCCCCCAGCCATTACAAGTCACCAAGTTCAGTAAATATAGTTGGGAGGTCAAGGCTGACAAATATCATTTTTCTCTTGTGTATTACAGAAAGCTATGTGCATATTTGTTCTCTCTTTCTGAGTCCTTGAAGCTGGTTTACATCTCCAAGACCGGCAAGCTGAATGGTTGCTACGTGTGCAGAGCCTCACTTGATGTGTACCTGGGCCTCTGTGCTCTGCCATCTTTTCGAATATGGAGGGTCACTGTTAGGTATATGTAGTTTGTGTCCATCTTTATCTAAAACCCCAAATGTGAGCTGGTTGGTGGAGTCTGATGCAAGCACTTTATATGGTAGATGTTCTACAATTGCCACATCTTTCATTCTCGACTGACACAGCCCTAATTCGTGTACTGGGTTGCTCATTGAGAATATTGTCAATGGTACTGATCTCTGAAAGATGGACACAGAGCTCATGATATATTACAGGCCTCGGAAGCTCCCCTCTCTCCCACATTCACGTATTGTCTGCTTGTATTCTGACTTAGTAAATCCCAAGGTATGCCCCCGGAATCTTAATTTCACTGTCACATTGCCGGTCTTCATTTGCAGACAGCCGGAAAGTTTAGCCAAGGTCCAACTTTCTGAAATACCTCGTCATTCAGCATACAAACATTGTTGTATCAAACACAGTGGAGACTGTCAGAACTAAAAGCTGCGTTACCTTGATCAATGTACGATAACCCATGTGACAGATGGGCCAGGGAAATGCTATGCAAAGAGTTTAGTGTGGCACCCAACACCTTCTGGATGGGAGAAAGTGGACGGTTTGGGAACCCTCTTCGAAGTCCGGGTTTACTATCATCCACCACAACATACTTTGCACCCTGCCAGTCAAAGATTCGACACAACACAGTCACATTCACCCAGCGGTCTGGACCTCACTGGCCATACCACGCAGAATTTCTCGGACAAGAGCACAGAGATTAGAAGACCTTCATGGCAGACGAGGCAAAATGATCCACAAGGACTGGAGTTGAGAGGATTAATGAGTCTGTTAGGATGTGTATTGGGCAATCATTGGTGCTCAGACTCAGATTTGTTCATTGATACTGGGCCCGGGTACTGAATGTGATGCATTGAAGCACATTGAGGTGAATAAGGAAATCACCATCTCTGTCAAGTGGACTTGGAGAACTCAACCAAACGCTATCAGGATGATTGATTCTGGATATGTAAAGAGTAAAGGGTTATAATATATGTATTGTTGAGTCACTGTTCATTCTCCTCTTTTCAATGAAGAAGCTCTGAGTGACCCGAGAGCCCACGCAGCCAATGTGTATTAGTTCATCCCCGTTGGTAACAACTGATTTGAAGCGTAGCGACGTATGATGTTTTATGAATAAACAACTGAAATATGCAGGAGTGAGCTTGTGGTAACAGTTAGTCCAAGAAATAGACCCCCCCCCCCCCCGGCACTGTATTATTTTTATCTTTCATTACCTTATAACACACTATTAGTCAGTGCTTTCCAGCAGATAACTATCTACTCCTTATGTGACTATACTACGGCGATGTCTCGAAAGCGGTGATCTTTATTTATTGAGGAGGGCTATCATTACTAGGCATTAGGCTGATAATTATCTGGGCCTCCCCGGTGGAAATCACTCATGGTTAGGGCCACAGGTCAATGTGTAGAACGGGTGTTACAGGCTTTGCAAATGCCAAAGGCATGAGGCGATAAGTGGAGGATCTGGAGTTCCTCCTCCAGAATTTTTTAAAATTAGTGCTAGGAGAAGCATTCTCCTGACAATATCTAGACTATTATTTCCTTATAATTTGGGTAATTTATTACCTGTATTTCTATGTGTATGGGACATTTTTTCTGCAAAGATAATCGTGACCACCATGGTGCAGGAAAGCCCGGTGGAAAACCAACAAATTGGAACAGGCGTTTTTTTTACATGTATATGAATCGAACCTGGTCAATAATGCAACTACATACTCTTGCCACCTTCTCCAGCGTTGGATGCCCGTACCAAAAGCCTTCCTGTGACTTTCAGCTCAGACGTATCGATAGGTCAATTTTTTAACTGGTAAAGTGCTAGAAGCCCATATTTGGGCTTTACTCTAAAGTGCGGGTACTACAACTCAAAGGCTGCAAACTGTTGATGTCCTTCTTATTATCTTTAAATCTAAATTATTTAGTCTATATGGATTTTCCTTGTTCAAATTTATGGGAGAGTGCCTACGCACTCTCCCATATATTCGGGCCTTTATATTACACCAAATTCAACGCTGTAAATGCTGTGCCCAGATTAAGAGATGGGTAACAACAGTTTGTTATAACATTCCAAAATAAAGATATTTTTTAAGAAATAATTTTGCGTGATGCAAAATAGGTCTTAGAAAGCCATGTATTATATTCTATTTGTATGTATATTGACTAATAATATAGTTTCTCATATTTTGGGCACCTATTTCACTAGCATATGATGTGCCTAAATTAGATAAATATAAAGGTCTGCATAAATTGTAACATGGCAAAGCCTTGTGAATAAATTTTGATGTCTAAAAATAATTCAGCACTCTACCAGTTAAAACACCAAAAATCACAGACCCTCTAATTGAGCCTGGGCCCCGTCAGTACTAGTGCTCACAGTCCATGCATAGAAAACTCCCACGGTAATAGGTCCAGGGCAACAGGTTCTTTTCCTCTTGAATATCAAACTCCTGGAGCAACACGTGTCATTCTACCAGAGCACCTCGGGGGCAGTCTACTGAGTATCAGTTGCCCTTCTACGACTACAGTCGAGTTATCCAGGCCACAGTCAAACACAGCATATATAATATCAGCCAGGAATATGACATGATTACCTTGCCAGACCTAGCCAGAATGATTTACAACCAGCACGCAGGACGTATCACCTCCATGACTGTGTCCTATAACATCGTGCATTAACAACAAACAGAGCACTAGATGTTTTTTAAATCACAAAGCGAATTTCCAGAGGTCATGCAACAAAGCACAGACAATACTGAATGCCCAAACAATGAGGAGAAGATTCTGGCACCCTTTAACCATTTACCCAATGTAACGGTCAAAACCGTCCAGCGTTATTCTCAAAAATCGCCAATTAATTTTCATTATTGTTTCATTTTTTTGTCTCAAAAACATAGGTTATGACACCTCATTGGAACGAGCTCGCCACAATGAGGGGTCATAAAATATGTTCTTGAGAAAAAAAAATGTGTTATTCAAGAATGTTTTTTGTAAGTGTCATCTGCTTTTCATGTTAGGTAAAGGGTTAATGTACCAAGCTGCTCAACAAAGCATACACCTTCGCTCGATTTTAATGAAATATGTCAGATATAGACTAAACTTTGAGGTGACACAAAACAAAAAAAAATCTATCAATTTTTGGAACTCCACGACATAGTCAAATTTCAAAGAAATCCTACGAATTTTAAATTATGACCGATGATGACCGGTTTCATGGCAGTGGTCGGAGGACTGAATATCCGAGCGAGGGTGCCATCATCCAGATTACCAAGCGCATTGAACATCTACTTGAATGTGATCACTGATGCCCAACTGAACATGAAGGATGGTCGCCATGTCTCAACCATATACTGATACTATATATTCCACAGAGGTTCTGAACCCCACTCAGCAATCATCTGTGGCCAGACCAGCTGCGGGAAGACAATGTTCGTATGTGACCTGCCGGAGAGCCACTACTGAGGTACTTTCAAACACATAGTGATTCTCTGCCCAACAATCAGGTATAACAATACATACCTGGCCTGTATCTTGTTTTGCTCAACTCCAAATGATAAAAATAACGTGGGCACATATTGTTGTGAAGAGCAGAAACTTCCTGACATTTTGGCGTCTGTTAGTTTTTTTTTATTGGGATAAAACAACATTTTCAACACTTAGGGTCTGACAGTTTTATGGATGGAAGAAGCCATAGTACACAGGGAGAGCCACCGAACAGCGGCGAGCAAATTGGCAGACTTCGCGATGTACTAACTAACTTCGCAGAAGCAGGGTTAGCGTTGGATGAAGATTAATGCACCATCTCTCAGTAGACTTCGCCACTGCCTCCCCTCCCTCACGTGGGAAATCGGCATCAAGTACCTTGCCCGTTGTCACAAAGCAGTTACCCCTCGTAGGGATCTAACTGTGGACCTTTCGGTTTAAAGTCCAATGCCGTAACCAATGAATGAGCCACCTCGTTCCCAGCATCTGGCAGTGGGAGGTGGTGGGGTGGGGGGTGGATGGGTGGGGCCAGTCGATGATAGAATTCAAGAGTGGAGCATTTCAATTATGTTCAATAATTATAATAAAGGCCTGGTATATGTTTGTTTTTTTGCATCGAAAGTGTACATGGTAAACTGTTATAAAGGCCCCTCCAAGACTATTCCAACTTTGTCATAATTCTCACTTCGCAGTCGGTCATACAAATGGAGGTCTGCAGTATCCTATTTGGCTTGTTGGCAAGGGGGTAGGGGACTGCATAACCAATATGGAGTACCTGTGCAGTACGAGTTAACTCTTTACACAATATATCGGCCAAAACCAGCCAGCGATTCCGGTTATCACAAAAATTGCAAAATAATTTTTTTTATTTTTTGTCTCAAAAACATAGGTTATGACTCCTCTTTGGAACGAGCTCGACGAAAAAAATTAGTTATTAAAGAATTTTGTTTGGAAGTGCCGTCTGCTTTTCATTTTAGGTAAAGGGTTAATTAAATAAGAAGTTGCATCTCTCCAACTACATCTGTATTTTATTTTTATTTTATTTATTCACCAATAAGTTTCCAAGTTTTTACCTATAATCCCAGCTGATTAATATTCCAACTACATAATCAAGGCATGCCTTTAACGAGGGCATGTCTTGGTGGTGTAGCTGGAATATTAGACAATCGAGATATGAGCCATCACTGTCGGGACATATAAGTTTACACCCACTCACACTCTGACCATTCAATTCGGTCATCTCCGCGATGATCCTGAAGGCAGGTGCACAATTGCCCCTCACCATCACAAAATATTAATTGCATTTACAATAGGGAATATTCCAACAACATGGTAATTATTGGAGTTAAAATTCCCACGAGGCCAATTCCCCAAAAGACCAATTACCCTTAGACCAACTGATGTATTCTACTTTTAAAATAATTCTGTATCAATAATTTGATATATTTATAAATATTTATAAGAGTGTCTCATTTAGATGAGCAGGCCATAGTATGGTTACTGTCTGGTGCATTTCTTCTTCCTCTTCAATCGGCAAGCATTTGGGTTGGTAGATGGTTGAAGGGGAAAAACAGACCAAAGCAAGGGAAGGTGGGATTCTTCTTCCAAACAATGTTTGGATTTGCAAATAATATATTACAGGAATGCCTGTACATTGACACATTTGCATGCGCCCGTTTTAACTCATTGTGTAACCGCTTAAATGTCTGTGAAAAAATGGAGTGGCACCCTGTCCACCCCCTGCCCCCTATTCAAGCATCTCAGGATACTAATGCATAAAAACGTGCCTTGGGGTTACTGACCGCTTGTGCACTTGACTAGTGATACCATGGTCACCCTTCAATTAGTTTATTTACTTATTTATTGAGGTTTAATTACCCTTTCGACAACCTGGGTCACCTTGTGTCAGACAGTTTTACAGGTGGAGGAAGCCGGAGTACTCAGAGAAGAACCACCGAGCAATGACGAGCAACTGTCAGACTCTCCAACTTTAATATAGTGGTTGAATGTAAGTGACCCATCGACATGCTATATGCCTTAGTACAATGTGCCCCACTCGTGGTCAACTGGGATGAAGTGTCTTGCCCAATGACACAATTCAGTTACCACTGGTCACGACATAACCATTGATCTTTTGGTTTAAAATCCAATGCTCTAACCACTGAGCCACCATGATCCCATTAACTAATTGTGACGATGATGTGATGTGATTATCACACTGTTGGAAAAGGCTGTCTGAGTCCTCTGCAACAGTGTTTTGCATCACAACATTTCATGGGATTGCTGAAAGAAGCAGATGAAATATTTAACCCTTTACCCAACATAATGGCCAAAACTGGCCAGTGCTATTCACAAAAATCGCCATTTAATTTTCATTATTTTTTTCATTTTTTGTCTCAAAAACATAGGTTATGACACCTCGTTGGAACGAGCTTGTCAAGCTCATTCCAATGAGGGGCCATAACCATTTTTTTGAGACAAAAAATAAAAAAACAATTGTTATTCAAGAATTTTGTTTGAGCTCGTTCCAAACAGGGGTAGTAACCTATGTTTTTGAGACAAAAAATAAAAAAAAAATAGTCATTCAAGAAATGTTTTTGCAAGTTTCGTCTGGTTTTCATATAAGTTAAAGTGTTAAACAGAGCACTGTTCTAGAATGTTCATATCAGTCACAACAGTAGCACTGTATACTTAGAGGTAATTACTTGGTTAGTTTCACCACTGGCATGCAGTACGTCTTTGTACACAGCACCAATGTGCATCGACGTCCAACTGAGATGAAGTGTCTTGCCCAATGGCACAATGCAGTTACTGTGATTCAGAACTGAAGAGTCGGTCTTTCGGTTTGAAGTGTAAAGCTCCAACTACAGCAAGCATGGGCGCGGTGGCTCAGTAGGTAAAGGTACAGGCTGCAAGCCGAGAGGTCTGCGGTACGAATGCCACCTGCGGCAACCGCTTTGTTTCTTTGGGCAGGACACTTCACCCCATTGCCCACGTGGGAGTACGGTGACGCTGCTTACTAAGGAGTACTACACGTCAATGGTGCACCTGTCTCCAACCAATTCAAGTCTTGCTTGTGTGGAGTTAGTATGTTGGGGGCTGACAGTTGCTCGGTGGTTCTTTCTGGGTACTCCGGATTCCTCCACCCTTAAAGCTGTCGTGGTCATGATTAGCCATTGTGCAGAAATATGTGACCTTAAACACCAATAAATAAATAACTACAGCAGGCATGTAGGCAGGATTTTGTATTAGCCAGTTTTGGGGAGGACCAAACATGATATTTGGAAGACTGTTAGGTGGAGGTCTACACTATTCTTAACTAGGACCCTTCACTTGTAACCCCTCACCCCACTTCCCTGGAAGGGAAGTGGGAGGAGGGGTAACAACCTGAGCATCCTAGTTAGGATGAGGTCCCCCAATCCAAGACAATTTTGCAAGATTCAGTATTCTAAGAGCGAATCTGGGACCAGACTGAAGAGACTGGGGCATTTATAGAGTCTGGGGCGTTCATAGAGACTGGGGCACTGAAGACCATTTTAGGGCTCAATGTGTTTGGTGAAAGTTGCCTTGAGATAATGTTTTTTTGGGGGGGGGGGAGCAAAAAACTCTGGGGCCAAGCCCCCAACACCCCCACCCCACCACCCCTGTGGCTATGCCACTGAACCACCGAGCCACCATGCAACAATCTTTTTACAAACAAATACATATAAAAGTTACCATTAAAATCTTATAAACTTTACTGTGAACCAACCTGTAAACCGGCATTCTTGAAATTCAATGCTGCACACTTTCGTACACACCATTCTACTGACAATGCTGTGTTGAACCTATCTTTGAATCCTTTCATTGCATGAATATTCTTGTCAATGTAACAACCAATATATTTTCGTCGAGCGCTTTTAGTACCTGAAGAAAGTTTTTAGACTGTAAATATATGAAGCAGGGAACAACTAGTCGTGGTTCTATAAATCACACTGAAATTGATCATACATGACATTTATTCAATAGATATGATTTTCTTTCACGGAATTGCCCATTATTGAGCTTGGCCGATATGATTTCAAACTCGGCTGATATGATGTCGATCTAGACCAATATGAACCAAGCTAGAGTTGCTCCCATGATGCGTTATTAGAAGCAGCCATTTTGTTTCAAATAATGATGAGAAATTTGGATCTTTTGTTTCTGGAAACTTGAATTTCAAATTTCCTACTCTAAAATTGACATGGCCTCAAAATTTCGACTCTGACATCAATCCGGTAATTTTTCTGATCCAGACACATTACACATGATGCTTTTTCCGTTTCAGGACTAGTGAAAATCAGAAGAGTTCATAAGATCACCCAGCGCTGCAGTGCAACCACCTATCGAAACCACTCACAGTGGGAATTTACACCGGTGGCACCCCCCCCCCTCCCCCAGCTGAAACCCTCTAGCCACATCCCTGGAAGAGATAGTTAAGCTATCTGAACATTTCAGCTCCCCCAATGGATAGCTGATCTAGAACTGAAATAGTTTTTACGCGCCGAAGGCGCGCAGGGACGGTATGGGGCAAGCCCCTTTTGACCCTTCTCTAACTGTATAATAGTGGTACTTCATCATGTCTGGGGGTGTCAAAGGAAGAAGGGAAAGAAGAAGAAGGCTAGCGGCGCTTGTGTCTTTTGTTTCTTTTCTTGGAAGGAGGAGGCTCTGAGGTAGTGGTGGTGGAAGTTGATGTTGTTGCTGTTTCTGCTATCTTCCTTTTCTGGCATTTGTGGAAGAAACGGTTGCGGATCTTGGATGCTTCAAAGTGTTCAGATTTCTTGAGTAGGAAGTCGAATCTTCCCTCAGCCCATCCTTTTTGTGCTTTGAGGTATGCCAGGTAGTCCTCCGAGGTTCCATTGAAGTTCAGTTTCAGCTCGCCGAAACGCTCCATGGCGAGCTCGTCCAAGCATTCTGTGTAGGTCCCTATGGTCATATCATCCGTCTTTACAGTTTCGCATTCCGAGTCCGAGATCGAACTGGGTTTGTGGTCCGATGGGTTGGAGCTGATAGGATATCCAGGTGCGGTTTGAACGACTTCCATCTTCTCAGCCTCCACTCCCTGCTTCTCCTCTCCTTCCAACCTCTTTGGTGTGGAGGTATGGTTTGGAGTTGGAGGTGCTGGTTTTGGAGGTGAGTTGATAGTTGTCACCCTCTCCGCCTTCTGATTTCCGGTAGCAGCCCTTTTCCTGTCGATCCACGCCTCCAGTCGCCTGGCGTCCCGGCGTTTGGTGAATGGTGACTTCTTCTTTTGTTTCTGTTTGTCTTCCACTGGTTTCACGGTAGCAGTCTTCTTTTCCTTCCCCTGGGGTGGACCAGTGCGGGTGGGCCCGCGAAAGATGCTACCACTCCCAGGGGTGGGCTTTGTCATATATTTAATGGTGAGCTGGACGCAGCTACTCTCAACCTGGACATCCCAGTTGATGAGTGAGCTAGCGTCCAGCACCAGCAAAGTATCTTGGATTTTCTTAGGCAGGTAGTCCATGTCTAATTGGTTGTCCGCTCTCTGACTGTAATGGTCGAGTCTTTTGGCTGATCTAGAAGACGAAACTTCCGACTTTATACAAACAAGAGCTCACGTATCGCTGAAGCAATGCAATGTCCCCAACTAGAGGAATGAGCATTAATAATTATACAAATGTTATAACCTAGATGTGATGAGCATGAATCTTAAACATTATCTCTATCTCATCATT
Organism: Pictodentalium vernedei; assembly: GCA_031216915.1. Lineage (NCBI taxonomy): Eukaryota > Metazoa > Mollusca > Scaphopoda > Dentaliida > Dentaliidae > Pictodentalium > Pictodentalium vernedei. Next base: position 220,447,642 of record CM062295.1, on the reverse strand, counting down.
GTAAAATCAAATACCAAAAAATCTAATTATTAAGTGGAACAGTTTCCAAAAGAAGTCAGGAGAACTGATATTTTGATGATTCCCAGGGGCAATAACTCTCAAAAAGCTATAATCCGATCAATTTGAAACTTGATCTGCATCTTATAACTCATTTTTCTCAAATCAAAAGTCTAACAAAACACATAAAGCTGTTGCGAATAAGAATAGCTGATAAAACTGTTACAGAAAAGCAATAACGTGTACCTTATTGTTGGCTCCCCTTTGTTTAAACCACCTAAAAAAGTCCGGAAAACTGATATTTTTCCTATTTCTAAGAGCCATAACTCAAACATATATAATGCAATCAGCATGAAACTGAAACTTGATCTGTAAGTCATTGTTCTATAGTAGGTTACCAAAAATGAAATCATTCCGTTGAAGTGTTTCCCAAAAAGTTCGGAAAACTGATATTTTAGCACTTTTCCATAGTTCCAAGGGCCATAACTCACACAGGAATGATGCAATTAACATGAAACTCAAACTAGATCTGTAAGTCATCGTTCTATAGTAGGTTACCAAAAATAAAATCATTCAGTTGAAGCATTTCCAAAACAAGTCCGGAAAACTAACATTACGTGTACAGTCCCTGTAAAAATAGTCTTCCAAATTATCCCAGTTGTTACATATGATAACATAATGCAGTCACTGTCAATCCGGTTCTATTCGGTGGGAATGATTTGGTGCGCCAATGTCGCGCAGGGACGCTTTGGGGCAAGGCCCTTTCGATCCTCTGTGACTGTGTGTGACCTTGTGGGTTCATGTCAAGGCGTCCGGTTCAATTCAGGTGGAATGGTTTCGCACGCCGTAGGCGCGCAGGGACGCTGTGAGGCAAGCCCCTTTCCACCCTCTTTAACAGTTGAGGATTTGGAAGCTGCATGTCTGGGCGTGGTGAAGGTGAAAAAGGATCGGGTACTCGGCAGGTGTCTCTGATGAGATGGTCAGATGAGGTTGTTGGGTTGTCTTTTGATGGTTGTTGTCTCTACCCTCGGGTGAGACCAGAGTGAGAGGGGGTCCTCTCACAAGGGTGCAACCTCTCCCCGGGGGCACTTTGATGGTGATTTTCGGGCAAGTAGAGTCTGCCACTTATACTTGTAGTTAGATGGGGTAGAGAGCCATCATTGGCAAGTATAGTCTGCCTCAGTGGTTCGTGGTAGTTGAAGCTGTGTCGGATTTCAGGATAGCACTTGATGTTATTGTTCGATCGTGGAAGAAAACAACGGCCCCTTTCGGGGACCACCCAAAGAAAGACCCGAACTTCATTGGTTCGAGGGCAGGCCTGCATTGAAACTTATTTGGCTGGGTCAAAAATGCGCTCTTCAGACGCTTACGAAAAAGGGGTGAAGGTGGGGCGCAGGACCAACGCTCGCCTCCCTTGAGGTGGGTGGCCACTTCTAGGGATGGGGCGAAGGATATTAATAGTCTGTCGCGGTTATTCTTATCCATAACGGTTATAGCTGCCATATCGGTTATTTGGATAACCGTTTCAATTATGATCTCTGTGTCTATTTATGGAGGAACTTTTTATGAGTGGGCGGAGCTAATTAATGTTTTTTTCAGCACTGGTCTGATAAAGCATAACACTTTTGAGATGTTGTTTATAACCTTTCCGACAACTTTTATTTATCAAATGTTATCAAATATCTTGTTGAAATTTATTCTGTATTTTGTTATAATTTATTGGGAATGCATATATATCAATATATTCAGTTAATTGTAATTTGTAACAAAAACAAAAAATCACATTAAAATAATCTTGTCATATAAAGTTCAAATGGAGAAATATTCAAGTCTAATTACTGTGTAATATTCATTTTTGCATTTAACACTTTACGTGACATAACAGTTAAAACCAGCGCTATACACGAAATTCGTCATTCCCATTTTTTTTAGGTTTTTATTTTCTTTTTTGCTTCCAAAGCATATCTTATGACTTCTGATTGAAACGAGCGCGTCCGTTTCAATCAGAGGTCATAAGCTGTGTTTTGGAAGCAAAAAACATTTTGACAACTGTTGTCTTCTACTTTAACTAAGATTAGATAAATGGTTTATCGGTCAACTCTTTACCCAACAGTTCAGCAGTACTGTCCAAATTCTTGCACAAAAGTCTACATCTTTGCTTCTGAAATATAGTTTATGCTCCCTCCTTTGCAACTAGTCTGGGGGACTGGGCTTGTTTCAGTTAGGGGTCAGAAACTATATTTTGAAACAGAATCGTGTAAAAAGTACTGTCCGGATCGACGCTTTTTTTGGACGATTTGGCCCGCGCTTAACGTTTTGCGCTTTTCGACCCACGCTTTTCGGCTCGCTGGGTCTGGCGCCCTTCGGCCTCAGGATATTCGGATGGGTTAATGTAATAATATATAAAGAAAATAAATTCATTTTTATGATTTATTTCAAGTTATCGACTAAAACTATTCAACACATATTTACATCACCAACACAAACAAGACTGACAACAAATCGACATACAATTGATCGCCTTCTGTTTCAGTTACGACCGCATATAATCTGCCCATATTAATACTGACGAAAATTATTTTAACGATTTTATTTGCAATGTCCGGTTTCCGTTTTTGAATGCACTCAAACTAAATTTCGTTCCGGCAACAACATAATTATGCAGAAAAATAACTTTTTACTTTCTGTGGATTATTTATGTGTGTGTGTGGGGGGGGGGGGGGGGGGGGGTACTTTAAACTATAAGAGTGTCGAAGCCTGCTCTTACAGGACGTCGACTCGGCACATGTACATACGGCGATCTTAGGTGGAAAAGACAGCTATGGAGTATTAAGAAAACAACACTCGAACACATGGTCTTTCAGTGTGCTGCAAGACACGAGGCTCTAGAAATTGTTTTTTTCTCATTTTTTGCAACTATCTATTCAAAACACCGCTGGATGTTTTCCAATAAATTGTCGCAAAAAATAAATTCAAGCTTTGTTGTTGTGGTATAAAGTCTACGAAAAGTTAAATGGTGGGAAGTCGCCCCCAAATGGGGTCGGCCAAAAATAAAGTCAGCAACTGAGGTATGCCCCTAAATCGGTCCACGGATAAAATCGGCCCAGTGCTAATATACAGGTGCACGGTTAACTTAGGTGAGAGGCCGAATGTTAGAAATTGAATTGTTTCTCATTGTGTTGCAACTATTTATTGGAAAACATCACGAGAGCGCTGTCTTTTCCTATAAATAGATTCAAAATAATTTCAATATTTGTCGTTGTGCTAATACAATTGTTAAATGGTAGGTCGAATGCTAGAAACAAATTTTTCTTTACAAGTTCAAATATAAGAGTTTAACCAGTTTCTGATGTTGGAAATCTCAAAAGAATAAACTTCATAGGAGTAATTTATGCTTTATCTATTGTCACCAGTCAATGAGTTTCATTGCGACCAGAGTCTGTTTCAGAAACAATCAGTAGCTATTGTCGGCTCTTGTTTTACATCTTTGGAAGGGTAATTGAAGGATTAGTTCGGATTAGGAAATCGTCGCCTGAGCGCTAGAATATCCTATGTCCCATAGGGGACATAGGACATTCTAGCACTCAGGCGACGAAATGTTATTGTTATTGCTACCAAAATTTATTGCTGCCGCGAGAACTCAATAATTGACCATGTTAAGTGTTGAGTTATATTCAGTTATATTACAACAGCCAGGGTTTACATTTCTCAGTGGTCCAAACCAACAAACCTCAAGCTATATGCATCGTTTTTTAACGAAATATAAAATATATGTATATGTTTCTTCTAATTTTGCTCAGTTCAGACGGGAAACTGAAAATTCTGCTAATTTATAATTTTTAACTGATCTCAGATACATTCAGACACATCGCGTCCCATCTCGGCACATAAGGAAGGGTCTCTGCTAAAACTCTCGAGAAGTGGGGTTTCCACTCACAAAATATGCTCTCAGCTTCGGTGGAAAAGGGACACCGAACACAACACATTTCTGCAGATGGACCGTAGGTTGTCGTTCAAAGGACCCTCAGTTCAATGAAATGCTTCTTTCAAATGGGTTAAGACGATATATGTGTGAATATTCCACTCTGTTAGTGTTTCTGTTTAGAATTCCCCTCCATATACCGTTGATGGGTCCCAGAATATCCACAATTGCAGTCTTGGTCATCCACAGTGTTTCAAAGGCCCTGCATGGTTCAATGTAAAAGAATATTCTGTTCACCTGAACAATGGGTCGAACCGCATGCTGGACGAAACTGTGTTGAAGAGGAATTGACACAGATTTCTCAACCCACGTGTTATTCAATCATAATAGACAATTTCAGCATAGCGCCATCTTACATCCGGGAACCGATATATAGGCGCACGCGCGGTTTGTTTATCAAATTTGGTTCCACATCTGAAATCAGTCTGGAAATTATTTTGATCTGTCAGGAAATTTTGTTCAGCCCAATACGGCGTGGAGCAATACCTATATCGCACTTGCATATCCCACTTGATGCTGCATAAGATTCCCACCCCACCCAACAGCACCCTCTGATGGCAAAATGGTAGGCCTATAACAGTTGGCTCTCTGCTTCTACTGAATTTTTTCTTAACCCCCCTTCCCATTTGGGAGGGGGGGGGGGTAGATTAACATTCTACACCCGTCTTTTGGGTATTCTTTTTATATTTTTGCCCCGCCATGTTGAGTGGGAACATCACCCTTGTAAAACATGGATGCTTTGCCGCGTCACTGGGGCGAGTTCGCAACGGACCGGCTCGTTCGCTGCACACTTTGAAAACCAACATTCCCTGTTGAACGCTTATTTTTTTATTGACAAATGTTGTATATCATCCTCGGATTAAACTTGGGATACCGTCAATCGGAGTTGCTGTGCATCCCGCCCACACACACTTCCAAAATAAATAACACATAGATCTGTGTATTATACTTTTCGGGCGTGGGGGGGGGGGGGGGGGGTGCATATAAGATTGAGGTGTGTTGGGGTAGGGATGATTTAGATCAGGTGTCCAGACGTCTGTGGTCAAATAACTCTGGCAATTTGGCCCGTTTAGTGGGTAACGAAACTACGTTGTTCTTAACCTGTTAAGTCGATGTGAGCTGTCCTTCATGCGAATACCTGGAAACGCAACCAAATTGTGTAAATTTCTTTTTCATTGCCCGGAATATGTCTATCACTGCAGAATAAAAAAGGTGTGTGTTTGAATGACTCTGTTCGAAAGGTTCTTCAACCTGTTACAAATGAGATTTATTTTATTATTTCCATTTTTGGCGTAATTTCGCTAATAATAGTCGGATTGTAAAAATTTAAGGACGAAATCGCACTGATTTTTACTCAATATATTCGAAACGAAACGTGTTTTTAAAATTTCCCTATGATATTAAAAATAGTATTTGCCCGACTGGTTGGAAAAATGTGCTAATTGGTATCCAAAAATTACAGGATCAAAGAAACACCAACATCGACAAAAAGTAACGAGAAGATCTTCACAAATATTCATGCGAGATCGAAACTGCCCTCAAAAGGCATTTTGTACGATATTTCGAAAATAAATTTTAACGATTTTATCTTTTTTGACTGACAGCCTGATGGATGGACAGAGTGCAAATGAAACTGGATCTGTAAGTCATCGTTCTACAGTAGGTTTCCAAAAATGAAATCATTCCGTTGAAGCGTTTCCAAAAAAGTCCGGAAAACTGATATTTTGGCTCTTTTCCATATTTCCAAGGGCCATAACACACAGTCACACACAAGAATAATGCAATCAGCATGAAACTCAAACTTGATCTGTAAGTCATCGTTCTATAGTGGATTATCAAAAACGAAATCATTCGGTTGAAGCATTTCCAAAAAAGTCCGGAAAACTGATATTTTGGGTCTTTTCCATGTTTCCAAGGGCCATAACACACAGAAGAATAATGCAATCAGCATGAAACTCAAACGTGATCTGTAAGTCATCGTTCTATAGTGGGTTATCAAAACTGAAATCATTCGGTTGAAGTATTTCCAAAAAAAAGTCCAGAAAACTAAAGTGTGACTGGCAGACTGACGGATGGACAGGGTGCAAACCTATAGTCCTCTTCGACGTTGCTGGTAGGGGACTAATTATGAGAAACAATAACATTGTAAGAAGTCTGTAATGGATCGGAGAACATTTTGTAATTATTTGTTTTGGTTTAACCCTTTACCCAACGTAACGGCCAAAACCGGCCAGCGTTATTCTCAAAAATCGCCAATTAATTTTCAAAATATCTTCATTTTTTGTCTCAAAAACATAGGTTATGATACCTCGTTGGAACGAGCTCGTTGAGCTCGTTCCAACGAGGGGTCATAACCTATGTTTTTGAGACAAAAAATGAAAAAAATTAGTTATTCAAGAATTTTCTTTGCAAGTGTCGTCTTCTTTTCATGTTAGGTAAAGGGTTAATAAACAAAGAGATTATTAGTTGGTTAGTTTCATATCGGCCAAGATGTCAGCCCTTGGTAACTTCACATCAGCCTTCGACTTTCGGTCTCAGGATGATGCGAAGTTACATCGAGCTGATATCACGGCATACATGAAACTAACCAAGTAATGGCCTTTACATATGACACAGGGCTTTAGATTGAATGAATATTGGAACATTGAAATTGGTTGAGTTTGGGAGTAGGAGAAACCTAGAGCGATCGCACAGGTGCATCCAGTGCCTCCAAATCCACAAAAGTTTCGAGGAAATGAAATATGAAATTCTCAGCTACGGCTAGTGTGCTTTGGTTTGGAATTGGACTGTTGACCCCCTCCCCCCCCCCCCCCCCCCTCAAGCTGCTAAACAGCCAACTTGAGAAAACTTAATTCACCCCATCGTCCTCAATGGGTGAGCATGTTCCAACTGCTGCCTGTTAATTTCCAATTGTTGAGGAAATCCAAATGTACTCTCTCCCCTTGTATTCATAATGTATGGCCGTTGGGTTCTGGAGTAGGAAACTGTGTCTTTAGTCCAACGAAGCTCCATCAGTTGTGCTTTAGCAAGGGAAAGAATATTGACTACAGCTAGAAAACCCCATGAAATATGGTTAAAATTACTAAATATCTGTTAAAAACTTTCACAGCCGTAGTTAAAATGCCACAAAATCTAATGGAACAGGGTATGAAATTCCCCACTGTTGGTGGTTAGAGGCTTAAAATTTCTAGTTACTGAAAATTTTGGCTGGGATTGGAGGTGGGGTAAAGATGATATTTGAAAGGCCATTGTGCATTGTGTGGGGTTTCTGGGGCGTCCATTAATCCTAACTAGGACCCTCCTGCCATTACGCCCACATGAACAACATGGGACTTTTTGATCTATTCATCATATACTAAGTCATTCTACCACATTACAAGAAAATTGCATCAATGCTACCTGCAGGCTGTTCTGGAGAAATCCAAGATTGCGGCCATGGCAGCCATTAGGGGCAGCCAAAACATGACCAAAATAGAACGTTCTCATCTACTCATCATTCTAAAATTGATGCATAAATGTATCCTGTAGTCTGTGCTGAAGAAAATCAAGATGGCAGCTGTGGCGGCAATTGTAGGCAGCCAACCATGACCATAATATGACGTTCTCATCCAAGCGTGAACCTGATCATGCATATGCCGTTGAATGATGATCAGAAAAGAATTGCAGGCTGTAGCCTATGCTGCACAAATTGTGGACAAATGCACATACTCACAGACTACCAGACTCACAGCCTGACAGACACCTGTGTGCGTCATGACAATAGCTCAGCTTGACTTCGTCAAGTTAAGCTGAAAGTGCTCCACATTCAACAAATTTCCCCAACAATGTTCCAGCCCGATGGTGAAATTTATTAAATATGGACTCAAAATTATGCATTCTTATCGACTTTAAGGGCCGTAGTATGGACAAATCAAACGCGGGAATTTCGGTCACATCTCAAGAATGAAGAATATCTATACCCCTTCCTCCTAACTTGCAATAAGATTGCTACATCACTAGGTTCACAAATCAAGAGAACACCCAAGAGTATTTAACGCACGAGGCCCGATGGGGCCTGAGGCGCTCACCTGACCACGGGTGTTTAAAGGAGGATTTAATTAGCATCTATGGCTATTTAACTCTACAGAGGAATGAAGTTATTTAATTATTTATAACTCTGGTGTCCTCGCCAGGTGATTTTTTTCTAGTATCGGGATGCAACCACAAAAATGATGCCCAGATAATCGGTAATGCAAAACTAGAAAGAACAAAAATATCAACCTAAGGACTTAACTTAAACTTGAAGGATGTTGTTGTATACCAAATATCAAAAGACTCTGACAAGTGGTTCTGGAGAAGATTTTGAGAATATTAGGGACTTTCTGAACCCTCTAAGGATGGTGTATACCAGATATCAAAAGATTCTGATTGTATTCCAAGAAGCAGATTTTTGAAGATTATTCCTCATATTGTACTAAGATAAAACTTGGGATCCCTTAGAGAGCCCAATTTTTAACTGATGGATTTGAGTTGAACTAACTGAATCCAAACCATGTAAGGATTCTGTATGCCATATATTAAAAGATTCTGAATGGTGTTTTTTTGGAGAAGAAGAGTTTTAAGGATTATTCCTCATAATGTATAAAGTTAAAATTTGAAGCTCCAACAGAAAGCCCAAATATTATCCCAGGGACTTAACATGAACAAAATGAGATCTAACCCCCCTAAGGATTCTGTATACCAAATATCAAAAGATTCTGACTAGTAGATCCGGAGAAGATTTTTAAAGATTGTTCCCCATATTGCACTAAGTTAAAATTTGGGGCCCGAAAAGGAAGCCCAAATATTAACTGAGGGGCGTGCATTGAACAAACTTGAATCTGACTGCCTTAAGGATACTATATACTCAATATCTATAGATTTTGAGTAGTGGATTTGAAAAAGAAGAGTTACTGCATTAAGTTAAAATTCCTGCTCCCATAGAAAGCCCAATTATTAATCAATGGGATTGATTTGAACAAGTTTGATACTGACCCCTGTAAGGATTGTATAAATTATACGATATATCAAAATATTCTGACCAGTTGCTCTGGAGAAGAAGAGTTTTAAAGATTATTTCTCATATTGGACTAAGTAATAATTCAGGCTCCAATAGGGAGCCCAAATATTAACCCGGGGACTTGGTTTCAACACACTTAGATCTGACCTCCATAAGAATGGTACATACGAACCCCCTGCACACTAATGTCGAAATATCTAAAGTTCAAGGTGCAAAGTTTTCCCATGAAGCAACTAGAAATTTAATCGATTCGATCTTGTTTGACAGAGCTTATTGAGCTCTGTCAAACAAGATTGAATTGGTTAAATTCCCAGTTGCATTATGGGGAAAAATGACTATTTGAAATTTGGATATTTTGACATCAGAGTGAAGGGAACAAATTATCAATAGATTCTGAATTGTGGATCTGAAAAAGAAGTTTTTTAAAGATTATTTCCCACATTGCACTAAGTTCAAATTCAGGTTCCCATAGAGAGCCCAGTTATTGGCCGATGGTCTTGACTTGACGAAATGTCAACCCAACCCCTGTAAGGAATTTGTATATCATATATTAAAAGATTGTGACTAGTGTTTCTGGAGAAGAAAAGTTTTAAAGATTATTCCTTATATTGGACTAAGTTAAAATTCGGATTCCAAAAGGAAGCCCAAATATTTTGCCAGGAACTTGGTTTGAACAAAATTAGATCTAACCTTCCTGAGGATGCTGTATACCAAATATCAAAAGATTCTGGCTTATGGATCTGAAGAAGAAGATTTTTAAATATCTATTATCCCCATATTGCTCTAAGTTAAAACTCGGGCCTCCATAGGAAGCCCAAATAATAACTGAGGGACTTGATTTGAACAATCCTGAATCTAACCCTCATACCAATGATGCATACCAAACATTAAAGCATGCTGACTGTAGTTTCTGAAGAATATTTGTAAAGATTATTCATCATATTTCCCTGAGTTAAAATTTGGGCTCCTGTATTCAGCCCAAATATAAACCAAGTGACTTAATTTTAACAAACTTGCACCTGACCACACCCCCGGATGCTTTGTACCAAATATCAAAAGACTCTGATCAGTGGTTCTGGAGAAGAATTTTTTTTTAATTTTCAAAATATGCTGACTCGACATATTTTAGAAGCCCCCCCCCCCCCCCACCCACCCCCCCCCCCCCCCTACAGAACACCCCGACACAACCGACGGCAAACCTTTTTTTATCATTCCATTCTATTGGTCCTAAGGATGCTGCATACCAAATACCAAATGTTCTGTGTGGTTTGGAAATAGGATTGTTGGAAAATATTTCTATTTTTAGTTCCTGCGTTCCCACGGGCTCAAGGAAATTTTTTTGCATGAATCAAGTACTAATGACTCAATAACACCACATATCAAATGTGGTTCAAATCGGACCATCGGTTCAGAAAAATGAAATGTTTGGTGGGGCCAAAAAGTTACCCTCCCATACAAAGGCAAATATTGCTCCACTAACTTCGTTTGAACAAATTTGATTCTACACCTCAAAAGGACGCTCCATACTAAATATCAAGTCATTGTACCCACTTGTTCATGAGATTTTTTTGTAAATTTTGGACCCCCCCCCCCCCCCTCCGCCTCCCAGTCTGTGGGGCTTCTTGTGGATCTGCCTTCCGATGGGAACTGTCGATATCATAACACCTGGTGTCTAACAGGCCCACGCTCAAGTTGATTTGAACAAAAACAACAAAATTCACAGACGGCGGCTGACAGATGATGGTGTCGGTCGGGTCGTTTCACCTTAATTCCCGTTCGCCCCAGGACGAAACGACCATGGTGTGAGGGGCAAAACGACGATGATTTTATTTAATGTTTTTTAATGGTTTTGTACTGACTCCTTGGTGGAGATGAGATGCGGAGACGGCTGAATCCAGTGCAATGGCTCATGATTTGCTACGAGAACAAGGAGACGCAACAGCAAAACTGAACAGAAGTTTAACACAGCATGTGAATAATATTCAAGAGGGACCGATTAACCCCTCCCCCCCCCCCCCCCAAAAAAAAAAAAAAATACATCGCCTTTGTGGAAACATATATGGAGAGGTGCCCAGTGAAAAGACCCACAGAAGAGAAACGGCACAGGATAATTGTAACACACTGTTACATATTTTATATAAATTTACACCTTGTACTCAAATGTTATGCTTATAAATACAAAACTGTAAAAATGCCATAAACAAATACACAAGCAAACAGGAATAAAACATAATATCACTGCTAGTGGTGCTATTATTTAATCCATACCCGATCGACATACTATCAAAACCCTCTCTATATGTCTGATTTCATGTATCGGTCCATGTGGATTGAGAGGGGGGGGGGGGGGGGGGGGGGAGATTCTTATTTTAGTAACAATTGTGATAATTGTAATGGAAAATGTTTACTCGGGTAAATCTTTCGGGAAAAAGTACTAAATTAAACAATTGCATTGCATTACCGGTACCAAAATAAAAAAACACCCACCTCTGCCTGTGGGGCGAAACGACCCGGGCCGACATTACTCGGGGGTAAACGAGGGTTGGAGCGAAACGACCCAGGGCGAGAACGGAAATTGGAGCGAAATGTCCCGGGACACGGATAACGTAAGTGAGTGATCACAATAGCTCATCCTGACTTTCAGTCAGGTGGCTAAAAAGAGCAAGGCTTGTCGTTGTGGGGTAGGAGTTGATAGAGGACACCTTTCCTGTTTTGAGTAGGTATCGGCCAGGGTCATAACTTCTGGAATACCCCCACCCATCCCCCTCCAAACAAAATTAAAAAATCTACCGATTATTGGTTTCGTTGGGAAGAGGTTAGCTGGTTTGCCCAACAAAAATATACAAGTACTCAAGTTCTGGTGTACTCCGTCAGGAAAAATCTCTTGCCTGTCCGACAAAATACTCACACAGTCTAAAATCAGTTGGGTTAAAAATCCCCCCCCCCCACCCACAACCAACTGAACCCAATATTCACTCAACCCAGTTGATTTGGGTTGACTTTAAACCCTTCTGATTTTAGCGTGCAGTTTAGAAATTGCGATAAATGCCAGACTCAGTATGTCAGTAGAATTTCACATCCATGGAAAGAGTAACGTGTTCAGGACAATTCAGACCAAAAACCACTTGACCCAAGACCAGTCGGACCCGTTTTGAAGACAACAATGACCAGTTTTGACAACAACTCGGACCAGTGTTTAAGACAACTCAAACTAATGTTTTAGACAGCCCGGACTTGTTTTAGAGATACCTCGGCCCAACTATGGGAGTAAGTGGGTAAAGATAAAATACTGTTTAAAATGCCAAAATACACAAATAAAATTTTCGTTTATTTGTGTTTTATTGATAATTTATACACTGTTTGTTTATCCTAAAGAGGACACATTTCGTCGCCTGAGTGCTAGGATGTCCTATGTCCCATAGGGAACATAGCACATTCTGTCACTCAGGCGACGATATGTATATTGGGGATACATGTATAAACAAAAACGCCGAATCAGTCTAACTATGACTTGTGCTGAAATAAAAAAAATATATTATTTTATTTTCATTTGTTTTACAACAGTAAGATAGTCTGGTTTGGATGAAGGCAGAGAGCGGATTTTTAAAAAAAAATAAACAGATGAATACTATGTGTCGCAGGAAAAGGTGAGTAGTGTTAACAAAAAGTGTATGTTAAGTCAGTGGACAGTCAGCTAAAGTTCGGAGTCTACGCAGCGTAGAATCTCCACACTGACTTCACTTATTATCTTGTTAAAACAATTTATCATCTTGTTAAAAACAATTTAATAAAAAAAATTGTTAAAACAAGAGCTCACGTATCGCTGAAGCAATACAATGTCCCCAACAGGACTAATGAGCATTAATAATTATACAAATGTTATAACCTAGATGTGATCAGCATGAATTCCGTTGAAGCGTTTCCAAAAAAGTCCGGAAAACTGATATTTTGGCGCTTTCCCATATTTCCAAGGGCTATAACTCACACAAGAATAATGAAATCAGCATGAAACTCAAACCTGATCTGTTAGTCATCGTTCTATAGCTGGCTACCAGGAATGAAACCATTTCGGTTGAAGCATTTCCCCCCAAAAAGTCCGGAAAACTAAAGTGTGACTGACAGACAGACTGAATGACAGACTGACGGATGGACAGAGTGCCAATGAAACTTGATCTGTAAGTCATCGTTCTATAGTAGGCTACCAAAAATGAAAGCATTCCAATGAAGCGTTTCCAAAAAAGTCTGGAAAACTGATATTTTGGTGCTTTTCCATACTTCCAAGGGCCATAATTCACACAAGAATAATACAATCAGCATGAAACTCAGACTTGATCTGTAAGTCATCGTTCTATATTAGGTTACCAAAAATGAAATCAATACGTTGACACATTTAAAAAAAGTCGTGAAACTAAAGTGTGACTGACAGACAGACTGACAGACTGACAGACTGACGAATGGACAGAGTGCAAACCTATAGTCCCTTCCGGCGTTACCGTTCGGGAAGTAATAATTGATGAGATCCTTCGGAGACATGTATCCCGACGTTCTTTCTTCAAGCCAGTTCCGTTACAGACATTGGTATTCTCTGTCTCACATGTTATTTAAGAGATATAGCACACTCATATTAAATGCATGTTTCATCCTCTAACCCATAATTACCTAACATTTATACTCTAACTGTTAGCGTTGGACAATTTACAGTGTTCCATTCACGTGTGTATCTTTTTGACCAATTACGACACAAGCTGCTTTCAAAAGCATCCCGAAATAACTAAAACATTTCATACTAGAATCTCTTTGGTTTCTAAAATTAGCAAGAGCAGCTATGAAGCATGGCGCGACTATTGGTCCGAGTTGGCTTTTAAACAGGTCCGAATTGTCTTAAACATTGGCCCGAGTTGTCTTCAAAACAGGTTCGACTGGTCTTGGACCGAGCGGCCTTTAGATCGAGTTGTCTGTAATTCGAGAGAAACTAATAACAAATGATTTTTTAAAAACATTATATGTTGAAAGCGCCCAGATGGTTGAGCACCTCTACCTTGCTGGTGTGTAATTGGCAGCATTGTCATAAAACTGTAATATAAATTCCCTGCCATGTTAGTATCTTAGAAATGGAAAGTATATTTGTAGCCGTATAAATCTTTGATAAAAGCAATTAGGTATGTTCCAAAATATGATCGAGCCGTTGGGGAACGACGTTCACCCCCCCCCCCCCCAAAAAAAAATGTTATTTACGACCCTGATACCAGAATTATCTAATTCATGACTTCCAGGAGATCTAATTTTTCACGAGCGAAAATTGCATTGACTTTGGAACTTGGTATTAGTTTGTCCGAATACTTCGCCCATGAATTTAGAACATTTTTCCAAAAAGGAGATGAAATTTTTGTTTGTATTTTTCTTAGAAGGGTTAGAGTGTGCCAATACCAATCTTTTCTCTTTCTCTTCTTCTGTCTCCTTTTCGACGGTCTCTATCTTTCTTCTAACATGCATTTTTTGTACATTAAAATGTGATATACTGTTATTGTATATTTGCATGTATCTATATGTATTATATCTTCTCTTTTATTATTACTAAAAAAAAAAATACCACAATGCATGATTCCCTTCCCACAAGCGAAGGCAGACTTGGCATCATGATTGTTTTATTGGCCAGTGACAAAATGGCAGATAGATCACTCAAACGACACAAGTGAAAATTCAAACAACAAATCAACACAAATATTTCCAAGCATAACACACGGGTGTTCCAGCTGGAAGAAGTTTGGGGGGGGGGGGGGGGAGGGGGTAAGCATGGTCCATAAAAGGTGAAAATCGTCTGTTAGTAGCAGTGTCGCGTGTCTAAATATTTTGTCCATATACAGTACATGCCAAAATGAGTTGAAAAATTACCACTACCGGTATAAACTACAGATGTAATGTTTCCTATACTAATAACATAAGAATCGGACATCCTTTTTTTTTTGTGCACCACTTGCAGAGGGCTTGGAGAACCCAAAAAATGATGTAAGGTTCCTGAATTATCAATGCAGAAGCAGAAGCAGCAGGATTCTTAATTTATTGTAGTTATGTTACGACCTATTTTAACTGGTAAGGTGCACATATTCTGTAACATTTTTTCACATGGTTTGGGTTTATACACAGCACAGAGTTAACTGCACTGAAATTTCTATTTCAGTAAATTTTCCAAAGCATAGAATGATAGAAATTCAAATTGCAATTTATAATGTCCACGTAAGGATATTACTTCAGGGAAACTAATTTTGGATTGAAGTAGCTTTGATATGCCAAAAAACCTGACCCATGAGTGGTGGGAATTTACCCTTTCGGAACTGTTATTTGTTTTTGGGTTTTGTTTTTCTTGAAAACAAAACCCCAAAATGGATTGGTAAGAACCTACATGGATTGGTAAGAACCTCCATAATCCACACGCCTAACCCTTTACCTAACAACCCTGACTGCAACTGCACACATAATTCATGAATTTAGCAGGTAAAAATGGTTTTTAAAAGTTATTCATCAAGTATATGCATCAATTCTGCATACTGAACCTCATGGAAATCAGCGAGAACATCTCTTTTTCAAATTTCGTGTGTGCCATAGTATTAAGATGGACGCTGGTTTTTAAACGGTTTAACCCTTTACCCAACGTAACGGCCAAAACCGGCCAGCTCTATTCACAAAAATCGCCAATTAATTTTAATTATTTTTTCATTTTTTGTCTCAAAAACATAGGTTATGACCCCTCTTTGGAACGAGCTCGTCGAGCTCGTTCCAAAGAGGGGTCATAACCTATGTTTTTGAGACAAAAAATGAAAAAAATAAGTTATTCAAGAATTTTTTTTGCAAGTGTCGTCTGCTTTTCATGTTAAGTAAAGGGTTAATACAAACCACATCACGTGATCTATCATCGGAACAAGATTCTTCTCCTGACGGTCACATGATTCGATTGGCTTGAAGTTTTTTGTCTAAGTTTGAAAAATTTAAAATCAAATTTCCAGTTTTAATATTGTCTGTGGGTAAAAGTTCAAGTAGTAAAGTACAAAATGAACTGTATTGTCTTTTTGTGACCAGAGCACTGCAATTGTAGATTATTTCAGCAAATCAAAATTTGTTATTTTAAATTTGTTTTATAATCGCGAAATATTGAAATGTGGTTATGGCTACAGTCAATAAGTTTTAATACAACTAATCTGTAAACCAACAATTATTTATTGAATAGCTAAGTATGAAATGTCTTGAAAAAAGACTTCGTATGAGTATAAATGTATGGTGCAAAATAGAAGCATTTATTCAAGTCCACAAATAGTGTATTATTCAAAATAAGTAGTAACATAACTGCAATAAACTAAGTATACTACTGTCACTACACCAATAACTCAATAACCTGACATCATTTTCTGGAAAGTTCTCTGTGAGAGCTTTCCAGAAAATGACGTCAAATTTTTGTGTTATTGGTGTAGTTAAAAATGCATATTTTATAGTGGTTATTATACAACTTATCTCTACTCGTACTGTAGATCAAGTGATTTCTGAATTCCACTCGGAGGTCCGCTGCCTGACATTTTGTTTCTGCAAAACAACGCACATGAGCATCAACCAATGACCTTTCCTGTCAGTCAGTAAAAACTTGTGACTCAACAAGCAAATCTGCAGTTTAACCTTTTACCCAACGAACCGGCCGCATCCGCCCGCGTAATATGCAAATTCAGCAGTTGAAAAAATATTATTTTTCCAAAAATTTCAAAGAAAGCATATCATGTGACCCCTCGTAAGAACGAGCTCGTTCTAGCGAGGGGGTCACATGATATGGTTTCCTTGAAGCCCTACTTGGGAACTAACTCAAGCTAATAAACTTTTCCAAACGAGTTGGAAATGTGGAAGAGTGCAAAAGCACGAAAAAAAGACCGAAAATAGGTCGAGCAAGACCGGCGCTCGACATTACAGGTACTCCGTTTGCACACCTCTTACATTTACCGAGCGCATACGTAACAACCGTGACGTCAATTCCGAATTTCCACCAACGAGAAGTTTGGGATTTAGTTTGGGATTTAGCGGGGGGGAGGGGGGGGGGGGGCAATGATATCAAAGATATCCCAAAGGAGGAGGGTGAGCTTCGGTAAACAATTGTGGCAGGTATGTTAAGAAACAAAAGTTACTAAATTTTTTTAATTTCTTCTCAACCTACCGGGGGGGGGGGGGGGGGGAGCACTAAAAATTTGCAAGACGTGACGTCCTATTTTTTTATTCAGCTCCTTTTACACCCACCCACCCCTACATGCAAATTTTCTACTACCGTTCTCAGACACCCACCACTCACTCTCCCATTAAAATCCGAAATAAACTTATAAACTTAGTAGGCACAGCTGTCTTTAGGGGGGGGGGGGGGGTCATAATGTTCTTAAACTGGTACCACCAATTTAAATCTCAGTGGGCTGCTGTGGGCCCCAATCTACAAATGACAAGCTGTTCATTATCAGGCTTGGCCAGAGCAGGTGTACATATAAGGGAACACATTTTTATTTGAATTGTTATGTCAGTATGCTCAGTTGTTTGCTACTTTCCTCTTCTATCCATACAAATTCTATTAATAAATAAATAACTTGTGTTGAATTTAGTGCATCAGAGAGAATTTTCTCAAAATATTGTCTGCACATTTTTTACATTTCAAACAACACACCCACCCCCTACTAACGTCTGACATTTTCCCAGATTAAGTCCAATATTCTCACATATAAAGCCTCCTGATGTTGTATTTATGTTAAGAGTGTGATGTACAACATCATCTTTAAGGTTTGAAACACAAATGATGGTACATATTAGCTGATATATTGATATATTTTAAAAAAATTCAAAAAATTGCACAAGTTGGAAATGCACATTTTTGGCGCACTCAAGAGACCTACCCACCCCCACGTCACGTCTTGCAAATTTTTGCCGCCCCCCCCCCCCCCTGAACCTACTCACAATTGTTTACAATTGGCTGAATAAACAATAGGAGAAGAGGAATCACAAAACCAATACCAACAAGCGCAGCAGAAAGAAATGCAAGGAGGGCAGAGAATGGCAGCGAAACCTGTGAAAGAAGAAAGAACGAAGCGCCTGAAAAGGCTGAGCGATGCACACACCTGAAAATACATACTTAACGAGGGTGCACAACAGCCTGAGCAGCAACGTGAGGGCCTAAAGAAAAAAAGACCCTTCAGATTGCTGTTGTAGGTGGCGGAGATAAAAGGAGAAGAACGTGGAAGCATTCCTCCAGTAAGCCGCATTCATAACGTCCTGGAGCGAAACAGAAGTGAAGAATGCACAGGAAGTAGAAATGTAACTTTCATCATGAGCATTAAATTGGTTTGAAACAAGATCCGAAACTGGAATAAGCTAGCTTGATTGCGAGACAGATTAATCGGAGATAGAATGGGAAGAGATAGACTGCCTCCCAGGAATGAGAGACAGAAAGAATCTCTTCCGACCTCTTCCGACCCTTCCAAATGAGCTGCGTGCGATTAACATTAGTCTAATACTATTGATCGCACGAACAGGACAAAGAAGAGGACTCCGGCCACCGACAGCAGGGAGAGCCCGAATGGCGATGGGAGGAGGAACCGAATCAAGCAGCTGATTCTTGGCCAGAAAAGAGCAATCAGTAGTGAAAGTTACACTGTTAGCCTCATTCCTGAAGAAAGCTGAATCAACAGAAAGAGCATGAAGCTCACTGATACGTCTGGCCGAAGCAGACGCTAGAAGGAAAGCAGTCTTATATGTGAGAAAACGCATATCGGTTTCAGATGAAGGCTCAAACGGCACCCCCTCCAAACACTGTAACACCCATGCCAAGTTCCAATTGGGTGTAAGACGCAAAACTCGAGGCCTCTTCAGAGAGAAGTGCCGATTCAGTTTGGAGAGAAAGAGATTACGGCCGATGCACCGCTTTCCCACATAAGAGAAAGTTTCTGACAGCATAGACCGATAGCCCTCAATAGTAACAGGCTGGAGGCCCTTGGAGTCAAAACAGTATACCAGAAAATCCGCAATTTGAGCGATTGAAGGATTACGGTAATCCACATATTGAGATGTACACCAGCGGCAGAAACTTTCCACTTAGCAGCATAAGTCATGCCAGTGGAATGTCGCCGAGATGCAGAAATGCACTCCACTATTCGTCTAGTAAAAGCTCCACGTCGGAGACATGACCTGATAAAAGACAGGCTCGCCAGCTTGTTGTGATATTTCCTGGGCCGACCCCTGGAAAGAAGATCGCGGCGTAGAGGTAGACGAATTGGCCGATCTGCCAACAGAGGCCGCAGCTGATTGATCCACACCCTCTGGGAAGACAAGGGTGCGATAAGAATGAACCTGCAGCTGCAAGCGCGAATCTTCGCCAACACCCGGGGAAGAATCGGTGCAGAAGGGTTCGAAGGCATAGCCGATCCAACCTGTTCAGTCCAGAGAGAGAGAGAGAGCGTCTACTACAAAGGCTAGAGGACCCGGAAAAGGGGAGACAAAGGTCTCTACCTGATGATTCCAACGAGTGGCGAAAAGGTCTACAAGAGGACGACCTCACCGCTCGCAAATCGCCTGAAACACCGACCGATGCAGCATCTATTCGGTGGGAAGGATACTGTCGTGTTGGGACAGAGAGTCTGCTAGGACGTTGAGACGTCCGGGAATGTGCCGAATGGCCACCCGATTGTTTACATCCCGCGCTAACAGCAGAAGATCCCGAGATAGCCGATACATGGGAATCGAATGTGTGTCACCTTGATTAAGCCAACATTGTCGAGTTGTCCAAAAGAAGCAGGACTGTGTGGACCGACAGGTGAGAGATCCATTGCTGAAAACTCAGCAGAAGAGCAAGGAGCTCCTTCTGGTTGATATGAAGGGCCATCTGCTAGTGTTCCACTCGCCGTGAGTAGACAGACCGAGAGGGTCCAATGTCGCACCCCAGCCCCGATCGCTGGAAGCCGCAGTAAGGATACGATCGACCGAAGGAAGATCCAACGGGACACCCTGAGTTAACCAGGGAACATCGGCCCAAGGGTGGAGGTGACAAAGTAGGGACCGAGAAATAAGAAGTTCCAGGTCCAGAGGATTCACATTCGGACGCCAATGATCCAGCATGAAGTGTTGGAGAGGTCGGACAAACAAGCGACCCAGCGGAGTGAGATCTGTCACCTAACCGCAAAGGCCCAGCATCCGAAGGAAAGTCCTGGTCGAGACCGAGGAAGATCGGAGCAGGTTCCGAGTCAAGGCGGAAAAGATCACCGCCCGAGCATTTGGAAGCGACACCACATTGTGAAAAGTGTCGAAATCCATTCTCAAATGACGAAATTGCTGAGAAGGAAGAAGATCCGACTTCTCGCAATTGACTCTGTAACCAAGCTACGCCAGCAGGCCAAGCAACCGTCGAACATCGGATTCCAGGACTGTAGCATTGTGGTTCCATTGGAGAATGTCGTCCAGGTAGGCGACAAAGTCACAGCCGATTGAGTACGGTGAAAAGCGAGCACATGTGACATCAGTCAGGTGAAGGCCCAAAGAGCCAGGTTCAAACCTAACGGGAGAGCTTTGAATTGAAAGACACGATCCCGAAACGAAAACCGAAGGTATTTCCGTGATGCCAGATAAATGGGTACATGGTAATAGACATCCTGCAGGTCGATACTGGCTGCAAAATCGTCCTGAAGAATCGACCGTCGAACCGACCTGAAAAACTCCATACTGAAACGGGCTGCTACGATGGACTCGTTCAGGACACTCAGATCGATGACAGGACGAAACTGGCCGTTTTTCTTCAGTACCAAGAAAAGTCTCGAGTAGAAGCCCGGTGAAAGGGTGTTCCTGACCATCTCGATCGCCCCTTTGGAGAGAAGACTGTCGATCTGAGGATCGGAAGAGACCGGAGTCAGGAGAGGCACCCGAGATAAACAGGGGTGCCGACGGAAGGACAGTCGCAGACCTGATTGGACGACGTCGAGGACCCAAGGGTCCGACGTTATCTCTGTCCAACGATCGAAAAACAGCGACAGCCTTCCCCCGACTGGAGGCGAATCGAAGTGAGGACCTTCGTTTGCAGCCTCGAGGAGCCCCAGAGAGAAGAAACCCCCCCCCCCCCCCCGGGAAGCAACAGAGTCCTGAGACATTCCTCCCTGAGGCTGCCAGCGAGCTTGGCCGCGTCGGCGTTTCTTCGTTTCTTCTGAACAGAAAGAGCGGACGGAGCCGAAGGCGTGGTCGACGCAGCTGGGCGCTTGGCGGGTCTGGAACGACCACCACCCGCAGCAGCAGGTTTGTCCAGTTGCCGTAGCAAAAGCTGTTCCTTCGAATAACGAAGAACTTCACCACGGACAGCTCCCACGGAACCATGGAACAGCTGATGTCCAACCAAAGAGGCAGACCTCAGAACAGCAGGCCTGCCCACCCTACTCCCTAGCCTAAACATGGCCTGAAAGTCTGTATCTTAATTTGTAGCTCAACTTTGGCGAAGCCAAATTTGAGGTATTGTTATGGCCCGTTGTCCGTCTGCCCGTCGCGCCGTACACACGGCTCGGGCTAGAGGCCGTATTCATGAACCGATCTTTACGAAACTTCTTGGGTACATTTGTTATCACCGTGAGAGGAGAACGAGTGTTTTGGGGTCCGGTCCGAAATTCAAGACGGACGCTGGCATCCATTTTGTACAAAATTAGGTGCAATCAGATTTTTGCGTAGAACTTCCATATGAAAGCTCTGATTTGAATATTTTTTGTATGAATGTTTAGTACCATGGGGTACATCACATACAATACGGGTTTTTTTCTCGTGCGTAAATTATGCAAATTAGACTAACTTTGATTTATTTAGTGTTAGTTCCAGCACTTTAAGTGCAAATGCTAATAGGGCTCGGGCTAGAGACCGTATTTATGAACCGATCTTTACGAAACTTCTTGGGTACCTTTGTTATCACGTAGGCCGAGAACGAGTGTTTTGGGGTCCGGTCTGAAGTTCAAGATGGCCACTTACAGCCATTTTGTACAAAATTAGGTGCAATCAGATTTTTGCGCAGAAATTCCATATGAAAGCGTTGATTTGAATAATTTTTGTGTGAATGTTTTGTACCATGGGATACATCACATATAGTACGGGTTTTTTTCTCGTGCATAAATTGTGCCAATTAGACTAACTTTGATCTATTTAATGTTACTTTCAGCACTGTAGCTGCAAATGCCAATACGGCTCGGGCTAGAGGCCGTATTTATGAACCAATCTTTACGAAACTTCTTGGGTATCTTTGTTATCACCGTGGGACGAGAACGAGTGGTTTTGTGTGCGGTCCGAAATTCAAGATGGTCACCAGCAGCCATTTTGTACTTTAGTTAGTGCAATCAGTTTTTTGTACAGAACTTCTGTATGAAAGTTCTGATTTGAATAAATTTTTGTATGAACGTTTAGTAACATGGAATACATCAAATATAATACTGTTTTTTTTCTCGTGCAAAAATTATGCACATTTGATGCAATTTGATTTATTCAGTATTACTTATACACAGTAAGTGCAATATCAATACGGCTCGGGCTAGAGTCTGTATTTATGAACCGATCATCAGGAAACTTCTTGGGTACCTTTACTATCACCGTGGAACGCGAACGGGTGTTTTTGGGTGCAGTCCAAAATTCAAAATGGCCGGCAGCAGCCTTTTTGTATCAAAATTAGTGCAATCAGTTTCTTGTACAGAACTTCTGTATGAAAGCTCTGATTTGAATACATTTTTGTATGAATGTTTAGTAACATGGAATACATCACATATAATACGGGCTTTTTCCTCGTGCAGAAACTATGCAAATTAGATGAACTTTGATTTTATTCAGTATAATTATGCACTGTAAGTGCACATGTCAATACGGCTAGGGCTGGAGGCTGTATTTATGAACCGATCTCAAGGAAACTTCTTGGGTACCTTTGTTATCACCTTGGGATGAGAACGAGTGTTTCTGGGTGCGGCCCAAAGTTCAAGATAACTACCAGTGGCTATTTTGTACCGAAATTAGGTCCAATCAGTTTTTTGTACACAACTTCTATATGGCCCAGGCTAGAGGCTGCATTAATGAACCGATCTTTACGAAACTTCTTGGGTACCTTTGTTATCACTGTGGGTCGAGAACGAGTGTTTTTGGGTACGGTCAAAAATTCAAGATGGCCGCCAGCAGCTTTTTTGTACAAAAATTAAAGCAATCAGTACTTCTGTATGAAAGTTCTGATTTGAATAAATTTTTGTAGGAATTGACGCCGAGAGAGTTTCCTTCGGCACCAACCGCCTAGCGAAACTATACTGAACCACGCACACCACTCGGCCACCGACAGACCCCGAAACTATACTGAACCACGCACACCACTCGGCCACCGACAGACCCCCACTGTCGGTGGCCGAGTGGTGTGCGTGGTTCAGTATAGTTTCGCTAGGCGGTTGGTGCAGAAGGAAACTCTCTCGGCGTGGGTTCGAACCCCCGCCATGCCAATGTAAACAAAACCAGCGTCCTTTCTTAATTCTATGGCATCCGAGAAATTTGAAAAATACAAGTACTGTCGCTGATTTCTTCTGAGGTGCAGTTCATAGAATTAAGTGCTTAGATGCAACTATCTGATGAATAATTTTGTAGGAATGTTTAGTAACATGGAATACCTCACATATAATACGGGGTTTTTTTTCTCGTGTAGAAATTACGGAAATTAGATGAACTTTGATTTGTTCATTGCTACTTATACACAGTAAGTGCACATGTCAATACGGCTCGGGCGAGAGTCTGTATTTATGAACTGGTCTTCACGAAACTTCTTGGAGTGTTTTGGGGTGCTTTTGTTATCACTATGCTATGAGAACAAATATTTTTGGGTTCAGTCAGACTCACTCTGGGACTCAAGGATTTCTTTTCTAGTTTAGCATCTAACTGTCACCCTACTTTTACAATACTTTACCTATATATTTGTTACAGGCTACGGTCAGCATTATGTACAGACCGTTACAATACTTTACATGTACTTTTGTTATCAGGTCATTACCTAGATGTTTGTGGATGTTTGTAATTGCTATGTCATATGTCTTAAACAAGTTGAGCTACAGTGTCAATGACACTTTTATTTGGTTTGGTGCGTCCTTCCAAAGGACGTACCAAAACATATATAATTAAAATAGGGCTTTCAGGCCATGTTTGGCCTAGTTCCTTCAGGTTCTGACTCCTGTGCCAGAACAGTTAAGAAGGGGCTGTATCGTGAATGAAGCTATTCATTTGACCAATGGCTGTAATTTTGGACAGCATAATTCTTGAAGTAACTTTATAAAATCAACTTTACGTAATAAAGTTATCACTTCAAGAATTGTGTAGTCAATAGCTATAACTCAAGGTCATTGGATACTCACTGATGAACTTAGAAATAATTTTAAACAAGCTCCTAGAAAACGTCATTTTGACGGCCAAAAATAACGTGAATTTTTATCCCAATTTCCCCAAAGCCGCCAGAAGATTCCATTTAATGAATGATTTCAAATTTTTCTTGGGGGAAGAACCCACCCTCTCAAACCACCCTATGATCGATCGCGCCATCGACACTCGCTGCAGAAGCCTTTATCATCTGCATCAATATCCCGACACTTTTGAAAGGGGTCCGTCACAGAATTAACCCCGGGGCCGGAATTTCCTCTCCCCGACCCTGCATGGATCTTCCACTTTGTGGGTGTTTTTTGAAATACAGCCTCCACTGTGTAACATGTAAGTTTGAGCTGAAGGAGAAAACGGTCAAAAGAAGAATTTATATATTTTCATGTCCGATTCTTTGGTGTTTAGTATACGAACCATTACATCTATAGTTTATACCGATAGTGGTTAGTCTTCAAATCATTTAGCTTGTACTGTATAGGGACAAAATATTATTAAACATGCGACACTGTTACTAGCAGATGATTTTCACTTTTTGGGGACCACCCCCTCCCCAATCTCTTCCAGCTGGAATATCTTTGTGTTATGTTTGAAAATGAAGGGTTCAGTTTAAACATATTTTATTTGTCAAAATAAGCAAAAAGGATTGGACAACAAGTGCTCAACACTTAAAACACGTCCTCTCCTTTGTATACGATTAATAAGTAAATGCAGCATTTTTTTCAATATAAACACATCATAATAAACAATACGCTATTCAAGATTGCAATGGTGTTAATATGATAGATATTCAGCGAAAGAATAGAGAAGGAAGAAAAGAGGGGGACTGATACCTTGTACTCATCAAACAAATATCAAATATCAAACTGTCTCCATCCAACTCACCAGGCCGCATCGCTCCAGAAAAGCCCCATCACTGCAAGGTGCATGCAGTGTTTTGTCATCACATATAAAGAAGGTAAGCTACGTCTTGCGATATATCGTCATCTGACAACCACAATGCTCTCTCTTCCACCGGAAGATAGAACCCCATGGTTCTCACGTGACAATAGTATATTCGTGACACTAATATATATGATCAGTTCCAACATGTGCAGCTATTTCATAAACACGGTACGGGTAAGTCAAGATCCTCCAATCGTATTTAACACCTTACCCATCAAGAAAGACAGAGGGAATTTGCAACTAAACCTCTCGAATAACTGTCCCTTTTCCATCCTCTGTACCAAACACACAGCTCATGATTCCTCATTGGAACGAGCTCTCTCCAATTAGGAGACGCAAGCTATATTTTGAGGTTAAAAAAGAGAAATTAATGATTTTATGAATAGCGCTGGCAGATTTAGAGCACTACTTCCGGCAGAGGCTTAATCAAGCCAGTCACTATAAACGACTTGCACACCACTCAATGGCTACCAGAGCAATTTTTCCAAAGATGCGGCACTGTCCACCATAGTAGACCAGCACTACATTACATTATTTTCCGGGGGCCTGGAAACATAGAACTAACTACCTCCTGAATGAATATTCTCAAAGGTATTGAATCCATTTGTTGCTTTGATATACTTTTGTATTACTCGAAATAGATGGTCATTTGCAGATGGTGACATGTTAGGGATACCGTAGAGGATATCCGTAACAGAATTAATTGTGATGTTGGCCAGGTCCTGTTGTAGTATTAATCTTTCATTTGTATACCTTGGGCAGACAAAAAAGTAGTGTGGTGCGTCTTCCAGGCCGTTGCCACACGAGCAGTTTGCTGTGTCGTGAATATAATTTTGAAATTTGTCAAAATTTAAATCACTGCATGCATTACGTAGTCTGCAATGCAGTATGTTAATCTCTCTTGAACCGATTCCGAAATACGTTGTGGCCTACATACCTCGCTTTTGAAATACTAAGTAAATTCACTTAAAGATTCCAGGTTCTTTATATCCATAGGAAGTGAGTTCCACTCTGAGATACAAGATGGGATGAAAGAATTTTTGAATAATTCAGTGTGCATCAGAGGAATTTTGAAATTCGATCGAGCACGTGTGTTATATGGCGAGTAGTCCTGGAATGACTGGGGCAATAGTTCAAGGAGGTATTTTGGGGCATCCCCATGGATAATTTTGAAGAAGGTCACCATCTTATACAATTTTCGTCGTTGTTCTAGGGTTTCCCAGCCGAGTTCGAAAAGTACTCTCGAAGACGGTACCGACCTAGTGAGTCCAGTTATTATCCTCTCGGCTTCCGTGTGTATTTTATCTAGTCTAGAAAGTAAGTAATCGGGGGCTCCGGCCCATACTACGTCTGCGTACTCTATTATTGGAAGTATAAAAGACTTGTACATTATTTCAAGAGTTTTTCTGCTCAGTATAAATTTAAGTCTTCTCAACTGGGAAAGCCTAGAGTTAGCTTTCTTGCATATGTTGGAAATATGTGTATTCCAGTTCAAGTCAGCTTGTAATGTTAGTCCGAGGTGTGTATGTTCAGTTGTGAGATCCAGAAGTGTCCCCCCAAATCTCACACCTGGACTCACGGCTACTGCTTTCCTGGTAAATAGCATAACCTTGTTTTTTGACGGGTTAAAATTTACGAGCCACTGCTGAGCCCATTCTAATACAACATTAAGTTCAAGATTAATATCCATACTGAGCTGATCAAGATCAGAATTGTTTTTGTTATACATGTGTCATCTGCGAATAACCTACACGAACCTGCAGAGGACAAATATTCAGAAATGTCATTGATGTAAATCAAAAAGAGTAGCGGTCCCAGCACTGATCCCTGCGGTACTCCACACTTAACAGGGAGATAGTCAGAATAAGCAGAATTTATTATTATTCGTTGTTGACGTTTTTTCAGGTAGCTTTCGAACCATTCCAGGATGGATCCTGTAATACCATATTGCCTCAATTTAAAAATAAGCCCCTTATGCCAGACTCTATCAAATGCTTTTGATATGTCACAAAAACCCTCTAGTGAGAAGAGACGGTTGTCATAGGCTAAACATAAGTTGTGATAGATTTCTAGTAGCTAGGATACAGTACTGTGTTTCGGTAGGAAGCCAGATTGGTATTTAAAGAACAGATTATTGTTGTGAAAGTGGTCGAATACTTTCTTGAAAATAACCTTTTCCATCACTTTACTCACAAAACTAAGAAGAGAAACGGGCCTATAGTTGTTAGGGTCGTGGGTGTTGCATTTCTTGAAGATTGGTATAACTGTCGCCAGCTTCCAGTCTGATGGATACGTGCGAGAAGTAAGTGACTGCTGGAATAATAATAGGAGTGGCTTGCATAATGTTTGCCGTGTCTCCTTCAGCATTCGATTACTGATGCCGTCATGGCCGGCTGCTTTATTGATTTCTAGCGAGCACAGTATCTCGTAGATGTCTGCTTCCGTAACATTAATGTCGGAAAGAATTTCTGGGCTCTTGAAACGGAACATGGGCAGGTCGTGTCCTTCGTCGTGGATTTCGCCATTTTTCAGAACATTTGTATTAAGCAAGTTAGCCATTTGTTGATCACTAGATATAGTTACCAAATTTCCAGCGTCAGTCACAGTTTCAAGGTGCTGAACTTGAGACTACTATCAAAATTACATAATAGTTGTTTAACGGTATGCCAAAACGTTTTCGGGTCGCGATTTATAGAGAGAAAATGAAGGGTGGGGTGCAGGCTGCAAGACGAGAGGTCCTCGGTTCGAATCCTGTCTGCGGCAAACGCGTTGTGTCCTTGGGCAATACACTTCACCTTAATTACCCACGTGGGGGCACGGTGGCGTTGTGTACGAAGGCGTACTGCACGTCGATGGCGCACCTGTCTTCAACCAATGCTAACCCTGTTTGTGTGAAGTTATTATGTTGTGGAGCTGGCAGTTGCTCGCCGGTTCTCTCCGGGTACTCCGACTTCCTCGTAAATAAATAAATAAATAAATAAATAAATAAATAAATAAATAAATAAATAAAATTGAATGGTTGTTTGGATACTTTGAATTTTCACTCAAGCAGTCATCTTTGTGTCGTTTGGGTGATTTATCTGCCGTTTTGTCACTAGGCAACATGAAAAAACACGATGCCGAGTCTGCCTTCGCTTATGGGAAGGGGTTCATTGTATATTCGTTTGACAGAAAAATTAATATTATTTTTTTTGTTCTGTCGGTTATAAATGAAGTGTGGAAAGTAGGTTATTTTTTATCTTTATTAGTATTACATCAAACACACACATTTTCTAGTTTCAAACGTAACATTTTGTTTGTTGCTTTCGCATGTATGACAGTCTTGACAGTAAGGATGATCAAAGGGTTTACGCGAAGAGATCTCTCACCTTGTATATCATTAACGTTAAACATGACGAATGGGCAATGGGCTTATTGCAACTAAACCATGTTTTAATTGCAGTTAAAACAATTAAACGCCGAAAACATGCAGTGATATCAATCTGACTTTATCGTGTAATGCACGCCACATCCGGAGATATATTTTCTTATATCTGATGTGGCCATGACAGGAGATATCGAAAAGTATTTGTTAGACATTTCTTGCAGTACCATGCAATAAATGTCAATATTAAGTGGCTCTAGATAACTGTGTTTTAATTTCCAAAACAAAATTTCTCAATATTGCTTCCGATGATATTTCTGTTCAACTACATGTCTCATGCATGGCTGACAATAAGCAGTCTATAATGACATGGTCGCTTTGACACTATAAGTTATCTCCGCCAACATGCGTGGTATTTGGAGGTTTAATACCTGGATGTCGGTATTAAACACCGAGCCTGCGGCTGGATCGGTGTTTAAATGAGGCATCCAGGTTTTAAATCTACATATACCATACATGTTGGCGGTGATGACGTTTTTGGCCCATTTAAAACACAATGGAAACAAAGTGGAAACAAATTTGTGGATGCGTTTCTCACGCCCCGCAATCAGTTGGACCAAACTCGTGAACAATTGTTTTGTTTTTACAAATACTGAAGACAACAGATAGAGTTACGTCCCTTGGATTGTTATAGGAAACTCGTAAACATAGCGAAAGCTAAATATTTGATGACAGATTTGCTCTTAGATATTTTTTCTCAAGTTGTTTAATTTAGTTATTTGACAAGTTAATTTATTACAGCAAAATATGGTCGAATTGTTGAAAATCTGATGATATTTGTGACTATTTTCAGGTTTTAGGGTTATATAGAGGCGAGCGAAAGCAAAAAGCTTTCATTCAAACCATATACCCCCGATGCTTCGCGTGCACTTATATCCTGGATGTTGCATGCTCTTATATACAATGGATGTTGGGTGCGGCCTTAACCATGGCTATTTGTTCTAGGCATTCTGACCAATCAGAATACAGAATTTATCGGGATATCGAGACAGGATCATTTGAATTCCTTTTTATCGAAATATCGAAGTTGGTATGCAGGGTTACGCGATGCAAACGTAATGTTGGTTTCAGAAATCTCAGTAAAAGCTAGTCAAAGTATTAAAATATACAGTATGGTACTCACCTGTTGCGTACACCGAATTTTTTAAATTACCTCCACATTTCTCTGCATGGTTACCACTACATGCATATGAACAGGACTTCTCCCATGTTTTCCCATATTTGTTATAACTGTTACCACAATAGCATTGGGTACCGAGCTGTTGAAAAAAACGAAAATACAAAATGTGAAATAATTAGATGTCTGTATGGTATTTAAAGCTTTTTCCAATTGTAAGATGATACTGTACACAGCAGAAGCAAATCCAAGGGAGTCGGAAGCAGGGGTGGGGGCAATTGTTCCCTAAGTCCCGATGCTAAGGGGCGTGGGTTGTGTTAGTCAGAAGTTAACTCGTGAAAAAGACTTCACTTTACGAGATCTGAAAAAGAGAAACTTTAGTTTTCGTTCTAACATATATATACACCGGGAACTTAATAAAGTACCCCAGAATGTTTCATGATTATGAAGTTGTTGTTAATGATTGCTCTGTCTTGCAGTACGTTTCATGTAGTGAAAAACTATTGGAGGGCAACTTGGCTATAGACATTATGTCATCAGTAGACCTGTCCGAAAACATAAACAAACCAACGAAGTTAAGGACCAACCAAGGCCTGGACAACCCCCAAAGACCTCTCCCCGGGAAGATCGGAGTCTGGCACACATTGTTAGACGTGAACCCTTAGATTCAAGGGGAGGGGGAGGGGGGTTGAAACGCCTTTGGCTCCCCAACAGGCGTTTGTGCAACAGAAACCGTCTCAAAAAACTGGGTATGAGATCCAGATGGGCCACCAAGTGTCCAGCTCTGTCCGATCAGCATCAAAGAAGACATTTGGAGTGGCGTATGAGTCTTCATGTGAGCTAGAACCAGGCAATTTCATATAGCTGCCGAAGTTGAAATTTTGATTTTGGTTCCTACAAAAATCAAAACTGGTTCTTCAGTTTGTCCCACAGGTACTCGGCATAAGCTGTGAAATAGAAAGAAAGGGTGGGGGGGGGGGGGGGGTGTAGGGCAAAAATCCACCGAACAAAAACTCAACCGGACATAAACTCCCTCGGACATAATTCCATCGAACAAACTCCAACCTTCAAATGGAGAGTAGGACGAAACCCCACTTTAGGAATTTTTAGGCGTATATCTTGGGTACAAACCCTTTTCGTGATAAGTTATCTATTTTTTTTCTTAATATCCCCTGAATATACCCTCAAGGTGTTTTAAACAAATCTGGAGATCATCAACATGACGGGATATATCAGATTTGAAAGCAGACATCTATTGCAGTAGTTTAGTAGATGACATATACATTTGGCATCATGGCAGACGGTGTACTTTCAGACTCAAATAAACGACGAGAACTTCTAGAATGTATTCTTTGTACCCACAAGCAACTGAAGCCTCATGCAAACAGATGGTCTGTATAAGTTTATGCCTGGTCGATATTTATCTGAGGAGTTTTTGTTCTGGTAAATTTTTGTTCGGAGCGTTTTTGTTGGCGACACATGAAAAAGTGCACGATCATTCAGTTTGAGCCGAAAAAAATTTAACTGCTTGTTTGTTTAAAGTTTTCAGCTTCTTAATGCTTTTGCAGGATTTTCATTTAAATGTAATTTTTAGCTTAACTTGTCAAAGTCAAGATAAGTTATTGGCATCACGCGTGCGGAAGTCTGTGAGTCTGTGAATCTGTTCTCATTTTCCTTTGGCGGTTGTGCGGTGGGTGGTTCCACCTCCAGATTTTTAATTGCCCCCACCTCCTCCTCCCCTGGTAGATCAAAATTTCATCTACCACCATTGGAAATTCCAATAGATACTCCCCCCCCCCCCCCAATATTCAAAATTGTCCAGTTCAGAGTCAAGCACCTATTAAACTGCATTTTGACCAACCACCACGATGCATAAAGTACTGTATGCACACAACAGTTAATCATAGCCGGGAGCAAGGGGTTCGGGGTAGTAATCCTGGGGCCTAGAAATTTGAGGGACCTGAGCTAAGGTCAGCCCAGGAGTCCCGGGTTCTTGTGTCAGGTCTGGCTCCCCAAAGTTCGGACTCCTCTGTCAAGTCTGGGCCCTCGATCCCCGAGCGAGACCCAGCAAGACAAGTACCCTATCTCAATCGTATTGAATTAATCGTTGCCCCTCATGTACACAATTTTGTCATTTTGATGCCATCTGCATAAGGATCCTGACACTTTCGAAAGGGGGACCATCACAGAATAAACTCTGGGGACGGAATTGCCTCTTCCCGGCCCTCCAATCAACACAGGGCGTAAGAAGCATTTCGAAATTGGAGTCGAGATAGTCATAGGAGGACACCCACACACCGATAAGTGATGCGCCATGACTGCGACTTAGTAGCATAGTAGACTGGTAGGAACTCACAAAGCTATGTTTGGGACCAATGCACCTCCTCACCGAGAAAATACACATTTTTATACCATGATTACCTATTCTACTACATATGCAAAGCGTATGACATAAATTTTAGCTTTACACACCAACTGTGATGAACACTCCAACAATGGGATTTCAATAGTAACTAGAGAATTGTAATTTGTTAGACAAATTACGGGCTTTCCCAACTTTCCCAACTTTCCAATGTGAAAATGCAGACTACATTTAGCAAAGCAAAGTGCTTGAAATTATCCATTTCCATTATCCATTATCCATTTCCAAAATGATTGACAAAAAGCATCCAAAGCTGGTTATTTTTGGCATTCTATAACGGTACTCTTATTCTCACCCTCATTATGCTTGGGGGTTAAATCTTGAGATTAAAAAGTAAACAGTAACTTTCTTCTGCAATCATTGTTACATCTATCCATACCAAAATAATTGCTACAACAACCTTGCAATTAGAGGAAATGAGTACAGATGTTTGCAAAATTCACTGAAAATCAATTTTTGTCAGCCAATACTATTCTTTACGTGGCCAAAGCATATGTTGGGTTAAGCCCCTAAGCATAACTTACAGCAGCGGATTTGTTCATTAAGCATCTCTATCTATAGCAAAACAAAGTATCTAAAATTAACCCTTTCCAAAATGCCAGGAAAATGTAACCGAAGTTAGCTAATTTTAGCATTTACGAATAGAAATCTTACCCTCATTGTGCTTGAGGGTTAAAGATGAGATTAAAAACTATATAGTAACTTTCTTCTGCCAGCATTGTTGCATCTATTCATATAAAAATAATTGTTACAGCAACATTGCAATTAGAGAAATTAGCACTTGATGTTAGTCAATCTCGAAGATAAAATGCTATATTCCTATCATTTGTGGCCAATAGGGGGTTAATTTTAAAATATTTGTGTGGTGATTTTAGTGTATCATATTATGCTCTGAATGTGTGAACATCAATCACAGACTGAGTGTCTGATAATGGCAGAATACTGATTCTTGGTATTTGAATGAACATGTACAAGGTGAGGGTACTCCAAGTCAAGGCACGACAACAGAGTGAGGGTTAAAACTTGGAATGAAACATATAACAGCACAATTGTTCTCAGATGAATGTCCTATCTTCTCATGGGAAATGTTTTGAGAAAATATGGCTCCAGTGCTGAGCAATTGCATGTAAAGTTTGTCAAAAATAACATTTATTCCGATAGCACCCTTATAGGAAGTCTCAAATCTGCTAAGGGTTAAACTTTTAATAATAACATATAGAACAAAATTTGTCATAATTTGACTGCTGCATGCAGCTATAGAAAACATTCAGAGCTCAATCAATTTACAACGGAGTAAATCGTCGCCTAAACTTACCAAATTCTGAAAAAAGGGATTTTTTTTGGACGGTACCTACTTTTATGCAATCAGAATGGGATAGGGTTGAACTTTACAACCAAACTTACATAGCAGATATACTTGGTAGTAAATTGTGAATACGTACATGAAAAGTGTTTGAAATTAACCCTTTCCAAAATGACAGAAAAAGCAACCAAAGTTGGCTAATTTTGGCATTTTCAAACGGTACTCTTATTCTCGCCCTCATTGTGCTTGAGGATTAAATCTGAGATTAAAAAGTAAACGGTAATTTTCTTGCACTATCATTGTTTCATCTATCCATACCAAAATAATTGTTACAACAACCTTGTAATTACAGACATTTGCTCTTGATGTTGGTCAATTTTCAAGAAAAAAGTTATATTCATGTCATTTTTGGCCAATGGGGATTAAAGTTGAAAAATTTGAGTGGTATTCGTGTTGTATTATATTATCCTCTAAATGTGTGGAAAATTTGAGCTAAATAACTGTAAACAATTTTGAGACATTTGAAAAATGGTGAAATTTTCATGGTTTTGGCAGAATATTTTGAAAAATACGCGTTTTCACAGACATGACGATACCGCATTTCACTAGATTTTATGACATTACATAAGTATGCCAAATTTGGTCAAAATCGTGCAGCTTGTTTTTGAGCAGTTCAACAGACAAAATTCAAGGAGGAAAAAAATAAAATAAAAAAAAAAAAATATAGAAGAAAAATTTTGAAAAAGAAGAATAACAAGAGTCTTTCCCCAAACTGGGTTTGGGAAAGCCTAAAACTTTACACCTACATTAGAACTACGTCCCCGTTGACCTCGGGTGACGTCGACCTGAATGCAAACTTGTCTAAATTTATCGCACACCACCTCGCGAAGAGTGAAATGGATGTGGCAATTATTTATTACGTTTCTAAATGGGGTTACTTCATAAGATGCCAAAAATTAATAAACATGCATTGTCTCATGTTAATAAAGCATGCATAACTTGAAATAGTATGTTATTTTGTTATTAAAACGAAAAAGGCCCAGTGTTTTTTTTTCATTTCGTTTCGACGATAAAATTGACAGCGGAAGTACCGCCCACCGATACCCGTGTAAACAAAACAGGTTCGCTCGTATGTACGTCTGATGCTCAGTAAAATCGAGAAACAATAATAGCGTCTCTTAATAATATGACGATCATGGTATAAATAAAATATATCTAAAGTAGCTTGGTGTACCAAATGTTCACCACTCGTGGTACATTTGGTACACCAAGCTACTATGGGCATATTCTATATTTCGTTTAATATTAAACCAATCTCCCGACGGTGCCGAAACATATATAATTGTTCATATGTTAAATATGGAGCCAATACTGTGGCCAATTGTCGACTTTGAAGGTCAATCTGGCGGTCATTAAGTGGGTGAGCGATTTGAGTCGTGTCCAATGGATAAGGTAACATATGTCAGTGTATGTCAAAATATGTCAACAATTCCATAAAATGCAGATGTCCATTTGAAACCAGGCAACCTTCAGTGCCACCCTATCCTCATGAATAGCACAGCGGAAAAGCTAAGTACTTATGCAGATCAGCGATCTGAACGTTGCGGCTACACCCCACCATGTTCAGATTCTGTCTCCCGGGACAAGATATGTCCCTGATCTGTCCCTCGGGACAAGATATTTGGCTCAGACACTCGGCAAGCCTCGTGTCTGCCCCAAATATCTTGCCCTAGGGTGATATTTCTTCCCCGACATTATTACACAGGTGTGGAAGGTCCAATTAAAAAACGTGTAACTGTCGAGAAGACACCAATGACATCAGTAGAAAAAAAAGCGAAATTTCCTTTTGTTACTTTTATCAAATGAAACCAACACACCCCTCTCGGAGCTGTCTGTTGGCTTTGTTTATTAAAAGTTACAAAAGGAAACGTGTCTTTTTATGACAAGGTAATTAGACGCAACTAAGTAACTGTCGACTTTGTTTCTTTGTTTAGCGAATGTACAGTAATTTGCAAGTTTTTATTCTTCCTTGGAAAAAAATGAGCAGATCTTACTTAGGGCCTGTGTTATATGTTTTGATGTGCTTAGTGTGATATAATGAACAAAAAAAAAAAAAAAACGTTACAGAACATCAAAAGAAGGTGAAAGCACCGTTTTCTTATTTTTGAATGGGTTTCAACACAGAATAATTGTCAAACATTAAATTAAAAATTGCTTTGGATGAAGATTGCAAAAAGCCAGCTTTTATATTTTTATACCACCCCACAGACAAATTCCTTAAATTTCTGAAATGATGCGCGTATTGATGATACAACTCGGCTAGCATTTCAAAATTTCAGTTTTTATTTGAAATTCCCATACCCTGAGTATTAAATTTACTGATCACTTTAGAATCTAAAGGGGAGCTAATTTTCCTGTAAATATCTTCAAATGACGAAACTTGTCAGCCATGCCAACAAATCTAAGTTACTATATGTATTATTGTAAATCAGGCGCGTAGCCAAATATCTATATACATGGAATTAAATTAACCCTTTACCTAACATGAAAAGAAGACTACACTTGCAAAACAAATTCTTGAATAACTATTTTTCAATTTTTTGTCTGAAAAACATAGGTCATGACCCCTCGTTGGAACGAGGGGTCCTAACCTATGTTTTTGCGAAAAAATGAAAAAAATAATAAAAATTAATTTGCGATTTTTTAGAATAACGCTGACCGGTTTTTGCAGTAACATTGGGTAAAATGTTAAGTACCCCCTGAAATGTTTCATGACGGTGAAGTTGTTGTTACTGATTATTATGTTTTGATGATTGTTATATCTTGCAGTACATTTCATCCAGTGAGACATGATGTTTCTGGTTGATAGCGTATCCCAAACACATCCCCCCATCCACGTGAAGCATGCTTTCCACGAATGTCACAAAAACACTATCATCCACCTGCAATATCTGGGTATAAAACAAGAAAATTTGTCACTTCTTTTATCAATAAATGTTGACATGACAAGGGAAAGACTTCCAGAGGCACTAAGATGGCAAATCGTTGGCATGCATGCAGCAGGCGTGTCATTCAAAGTTATTGGAAGGAAACTTGGCTATAGTCATTATGTCATCAGCAGACTTCTCTGAAAACATCTACAAACCAACGATGTTAAGGACCGACCAAGGCCTGGACGACCCCGGTGACCTCTCCTTGGGAATATCGAATTCTGGCAGACCTTGTTAGGCGTGACCCCTTTGCTTCAAGTGGGGTTTTGAAACGACTTTGGTTCCCCAACAGGCGTATGTTCAACAGAACTGTTCGAAACGTCTCAAAGCACTGGATATGTGGGACACGCCAAAAGGGTCACCGAACGTCCTGTTCTGTCCAATCAGCATCAAAGACGTTGTTTGGAGTGATGTATGGCACGACAACATTGGAATCTCAGGACGTGTTGGAGAGTCCATTGGTCAGGCGAGAGTAGGTTCCTGCTTCACGTCTCAGATGGTTGCATGAGTGGAATAGAAATACTGCCTACGTTCACAGGAACACCAGACCTACTGTTTCTTATGGTGGTGGATCAGTAATGATCTGGAGACGCCTCTCTAATGATTGTAAACTCGATATGGTGACTGTACGTGGGAATCTAAATGCTCACCAGTACATCCGGGACATTCTCAAACCAGTTGTTGTGCCTCATTTTGACACCAACCCGTTGGATGCTCGCCCTGTATTCATGGACGACAATGCAAGGCCACGTCGTTCCCATGCTGTAAGGGCATTTCTTCAGAACAACGGCATTACAACACTAAGTTGGCCTTCGATGAGCTACGATTTGAATCCCTTAGAACCCATCTGGGACTTTCTTGAACGTTGTGCGCTTGCAAGGAATCCTCAGCCTGTACATAATTTGCCCGATTTTGGAAGCTGCATTGCACGAGGAGTGACAGCAGTTGCCTGTGGACCGTATCAGAAGGCTCACTAGTAGCATGGGGAGGGGGGGGGGGTCCAGGCTATCATTCGGGCACGAGGTGGATACACTCGCGACTGACGTCAGACACTGCTTTTGTGTTCAGGAGATCACAAGTTACATTTTTGTCAGCAATTACTACTGTTATTGTTTCATCATTGTCCATCCCAGCACCATACTTTTCCATCAAAAACATTAGTGCCACATATGTGTAATTAGCTCCATTAATATACTGCATATTTTCATCATTGTGTTGTCTTTCATTTGTCAATTGACCATTCTTTCCGCAAACAATCACTTTTGGCCATCTAAAAGATAGCATGAAAGTAATGACAGTTTCTATTAACACCACTGCGAGTGCCTAATTAAGTTCTAGGTGTATATATTGAGGGAGGGTGGGGTAAGAACTTCAATACCACAGACATATGCCGAACATCGAAATTTGTGGAAGTGATGTCTCTCTCGCATTGGTGTGACCAGGGGGCACAGGAGATGCATTTCAAAACAATTCTGCACAGGGAACCCAGGCCTGCTACCCATCACCCGCTGCTGCAGACATTTTTGAACAATAGGCCACAAATGGCACTAATATGGGGCATTTTGAAGCTCGAAAGGACGCCATTGTTCACCAAGCGTGGTATGTCATCTATAATTTCATAAGTTGACACCCCACATGGATCATAGAGTTCAGGAATTAGGGGGAGGGTGTACGGTTGTCCCATCTCCCTCCCCAGGCTACGTTACTTTTCTAAATGGAGAACCATCCAGTTAATCGATCTATAAAGGGTTAATTACTGACAAGGCTCACATTACAGGTATTATAAGTATTTGAAACTGCAATATGACAAGAAAATTGTTAAATACCACTTTATCACACATGAGAACATTGCGTACATATTATTTGAAACACTCTTTTCATTTGATAAAACTCTGGACAACTATCCCGACCATATGCCTAGCAGAAAGGCGTTAACGTTGATATCTTAGGTTTATAGAAATTACTTAGCACATACCTGGGTCCCTGCGTATAGAAACTTTAAAGACCGACACTTTTGAATACATAGTGGCAATGATAATGTCTGCATGCCAGTCTGTCTGTGACCATTCAAAGCAGGGCGACCCTTTCTATCATTGTAACACCCAACATATGTCAGTTTTCGATGTTTAATTCCTGGAAAATAAAAATAAAGAACAACTTGATATTACAAAGATGGAGTCTACACGTGTCCACTTGTATACGTCCCTTATTTTCATGTAGTTTACATGCAAAAGAGCTTGACCCCCCCCCCCCCCCCAACTCCCCAATCTCCAAATAATGACCATACATGGCAGGAGATACTCTAGTGCCAGATCAGCAACAACAACGTGACAAAGATACGCTTACATATGTTAACGCCACGTTTAGGGAATTCATGTCGGGTCCAACATTTGGTTTCTTTACAGCCACTTGAGATGTTAAAATGGATATTCCAGTCGTATAACAAAACCAGATGCACCCACTCCCTAGGAGACAAATGTGCTTAAAATCGATCGCATTTAATGTAACTGTGAGGGGCATCGTGAAAACGGCCGGTTGAGGGGTGGTGGTGGTGGGGGATGGGAGGTTATTGTATGGCTGTAAACTTCATTTGCCTCGATAGGGATGATCAAGGCCAGACAGACTAAAATTCTGACTACATCATCAAGGTATGCCTTCGTCAAAAGCATGCCTTGATGATGTATAATTGGAAAATTAGTCAGTCTGGAATAAAAAAAGTAAAAAAGTAAAGACTCCTCGGAAATTTATCAGTAAATAAATAAAAAAAATACAGGTAGTCATAGTTGGCCCCCAACAGCCCGAATCGAGGATTACAGTGTACAGACGTTTATTTGTATGACCAGCTGCGTGCGTGACCCAAGCCCAAGTAGCAAAACTAGTCTTTTAACCCTTTACCTAACATCACCGTCAAAAACTTCCAGGAAAATGACCAAAATAAGACTGCCACAGCCTACAATATCGTACAAATGTCTCATTAAAACCATACAAATATCGATATCATTAAAACTGGCTCGTCGGGCTGTATGGCTTTATTGAGAAATTGTGAGAATTTTTATCAAAAATTGTGAAATTTAATTTATTTGTTTAAAAAGCTGTGTTAGATGAAGGGGTAAGAAAGTACACGATTACCACCAACATAGCAGTTAAAACCAATCTCTATTGGAGGTGGTTGAGTACAAACCAGTTTTGTGAACGTGGAGAAAAACAAATTGTTGTTACCCCATGTCATTACTTTCCAAAGTGTGATTTACTCGGATTTCTGGGTTTGATTATAAACGATAACTTCACAAGTGAATTATGCAATCAACAATTGGACCATGTATCTGTGCACACAGACGAAGATGCTTTGCCGTGGGTGTAATTGGGACTTCATTGTTTTTTTAACTCTCTACCTAACATGAAAAGTAGATGACACTTGCAAACAAAAATTCTTGAATAACTATTATTTTCATTTTTTTGTCTCAAAAGCATAGGTTATGACCCCTCATTGGAACGAGCTTGTTCCAATAAGGGGCCATAACCTATGTTTTAGAGACAAAAAACGAAAAAAATAATGAAAATTAAGTGGCGATATTTTTAGAATAGTGCTAGCTGGTTTTGGCCGTTACCTTAGGTAAAGGGTTAAATAATATAATTATCATTAATAATGAAAAGTAAAAAACAGAGTAATCACTTGACTGGACTGGTTCACAGGTACTCGGCACAAGTTGTGAAATCAAAAGAAAAATGATATTTTTTAGCATTTTTGGATCGATGCTGACATTCCCACATAATGGTATATAAATATTAACAAGGAGCACAACTCGCTATCTTTCTACACTGCCCCCACAAACAAAGCCAAGCAGGCTGAAAGGCATTGGAAAACAACCTGTCATAGGAAAGATAATACCAGGACTTGACATTATGATAGGCTCATCAATTTGTAAATGGGATGTTTGTGTGGCACCTATTGGTGATGAATTTATCTTGGGATTAGACTTTCTCCAAGCCAATGATTGCATTGTAAATCTCTGAAATGGTACCCTGACTATAGGAGATGAAATTGTTAATGCCACAGTCAAGAAATATGGTACAGATATGAGTATACCAGTCACTAGAGTGGTGGTGACCAAATCAACCAATCCCACCAAACATCATTTTAATAGTGGAGATGCATGTAGAGCAACTGATTTGATCTACATATATTTCTGAGCCTATACAGCAGAAAAATGGTATCTTACTATCTTCTTCATTGGGAAATGAACAAACTGTTGCTGGGAAAGCCATAAATGATACCAACCAATACCTGAAACTTAAGCAGAACACAATAGATGGTACTACTGAAGATGTGGCAGAGGAAAGTGTTCTCAGTTTGGTTGACTTTGAACAGTCCTCTTGTCAACAGAAAGACAAAGTTTCAGAAGATTTCATTATTGATCCATTGATGGACGTGAAGAGTGACAGTCAAAAAGCTATCTCGGTTCAAAGTTTAGATGACTTTGAATCACCAGCTTTGTGATTTGTTGCATCTCCATTGCAAACAGTTCACGGACAGACACTGGCCTACTTACAAGAACAGATACCAGTCCACTTTAAAGATTTATTTGACAGGTCAATTGCTCATCTTAGTGATGCTCAGAGAATAGGTTTGGCAAGGCTTTTGATAGAATTTCAAGATGTTTTTGCACTGCATGACCTGGACTTAGGCTGCATGGATGGTGTAGAGCATAAGATTCACACTGGTGACACTCCTCCTTTTAAACACGAGATTAGGCGTACACCCATTGGATTTGAGGATCAGGAGTACAACCACCTGCAGAAGCTTTTAGAAGCAGGTGTAATACAACCATCTACGTCAGATTGGTCTGCAGCTCCTGTATTAGTTTGAAAGAAGGATGGAAGTGTACGTTGGTATGTCGACTTTAGGTCTTTAAACTAAAAAAACAGTTGAAGACAATTTTCCATTACTGCTAATAGAAGACTGCTTAGACACACTTGCTGGAACCGATTATTTCTCAACACTTGACATGGCTTCGGGGTATTATCAGATTCCAATATAAGAACCTGACAGAAAGAAGACAGCATTTATAACTAAGTATGGCCTTTTCAAACGCACTAGAATGAGCTTCGGATTATGTAATGCCCCCGGAACCTTCCAGCGAGCCATGCAGTTGGTACTACGAGAACTCACTTGGAGTGAACTTCTTGTTTATCTAGATGACATTGTCGTATTGGGCACCAATTTCGAGGCATCACTTATACACTTGCAGCATGTTTTCGAAAGTTTTCTCAAAACAACCTAAAACTGAAGCCCAAGAAATGTCAACTGTTTAAGAAGAAAGGGGAGTTTCTTGGTAAACTGTTCAGTACAGATGGAAACACTGTGGCACCAAGAAAAATTGAAGCTATGGCTGCATGGCCGACACCTCAGTCTCAGCAAGAAATTATGTCATTCCTTGGTTTTGTCAACTACCACAAAGATCACATCAAACACTTTGCTGAACTCACTGCACCATTATACGAACTGACCGCTCCAAAGAAACATTTGTATGGAAAAAAGAACACCAAGATGCTTTTGATCATCTTAAAGTAATTATGGTGACACCACCACTACAAGAGAGTTCATCCTGGACACCGATGCTTCAAATCGAGGTATAGGACAATTGG
Organism: Pictodentalium vernedei; assembly: GCA_031216915.1. Classification (NCBI taxonomy): domain Eukaryota; kingdom Metazoa; phylum Mollusca; class Scaphopoda; order Dentaliida; family Dentaliidae; genus Pictodentalium; species Pictodentalium vernedei. Next base: position 220,405,370 of record CM062295.1, on the reverse strand, counting down.
CAGAAGTGAAAGGTCATTGGGTATGCAAGCCATATTCTACTGCCAGCACAACATAAGTATTGTAGAACTAGGAAGGCATTATTTGCTGTCGTAAAATTTTGTGGACATTATCAGCACTATCTATTGGGCAGAAGATTCACAGTCCGCATAAATCACAATAGCCTTGTGTGGATGATGAGGTTCAAAAACGTTGAAGGTCAGCTGGGTAGATGGATTGGGGAACTGTCCCAATATGATATGCAAATCTTACATTGGCCTGGCAAACAACATTCAAATGCAGACAGTGTAACTGTTACTCTGCTGGAAGTTATCCAGAAAATCTACCTTGTGAGGGTTGTCATTATTGTAGAAGGGCACACAATCAGTGGGGATAATTTACAGATGATGTGGGTGATGTAGTTCCACTTGCTATTAAACAAATTCCAAAGGAAAGCCAACCACCGTTAATTCAGGCATTTTCAGAAGATAAACCTGCAGCAGCAGATACTCCCGAATTAAAGGTCTCCCAAGTCTCCTGGCTAGAGCCATACTCCAGCAAAGATTTGAAACATTTACAATGTAAAGACGACGATATTGGTAGGATTATTTTCTAGCTTGAAAATGATAAAACACCTGAAAACGTGAGTTGTATCTTTGCAGCCCGTGTTAAAGCATTGTGGCTTTGTAGGTCACAACTACAGTTTCATGATGGGATACTGGTATGTCGCTTGGAAAACAAGCTAGATAGAGATCTAGTTCTGGTTGTTCCAGAGGAGCTAAAACAAGAGGTATCACATTATTGCCACAATATAAAATCTGCAGGACATTTCGGACAAACAAAACATTACAGAGATTGAAAAAATCATTTATGTGGCACAATATGTCTGTTGATTCCCGAGCTTATGTCCAGTCATGTAAGTCCTGTAACATCCAAAAGAAGATGAGTGTTACTCCAAGGGCACCTTTGAAATCTTACCATGCTGGCAATGAAGCGAGTCCATCTCGACATCCTCGGACCATTTGTAACAAGCAGTAATGGTAACTTGTATGTCCTTATGATGATTGATCAGTTCACAAAATGGATCGAGATAGCCACCATTCCAAATCAAATAGCTGAACCGGTTGCTCGTAAATTCATATTTCACTTTATTGTAATGTTTCGCTTCCCTTGGAAGTACATACGAACCAGGAAGAAATTTTGAAAGTAACCTGTTCAAGTAATTATGGGAACAACTACAAATAGTAAAACAAGAACAACACCATATCACCCTTCATCAAACGGACAAATAGAAAGATATAAAAGGACATTATTGCAAATGATCCGATGTTTTATTGAGGGACGTAGTAAAGAGTTGGATAGAGACCTCCCACTCAATGGAGAACCAACAGACCAAGTTCTCTCCAAATCGTGTAATGTTGGGTAGAGAGGTCAATCAATCAGTGGACTCACTTAATGCTCAAGAGTATACACCAGCTGACTGGATTCTACACTTAATTAATATCATCCCGAAGATTCATCATTTTACACAAAAGAACTTGGGACAGGCACAGTTACAACAAAAGAAAGAATATGACTTATGAGTTCATGAAAATCAATATGAACCAGGAGATGTTGTTTATAACTGGGACTTGTCAACAAAAATACGACAGAGCCGAAAGTTGAAAGCCCCCTGGACAGGGCCCTATTTGGTCACACAAAACAAAGCACCTCTCTACAAAGTACGGGACAGAAAAGGCACATCCCTCCTGCACCATGACAGATCAAAAATGTGCAGAGATGCTGCATTGCCATTGCGGCTGTGAAGCATGCATCATGATTTGTTGCAAGAGGGGGAGGGGGGGGGGGTGGATAGAAGGAACTCAACAAGCTGAGGAACGATTGCCTGAAATTAGTGAAACCACTAAAAATCCAAAACAGAACCACTCAGACTAAGAAAAAACAGACAGAACAGTTGCAAACTGCAACAAGAGAAAGAGCTGAAGCAGAAAAGAACCATGGTGATCACTTCTTACAACAAATAGATGAAGATTATCTTCCAAGATTGTTTGATGAACCACCAGTTGTAACTAGAAGAGGCAGGAAAATTAAGCACCCTGTGTTGTCCAAGGATTATGATCATTAAAGTCCAACACAAATGCAGTTTAGCATGTGTTTTGTCACAGCTGTACATTTTTAACTAACAGGCACCATATGTAAATTTGTAAATAAATGAATTCATCCACATACCCTTACGTAAACATTTTTTGCAGATGGATGAATTCACTGATATGTATTTTGAGCTGGACTATGATGAAACCAGATTGGATGATGACAAAAATATGGCATCATCATTGGAAACTGAAGGCAATGAAGTTGATGTTGACTTGTCAGAATATGTAATTGTTGATGGTGGTACCAACACAAGTGTAGAGGAATCCGACCCAGTTGAACCAGCCCAACAGCTCATCATTTTAGCTGAATGGTCAGAGTATAGTTTAGTGGAACATGCTGCTGTATCCAAGACTCCTCCAAACTCTCAGAAGTCTCAAAATCGTTGTGAAGACAGAAGATTGGCTGTGATAAGAAAGCCCAGTTCAACACACAGAACCTGTTCATTATGTGAAAAGCAGGAGAGAAACCTGAAAAGGCCTTTTATGAAAGTTCATGTTCCTTGGTATTAAGCTGCAAAGACAGCCTGTTGGCAGTGCAACGAGCAGGAGAGAATTAACTGTTTCTTAAAAAAGAAACATTATGAAATTTCTGATCACCCCAGTGGGGTGGACTTCAGTGATACAAATTTATCATTATGGGTTCTTTGGATTAATGGATTACCCCATTATTTCCACCAAGCATTTAATCTGGAGACCCTGACTAATCTAATGGAGCACCGTGGGACACCTGGACTGAATCCAAAGGAGAGAACCCCAGATCCATTCACTTGTGAAGAACAAGGACTTATGAATCACTATATGGAAGTACAGGAGCTACAAAAGCCACCAACTTATGAGATCTCTCCCCCAAATTATGTTGTAACTCTTTTGCACTGGAGAATTCTAATAAATTTATTGTTGAAATTGGATGGAGATCAGCGGAAAGAAATACAATCATTGCAAATCCCTATGTATTACGATGGGGCGGCAGTGATAAATTCTACCTCAGAAACAATATCTGCAACCATGGAAATTTCAGATAGTCACATGCATTTAGACCAGCTGTTAAAGAAATCGAATAAGGAAACACTGAAGCACGTTGAATGAATCATCAAAGAGTCTAAATCAAAAATCCTGGTCGGGGCTATCGCTAACTATGTATTACCTGAACATTGGAGATTTTGGGAAGAAAATCTAGCTTCAGATGAAAGAATATTTTTAACCTTTGGGTTACATCCTCATCTTGTTGACTGTCGTTCAGTGGAAAAATACTCTACGAAGCTGGAATCATTGTTAAGGCATCCACGCTGTATTGGACTGGGGGAAGTCGGAATAGATGTGACCACCGTTTGTAAATAAAGGCCTCCATGCAAAGATAAGGTGGCCTGCAAGGAGAGTAAAATTAATGCGCAAGAAAATTTCCTGCTCAAAATACATCCTCTTGTGCAGAAATATAACAAGACAGTAGTCTTGCATTGTAGAGATTTGGGCAATGGCGAGACGGCTGAGAGGACTCTTCATATTATTGAAGATTTGGGCTTTACCCACTTGAATATTCATAGACACTGTGTTAAGGGGACGTCTTCTGAACTTGAAGTTTGGCAATGGAAACTGCTAAACTGCAAGTTTGGATTTGCAAATAGTATTGTGTCACCCTGGAGGCTATTTCAAGGCTATTTCAATTTGCAAATAGGGTGTCACCCTGGAGGCTATTTCAAAGCTTTCAACTGATAGAATTCTCCTGGAATCAGATTCTCCCTATCTATCACCTCTTCGCCAATGCCTGTTGAACACACCCTGGATGATTTCTCCCGTAATAAGGACTATTAGTAGAATTAGGAATGTACCAGAATCTGTTTTGGTGGCTTTGGCCAATGAAAACGTTTGTAGGCTGTACCATATAGATTTCTGTTAATGTTTGTATATAAACAGTTATAAAGATGTAGATGCATATATGTAGAGGGATTTACGGATCCAAATGTACAGATGTATAAACATATGTAATATATGCATGTAGATAATTTTCCAAATTTAGGCATCTTTACAGTATTTGTTTTAGGGCAGAAATACATTCAGGCGATCGAAGGTTATTTGCTTTTGGTCTCCTGGTAGTCAAAATTCCTGACATATATATTTTCAATATATGGTACTTTTCTTCAAAATGCCTATAAGCGAGATTTGCATTGACATCCGGGGCGCTTGTTCGAAAAGACACCGAAATGTACTTTATGTACAAATATGGTTACACCATGGGCTCATTCAGTTTACATACTCCTCTTTCTTTGACTAAAAGTTATTGCTTTTGGTCATATTCTGCCCTGACCATCTGTTAGACAAATTAATGAAATGTTTTCACATTTCGCGTGGTGTTGCTAGATTTGTAAGTGCTGAAATTGGTGGTGGTACCTCACTTTGTTTACTTCTCCGCACTTACTAACTCGTAACCTTATCAGGTAATGACTTCATTCACAATGGAACGGGGATGAGTGTGAGGAATGCAGACGAGTTATTAGGGGACGAATTAGCGTGTAACAGATCACACTCCTAAGATAGACGAACAGATCCGCCCTCATTGCCTGAGGTCCTAGTAATTAAGGCAGGACAACATTGAAGGCGTTGGACGTCCCCGAGAGCCTAGCTGTTTTTGAGGAGTATTTCTGGGGTTATATGGTAAGTGGCAATAATTCTAATGTAACCCAAATGTATATCAATATCAATTTTGAGACCGCTTTCGAATTATGGGAAAGTTTTGGCAGAAAATAAAATTCTAGTAAACTTTAAGGTGCTATATAAGTAAGGAAAATTAGTTTAAAATTCCCTCTTTGAAATTCCCACCTCTGATATTTCACAAATTCAAATTAAATATACACAAATCACACATCAAGATGAAGTTTGTGACGCAAGCTATAGAACACGCAAAATATATGAAATCAACTCAGAGTTGACAGCAGGCAGCAATGGTTCCAAGAAGTCTACTATGTTATTCCTACCAGAACTGTTAATAAAATAATATTTCCCGAAAACAATTTTGTAGTATAGCTACTCTCTTTTTTTGCATTAAATTACTCGAAATTCTTCAAACCTCAACTGGAGGTCAAGCTATCGTAAGAATCATACGGCAATTTTGGGGGGAATGTCTCACTTCAAAACTCAGTTTATGGGAGAAAAAAAAACATCACCCGAATAGAGACTTGCCCCACCATGGGATGAAGGGATCAAAAAGGTCATAGGGCAATTTCCCTTTTTTGCACTAAACCACTCAAAACTTTTCAAACCTCATTTTAAAGCACAAACACATCACAAAAATAGACTCTCACTCTAACTGAGGTGAAGAGGTCATAACGGTAATATGGCAATTTTTCTCCTTTTTATGCATAAAAACACTCATTTTGAAGCAGAAAAAAACATTGACCAAATTGACCCTTGCACAAACCCAGTTCAAGGGGTTATAAAGGTTACATGACAATTTCCATTTTTTCATAAAATCACTCAAAACTTTTCATAACTCATTTCAGAGCAGAAAACATCACACAAATAAAACTCACACTAATGGCATAAAATCACTTGAAACTCTTCAAAACTCATTTTAAAGCAAAAAAAAAAAAAAAAGAAAAATCACAAAAAGTAGACCCTCGCCTCAACCTGTGGTCATTCGGGGTTTTTGAGGGGTGGGGGTGGGGGTGGGGTGAGTCTTGCAAATACCATTATCTGCAATGTTTATATCGCATCCAGCATGCAAAAGACATTGACTTGAGAGGTATTATTTAGCGTGCATGTGCATGTATTGATTGGAACACTGTTAATGCGACATTCATTTCTCAGGAAGATAAAGTTGACTTGGGAAACAAACAAATGGAACCTTGTATTTTTTACACGCCTGTTCTATGTAGCCTCCATCTACAGAAACACTAAACCATGCGGAAATTGAAAATCTGTTCCGCACATATGTCCGGAATGCCAATCGTTGACGGACTATTTTTAAATAGAAGCGAAATTTCACTGGAATTTTCTACAAATCATGTACCGCATTTACAATCTGAATCCCTAGCAATCACCCAATATTGTCCGCTGAGTTCCAATATGTTCTTTGTGCCAGAAGGCATATAGAACACATTGGAATTCAGGGGACGAAAATAGTAACACGCGTTCCCCCTCGCAAATTTGGTTGGCGATAAAATGTGTTCTTTGTGTTGATAGTTGTCAAATGAATTGCTGAGTGTATTTCTAATTATTGTTTTTATAGTCGTGAAGACGTGTAATAAACACAGAACGACACACGTGTGCGAATGGGTTAATCGATATGGCACCTGTGTATCAAGGAAGGATAAAACTCGAGACACGCGGCCTTTCGTTCTATCCTTCCGCGCTGGCGCTCGTGCTATATCGATTAACCCATTCACACCCGCGTGTGTCGTTCTGTGAATTTACTTCTCGTTTTCATTTTTACTACTGGTATTATTTTTTTTTTCATAAACTATTTCTACATTGCATTAGCATAATAAGCTGAAATCAGCATTTCTGATTTTGTGGTGTACTTCAGTATTTTGCAACCATGTCTACAATACAATCCGTCCAAAAATTCCATCGACATTTTCAGAAGAAAACGTGGTATCACTTGGGTTGGTTCCTTTGACCAAGCCACTGTCCTTTCTTAAAAATACAGAATTCAGAAGAAGTACAAATGGAAACCATCTGTTTGATGCAATAACTAATAATAATAATAATTAGGAAGCTTTTCCTTGATTATGTCAAGAAATTAAATCTTTGAGGACAATAGGTTGATAAATACTGCATGGGAAAAAGTTCTTCGAGTCCGTTACAAATTTTATCAGTCGAGATGGGATGGAGATTTTCAACTGGGATTCACCGTATTCAATGTTATCAGTATTTGAGCTGTTTTCTCATGCCAACTCCAAACTTGAACGAAAATTCAAGTAGCCAGGGACACATATGTGACGGCTTAAGATTTGAAATTATGAATTTCTGCATAAGAAGCACTTTTAAAAAAACATTTTTGTCATGATACATCCGCCCTCTATTATATTAGATGAGATGTCCGGATGGATATTTTGCCTCAATTCGCGATATGTCTGTAGTCTACATTTCTGCTTTGTTTTTTTTTTGCGTGTGTGGAGTGGCTCTTTTCCAAGCAAGATATTTTCGTGTACCCCCCCCCCCCCCCCCCCGTCAAATAAAGTTGAAATATTTTAAAAATAATTTTCGAGAACTACGACAGACAACACCTGAAGATAATGTCAGGCCTCTCAAAACCACTTCGGCTTGGGTATTTTATCCCAAGTCGAGTTTCGTACCCGCACGATTCGTCCTGAAAACTGATATTATTTTAAGGGAAGAGGGGGAGTAGTGCCCTTTCAAGTGTTTTTGAATCAAAATATTAACCCCCATAGTTTTGAACCCTGTCCAATAAACCTGAAATTATTTTAAAATAATTTCTTATGAACCACCAGTCACAATTCTTTGAGATGTTATTCATATCCTTTTATTGAGAGATATTCAAGTTTATTCACAGAATGTTTTTTGTTTATATTCTAATAGGTATCGCTGAATTAAATATTTGAATTAGAGTTACGTTGCACTCGGAAATGATGCAATCTCTAAAAATAAACAGTGTTGGGAAAATATATTGTTTCAATAAACATTTGGAATAGTCTGTTGACATCTTGCATTATTGCTGAATACACCTGATACAAAAGAGTGTGATTTGATGACTTTTGGACCTATAAAATGTGTTTTTGTAGGGAATTCCCTGAATTATATGTGCATACTTCCCTTCGTATCAATATTTCTTTTACTTGTTGCATGACCTCCTGTTTTCGGGTCAGAAAAAGTTGTCCGAAGGTCTATACATGGCAAAGATATTTGAATGCCAAAATTAAAGTTATGCGATCATATTTTTTCGCCTGAACGTTATAATGGTGGCCTAGGGGAAAATATTTAGTTCTGTGATACCAATACGAAGAGATTGCATGACAACAAAATGAGTGTTTCATGAGCATTTTCTCGTACGCCTCTGCTTGGATAAACATCTTCTTGTTAATAACTGGACATCAAAGTTTGTTACTCCATTAACTAAAATATACTTGGCGTTTCCAAACTGCTGTAGTTACCACCAGAAACAAATCAGTTTAAAGCACGCCGTGTTTCGGGTGAGTACTTAAAATTTCTGAACTTTGAAATTCTTGTTGCTTAATGTTATCCCCAAGCGGGGTGCACAGGCAAACTGATACCAAACTTCATGGGGAAATCCAGCATCTTTATATTTATTACACGCCTGTTCTATGAATTCCCCATCTACAGCAACACTAAACCATGCTGAAAATGAAAATCTGTTCCGTACTTATGTGCGGAACGGAAATTGTTGACGGACTATTTTTAAGTAGAAGCGAAAAATATCTGGAATTTTTACAAATCGTGCACTGCAATTACAATTTGAGTCACTAACGATAGATAAAATCATTCCGTGAGTCCCAATGTGTTCTATTTGCCAGTAGGTACATAGAACACATTGGAACTCTGGGGACGAAATAGTAACACAGGTTCTCCTTGCAAATTTGTTTGTCGATAAAATGTGTTACTTTTGTTGATAGTTGTTAAATGAATTGCTGAGTGTCCTTCTATTAATTGTTTTATAGACGTGACGGCGTGTAATAAACACAGAGCGACACACGCGTGTGAATGAGTTACTCGATATGGCACTTGTTCCCTCGCGGAAATAAAATTTAGGGGCCTGCGGCTCCTCGCTCTATCGTTTCGCGCTGGCACTTTTGCCATATCGATTAACCCATTCTAAGCATGCCAAAGTACCACCGGTACCAACATAAACGGTACCGGGACGGGGCAGAGTCTGTGTCGCCGAAACTGGTACCGGTACCAAGACAAATCAACAATTGGATGACATGTCGCAAGCAGATGGCAGAAAAGTAGTATAGTACGTATGAATCGTCCCTTATTACCCGGACTTTTGGGGGAGCAGCTAGTGTTAAATTCCCATAGGACCCGGACTTTTGGGAGAGCAACTTTAGGGGGGGGGGGGGGGCAAAAGTACGGCTTCTTGCAGCTAGATCCACCAAATGGTGTAGGTACTGTATATATAGTATGCTATGGCATGTATAGTGATATATGTACGCATGGGGCTATAGGTATATTATTATGGGTAAGTGGTGGAAAGATGATGGAAAAATTGGGTTTTCTTGAAAGTTTTTCCTGCGAAACGGTTGACGTTGCTATTTGACGTTGTGACGTCATGATACGCGCGCGACGTCATAAAGATGCTGACCATTATTGTCCAGTATACAATCTGACATAACGTTATTCGGGTCAGGGGGTGTCGGGCTTCTCGTATGGGGTGGCGGCGACATAGTAGTAGTGATATATATCCATGTTGGTATACTATTAGCCCTTGGGTCTTCATATTATCCTATGCCTGCTATAGCTAAGTCAAGAAGTATTGTGGGCATGGGGGTCATGTATGGTCGGCCAGTGCGGTATTGAAAGATAGTCCTTGGTGGTTTAAGTTGGACAGTATAGGATGAATGGCCTGTTGGCCTATTACCCCCTTAGTACTATTAACCTACCGAATCATTTATAGTATCTAATGGCTGGTATTGGTAGTTTAGTGTTAGGCCAGGCAGTATTATGCTAGGTTGTTTAGAACGGGTGGCGTAGGATGCATGGTATATACCCCTGTAGGTCCAGTCCTCGATATTATTAACCAGCCGATTGCTTTGTACTATTCAATGACTGGTATAGGGAGTACCTTATGACAGGTCAAGTGGCATTGTGGAGTGGGGGTAGGGGTAATGCCTGGCAGTATAGAACAACGGTATAGTATGGACGATATATACCTCTGTGGGCCCCCTGCAGGTCCCATGTTAGCCCTTAGTACTATTAATTCACCTGATGCTTCATGTTATCCTATGACTGGTATAGGTAGTATGCAATGCTAGGCATATGGGTATTGTGGGTAGGGGTACTGCCTGGTAGTTTAGAACGGTACTATAGTATGGGCGGTATATACCCCTATAGGACCCCTGTTAGTGCTTGGTACTATTAACCAACCGATTGCTTTGTTTTATTATATGGCTGGTATATGTAGTACGTTATGGTAGATCTAGTGATTTTGTGGGGGTGGGGGTAATGCCTGGCAGTATAAAACAACAGTATAGTATGGACAATATATAGCTCTGTGGGCCCCCGACAGCCGTTGATACTACTAATCGACTTAATGCTTTATGTCACCCCATAACTAATATAGGTAGTATGTAATGTGGGGCCAGACGTTATTGTGGGTGGGTGGATGTAATGCATGGTCGCCTAGTGTGGTAGCGTAGGGTGTACGCGTTGTCCCCTACAGGTCCCATGTTAGTCCTTAGTACTATTAATCCGCCTAATGCTTCATGTTATCCTATGACTTGTATAGGTAGTATATAATGCTTGGCCAAGGGGTACTGTGGGTAAGTGTAATGCCTGATGTTAAAACACGGAATCCAAATTTTACGGACTCGGCGGAATCCCAATTACGGAATGCTTTATATGTATACACTGATGGAACATTTTGAAGGCCTGGGCGAAGGTATAGCTAGGAAGTAGTGGTACACGTCAATATTAATGGATGGTAGTTTAGTCAATAGTACTGGTACAAGGCCGCAATGGAACAAGACTCTTGTAGAAGCTAATGATAGGACAGATAGGCCATAGACCTGTAATGGCCTTGGAGCTTTGGCGACAAGATGGAAGCGGTTGGTAAGACTACATTAGACCCATTGGGGGCTTTTACATAGCCTAATGCGACAAAAAAGGGATTCTCCAAGGTATCCTCGATAGGTATCCTCAATAGGTATCCTCAAATAATACAATACCAAGCCATAGGTATCCTCAAATACCCGTATGTGCCTATGTGATAGGGCATATTGTGTCACATTGTGCCTTTTCACATAAGCACATATGACAAAAAGGGATTCTCCAGTAGGTATCCTCGATAGGTATCCTCAAATAATACAATATCAGATCAAAGGTATCCTCAAATACCCGTATGTGCCTATGTGAAAAAGCACATTGTGTCACATTGTGCCTTTTCACATAAGCACATATCGGCATATAAAGCATGTGCCTTTGTGCTAGGGCACATTGTGTCACATGCCGATATGTGCTTATGTGAAAAGGCACAATGTGACACAATGTGCTTTTTCACATAGGCACATACGGGTATTTGAGGATACCTTTGATCTGGTATTGTATTATTTGAGGATACCTATCGAGGATACCTACTGGAGAATCCCTTTTTGTCATATGTGCTTATGTGAAAAGGCACAATGTGACACAATATGCCCTATCACATAGGCACATGCTTTATATGCCGATATGTGCTTATGTGAAAAGGCACAATGTGACACAATGTGCTTTTTCACATAGGCACATACGGGTATTTGAGGATACCTTTGATCTGGTATTGTATTATTTGAGGATACCTATCGAGGATACCTACTGGAGAATCCCTTTTTGTCATATGTGCTTATGTGAAAAGGCACAATGTGACACAATATGCCCTATCACATAGGCACATACGGGTATTTGAGGATACCTATGGCCTGGTATTGTATTATTTGAGGATACCTATTGATGATACCTATCGAGGATACCTTGGAGAATCCCTTTTTTGTCGCATTAGGCTATGTACCTCGATAGATATCCTCAAATAATACAATACCAGATCAAAGGTATCCTCAAATACCCATATGTGCCTATGTGAAAAAGCACAATGTGCCCTAGCACAAAGGCACATGCTTTATATGCCGATATGTGCTTATGTGAAAAGGCACAATGTGCTTTTTTCACATAGGCGCATACGGATATTTGAGGATACCTTTGATCTGGTATTGTATTATTTGAGGATACCTATCGAGGATACCTACTGGAGAATCCCTTTTTGTCATATGTGCTTATGTGAAAAGGCACAATGTGACACAATATGCCCTATCACATAGGCACATGCTTTATATGCCGATATGTGCTTATGTGAAAAGGCACAATGTGACACAATGTGCTTTTTCACATAGGCACATACGGGTATTTGAGGATACCTTTGATCTGGTATTGTATTATTTGAGGATACCTATCGAGGATACCTACTGGAGAATCCCTTTTTGTCATATGTGCTTATGTGAAAAGGCACAATGTGACACAATATGCCTATCACATAGGCACATACGGGTATTTGAGGATACCTATGGCCTGGTATTGTATTATTTGAGGATACCTATTGAGGATACCTATCGAGGATACCTTGGAGAATCCCTTTTTTGTCGCATTAGGCTATGTACCTCGATAGATATCCTCAAATAATACAATACCAGATCAAAGGTATCCTCAAATACCCATATGTGCCTATGTGAAAAAGCACAATGTGACACAATGTGCCCTAGCACAAAGGCACATGCTTTATATGCCGATGTGTGCTTATGTGAAAAGGCACAATGTGACACAATGTGTTTTTTCACATAGGCACATACGGATATTTGAGGATACCTTTGATCTGGTATTGTATTATTTGAGGATACCTATCGAGGATACCTACTGGAGAATCCCTTTTTGTCATATGTGCTTATGTGAAAAGGCACAATGTGACACAATATGCCCTATCACATAGGCACATACGGGTATTTGAGGATACCTATGGCCTGGTATTGTATTATTTGAGGATACCTATTGAGGATACCTATCGAGGATACCTTGGAGAATCCCTTTTTTGTCGCATTAGGCTATGTAAAAGCCCCCAATGGGTCTAATGTAGTCTTACCAACCGCTTCCATCTTGTCGCCAAAGCTCCAAGGCCATTACAGGTCTATGGCCTATCTGTCCTATCATTAGCTTCTACAAGAGTCTTGTTCCATTGCGGCCTTGTACCAGTACTGTTGACTAAACTACCATCCATTAATATTGACGTGTACCACTACTTCCTAGCTATACCTTCGCCCAGGCCTTCAAAATGTTCCATCAGTGTATACATATAAAGCATTCCGTAATTGGGATTCCGCCGAGTCCGTAAAATTTGGATTCCGTGTTTTAACATCGGGCATTACACTTACCCACAGTACCCCTTGGCCTAGCATTATATACTACCTATACAAGTCATAGCATAACATGAAGCATTAGGCGGATTAATAGTACTAAGGACTAACATGGGACCTGTAGGGGACAACGCGTACACCCTACACTACCACACTAGGCGACCATGCATTACACCCACCCACCCACAATAACGTCTGGCCACACATTACATACTACCTATATTAGTTATGGGGTGACATAAAGCATTAAGTCGATTAGTAGTATCAACGGCTGTCGGGGGCCCACAGAGCTATATATTGTCCATACTATACTGTTGTTTTATGCTGCCAGGCATTACCCCCACCCCCACAAAATCACTAGATCTACCATAACGTACTACATATACCAGCCATATAATAAAACAAAGCAATCGGTTGGTTAATAGTACCAAGCACTAACAGGGGACCTATAGGTGTATATACCGCCCATACTATAGTACCGTTCTAAACTACCAGGCAGTACCCCTACCCACAATACCCCTATGCCTAGCATTGCATACTACCTATACCAGTCATAGGATAACATGAAGCATCAGGTGAATTAATAGTACTAAGGGCTAACATGGGACCTGCAGGGGGCCCACAGAGGTATATATCGTCCATACTATACCGTTTTTCTTTTCTGCCAGGCATTATCCCTACCCCCACTCCACAATACCACTTGACCTGTCATAACGTACTCCCTATACCAGTCATTGAATAGTACAAAGCAATCGGCTGGTTAATAATATCGAGGACTGGACCTACAGGGGTATATACCATGCATCCTACGCCACCCGTTCTAAACAACCTAGCATAATACTGCCTGGACTAACACTAAACTACCAATACCAGCCATTAGATACTATAAATGATTCGGTAGGTTAATAGAACTAAGGGGGTAATAGGCCAACAGGCCATTCATCCTATACTGTCCAACTTAAACCACCAAGGACTACCTTTCAATACCGCACTGGCCGACCATACATGACCCCCATGCCCACAATACTTCTTGACTTAGCTGTAGCAGGCATAGGATAATATGAAGACCCAAGGGCTAATAGTATACCAACATGGATATATACCACTACTACTATGTCGCCGCCACCCCATACGAGAAGCCCGACACCCCCTGACCCGAATAACGTTATGTCAGATTGTATACTGGACAATAATGGTCAGCATCTTTATGACGTCGCGCGCGTATCATGACGTCACGACGTCAAATAGCAACGTCAACCGTTTCGCAGGAAAAACTTTCAAGAAAACCCAATTTTCCCATCATCTTTCCACCACTTACCCATAATATATACCTATAGCTCCATGCGTACATATATCACTATGCATGCCATAGCATACTATATATACAGTACCTACACCATTTGGTGGATCTAGCTACAAGAAGCCGTACTTTTGCTCCCCCAAAGTTGCTCCCCCAAAAGTCCGGGTCCTATGGGAATTTAACACTAGCTGCTCCCCCAAAAGTCCGGGTAATAAGGGACGATTCATACGTACTATACTACTCAGAAATACGCATTCAACCGCGTCAGTCCCCAAGATCACAAGACAAACATGGCACCGTCCAATTATTCTGCGGTGACATCAAAGTAATCATAAAGCACGAAGATCGTGCTTTATGATTACTTTGATGTCACCACAGAATAATTTCTTGAAGCAGCCGATGACGGCGCTGCCAGTGTCTTTTATGCGACGTATGAAAAGACAAAATGGTCGGTCTTATCGAGTTGTTGTACAGGCAGAACATGCACCTGTAGAGTGTTTTGCAAGTGTGCCATACACGATTACCAGCCTGTTTACTCTCGTTCAATTTGGAATTTCCCCATAAAATAATTTGGGGGTGCCAAATCGATATATGCCGCAGTCATATCCGAAGGCTGTAGGCCTGAGGTGAAGGTGCGTATGTGTGGGCTGCCCCCTTCCCATTGGTCGCCGTGAAAAAAAATTGAAAATTCAGTGCCCTGAGAGTGAATCTGGGGCCCTTCGGTGCTTTAATTTGAAATTTTTCAGGAGATCAGGTTGGCCCATTATTCACACACAAATCATGAAATTTATGGAAATGAATATTGTCTCAATATGACAGGAAGGTAGGCAGGCAGCGAGACGTGTAGGCTGGTATGTACCATTTTGCGGAATAACAATCGCGAAGCATAAACGGAAAGTGAAAATTAGAATCACCGTTATATCAGATGGCTATTTTTTTATTATAAATCAAGAGTGCCAATTCAGTCAGTTTGTAAATTAACTTCCACTACCCACCAAATTAAATAAAAGTCAGCATGGTTTGAACTTTGATTCTAGATGACTACCCAGTCAGAGTAACCCACTCTGGGTAAGACATCTAGATTCAGACCTATATTCCATTTGGTGGCTAGTGGAACTTAACTTAAATCGGATCGATTTATATGCTTGTAGAATTAAGCCTATGGACAAATTGTCCATTAAGGCAATTTCAGGGCATGCCTGACGAAGTGATGTTCTCACTGGAGATAGGAGATAAAGATAATGGTAATGCCAAGTGCGAGCTCATGGGTAGAGGCATGTTGCCCGTTGCCGAATGTTATATCTTATATCTGGTCGGGTAGATTTTCTTAATTTTCCCATTTTGAGGGGGTGGGGGGGGGGGGGGCACTGCATTTTTTAGGAGGGAACCCCACCTTGGCTACGCGGGAACCCCACCTTGGCTACGCCGCTAGGATATATTCGCAGTTTTCTTTGCATTTATGGTAATGATACATTGCGTGCTTACAATTCAGTCCACTACTGATGGTCTGCTAATTCACTGATAATTTATTTCCAATATCTTTTATTTATTTATTTATTTATTTATTTATTTATTTATTGATGTTTAAGGTCACATATTTATGCACAATAGCTAATCATGACCGTGACAGTTTTACGGGTGGAGGAAGCCGGAGTACCCGGAGAGAACCACCGAGCAACGACGAGCAGCTGCCAGCTCCCCAACATCGTAACTCCCCACTGCAGCACAGGCAGGGTTAGATTGGTTGAAGACATGCGTACCATCGACGTGCAGTACGCCTTAGTACACGTCGTCATCGTGCCCCCACATGGGCAATGGGGGTGAAGTGTCTTGCCCAAGGACACAACGCGGTTGCCGCAGGTCGGATTCGAACCGAGGACCTCTCGGCTTGCAGCCTGCACCTCTACCTACTGAGCCACCGCGCCCCCATATCTTTTATTAATTTTCCCTATAATCAATGACAACAGTTTTTGCCTATTTGAGATTTGTCTTGTTAGGATATTTTACCCATTCGTCTTGTTGTGATTCGTCTTGTTGGGATAATACCGATTTTGAGGCCTATTTTTCAAGTTTTAAAATTTTGGCATAAAAACTAATTTTGGAAAACTTTTATTTCCAGTTAGTTATAGAAAAGTGTATTTCTGACAAATCTGTGAAAACGTCAGGCCATTCGCGCATTTGGATAAGAAGAAATTGGTCAGTGAATATGTGAGTGTTTTGGGGCGGGTTTTGAAGAAGAAAGTTAACCCTTTACCCAACGTGACCGTCAAAACCGGCCAGCGCTATCCTCAACAATCGCCAATTAATTTTAATTATTTTTTCATTTTTTGTCTCAAAAATATAGGTTATGACCCCTGGTTGGAACGAGCTCGTTCCAACGTGGGGTCATAACCTATGTTTTTGAGACAAAAAATGAAAAAAATTAGTTTTTCAAGAACTGTTTTTGCAAGTGTCGTCAGCTTTTCATGTTTGGTAAAGGGTTAACCTCCAAAATGAAGAGCTCATTACAAGCATACATTATAGCCGCGTCTTTTTAATCTTGCGATGTTTTAACAAAATCTATAAGATCGATCTCTTGGATGCGGACGATTCATAACACCTTTGACTTCAGAGTGTGAGGATGTAATTTTACTCGCTTAATGGCTTTACTGGAATTTCCAACAGCAATCAGGAAGACTCTGTTAGCTCTGGACATCTCCTGCCCACTCACTTGGTCTCTACAAATGAAATGCAAGAGCGTTTATCTAGCAGCGAAATTTGAGACGCAAGATAGTACCGCATCATTCTTTGGAAGAAGTCGTACCTTCTGTGAGAGGACCTCTCACACTGGTCCTCAGCCATGGCAGTGTGGATCATCTCCAATGGAGAGAAGGAAGAAGAAAAAGAGTGCGGTAATCAAGCGGCAGGATGTTGCCGACTAACAGATTTTTTGAAAAAAAGAAAAGGTAGAAGGAGGAGGAGGAAAAGAGAAGCACTCTGCCCCACATCTCGAATCCCGGACACGCCAAAATCCACGCTGGATCGCCCCTCACACGAGGAAGAAGCAGAGGATAATGGAGTGTCTATCGAGCAGGGCATGGATATAGACGAGGGATT